>JAAGEH010000040.1:20888701-20999353 GCA_011751065.1 Lasiurus cinereus
TTAGGGGCATTAAAGTGCTTCATCATTCATAGCAATATCTTCTCATTGTTACAGCACTGAACAACCAATTATAGTAGCAATATGCAACCCTTATTGATAGAGCACAAAGGAGACAGATCACAAACCACAAGAAGACATCCACTGCTCCTCTCATCCGTGCTCACTGCTTATGAGTTTTGTACTGCCACTTATTTCTTAGTGTCTCTCTCTTGTCTTTCAGAACAAACACATCCCTGTAAATGTCTTTTAGAGCTTGGAAAATATTATTAAAATGTTCAAAGTAAAACCGTAAATAACATTGGCTTTACAAAAAGTTTGTGTTGCTTTTGATAGAAAAGAACTAGCCACTATTTCCATAAATGATTGGTTTCATTTTCATCCAATATCACACACAATTTGAGCCCATATATATCAGACCAATGCACTTCTTTAAAGACCATAAGGAAAATAAGGAAAGAAATTGACAGTTAACCAATTGGATCAAGGCAAGCCAGGTCTTATCATGGACTGTAGCAGGGAGCCAGAGGAAACGAAGTTGGGGCTTCTTTCTCTTTTTATAGCCACATAATTACAGAAAACCAAATGGCAGGAGTAAGAGCAACAGCCTGGCTGTGCAGGCCCGCTGAGAAGCTAGTGGAGTGCAGAAGATATCATCACAGGCAGAGCAGGATGTGAAGCAGGCCAGGGCCTGCACACTCAGCTCAAGGTATGTGACTGAAAGGCAAGGCGCTGGCCTGCGGCAGGTGCAGCACAGCCAGTGCCCATCGGCCCAGGAAAAGAAAACCTGCAGGTGCAGTTGGGACATGTCCTGAGTATCCAAAGCCACGAGCTTTTCTGAATAGTTGTCCTATCTTCATTGTCTGCCTGCAAGATTACAGTTTTCAGCAGAAGGGGATGAGAGAGAGGGAGTGGTTTGGTGGAGTCTCCCGTTCTGTGACTTTGATGACACATGCAAGCTGCTCTGACTCCAGAAGTGAGGTGCAGTCAGAGGAGGTGAGACTGTGCAAGGGCAGTGGAGATGGTGGGACTTGCCCTATCGGCCCCACCCATGCAGGTCTTGGACTCCTGGGAGTGCGGTCCTCTCTCCAGAGGCCATGGTGGACACAGGGAGTTTTCTGATTCCAACTCAGCATTGCCCTCCTGCTCCCAACTCTGGCCATCTGTTTCCTTCTATTTCAGCCATCCTTGGGCAGAATGGGTATGTAAGCATTCTACCTCCATGCTTGACAGCCCCAGAATTCCAAATGCTGCTTGAGTTCTCTTGGCAAATCCTAGGTATCCACAGTTTCATACACATGTCAGTGTTCAGAGGTTCTTTGTTGAAGGACCTTTCAGCTTCTCTGGGAGGTGTCTCCTCCTGATTTCTACATGACATCAGAAAGTTAGACTGGGACCCACACTTCTAACATAGCCTGAAACCCAGGCATGTGCCTTAACCAGGAATCAAACCAAACCATAACCTTCTGGCTCTTGGATAGACATTCAACCACTGAGTCACACCGCCTGAGCTCTAACACACACTTTAATCCAACCCTCTGCTTTCTCCAAAAGGTGTCAATCCTCAAAAAATATTTAATATTTCTATCAGTTTTCCTGGGAGAAAATGGGAGACATAGCTCTCAGTTAACCTATCAAAACTATAGAAGATATATGCAAGAACACTATCATTGAAATTTATTCTATTAAACCATCTCAGTGCTAATGAGGGAAAATAAGGTTTTTTTATATTTATCCATAGAGAGAGGGTTGGCCATAGCTCCCACATGATGCTTTTTTTTTAATTGCTATGTGTTTAATGCTTTTTATTTTCTTCTAGCAGAATGCAAATCCATAAGACCTTACCAGTCTTGTTTTCTAATGTCTTCCCTGGCCTTGTATATATAGACATTTAATAAATAGTTTCTGAATAAATGAGTCCCAAGGTATTATTGGAAAACCTTTTTTTGTGTGTTGGATCTGAAAAGAGTTTGTGTACTCAATGTTTTTAGAAAGTTATTGTGACTTCATTTAGTACTCAACAATATAAAGTGAGGGGCTAAGTTAACTCTCCAAAGTCTAATATAGCCTTAATGGATTATGACATATAATATGAAATCAAGTGCAAGTGTCAACATTTTTATTCTACCCATCATTTCATGGGCTTCAGTAGCATCCTATTCATTGAGCACCAAACGAAATTGAAAATGGTCTCTTGGAGAACAAGAAGGAGTTAACCATGGATACCTCAACCATGGAATAGTTATTATGATAAGTATTTCTTTGCTTACAGAAGAGTCAGAGCTGATTCAAGGTCTTTACATGAATTCTATACATATGAGTATATTACATGGAATACACCTTCAAAATGGGAACAAAAGTAGACTCCAATTGACATGTACAGTAAATTTGGTTTCATTCAAAGAGAGATTATTATATTGAAACTGCTAGAACAAGTTATGACAATCTGTTAATAAGTAATGTTGTGAAGCTTAAAAATTAAATGATTATATATATTCTATTTTCTGAGATGACACCCTGCAAAAGTAGACAACTGAAGAATTACACTAGGATAATACTTGTAGGTAAAATAATAATTTGAGGATTTCAAAACTCATAAGTATTTAGCACATGGCTATCTACAAAATTTTAACTTTTAAAAGCTGTGAACGTGTAGGTCAATAGGATAAGATATTATCAGGTAAAATTATACTGACTGAGAAAAGACTTTCTTTTCTTACAGGTATCTGTTACATTCCTAGAAATGTACAATGTCCATTCCAGTTAGAAGTTATTGCACTTTTGGTACTTCTGAAAGATTGCCTAGATTCTTATCTTAGCACAAACTAGAACATCTTAATATGATAAAAGATTTCTGGAGTTTCTTTCAGTCACTTTTGCCATCATGCTCACATACCTGACTGGCCCAAGGCCTCTCACACCTCTATACCTCTTTCAGCCTTCCTTTCACATTTTCCTGCCTGACAAATTCTTACTCTCCCTTCACATCAAATTCACCTCCCCTCTAAATTTCTCCGTTCTCTGCCAAGAAGTCTGGCTCAGAGCCCATTGTCCAGACCTCTCATAGCATCCTGTGGCATTGCACTCATTTAACAATGTTGATTTCACTGAGTCCAGGGACCATAATTCATTTCATTGCCTTGTCTGCCATATAATAATTCCCCATGAAAGTGACAGATACATGAAGTTTTCAAACCAAATTCATGGACTGTAAAGGACGCTAAAATTTTCCCAAACATTCTCAGAATTAAGATCTTCTACCCTCACGAATAACAAATGCTTGTGTAGACTATCCATCCTTTACTAGTTTCATGGTACCTTACCCTCTCAAGAAGCATGCCACACCACAGACCTGACCATTACATGAACATATTTTCCTCCAAAATCTTTATCTTTATTATTTTAAACTTTTAACACCATCTTGTAAATTTTTGCCTCTCAAACCCCAGTCTCATTTCACTTTATCTTTATGTCATAAACACTTCTACTACCATACATAATCCCTACATTTTCTCCCAAATTATCAACTTGAATTGACAGTACCTTATTTCCTCTTCCTAGCATTCCCTGTTTTATTTTTTCATGAGTAACTCCTACTCATACACCAGATTTGCTTCTGGCCCTGTCTCTTTAAAGAAACTCTCTCTGGCCCTAACCCAGTTTGGTTCAGTGGATAGTGTCGGCCTGCGAACTGAAGGGTTTCAGGTTCAATTCCGGTCAAGGGCATGTACCTTAGTTGCAGGCACATCCCCAGGGGGTGTGTGCAGGAGGCAGCTGACCGATGTTTCTTTCTCATGGATATTTCTAGCTCTCTATCCCTCTCCCTTTCTCTCTGTAAAAAAATCAATAAAATATATTTTTTTAAAAAAGAAAGAAAGAAACTCTCTCTGGTGGTCATTGGTGAGATGTTAGCATACCCTCCTGTCATTCCATCGCCATACACAGTCCTTTATAGTACAACTTCTTGTTAGTGTATCTCTATATTCTTCAAAACATGAGCTCCTTAAGGGAAAAAATATACTTTATTCATCTGCAACCTATGTCAATAAATGGCTGTTAACCTCTCCCCTTGTGAAAAGTTTCTATAGGCAACCTGGGAAAGGTCTGTAAATCCAAATTGCAGAGAATAGAAAATTGACTGGCCCTGGCTGATATGGTTCAGTTTGGTTGAGCATTGTCCTGTGCACTAAAATGTCCAGTTCAATTCCCAATTAGGACACATGCCTGGACTGCAGGATCCATCCCCAGTAGGAGGCAGCTGATGCATGTTTCTCTCTCTCAAATAAATTTGGAAATAAATAAGAAATAAAGTTGCCTGGATCCTTGGGAAGTTAGAGCACACCAGGAGTCCTGCTAAGATCTAAAGAAAACCAAATCTATTCAGGCCCTTCTCTACAAGTTTAAAATTCTAAATGGAAGAACAAAACACTTCTTCATTAAGGAGCTGATATTTGTGAAGAATTTACTTCCCATTTCCCCTTTTACCCACACTGCAATGCAGTTCCTTGAAGACTTTTATCTCAAGTTAATCTTGGGTACTCCTACAAATGACAGCCAACATGAATACTCTTCACACACACTGTGGGGTGCAAAGCCACATGGGAAAGAAATAGCTAGTTGGGTATGTTTAGGCAAATACCAAAATATGATTCACATCAGTACTCTCAATGAATTGGTTTACAAGTTCATGCATCTTTCCTCTGTCAGCTAGGAGTCTGTCTGTTCTTGAAGGTATATATCAAGCTGTACTTTTATGGCACATCCCCAACCCTATATTTTTCCAGAAAGTCCAAAAATTGAAAATAAGAGAGGTATGCAAGAATTATCTTCTCGTCCTTTGAATCCTCAATATCTTTGTCTTGGGCATCGATTTGTCAGTTTTGTAGATTTAAGAGACTTGCAAGCCTTGTATTCACCACTCCCCCCTTATGCATCCATATTTCGGCATCAACTGACATGTTATAGGTGTTCCTTCTCATTGCACTTCCATCAAACCATATTGACTATTTGATTGATAAAAAGACCACACGGATCACTGATCTAAAGGAATGATCTCTTGGGAAGCTGAAGGCTAGAGTTTCTAGTAACAGGACTGTCCTTTCGACCTATCCTGGCTACCATGAAAACAAAATGTATTTCTCAAAAGTATTTTTAGTTTACAGAAGTCTAAATACTCAGCAGTTTGGTGGTGGTGATGCAGTCACTTCTTGATGAGGAGCCACATACTGAATCAAATGATTTGCAGATCCAGTTAAAGAGTATTCGTGCCTTAACCAGCTCACTGCAGAAATTTTACGATTTGTGTATCATTTTAACACCTTACAATCACTTTTATATTCATGGCTTCATTTGCCTTTTACAACCATCCTGGAAGTGGATGAGGTAGATGTGGTAATTAATGGATAAGTAAACTGAGGCACAAAGAGGTCAGGAGACTTTAGTTCCAGAGTCTGCATGAGAGAAATAAATGCCTGTAAACAAGGTTACAGTGCTGGCCCTGAGAACCCCAGCAGCTTAGGATAAACAGAATTCATATGCAACCCAGAAGAGTGAATGGGTGCTACATCAGAGGTCTGACGGAAGTGTTAGGGAGCACAGAGGAAGTATAAAGTCCAACATCCCTGACATGCCGTTCCCACCCCAGGAGGGACTCTCATCCAGAGCAGGGCTGGTTTCATGGAACCCAAGAAAGCATTTTGCATGGAAACCCTCCCAAATGCTGCAGGTTCTGAAGTGGTAAAAGGGGCTTTTAATGTGTGCAGTGTAGTAATTATGTTTGTTTTAATGGAGCAAAGTGTGCTTCTGTTGTGCTATGGCGCAAAGTCCTAATTATTCTAACGCAGCCATTAATTAGTTCCCACACAGCAGAGATGATAGCAGATGTTATACAGATAGCATCTTTTGGCCATTTGCCCATCAGGCCTGGCCACAAGGACCCTTCAAAAGCTACAGCAGCTTCTTCCAGGAGCATCGCACCACATGTTCTAAGACATTAGAGTCCAAAGTCGACTTGCCAACTTGCCTTCTGCAGTAAGAGAGTCACTGTGGCAGCAACAGCCCTTTCACAGCGGTGGCAGCTGGGCCCGGTTAGAACAATGATTGGGGCTGCCTGGAGCCCTGTGTCCTGCTAGCTGTTTTCACACAGACAAGAAGCTCCCATCCGGACATAGAGCCTGTGTCAGGAACGCATTTCAAACTTACAAGGCTGGGAGGACATCATTTATTTGACTGGAGAACATGATGTACCCAGAAAACCTGTTCCACTTCTTGCCACCACTACCAGGAAAATATAGATATAAAAAAACTAGCTGGATTTGTGTGGTATACTGTTGCTCAAACTTGAGTACCCAGAAGCAGGCACCAGCCTGCCTGCATTTTTCCTACCCCAGCCTTATGAGTAACAGTCAGGAAAACACAAAAGGGCTTTAAAAAGTTCAAAGAACTTTTTAAAAAAGTTACTGCATCATTATCACCATCAAACCGCTGAATATTTAGACATCTGTAAACGGGAAAAACACACACACTTAAGTTGAGAGACGATGGGGGGCAGGGGGGGTTTCTTGTTTCTCTGCTTCAACCATAGCAAATAGATTTCCTCGAAGTGGAGTCTTTGAGGTTTCAGTTTCTTTGTTTTCTATGCATACATGTATATGTGTGAAAGTATACACACACACACACACACACCCGTATCTTCAATAAGCATCTGCCTGGAAAGAGACCTGGAAAGAAAACAGAAGTAAGGAAATATTTCTCTTGACAAAGATTTTGTTCTGAAATCACAGGTTCCTCTGTCTTCTCATTGCACTTCCATCAAACCATAGAAAAACTATCACTCATAATATTTGCAGTTTGAAAGGCTCTCAGTTTGAAAAAAAGAGTAAATGAAAAAACTCCCACAATAGTGAGGAAAACCACACTTCACTTCTGCTGCACAGACTCTGTTTGAACAAAGCCATCAAGAGGAGACTTCTGAGGGAGTGGAAGGAGGAGATAACACGTGCTGAGTTCCAACGGGATGTCCCTTCCACAGCAACATGTTGTCAACTGGTGAGGGATTTCCCAGAACCAACGCATTGCTCCTCCTTCCACTTGGAGATGTGAAAGATAATCCAGATAGAATGAAATCAAAGGACTGGCCTCTTAGCTTTGGAGGAAGAGCATGAATTTCAGAAAGACCTACACAACTCAAGGGCTCTGGAATAATGTCTATTATAAATAAGCAAACAGTTAAACCTGTTAAATAACAGTCAAAATATTAACAGTCGGATGTAGCAGTTAGCAAACTAGCACAACTGGCTTGGTCCTAGCCAAAGCAGAGGATGGCCCATCATAGCCCTTTACCAAGAACAGAATTATACACATCTGAAAAGGATCACGAAACAGCATTTAAATCTATATTTTAATACTAAAACACCAAGAACTCACGAAGTGCCATTTTGTAAGGTCAGGATGAGTGGAGACCATGTAGATTAAAGTCTCATCCTGTCAATGGGAAAGCCAGATCCTGATGACTCTCAGGCCTTGCAGCCAGCTGATGCAAACAGGACTGCAGGGAAATGTCTGTTATTACCCCATTCTATAGATAAAGAAACTGGGGCCAATAACGGTCTAGGGTAATTCAGCAAATAAAGAGCACAATCTCTGACTCACAGCATGCTGTCTTCAGACCTATGGCTCCAACTTCTACATACAACAATGGCCTCAGGCCTGAATGCACAAATGAAAGGACATTTGCAAATACCTCCTAGCAAAGTGGCATTCCTCTCTCATCTCAGTCAAGGTGTGTCCCCTACAGCATAGCTAAGAGCCCAGGTGCAGGGCTATGGGTGGGAAAGGTCACTATATATATATTTTTTTTGGGGGGGGTGTTGGGAGGGTGATGCCCCATGTCCCAAGAAAAGCTCAAATCTCTGATTTTACCCCACAAAGTTAGTTAATACTTGATTTTCCTTATACTTTTTTTTCTGAACAAATACTGTATTTTACGTTTGTCTTTTCACTTTCCACACAAAAAAACTACTACAACAAAAATGAGGCAGCTTAGGCTCCTCAGGCAGCACTATAACAATGGGTGAGACTGCGCTCCAGGTTTCTGAAGACTAAGATAAAGAAGGACTGAAAAAGTTGCTGCACCATCAGACCCAGCCCATCAGGCTAGCTGTGGAAGCCCAGCAGCCCCATTCTTAAAGGCTGTTCAGCCTCCAAGAAGTTTGACCCAAATAATCATACAGTGCTCGTTAGGACCAAAGACCAATCGGTGCTCCTGTATCAACACAGATTCCCATGACAGAAAAGGACAGTTTCCACAGCCAGTCACAGGGTGAGTTGAAGTGGGAGAGCATGTCCTCTGTGAGGCCAGGTGTCAGGTCTGACTGAGGCTCCCTGGTTTGGGGGAGGAGGCAAAGGCTAAGAGGAGGTAGTGACCTAAGGGATGGTGGTGACTGGTGTCCATTATGAATAGCCCCCTGACTGGGGATTCTTAGCCTGCCTTTGTAGGTGAACTGCTTTGACTTCTTCGAGACCTAAAAACTTCTTCATAAAAATGTTCCAAATACACAAAATAAAATAAATAAGATTTTTAAAAGCAATTATATTAAAGTATGTTGCATCTGTACACCCTTTGGCTAAAAACTCATTACAGAGCTTAAATGATCCAAATTTTGGCAAAAAAAAAAGTACATGTGAAAAGAAAGGCACTGTATTATGCCATTTGATTTTGTAGTCACAGACTATCACAGGCCATTTGGTCTGCCAATCTGGCAAAGGACACCTGGCTCCCATTGGATTTGGGAGTTAGATCGTCCATTTCAAGCTACCATAGGCCTTGAGTGTTTGCTGTGGACCACTTCGATTCTACATTACTTAGAACAGGCTAAGAACTAACATATGATTTCCAAATACAAAGATATCTGTGTAAAATCATATTTCAATAAATTGTATTGAATACATATATGTTTTAGAGGACATTAACACTTTATTTGCTTATATTTTATATTGCTTTTCTTATGAGGTACTCCAATAATAAATAAATCCAAGGATATTCTCTCAGAGACAGATAGATATAGAGTATTCAGGACTCAAGTTTAATTTAATTTTATACATCCTCAGAGGGCTGTCTAATAGCAATACTGGCTGCTATTTAGAAGTTTAAATGGAACCAGAGAGCAATCACATGCCTCCTGGACCTTCAGGGTCACAAAGACGCACCTTCCCAGCCCCAATGCACCTGCTCACCTGCTCCTGCAGAGCTCTGAGTTCAGAGCAGGGCTCTGCCCCTTCAGAAACGCTGTCATTATCCTCAGAGGTAAATACACAAGCGAGTCTGGGCGTGTTGCTAGTTGCCTTCAGTAGTCAGAGACCCAGACACATGACTCTTTGGAAGAGCCAGGAGGCAGCTGCCACCCACACTCAGCCCCCATGACCACCATCAGGCCCTAGGCAGTCCTGGCCCACAAACGCCACCCCACCCCACCACCACCCTCTCCTGAGCCAGGGACTAGTCTCAATGCCAGCCCTGACCTTCATACCCCAGCACTCTGTGGAGCACTCACGCATCTACCATCCCACCCCTCCCCCAGTATGTAAAGATAAGAGAAAGGAACTGTGGAGAAATCTCAGACCTACTGTGGGAAGCAGGAGGCTGAAATCTCATATAATGACTTCTGCCAGCAGCTCTTTAACAGGAGTTTTCCCCAGTGCCGTTGGTTATGGTCATGTGTCTCATTTTCATACTCAGTCAGCTCTCCCAGGTTAACTAGCAGGTCTAATCGCCAAGAAACCTGAGTCTGAGGGAAAATCACTAAAGGAACTCACTTCCCAGGGAACACCCAAGCCATCTGAGCCTCCTTTGTGGCTGCTATTTCCAAATTTGAAGGGAACCTGAAAGCAGCCACATGCCTCCTGGACCTTCAGGGTCACAAAGACGCACCTTCCCAGCCCCATGCACCTGCTCACCTGCTCCTGTGGAGCTCTGAGTTCAGAGCAGGGCTCTGCCCCTTCACTCCTCACTCCCCACTGCTGGCCAAAATTGCAATGTCATGTCAGAGCAAGCAGGAACCCAGTTTTCTCCTAATGATGACTTCTCAGCCATGATGGCTTCTGCTCTCTGGACGATCAGCATGAAGTTTAGTCTGCTACTCTCATGAGTCTGAAATATTTTTATACCCTACCAAACCCTTTGTAAGATCTGTCCCAGTTCCCAAAACATGGGGGATTTCATATCCTCAAAAACTGAGGAAAAGGTGCTGGAAGAAAAATCTACAGATAATGAAGCAAAACCAATGTTTCAATAACAAATATGTCAATTCTTTTCTTTTGGAACTGTCAAATGAATGTAATATCCCATTTGACAAATTCAAAGTTAAGAAAATAAATTATTCATTTCTATGAAAATCAGTTTACCAAGAAAAAGAATAACAAAAGAAAGGCACATAAGACCAGGTAAGCTCAGGGAGATACTTTGCCTTATGCATTTTATTCCTTTGCAACATGTAATCATGTCATGCATCTCTTCAGGAGAAGAGCCCTACTGAGAATGTCATGTTCCTATCACTAATGTTTACAATACAGGAACAGTTGCTAGAGTCAGCCCTAAATGAGAGCTGGAATTCACACTTCACTTTGGCTCCTGACACTGTCCTGCAAGGCTCATGGCCTCGGGTGAGACCCAGACACCAGAGATGCCTTTGAATAATGTAGTAGATAATCCTTCCCTAAAACCCCAGCTCTAAATCCTTGGCAAAGTCCACTTGACTTTCAAACATTTTTGTGTGTGTGTCAAAGTTCTAGCATGATGTTTTGAAATGACACACACCCCAAAGTATGTGTGGCAGCTCTTGTGGCTGAGCACTTTGCAAGACACTAAGGCTAATGTTCCTTCCCAAAATGCAGGTGCAAAATTTGTAGTGAACATAGGGATGCATTATTTTTTTCAAGATCCTGATATCAGTTCTTTTGAATAAATACCCAGGAGTGGAAATGCTAGATCACATCGCAACTCTATTTTTAATTTTGGCAACAAACCAAATATCCATCAACAGATAGAGAAGTTGTGGTCTACAGTGGAATATTATTCACCCTTAAAAAGAAGATTCTGCCCTATGCAACCACATGGATGACTCTTGAGCACATTATGCTAAGTGAAATAAGTCAGTCACAAAATGAAAAATTTTGCCCGAGTCCACTTATATGAGATGTCTAAAGGAGACAAACTCATCGGAACAGAAAGTAGAATGGTGATTGCCTTGGGTTGTGGGAGAGAAAATAGAGTTTTTTATTGAGTATAAAATTATAGTTATGCAAAATAAATAAATCTTACAACATTGTGTTTATAGTTAACAATACTGTACTGTACAGTTAAAAGTTTTAAGTAGATAGCTCTCATGTTATTTGTTCTCATCACAATAAAGAAAAAGATTAACTTATGGAGTGACAACTGTTAGCATTCCTTCTGCAGTCTTGCAGAACCTGAGGCCTCTGCTCACACTGCTTTCTCTGGAAGGCCCTTTCCTCCTCGCTCCTCTTCCGACATGTGTAAGGTGCATTGGCACTCATTACTCTGTTATATGCAGACAGCAACTAAGGCTACATCTCCAAGACTCTCTGTGTCACAATGCACTGGAGCACAATACACAGCTCATCATCCTTCCTGTGGTTACAGTCAGATCTCTGACTTAAGAAGATAGTATTGACTTGCTAGGGTTGTTTTGAGGAGTAAATGAGTAAAATTAGTATGGTATGTACTTAGAAGAGTTTCTAGCATTGGCTATTATTTGTATTATAATCATGTAACAACAATAATTTCAGTCATTGAGTGAAATTTGTTGAAATGTGGCAAGTGCACTGTGAAATGGATACTCCAAGAGTGCAGTAACCCTGCTTGTATCCCCAGTGCCAACATTTGTGTTTTGTTTTTATGGTGTGTTCTGTTTCACTCTGGTGGGGAAGGGGGTGGGAAGAAGTTAGCAATCAGGATAATTTCCCAACAGTCACTTGTTCTGAAATTGGACCCTCTTCCTACAAAAAGGTTCCAAGTGTCACACCTTCTATTTTAATAACTGGAATATGCATTATTCATATGTACAGACCAATTAAAGGAAACTACAGGATTCACTATGATAGACTAAATCTGGGAACTGCTCTTATGGCATGGGAACTGAGCAATCAAGCTTTTCACAGTGATTGAAGCTGCAGGTTTAACAATGCCAAGGAGGGATGGGCTCAGTCTCCTTATGAATTCATTAATTATGTTTATTGTCCATATAGTCTACCTATGTCTTTGAGTCCTGGGATCATAAAGCATGAATGACAGCATCTCAACTACAGAGTTGTTGTTCCTGCTCATTCAGGTTCAAAAAGAATTCTGTTAGAGCACAACTACTGGGCTCCCAGTTCTTCCTGACAGGCCAACCAGCCCAGAGAAAACTTAAGCAGTGCATTCTACCCTACAGGTAAGGTTAAATCCAATAGGTCACCTATGGGAAAAGTGATTTAAATTAGGGAGAAAATATTTATATTTGTTTTTAAACATAAGATAAATATTTAAATATAACTACCGAGGACACTTGTACAGATTGCCAGATGTGGCCAGTTTGTGAGCAGTTACATCCCCAGCCCTGCTCTAGGCCAAACTGAGGAGCTGCTCCCCAGCTTGCTGTTGGCGCCCATGGCAACCACACCTTGCTGGTCCCAGAAGAAGTTTGTGAAAAGCCTTTCCCCTGTGTGGAAGTCTTTGTCCAGAGTTGGGGTTCCCTTTTGTCTATCCCCACTCAATAGCTATTGGAGTATGTCTCCTTCATACACTATTTATTCACTCATTACGTCCTATTTCTGGAAAATCACACCTACCTGTGCAAATCAGCAGTGACATGAACTGGGTCTTTTGCACACAGACACACACAGTCAACCCAATTAAGTAGCAAATGTCTTATAGGAGTGTAGAACAAAAAGAAATGAGCATTTAAAAAAATATTTTGTGTTAATTTCACATGAATAATTAGAGAATCACTTAGAAAAATTTAAAAGCAACCAATTGGCCCAAAGGTTTCACATTAAAATTTTCTTGTATTCATATCTATGTTTATCCATTGACCTGGGTATTTATTCAATAATTACTACTTGGGTCCAAGTTCTTAATATATTAACCTCATGATTACTTTACCTGTATTAAGTGGTTTAAATCTTGATGACACATTATCATAAGGATAGACTATAATAATCTTAGATACAAATTGCCAAGAATAATCCATGTTCTTGTATAAGAATTTAGATGCAGCCCACACCCATGATATTTACAATCTGCGTTTTATGTCAATATATATTTCACAATATCTACTATTAATAATTGAGTCAATTAATTAGCTCACTATTACAATATGTACACCTATTTTGATATATTTCAATAAAAGTCACCACACACATTATGAGTTTCAAAGATAATTCCATGAAAGAAATGTAAGCAACTGATCTTGTTAGGAGTCACTGTCAATATTTTATAAATAAAACATTATAACTTCTTAAAGAGCCTTTTAAAAACTGTATTTATATTTAATTTTAATTGTTGAGTCATTTGCCAAACTCAACTGGGTAATTAACAATATCAGTGGAAAATATATGTTTTGCTGTTCAGAAACAAGCTTTTAGTGACTCACAAGAAATACATTAAATTTCATAAATCTTATAGTAGCTTACAAAAAACACTTCAAATTTTTAGGAATTATTAAACTTTATCATTAGGAAATATTACATTATATAAACTTACAACTTAATAAATTATACTAAATGCAAAAGCAATAGGAACTCAAATATCACTTTCTATATATTTTACTCCATTTTATTGTGTCTTATAGTCTTGAGAATTTTTATATCAATCATATCAGTATGGTGGAAATACTATATAATAGCCAACTAAGGTCCATCTGGTCCTAACTTTGTGTTTAGTCATATATCATTGGTAGCATGAGATGGACCACAATGGGAGTATTTACACCACAGAAATTAGCAGTAAATCAAGGCATGATTTCTTGTTTTATTGACTGACCAACCTTAAGAAAATTATGAAGCAAATATTTATAATACAAATTATACTTAAAAGTGTGTTCTATATATAGCTGTTACATTATAAAATAGCACAACAAATAGGAAATATTGTTCCAGTTTTCAAAATCTATTATGAATTTAGCAAAAAAGTCACTGTCATCATTGAACAAGTGCAGTTCCAAAATCCATTTTCATTGTTTCACTTTCACCTTACTTGCTACCATCATTATGAAAATATCAACCTGCAGTCATGTCAGAATCACATTTGTACAATGATAAACTGACTATAGAAATAAGAGTTTAAAACTCAACAAAAGCATTACTTGAGAATCAAATAGAATTTATGATAAAAAGTAATGCATATTTATTGTTATTTGTAAGTTTTGTGCATATATATATAATAGGATGGCTAATAATAAAATTATATATATGTGAACATTTGGTTGCTAAACATTTGCCATTACACCACTAAGTATCTTCATTAGTTTTCCTCTGTGTGTATGAAGGTGCTTAATAACAAGGAACAACAGCCTGTAATTATTGGAATTGAGAGTCTAGGTCAGTGTTCGGCAAGCTCAGTAGTCAACAGAGTGGCAAACCGCGGCTCTCGAGCTGCATGTGGCTCCCCAGCCGCAGTTTGCCGACCACTGTTCTAGGCAGTTTAAAGACCTATATTTGCCAAAACATTTTTCCTAAGGAGGTGGTAAGGGATGATACATACTTAATAATTTCAATTATTATTTTAATAGAGATTTTTACAATACTTTAATCACATATTTTTAAAAATCACACACACACACACACACACACACACACACACACACACCACTGACCTTGGTATTTATTCAATAATTGCTACTTGGGTCCAAGTTGCTTATCAGAAGAGACCACCACCAGCCTTCATGGTCAGCTTCTTCTCCTGAGCTCAGGCTGGAAAATCAACCCAAAGGGGCAGTGAAAGAAGACAAGCTCCAATCCCTGGCTCTAGCTCCAATCTTAGAGGGAATTTGCCCAAGAAAGCTCATAACATGTTCCCAAAGCAAAGAAACAAAGTTGCAGTGAGCACAATTATTGAGGTCACACTAAATTGAGAATGAGATATAGATGATGCCAGGTGGGCAAGGAATAGTGCAAAAGCCATTCAAGAAATATCCAGAATTCAGAGGAGACAAAGTAGAAAAAATGAGTAACATACTTCTGGGGAAAGTATCTCAGGACTAACTATGAAAATAAAGTTGTATTTCTGGAATTGTTTCTTTTTTGAAACTAGAAAAATGTTTCACCATAGTAGAATCTATATTAATAAAAGGGTAATATTTTAATTAGACCAGGTCGACTGTCCATCTTCCAGACATCCAACTTCCTCCTGGATAAAGCCATGGTGGTGGGGGCTGAGGCAGAGGCAGTTAGGGGCAATCAGGCTGGCAGGGGAGGGCCGCTGGGGGCAAGATCAGGCCAGCAGGGGAGAGCATTTGGAAGCGAGATCAGGCCAGCAGGTGAGGGTAGTTAGGGGTGATCAGACAGGCAGGCAGAGGCAGTTAGGGGCTATCAGGCAGGCAGAGGCAGTTAGGGTCAATCAGGCAGGCAGGCAGGCAGGATTGCGAGAGGGATGTCCCTGATTGGAGAGCATGCAGGCTGGGATGAGAGAACCTTCCCCTCACCCCCGCACAAATTTCATGCACTGGGTCACTAGTCCAATATAATGAGATGAATGAATGAATGAATGATATATGCTGAGTCTGCCAACCAGGGTAGACATAGTTGCTTGAAGGCTTTATGTTTGAAAAACATTTGTTATGAAAATTTGCTATGGCTCTGAATTTAAAAAATGTGAGATCTTTGCCAACCCTTAAGGCTGGAGTAGGAAACCTCAACTTCTGCACCCAATCTGACCCACCGCTTGTTTTTCCAATTGAGTCTTATTGGAACATAGCCATGCTTATGCATTTATGTGTATCTATGACTGCTATTGCACTTCAATGGCAGAGCTAAGTAGCTATGATGGAGTATATTATGCAAATCCTAGAAATGTACTATCTGTCCCTTTATAAAATAGGTTGGTATCTTAGAGGAAGTAATGCAATGGTAGCATCCTTCTGATGTTTCTACATTCCATATGGTTCCACAGAACTAAAGAGTGATTGCATGATAATTTGTTTGTTTAAATAACATTAATTGAATGCCTACTGTATGCCACTGGAAATAAATAAGACATCCTCCCACCCCTGGCTGGTTGGGAGTCTTATATGGTAAGACAGAAAAGCAGATGCTCAATATTAGACTTGGGACTTAGCCATAAATTTGAAGAAGATGCTTACTCCCAAGATACTGCAGTTGAAGTATCAGGTTTCACAAAGCAACCACTGCCACCAAGGTCTCTGCTTCTTTAATACAATTTGGGTTCTGCTATTTCAGAACAGAGGTGAGAGACCTGCTGCATGGGCTTGATGCCAGTTACATAAAGTGATGCTCCTGATTGCTTAGTACAGTGCAGTGTTAGGTACCAAGCATACCCAGTAACAGGTTATGGAGTGGGGAAAGAGTCAGTCTGACTTCAAAGCCAAACTGTCGGGCCTTCTACAGAAGTCTGAAGCCTGAAGAAGGAAGGGGTGGTGGATACAGTTAAACGTAGCAGAAAGACAGAAATGTAGCTCAAAAGACGCTGATGTCACCAGTTTGGCATTACCAGCGACTTTCAGTGTGGGAGAACACCCTTACTTTTTGCCTGATATTTGCCCTTGATGCTGCCTTCAATCGGGTGGTTTGGAGAATAGGCATATTGGACTCTTGTTCATTAGTAATTTCTCAGCCTTGAGCAAGTGTCATATCCTCTGAGAACCTCTGTTTCCTAACCTACACAACAAGGATAATAAGGCCTAATTCCCAGGGTGATTGTGATAGTAAAATGAGGTCATGTTATAAAACAGCTTAGCATGGTTCTTGGCATATATCAAGAATGTTGTTTTTCCTGTCTCTAATGTTATTAGGATTGATACTATTATTATTATTGGTATTGCAGTGAGTCAAACTCTATGTTAAAAAATCAAGACATACAAGTGAATAAGGTACAGCCTCTGTCCACAGGGATTTCGTGGTGATTGGCAGAGTAGCAGGTAGCAGGAGAGATGTACAGGCAGCAGAATCCCTCCTTCAGTTCAGCTACCTACAAAATGTGAAATATCAAAGAAGTTAACATATTTGTTTGTTGACCATTTATTAAAAGGAGAGGGTAGTAATGTTTATCATAGTTATTTCCCAATTCTCCTGGCCTGTGTTTCTGGGGCTGCAGTGCCTCCTCTGCTGCCATCTACAGATCCCCACCAGGCGTCCTCACCAGTTCTCCTGACCAAAATGCACCTCTCTTGGGAATTTGCACAGGTGTTCTAGTGGTAGCACTGGCTGAACTGGTTACTTCCTCCAAAGTATACGTTTTAAGAGACTATTGTGCCTTAACTAACAAGTATGTGGATTTCCAATAAGGCAGTCAGCTAGTGGGGGCACAGAGAGCAGGTTTGGTGTCACCTACATTGTGTAGCCATTCAAATGTGATAAAGATAATAAATCTGGAGGAGTTCCAACCAAACTAGCATCTTGCTTCGTGAGAGTCCCACTTTCAGTTCTGCTGCCTACGTTTTCCTTTAGCTTACTGGCCTAGAATGTTAAATACTAAAAAAGTCAATACATTTGTGTTGTTTCAGTTTTGTTTTGTTTTTATTTTTTTTAAAGGAAAAGTGAGCAATACTTATAAAAATATTCACAAGAATAAAATCCAGAGGTTGTTTGAATCTACTGCTCAGAGTAAACATGCTGTTTAAATAAAACATGCTTATGCTACCAACTTTTAAAATGAAGAGGAATGCTTTTGTGCACATCTTATGTGCCTACTTGTGCAAATTACAAACACAACCGCCAAGAAAGGTAAATTTGAAACATTGGGAATTTTATTTTCTACACACATACAAAGCTCACCCTACAAAATAATATTGATTACTAAAGAGGAAATGGATTACTTATGTCCAGTTGAATTAGCAAATATATGCAGACATAGTTTTAACCAGTGGTATTATGGTAAATGTTTAACAATAAGGTTTTTTAAAAATAGTTTATTGCTTTTTAGAGAGAGAGGAAGGGACAAGAGAGAAACATGGACGTGAGAGAGCAACACCAATTATCTGCCTCCTGCATACCTCCCACTCGGGTTGATCCAATCCTCAATCCTCCAATGTGCCCTGACCCCAGAATCAAATTGGCAACTTTTTGGTGCATGGGATGACACCCAGTCAACTGAGCCACACCGGCCAGGAAAACAAGAAATTTTTGAGGAACAGAGGAAAAGTGAATCTCTGGTTTGGAGCATCTACCTATTTCTGTTGTGTAAATGCTCTCACAGGGGGTGAAATCCCTGATCATTTAATGGGGAGAGATCTCCAGTTAAGCTCTGTAGAGCTGCAGCAAGTGGTTCCAGGAATCACTGAAACTATAAGCTTTGCCCACTCTAAGTTCAGCAGCATGATGGAATGGAAAAAAACTCTGGACTAGGTGCTGGAAGATGTGGCTCATGTCCCAGTTTCAAATAACTATGAAGCCATGTAAATCACTCATTCTTGGAACCTGAGTTTTCTCATCTGGAAAATGAGTAATAACAGCTGTCCTAGAACATCTATGAGGATGAAAGAAGTTTATTGAGGTACCTTAAATTCTAAAGTTCTATGCCATTATAAATTTTTGCTATTATTACTTAGGCATTCAGCACATAGCATGACAACTCTTATACATATCTTTTTTTTTTACATATCTTAATTACAGTGCTGAGAATGCTACGACTTCCATCTGACCCCTCAGAGGTATCTGTTGAGTGTCCAGCCTAGTTTGTACCAATATTTTTTCACTAGTAAAATTTGAAATTACTCATTAATCTAATTATTGAAGCAAATTCTGGATTACTCTAGAGCTACTCTAAAATGCTCGCATTTAAAAGATACACATAATGATATGAAGAGCTTAATGCCCACCTCTGTAAGCTCTTAGGATAAAAGTTACTGCTCCATATGAAGGTGGAATTAGAACTATATCCAATTATAACTGATTGGTAAAGCAGATTAATATAATATTTCTCCTGGAATTTAATTTGAGAGCAGTATATGAAAAACTTGAACCCAAGATCTCATTAACTCATTTCATTTAAGGCCTTCAAAATACTCAGGAATTGAATTTGAATTCCTATTGACTGGTCATTTGATTTTCTTTAAAACTTTATTCTTCTTAGATTTTTATTTATCTTCATAGAAAGTGGCTTAGCATCTATGTCAGAGAAATTTATGAGAAATACAACTGGTCTTGTAAATGAGAGGCATGTCGCCTTTCCTTTCAGATATGTCATTGTTAATTGACAATGAGTTGTTTTATATATGAAAATGCTGATATCTCAATGGATACCTATAAAGCATAGTCATTATATATAAGCAAGGAGAGAAAAAAGTGAGACATAATTATTAATTTTCAATATGATAGTACTTTTGTGGTTTTAATTTGGGGATTTAGAAAACTAATTTCTCTTTGAAATGCTCCTCAAAATGATTTGAGGATTTAGCAGACACTCCTGATTGTCTACCTTTTCATTTATTCTCAGAAGGCAATATCCGTATTTCCTTCAGATGTCAACCAATATGAGTATGTTTATTCACCCTCTATCCAAATCTAGGTATTCTGGTAAATGGTGACCAGTTTAAGTCAGTAATAACAATCATATTTATTATATCAGTGGTTCAGCAAGGCAAGTGATCCATTTTTTTAAAATATATATTTTATTGATTTTTTACAGAGAGGAAGGGAGAGAGATAGAAAGTCAGAAACATCGATGAGGGAGAGACATCTATCAGCCGCCTCCTGCACGCCCCACACTGGAGATGTGCCCTCAACCAAGATACATGCCCCCAACCGGAATCGAACCTGGGACCTTTCAGTCTGCAAGCCGACCGTCTATCCACTGAGCCAAGCTGGTCTTGGCAAGTTCCATTTTTGACCAAGCTATTTATATATATAAAAGGTTAATATGCTAAGTATCCAACCATCCGACCAGTCACTATGATGCACACTGACCACCAGCCAGCAGACCAGCAGCTGCCAAGCTGCAGTGACTTGGCAGTGGTGGTTCTCAGATGACACACCCTGAAACCAGAGAGGAGGGAGGCTACACGATTCATTGTGGGGCTACACGATTCCACCTTCGGCCGTGAGTTATGTTGTTGCTGGGGCACTATGGCCCTGAATCTGATTCGCTGTACACTTGCATTTGCATTCCATACCCTGTACAACAGCAACTTTGCAGAGTGCGCTCTCCCACTCTGGGACCCCTCAGGGGATGTCGGAGAGCAGGTTTTGCCTGATCTTTGCAGGCTGGGCCAAGGGACCCCACCTGCCAGAGGGATCCCACTCACTCCACAGATGTCTGGGAGGGACTGCAAGAGGTTGGCTACAGGATGTGTCCTGTCTGGCATGTCTCACCAAGTCCTGCCCATCTAGCCACCTTTGAATTAATTTCCTTTCAATGTGCATGAATCAGTGCACCAGGTCACTAGTATAATATAAAATGGGAGTCTTCTAAGAAAAGTTTTTTATACTTCTAGGAAAGAGAATCTGGAAGTATATGGTCATTTCCCACCTTTGGACATTCTTGGTCTGAAAGTAATACCTAGAAGATCTACAACCATCTCGTTCTCAGAGCCTGAGGATGAGGCCAACATAGAAGGCAGAAGGAAAGGACACCTGGTTCTTAAGATACCCAGAAACTGTTAAAGCAACCAACCTGAAACATATCTTATTTATGAACTTGTTTTTTGTGAAATCATAAATTTCCTTATTGTAGGTGTTTTCTTGTACTTGCAGCTCAATTAGTCTTTACTAATTTTTGTCTTACTGCCAAAGATTTTAAAGATATTAAAGCAGTGGTCCAAACTCATTTAAAAACATATATTACAGCTTGAGGAATTTATTGTGAGACAAAGAGTTATCATCATATGCAGCATGAAAATTAAGTAGGATTTATCTCACATTGAAAATCACATCATCTACAGCTCCAGGAGCATTATGGCTGTTGATCAGAGTGCCTATGGACATTTGAACTTGCTAAAGAGCTGCCTAATCTCTCATCTGTAATCAGTTGGGAAAAGTTCTATGCAGAATGTGTTTCCATCTTCTTGCTTTATCTTTAACTACATCTGAGGGTATTTTTCTAAACTAATAAAACTCTCAAAGAATGGGAAAATGAAGTCAAGAAAATGACATCACTTGCAATGTTTGCCTGGGACAGATGTGAAATAACCTACCAGTATGACCTCAAATTAGAATTCACCAATAAAATGGCATTGAGGGTGCTCTATCATGGTTAATAGTGATATTTAAAGAGGATAACTTCATGTTTCATAAACTCAATTAATTATGTTATTCTACATCTAAAATATAGTGTGGTTGGGAAATATGTCAGGAAAATTTCAGTATCATGCTAGAGACTAGAGGTTCAAAAGTTCAGGCAAAACAACAAAATGTATTATTTTTAAGAATGAAAAATACAACGTCAAGATGGATTCAAATAAATACACCAAAAAACATTTTTAATATAATAAAACTTTGAGGAATATAAGGAATGTAGTAATAAAGCATGAGAAAAAACATTTGCATGTTTCTAAGATGTAAAAGAAATTGAAGACAGATCATCTATATAAAATATGACCCTTTGAGAATTGCCAAGGTCAGTGAGACCCAGAACAATCAACTTGATCTAAAACTGTCTTGCTCATTTTTCTTATGTGTGCTAGTTCCTCCCTTTCTTGCATATCTACCTCTTTCTTTTACTTCCCTACCATCCCTCCAACTTTACATCCAGCAAATATTTTATAATTGTCCCAGAACATATGTTGAAAAACAGAGAGAAACAGAATAACCAACCTCTGTTTTCAGGAGCTATTTTTTTCTGAATTCCTGTTTCTTAATTGCACCCACTCTCTTTGTTTCTTTATGGGTTGATATTAAGTGATAATAGGTAGGACAGAGCATGTTAATTCAAGTCATCTGAAGCATTTCAGTGCAAATTAGTCAAATGCTCTCTCAGCACTTACTTATATTTCTGTATTCCTATTTTCCTTAGAAATTTTTACAAGCTATTGTCTTTCACAGATTATAGAGTATATGGTTTTGACTAAAGTTTAAAATTATATGTTCAGGATTGAGGAAATAAAACCTAAATTTTTCAAGGAATTGATAGATTTTAAAAATCTACTTCCAAATATTAAGTAGTTTAAGCTTCAAATCATATTGAAACAATAATTATAATTTCTCCCTAAGTGTGTAATTTAAAACACTTTAGAGCTTTCAGAAATACTGATGCTTTTTAAAAATCATCTCATGTAGTCATGGATACAGGAATAGAGTGTGAAGAAAGATTTAAATTTTTTAAATTACAAAGTAAAGCAGTTTCATGTCATAAACAAATGAGCACATATTGTAGTTTCTGATGGCCAAAATCACAGAAGTAAAAATTTTAAACAAATAAAGCAGAATGATTATAATATTAAGAGAATATTATAGTTAATGTTGCATAAATATTTTCATTATAACTCCCATTTATCTCATTATTCTTCATGTATAAATTTCTGAAAACAAAGTATGTTTTTTCCTGAAAACTTGCCATGCTATAATTTTCTCTTTCTCCAGGGGTCACTTATTTAAATTTTGGAGAAATCTGAGTAACATCTGTTCAAGGAGTTTGGCTTTTAGAAAAGAATGAAGTGGAGGAAGCACAATAAAATAGACTTGTCCCCAAAAACTTATGCAGTCATTTTAACTTTAGATGATTAATTAATAAGAAAAAATAGCTGGATTTATTCAAAGACCTCCATAAGAAAGGTAATTTTGTAAACTGAGCCTAAATAAAAGATATTTGTATTAAACAGTGAGTTTTTCTCTAAATGCATTATATGCTTTATAAGTCACTCCTCAGAAACATGTGGAGTGCTCTAGTTTTTCCCTCTTTCTTTTAGTTTAAGACAACATATTAATTTCCCAAGAATAAATGCAGAGAGACAGCTGTATACTCTCAATTTAGCATTAAGCCATGTAATTATAGAAATACCTTGAATTTTTATAGCTTTTTTATCTTCTGAAGACCCATATAGTTTATTCATATTATACTACTGCACTGACTCCTATGTAATGCCTATAAAGCACTTGCTATAGTTGAAGAATTGGCTGTACTACAAGCTTAAGAGGGCTGGAAAGGAGCATAGATAGTCAATGGAGCATCAAAAATAAAACCCAGGAGGAGAAACGAAGATGGCAGCATAGGTAAGCACTTAAACTGCTGCCTCCCACAACAATTTCAAAACTAAAAGACAGAATGGACATCATCCAGAACCTCAGGAAAACTGGCTGAGTGGAAATTCTACAACTAGAAGGAAAGAGAACGACTCAAGGAGACTCAGAAGAGCTGCAAAACGCTGAGGTACAGAAACACGCACCTGGAGAGGACTGGGGTGGTGGAGTGCCTGGCTGGTTTCCTCTAGCAGGAGGGAGATGGAAACTCCTGACTGCACTGAACCCAAATCCGAATGCACTGAACCCCAGTTCTGGTTAAGACTCATACGAGAGTAGTCTGGATTGCCCTGGAAAGGGAGAAGTGCACAGAAACTTAGGGGAGCCATGAAAAGGCAGAAGTCTGAAGGCGCGTGAACCTAAGTATGCACACAGAGGGCTGACTGCTGATTGTACTGCTGGCTTTCTCTAGCAGGAGGGAGACAGGACCTCCCAACTGCACTGAAATCCACTTCTGACTGCACTAAACCCCAGTTTTGGGTGAGACCCTGGGGACCCTGACTCATACACATCCTTGGAGCACATGGAAACTCAAAGGAGCCAGAAAGGCAGAGGTCTGGAGGTGCAGGCATATGTGCACAGAGAGGACTGCAGCAATTACCGAGGGACACATACCCATGGCCCCACAAAGGGCAGGGCTGACGGGAAGCCAAGGCTGTCTCTGCTCAGCCCTGAGACTCCACCCCATACAAGCTGAGCAGAGAGGCTTTTGCAATTTTGCAAGTCTTGTATCATTGCAGGCCATAAGGCTGACTCCAGCACAGAAGTTCTCCCGGCATAAACACAGCTATCCTCACAATCAATTGGCTTGGAGGTCAATTCACCCCAGTGATACCAATAACAATCAAGACTTAACTACAGGCCGAAACCAGTTTGGCTCAGTGGATAGAGCGTCAGCCTTCGGACTGAAAGGTCCCAGGTTCGATTCTGGTCAAGGCCATGTACCTTGGTTGCAGGCACATCTCTAGTGGGAGGCGTGCAGGAGGCAGCTGATCGATATTTCTCTCTCATCAATGTTTCTAACTCTCTATCTCTCTCCCTTCCTCTCTGTAAAAAATCAATAAAATATATTTTTTAAAAAAAGACTTAACTACAACAAGGCACCAAGAGAATCCATCTCAGGTAACTGGGGAGGTGGAGTTACAGGGCCATATAGGACACCTAGCACACAAAGCTACTTTACCAACTCAGGGAAGCAGCAAAAATGCAGAGACAAAGGAACAGATCACAAACAAAAGAAATGGAGGAAAACAAACAACTGGATACAGAGTTCAAAACTACAGTTATAAGGTTTTTCAAGAATTTCCTAGAAAAGATAGATAAATTTAGCAATACCCAAGAGAAGATGAAAAAGGACCAACTAGAGATGAAAAAGGACCAACAAGAAATTAAATATACACTGATTGAAATAAAAAATACTATACAGAAACCTAACAGCAGACTAGAGAAAGGCAAGAATCAATTCAAAGATTTGAAATACAAAGAAGTAGAAAACACTCAACTGGAAAAGAAAAAAGAAAACAGAATCCAAAAATGTGAAGATAGTGTAAGGAGCCTCTAGGACAACTTCAAGCATACCAACATCAAAGTTATCAGGGTGCCAGAGAAGAGAGAGACAAGATACTGAAAACCTATTTGAAGAAATAATGACTGAAAACTTCCCACACCTGGTGAAAAAAATAGACTTACAAGTCCAGGAAGTGTACAGAACTCCAAACAAAAATAATCCAAAGAGGACCACACCAAGACACATCGTAATTAAAATGCCAAGAGCAAAAGAAAAAGAGAGAATAATAAAAGCATCAAGAGAAAAACAGTTAATTACCTACAAGGGAGCACCCATACGATTGTCAGCTTATTTCTCAACAGAAACTATGCAGGCCAGAAGGGAGTGGCAAGAAATATTCAAAGTGATGAATAGCAAGAAGCTACAACCAAGAATACTCTACCCAGCAAAGCTATCATTCCGAATTGAAGGGCAGATAAAGAGCTTCATAGATAAGAAAAAGCTAAAGGAGTTCATCAACACCAAACCAGTATTATATGAAATTTTGAAAGGTACTCTTTAAGAAGAGGAAGGAGAAAAAGGTAAAGATAAAAATTATGAACAAGAAATACATATCTATGAACAAGTGAATCTAAAAATAAAGTGAATAAAAAATCTGATGAACAGAAGAAACTGGTGAATTTAATAGAATCAGGGACATAGAAAGGGAGTAGACTGACAATTCTCAGGGGGAAAGGGGTGAGGTGAGGGGGGTGCAGGGAGAGACTGGACAAAAATCATGCACCTATGGATGAGGAAAATGTGGGGGGAGGTAAGGGCAGAGAAAGGTGTCGGAGCCAGGTGGAGGGGAGTTATGGGGGGAAAACAGAGGAACAAATGTAATAATCTGAACAATAAAGATTTATTACATTTTAAAAAAAGAAAGAAAATCCAGTATCTCTGGATGGATCATTGCTCTTTTTCTGCATTCACTGGTCTCCACTTATGTTTCTCTCTAGAATCTTCTAGAACCAGAAAATACAGGGGTGTCAGTGGGTATAATTTACTGACCTTGCGTAAAAGTCACCTAAATTTTTTAATGTCTTAGAATTGGGGAATTATTCTGCCTAGTGATTTGATACCAGAGGTCAATGCCAGGCCTATTAAGAAAGTTTTATTCTATTACTACCTTACAGCAACCCCCCCAAATGAGAACACTGCATTTTTCCTCAACAATTTTCAACATATTTAAATATTAATTCTAAATTCTAAGCTATTTATACACCCATGATTGAAATAAACTGTACACTCCCTATATAGATTATTAATTCATTGCTGTCAACAGATTTGTAAACAGGTGGCAGGAAAGTTTTCCTAGGAATTCTGAAAATGTGCTTAAGAATGTCCCTAAGGCTAGCATAATGGAACAATTAATCCTGGACAGACATGAGCCTGGCAGTCACAAAAGCTGGCGCAGTCACAAAAGCTGGCATAGTCATAATGGGAGATTATCTTTGTAGCTGGTTTATGTCTTTGTAACTGGTATTGTGTTTTAGGACTAAGTATAAGGTATATGAGAGCTCATGAAAGAAAAACTGACCCAAAATTGAAGGGTCCAGAAGGGCCCAAAGGAAATAGCTTTCCATTTTAAATGTGATGTGCTGGCAAGTCTACAGGAGAGAGACTGGAGGGAAAGTTTTCTCTGGAGAGAAAAGCAGAAGCATATATAAAGGCTTATATATGAGAAAGCTGGCCCTAAGCATTGCCAGTAGCTTAGCATTCCAATAATTCTGAAGAGTAGTACAAAAGAATAGTAAAATATGAGATCGGAGAGTTAATGACATCTCTAGTATGTTCCTTATGCATAAACTATAATAATAAAAGTGTAATAAGATAATTAGACTGGACATCCTTTTGGATGTCCTTTCAGGACAAAGTTGGGGCTGTAGCCACAACAGCAGTGAGGGAGGGTTCCAGGCAGCTGCCTCGCTGAGAAGGCCTACTCTTGCATGAATTTTGTGCATCAGGTCTCTAGTTCTAAATAAAGACTTAATACCTCTTCTAATCTTATCTAATAAAGAGTAACATGCAAATTGACCGTACCTCCACTGCGCTAGAAGCCATGCCCACCAGCCACGCCTACCAGCCAATCAGGAGCAAGTATTCAACTTAACCCCAACCAAGCCGGCAGTGCCTACAGAGAGAGCAGGAGGAAGGCTTGGGTTTCTCTGGAGATGGAGGAAGCCAAGCTTTCTGCACACCCTGGCAGGCCCAGGCCTTCACTCAATGCTACAATGTTTCAATTATAGAAGATAAATAATTTCCAACAAAAATGGTGGCAGCCATGAAGCTGGAGAGAGCAGGAGGCTAGGGTTGCCCCCAGTGATGGAGGAAGCCACGCTTTCCACAGCCCTGGCCTGCCTTGGCCTCCGCTTAAGGCTACAATGTTTCAATTGTAGAAGATAAATAAATCCCAGATACCAGGGCCTCCGCTTGGGTCACTGGGGGGCGTGGCCAGCCTGCAAACCATCATAGGCTCCCTGCCCAGGCCACCCCACACCCCAAGGAAACCCCACCCTTATCCAGGACACCCTTCAGGGCAAACCAGCCAGCCCCCACCCATGCACCAGGCCTCTATCCTATCAAATAAAAGAGTAATATCAAGATGGCTGCCCCCATGTGGTCAAAGATCCTGCACCCATGTGGACACAATATGGCCACCACAAGATGGCCAGCAGGGGAAGGCAGTTGGGAGGGACCAGGCCTGCAAGGGAGGGCAGTTGGGGGCAATCAAGCCTGCAGGGGAGGGCAGTTAGCGATGACCAGGCCAGCAGAGGAGGAAAGTTGGGTGTGACCAGGCCAGCAGGGGAGGGCAGTTAGGGGCAAACAGGCTGGCAGGAGAGCAGTTAGGCATCAATCAGGCTGGCAGGGGTATGGTTAGGGGGTGATCAGGCTGGAAGGCAGAAGCAGTTAGAGGCAATCAGAAAGGCAGGCAGGCGAGCATTTGGGAGCCAGCAGTCTTGGATTGTGAGAGGGATCTCTGACTGCCCATTTGGATTGGGCCTAAACAGGCAGTCGGACATTCCTCGAGGGGTCCTATATTGGAGAGGGTGCAGATTGGGCTGAGTGACACCCCACAAACCTCATGCATGAATTTTGTGCACCGGGCCTCTAGTAGTAGGAGAAAACCCTTAACTATTACACCAATCATCTATTCCTAACATGTTACCAGCTGCTTCTCTTCCTTTTTTGTAAGAGACTTCACATCTCTAACTTAATGGGATAGATTTTCCTTTGCACTAAAACCCATCACCTCCTTGCCCAAGGGGCCAATGTTAACATAACTAGTATAATTTGTTTTCATTGGTGATTTTTGGCCCTGGGAATATATTCCTTATACCGACAATGTTTTGAATGTGACATTTAAACCTAATTTAGCCCTTTTCTTTCAAAGCTACATTAATATGGTAGAAGGCTTAACAAACAATATAGGCAGAAATGCCTATGAAAACTCACTGCAAATGCCACAAAAATGTAAATTGTTTTTCTCTGCATATGGGGATTTGGTAGTGTTGCAGAATTTCAGGTTTTTATGAGCACTTAAAATTTGGATCTGATTGGGATCTGGGCGCACATTAACCCATTTTAAGTTAGTGAAATATCAATCTTCTAGCTAAAATGAAAATGTTACCAAATCATAACTATAAGAGCATGAGATAAAGGGAACATTTTCAGATATCTTAAGAAATAATGGAAATTACCATGGAAAAGTAATCAACATAAACATTGTAAGCAGGCTCAAAATAATTTGATTGCATCAAATAATACTAATAGGGTTGCATGATTCAGTTGAAAGGCATCACTTTTTATACCCCATTTATCCTATTATCTAGAAGAACTAGTGATTTTAGAAACCATGAAGCCCAATCCAGTTGTCTCAATCCTAGAAATGTTGTATTGATCAAAATAATAGTAACTTTCTGCTCTGTTATACACATAGACACATGCATGTTAAAGTTTTGCAAGGAGCCTCTATTTACTTTACCTGGTATGCCTTAAAATTTGTGAGCTTAAAATGGGAATGGTTTAAAATGATCCACTACTGCTTCTTACAGTTATCAAGCAATATCCACACAACACAGCCCATATCCCTTTTAATTACTTGCAAAGTGTGCTCAGATTGGTGGCAAAGGCCTGAAACTAGAGAATTCAGGACTCCTCAGGGCATGAATGCCTGAACCCCAACTGTTTTGTCTGCACTCCGCCCCCAAACACTGACAGCATCTACAACTCTTCACACCGATCCTTCTCAAAAGTTCCCTTCTTCACCTGCAGGACAAATATGCATTGCATCATGTAAATAACAGTGAATGCAAGTATTAAGGGTAATAGGATCAATGCCAATAAGAACTATGTGTTGCAATGATGGAGACAAATAGTGAAAAAATTAACTCAAGTAAATGCATAATTACTGGAAGCATAGTCCAATATTTAGGAGTATGTGTCAGGTAGAGAGACAGGTGTACAGTTAACAATAGGACATGCATAACTGCTTAGATGAGTACCAACATGGGAATGTCCATGTTGGTGAAGAGACAGGCAGATAGTTACTTCCAGGACATGACAAGTGCTAGGACAGGCTTGGGAACCAGCACCGTGGCTCCTCTAGGCCTGCTCCCAAGTATAATGGCTTGCACATTACAGTTGGTACTGGTGGGTCACTGACAGGCTGCATTGCACTGAAGAAGAACAGCACAGTGTCATGAAAAGGAGCTAGGAACTACACTGGAGCTACGCCTAGCAAGCCAGGTAGTGAGCCTCCACCTTACAACCATAGGGGTCTCAAATAGGTGATGCACCCCTTGGGAATTTTGTGAGGGCTCAGAATAAGCTAGGTATACTCTCCTAGAACAAGAATTCTACTTTATTACAGAATTATGTCAATTTTCTATTAAAGTAAAATGTTGATTTATTAAGAATTACAGTATTGAAACTTAAAACAATGTGGGAATTTGATACTAGCTAACCCACTCCAGTCAAGCATGTGAAGTCCTGCCCCATCCTCTCCTCACCTCCCTGCTCTTAGGTGAATCTTGCCCAGTCCCAAAGGTGGTTAGATCTACTTGAAAGAAAGAGGGCCTTTTGCTTAATGCCACCTAGAGTGAAATTATCACTCATGACTATCCACACATATGTAACTACTGAAACTTTACCCAGTGATAAAACTCCCTGACCTATCCCCAACTTGGCTATTTACCATGAAAAACAAGGTATTAAAAATATTGAAATCATCCCTAAATGGATCTTTCCCACTATTGATGGCCTGAGGCCCTGGGGCACTTCAGGATAAAGGCCGGCTCCAAAAGAAACAAATAGTCAAAGAACATATATGCATGGCACATGGACACAGACAAGAATGTGGTGAAGGCCAGGGATGGAGAGGCAGAGACTGAGTGGAGGTGGGCAAAGGGGAGAGGGAAAAAAGGGACATTATTACATGTGTTAACAATTATAAAAAAAGAAACACATAGTGACAGAAATAAAACAGTTTTAATCAGCAACTTCCATAAAAGAAAAAGCCAGTGCAGGTGTTATTTGAAAGTTCTATTCATATTTGGGCTCAGAAAAGGAAATATGTTCTATGGCTGCTCTACAGATTAATGTGTATGTATGTTGTGATTATTGGAAGAAAAATTATTACTGGCTGTAACAAAGGAGCTAATACAAATATGCAAGGCTTAAAGATTAAGTAATAGATTTCAAATGTCCCTCTTGAAGAAAAGTCTTTAAGAATGGGTAACTTCTCAACCAATGATTAATTATAAAATAATTACAGTATACATATATTTCCATTTGTGTACTTCAAATCAATGCAGTTTGTATGGGTTTTGTACATGGTTTGGTTTATTCAGTCCCTGGTCTACAACCTCGTGGCAAAAAACAATGTGCAAACTGTCAAGACCCCAACAAAACCCTGCAGGCAGCCAGGCAAGGTGCTGTCATCTTCTTTATTGGCTTGTTGTTCTCACTGGTTAGAGCAGGCAGAGGAGGAAGGGCTCAGCAGGCCACCTGAGTCCTCCATTGATTTTTCACTTTGCCTTCCAAACAAAACAAAATATACAATTAGTCAGTGACTCATAGCTCACAAAAGCATTGTGCCTGATTAGATAAGAAGCATGCAATAGTTTTCTTTTAAAATATTGTAATTTACAATAACTATTATACTCTAGTCCAGAGGGAACTTTGATTTTTTACTACTGATGTTTAGAATTTAGCTTGAAATATATGCCCCTACCCATGACACTCAAAAAAGGTAAATCCAAAATTAAAATAGAACCCAAATTCTCACTCTATATTTCCTAGGATCTAACCTAAAGCCAAGGCACTTGCAAGTAAGCTTGAAAATCCAAGCTCTGCCACTGTAACTCAAGTAGTTGTACTTTTTGTTTCTTACTTTTTTATACCGTGGGCTCAAAAAGATCGATGTGAATTTCTTTCTGACAGAGTTAAGTAAGTCTACCATACATCAGGTAAGCCTTGGGTTTAACAAAATTGAATAAACGGCAAATGGCAATTGATAGTAATGTTCCCTTTCATAAAGATTAATTCTGCCAATGTGGAAATTGATATGGTAATTCTGAGAGTGGCATTCGTTTAAATCAAATACAATTTTATGACTGAGAACTGAAAAAAGATATTTTCGTTAAGTTTCATACTTGCTTTTGACCACCTTTGATGCCCAATAAACTCATGGAAGCAAGTCCCAGCTCCCCAACAAAGTGTCTACCCAGGCTTGGCAGGACCTTCAGCTCATCGTGGGTCTTTTAAAATTTCAAAGTTCTCAGCTCCACAAGTTTTTTGGCACGTGTTCAGTTAAGTTTCCTGATGTATTGTCTTAAGAATCTCTTTTCTTCCTAACCATTCATGATATCTCTGGTGACACAGCTCATGTCAGTCTGACACTAAAGGAAAAGAAGTTTATTTGTAGCGCTACAGGAATGTAACAAATGGGAATGATTTAAGGATAAAAGAGCAGAAGTTGTTAGGACTAGCTTACTATTCGCAAGGTTCAAACACCCTGCACGTGATTATAGGAGCTCACACAAATCACCTGTAGAGCAAGGCAAGGACCAGCCCTTACAGAGCATGGCTGGTCACTGGAGACCCACAAATATGCTCCCTGTCAGACTTGTCTTCAGTTTAAGCTAATGCTTATCTAAGACAGAGCATTTGTTGGGTAAATTCCCCCACATGCTGATATAATTAAATGAGAGAAAAGAAAAATTTTCTCTCTAAAGTTGTCTTGTTAGCCTAAGACTGCAGATTAATTCTGGAAACTCTCTAATAGTATTTTAATTATGTTCATGTAACCTTGTGCCACATTTGCTAACCAATTTTGATAAAGCATCGTGCTTTCCTGGTGAGTATAGTCTCTTGGGACAGCAGCCTCCCTGAGATTTCCTTACAAATCACTAAAGAAACTACCTATGCAAAATGTTTAATTCTCAGATATTAGAATTTTTAACTTAATTGTGTTTTCCCAACCTGATTTGCATATCAGTGCCATCTGGCGCTTTTTAATTGTGATCACAGGAGCCACTTACAACTGAGAAAGTATGCTATGCAGACCAAACTTCATGCCAAATGAAGAGGTACACAAAATTATGTGAGAGCATCTCATCAGATGTCCCCTTGCTCACCACCAAGAGACCTTTCCCTGCCAGATGAGTTCTAGACCTGTCCCTATGCTCCCCTTGTAGATGCAAACAGGATCACAGGGGCAGAGACATGAGTAGGGCTGCATGTGAAGACCATGAGAAACCTGCAGGAGGTCAAGGATAAAAGCTTTGTTCCCAAGCATATTGTGGGATGCCAAGTTGCAGACTGGAATTTTTACTGCAGAGTCTTAAACCCCTGACAATGAGAGTTTATAATGGAAATGCTGCCAGACCTTTAACTATAGCGATGCCACTATAATATTTATAAGTAACTTCTACTTTTTCCAAACACATGTATTCATTACTGCGTCTCTGCTTTTGCCTCACTTCAGGGGAACCTCATTGTATAAACACAGTAGATTGGCTTGCTTATACTTTTAGACTCTAATTGCTCTCCATCTCTATCTGTGAGAAGAAAGCCAGCCTCAGGGCCAAGCCGCAAAGCCTCTCCCGCTGTGCTTCACAGAACTCCAGTGCTCTACAATGCACACGCTGCTTCTCTCACTTTTGGCTGTTGGCATTAGTCAGTCTGCACATTCGTTTTTTCTTATAATTATTTTTTCAGTGATGTACCTGGGGGAGAACTAACTGGTGTGTTGGATCCACTGGGTCTGACAGATTCTGACCGTTAGGCAAGTCCTAAGTAAACAAGGGCCTAGACAGTGCACATCATTGAAAAGCCACTCAGAGTGCTGACAGCTTATCTGTTCCAACATAAGTAGGTTTCCTGGGAAATTGATTGCTTAATAGTGATGAGGAATGACAAGGATTTCCTAACTCTTCTGTGCAAACCTCCCAGTAATTGTATGTCTGGGCACAGAGTCATGCTGAACTATTGATCTGTGTGACCGCATATATGGCCTCCAGGTGAGAAGACAGACAAAAAGAAGTGCATCTTCTTTCTGGACAAGTGTATGGTGGAAGACAGAGCCTCATCATGGCTCAGGTCACTGGACATCCAAATCTACAAGCTGGAATACAGACCAGTGCATCCATAACTCACAAAGTCTATATCAGCTTTGGGGCCCGGGCCTCTGAATATAGGTGTGAATTTATTGGCGGTGGCCTCATGACCCAAGACTTTTAGCCAGAAATAAATCAAGGCTATGAATCAAAAATTTGTACACAAAAATGCTATTGCTAGGTCATGAAAATAAGTGAAGGTTGTGATATTGAGCTGACTTACCAGGTCCTTTAGGAACATGACTGGTAGGCTATCAGGCATGACCACACTAACATTCTCCAGCCAATGTCGCTTCTCAAAGTCAGAGGAAAGCCCCCAATTTGGTGGCTCATCATGACGATACATAGCCCTGTGGAATGTGTAGGAATACAGACTAACTCATTCAACAAACATTCCTCTAGGGCAGTGGTTCTCCACCTTTCTAATGCCGCAACCCTTTAATACAGTTCCTCATGTTGTGGTGACCCCAACCATAAAATTATTTTCGTTGCTACTTCATAAGTGAAATGTTGCTACTGTTATGAATCATAATGTAAATACCTGTGTTTTCCTATCGTAATGTAAATATCTGTGTCTTAGGTAACCCTACTAGCGGTTCTCAACCTGTGGGTCGCAACCCACAGGTTGAAAACCACTGCTGTAGAGCCCAAGACCATCAGAAAACACAGATATTTACATTACGATTCACAACAGCGGCAAAATTATAGTTATGAAGTAGCAACGAAAATAATTTTATGGTTTGGGGTCACCACAACATGAGGAACTGTATTAAAGGGTCGCGTCATTAGAAAGGTTGAAAACCACTGCAGATAAGGTTTCCAAGCAGATGATATGCAGCTAACTCATATAAAATGCAAAAAGCATCAGCAAGTACTTAGGCTACAGAGCACCTAACTGTACTGACAGGAAGGAGTATGGAGTCGTGTGTGAAGAGTTTGCTGCATTCACCATCTGGGCTTACTTTGTCCTCTTCTGAAGTGGAGTATCAGAGCTCTGGGAATGAGCCAACAAGAAGCAGCCAAAGTCCCCACAGGGGGTGAATTTCCATTTGCTCATACACTATCATAATGCTAGTCAGTCATCAGTGATGTCTGTATGGTGACACTACAGCTCTGTGATCAAATGAAAGGAAACTGGCCATAGCAATGAGCACACCATTAACATCACTATCACATTAATGTTTTCATTGTTGAATAAAGGAAAGTTACCTGGCTGGCATTTCAATGTTTAGCTATTAAGAGAGATTAATACGCAAAAATTTCATTCTTATTCACAGAACAATCCACTCAAGTATCTACTTTGTATTGCTGCTTCTTTTTGCCCCAAATATCTGGCATTGTCAGCACAATTTATTCTGCTATTATATTTGGAGCAATTACTGCTAAGTGAGGCCACTCTTAATGAAAACAAAATATACCCTTGGCCACTGCAAAGGAGAAGTGATGCAGCTATACAATTGGATGGCTCCTACAGAAAATGCAGCATGCAGGGAATGCTTATGAATACCTCTAGCCCAAAGATTATATCAAAACAAACACAGAGGAAACATCAATTTTTTTTCTTTCTTTGTCCTAGGACACGCCAACAGTATAAAAGAAGTGAGGAGCTCACCCACCTTCCAGGAATACACCAGACCTCACCAAGCAGAGGCAGCCTGAAGATTTCAGAGCCATGCAGTAGTGACACAAAGTGGAGATGAAGCTTGGATCTGAGGATATGGGCATGGATGTTTGTGCAACCTTGGTTCCTACTGTGCTCAGGGTCTCCGCATTTGCATGAATGAGCCAGGACACCTTCCCTGTGCAGAACTGTCACCATGACCCCGTGCAATCTAATTAAGCACCCCTGTTTTTTGTGGCTGGTTTCAGATAACCTTTGTAAACAGGAAGCAAATGCTGTAATTTTAAATAACTATTTGATGATCAACTGGTGAGAAATAGCAATCCTAAAACGTCTAAGTATAGGGAAAATACTGAAAATTAATGTTAAAAGTTCAAGATTTTTTTTTCTCCTGAAGTTTGTCAGAATTCACTGTGGAAGAAATATGGATAAAAGTAAAGACTTAAAGTTGCCTAAGCAAATAAATAAATTGAAAAATTCCACAGTCCCTCTTCTCAAGAGAAAGGTGACATGACAAATGACTTTATATTTAATTGGAACACATTTTCAATGAAGTAAAACAGAAAGGGTTACTTACAAAGGCAAAACTAAAACTCGTATTTTTTTTTCATGTTGAACATGAAAAAATTAAAATAATGTAGAGCACATTATTCCCTTTCCCCTGAGAATGCTGCCATAAATGGCAGGGAACTAATGAAGTGCAGAGGTGCTTTTTACAAGGACTCAGCCCTTCTAATGAAGGAGACTTCTGAATTAGGTAGGAATGCCTGCCTGCTCTCCAGTAGGGGCCAACTTCATTCAATAATCTCAACCAAGACAGAAGCTCAGTATGAGGCAAATGACAGCAGTGAACTGAAAATAAACTTCAAATGAAATCCTGTTCATTTCAACTTTGGATATATTCAATCACAACACATATTATATAAAGCCCATTTTTACTAAAGCTAAGTAAACAATTTAAGGGGTGACCTGACCCCATTCAAGCTTGTGGAAATCTAGCTGAAACAGATGAACCACTCTGACTTCCAGGACCACAATGAAATGTATGTTACCCTGGCATAAAGATCCCTCATCCAGAAAGAAATGTGGGAATACCCCTTTTCCCTTCCCCACTGTGCAGTCTCTTCCAGTTCTAAGGTGAGTCTTGGAAGTATGGCTGCATGGCTTATGTCAGAAAGCAGGTGGCATTTGATGAGTCACCCCTGGAGAAAATACTTTTGTTTTCTTCTGTAAGAAAAGAATAGCTTTGGCCTACTAACCTGAAATCTCTTTCGGGAGAATTGTAATAAGTCTTTTGTGGGAATCACATAATTCTGATACAGGGAATGAGGTGCCCACTAAGACAGAATTTGAATGTAAACCTTAAGTGTTCTAAGCCTTCCCTTTCCAAATACATCTTGTGCTAGGATAAGCATTCACTTATTTTTAACTTCATTGCAAACCCTGCTAATCCAATTCTATGTTTCAACCTAGCAATCAGATTTCAGACTCTAGAAGATTTGCTAAAATTAATATAAACTTCACAAAAGATGTCTCTCCCTCCTCTAAAGGATGAAAGAAGAATTATCTCAGAAATGGAAAGGGCTCACTTAGAGACATGAACTTCTCCCCTGCCTCTAGATGAAGCACTCTCTTGGGCAGTACTCTTCCAGCCCCTGCAATGGAATAAAGCTCTTAAGTGAGCATGTGGCTGCATAAAGAAACAGCCAGAAAACAACTCTCTTAAACAAATAAACAATTCCGCGCATGAACTTTATGTTCCTAATCTTTGCCATCATTAATCACATTCAGCGTTTGTCTTTAAGAGCCTGAGTGAACCAGTGGGAGGTGGAGGGAAAGGAAAGAAAATAAACTCCTAAATCCAGTTAGATTTGTGAGGCACTGAAGATGGGAAGCCACCTCCTTTGCCAAAAAGGATTTCAGGAAACGTATTAGAGGTGGGCAGCGTGGATATTATGGGCCAGCTACAATGAAAATCAAACTATGATTTAGGAAACAACTCAGGAGCCTAACACTGAATATTATTTCAGCGTTCTGAAAATATGCTTCGTCTGGATTTCAGTAGAAAACCCATATTGGGGTCTGAAAGTATTCCATCCATGTATTTATGTCTTTTGTTTAAGAACAAGTTAAAAAAAAAAAGCCTAGAATAAGAAATATGGTAGGGCTAAAGTCATCATAAATAGATGTGAATAAAGCTTTCATGGATGTAAGAACGAGAAAAAGAGGGAGCAGAAGCCATCGAATGTTCCCAGTTCCAGCTTCACATTGAGTCTCATGTCTAGGGAAACTCAGATATGGATAGGAGCCACATCATAGGGCTATCTCCTACTGCTGGAAACAGAGCAAAAAGCCAACCAAAATTATTTAGCTTCTTATTTGCTATTTGTAACCATTTTCAAAACTTCCGATGATAAATAACTCCATCATCATTTTTACAATATACAGATGAGTTGTTCTGTTCCAAAGAAATCTAAGTAAGTGTGAAGTCACTGGATTGCCTAGTGCAGTGGTCGGCAAACTGCGGCTCGCAAGCCACATGTGGCTAGTGAGCCAAGGTTTGCCTCTCTGTTGACTAATGAGTTGCCGACCACTGACCTACACTCTCCATTCCAATAATTACAGGCTGTTGTTGTTCCTTGTGATTACCCCCTACCCAGTGGTCAGCAAACTCCTTAGTCAACAGAAGTGGCAAACCTCGGCTCTTGAGCCGCATGTGGCTCACAAGCCGCAGTTTGCTGACCACTGCCCTAGGGCCATGCTACAAAATGCAGTGATGAGAGACCATCCCTTAGGGAGCAAGGCTGGGCATCATTGTGTATTTTTTTTGTTTGTCCTGCTTCGACACAGGCATGTTCCTGATTTATAACAATTAGTGAAACAATAGAAGGTTCTCCTTTGCCTTTTGCTTTTGTTAGAAAAACCACTGATTGCTTTCTGGCTGAAACTGTCTTGCTGATTGTCAAGGAGCACTATTCAAGTGATGAAAGCCAGCTGGGTCAGTATGCATTTGATGAGCAATAAGATCTGCATGCTGGGGGCTATCACAGACTAAGGGTTCATCTCCAAATCCTAAATATGGTTAATTTAATTAAAGGTACCTCTGCCAGCTCAAACCCTTCCCAGAGTCTGACCCATTGTTAGACAAGGAACAAAATTAGTCTTTTAAATAAATGTCCTATTGCTTAGAACATATAGGCTTTCTTTCTTATCTATAACAGCCAAACAACCTTAGAAATTGGTTGTGTGCTTTCCTAAGTTAATAGTCCTTTCCCCAAGGAAAAAAGAAGAGGAATATAAAGTCATTATCCTGGTACACCTCACTTCCAAATTTTATCCTTCAACACATTGGAAGTCTTAAGTATATATGTTCCTGGGAATAATTGTAAGCTGACACTGTAATAGAGAAGCAAAAGTGAACTGAACAATGAGTAGATCAAGGTATACTGTTACATAATAAATCAGAACTGTGGAGTAAGGGTCACTCCGAAGCATTTACCAGTTTTAATGAAAGAAAAAATAATATATCCTAATGTAATTTTGAAATGCTTTCTTTTATGTTCCAATATCACTTTCCTTACAGAAAACCGCATTGTAATCCTAAGTAATATGTATAATAGCCAAGGACATGAGGCCAGGGAGCATCAGGACACATCACACATGCACTTACCAAAGGATAACTGTCTACTGCAGAGAACATCATTATGTGTTTTGATGTTCCTTTGATGTAAATGAAATGTAAACCCAAGGGGCGCCAGCTGCTGGGGTATTGTATAGACACCCAACATGTCATCCGGCTTTGGGTCTTTGGGATGTGAATAAAAGTGCATTCTCTCTATGTCATTTCCATAGCACTTAACAGCCACCAGGATGTAGATAAAGTTATGTGAGTATAAAACTGGCAATGAGATACACTCAATTTTGCACATGGAAAGTATCAGCTATCAGATATAGATAAAATTTCAAGATCAAAATTAAGCAATAAGCCATAGGATGCAAAAGAAAAGGAAAAAAAATGAGCTGAGCAAGATGTAGCGGGGAGATAGGAATAGGGTGTATTTTGACTGAGTGAATATGTTTTGCTTAACTGGATCATACTACACCTTTTTATAAGTGTTTATTGATAAGTTGGCTACAAATATACATAAGCTATGATCATTTTGTAGTTTAAAAAAAAATCTCTCTAAAGATTGCTAAAACTGCCATGGCTGGCTCATTTGTCTGGAGCAGCATCCATACACCAAAAGAGTTGTAGGTTCAATTCCAGGCTACATAAGGAAAGCCAACTGATCAATGTCTCTCTCTCTCTCTCTCTCTCTCTCTCTCTCTCTCTCTCTCTCTCGTCAATTTAAAAAAAAACACACATACCGTGGGTAAGGATTAAAAAAAATTGCTAAAACTTTCTGAACAATCATTCAGATTTTAAAGTTTGGCTGAATTACAGTAAATCTTATTGAAAAAATTAAGACATTAGATAATTGGTTTTTTTGGTTTCCAAAATAGAGTCCAAGTTTTAAACCATCTATAGAAGTAAAGTATAATAAACTTTGTGGACTATAAAAGGTGAAGTATAACAGTTTATGATATGCTATCTAATCATACCATAAATTATTCAGCTCCAAACATACCTTCTCATTCTGCAATTAAAAAAACAACAACACTGTTAGCCTGATTAGATAAGAATGTTCCTGACACATGAAGTCATATTTTATGAAAATGGAGTTCATGGAACCATGATATAGACAGATTATAGTAACCCTGAATCGTCTGTGATTTTAGAGAAAACTGTGTTTGTGTCTTAAATATGCCCGTGTGAATTTTTCTACAGAGAAAACTTCTCCTTTACATTATTCAACTGTTACCTGACCTTTTAAAAATAGTAAGAGCCTTTCAACACTTTCCTTTCAATATAGTGATTTCAGTATGTATTTTTATTCTGTCCATTTGTCACTGGCGAAGGGGTTCTCGCCCCCCACCTCCATGATAGAAGTCAAGAGAGGAGGTGAAACAGATTCAGAAGAGAAGGGGTTTAGTTAAAACAGTAAGGGCAAAGGGAGAGAGAGGGAGGGTGATGCATCAGGGAGCCCACATTGACAGAACTTATGGCTCCTTAGGGCTGGCTTACACAGAGCTGGCTTTCTTAGTGCAGACACAGAGTGAATTTCTTTGGTCTTCAGGTTCCTGCTGTGGGTTGGCACTGACTCACATTAATTGGTGCAAGGTTTGAAAGACACCCCAAAGGAAACTAATCCTATCTGGGAGAGGCTCAAGAAGTAACTGAAGGACATTCCCATGCATCAGTCTGTCTCACATTTATTCATTGATTATGCACTAATATTTACTGAGTGACTAGGTAGAATCCAATGACAGATAAGCCAGATGAATTCCCTGCCTTCTAGGCTCTTGGGCTAATTTGGAGATGCAGGTAGCAAGAGACACTGTGAAAGAAATTCAAATTGTTATGTAAACAGATAGGATTTACAGAAAGTCAAGGGTATCAGAAAATGTAACAGCAATAATTGATAGGTTTCAATACATATCCATAAATGATTCCATCTGTGACCTCTTTAAGTTGGCTCCTGAGTCCTTTTGTCACAATCTCAGTAGACTTTAAGAGTTTTCTTGATTTCCTGAATGACAAGATATTCTGGTCTTATCTTGTACATGTCCTGCTCCAGACCTGGAATTAGCCAATTCTATACAAAGCTCTGGTCTCTTTTATGAGGAAATAATATTTAGAAGTCACAGTCTGTATGTGCCCTGACCAGGAATCGAACCTGAAATCTTGGCATAATGGGATGGTGTTTAAGCAATTGAGCTACTCAGCCAGGACTACACATCGCTGTCTGGATGTTAGAGGTTCAAAATTCAACATTTTTTAAAGTTTATTTTTCTATTACAGTGGACATACAATATTTATATTAGTTTCAGATATGCAACATAGTGATTAGACATTGATATATCTTATGAAGTAATCTCCCTATTAAGTCTAGTACTGATCTGGCACCAAACATAGTGTTACCATGTTATTGACTATATTCCTTATACTGTAATTTATATCCTCAGGCCTGTTGATAACTGCCAATTTGAACTTCTAAATCCCTTCCATTTTTTTACCCATCTCCTCCATCTGGTGACCATCACTTTGCTCTATGTATTTATGAGTTTTTGGTTTATTCACTTTTTTCTAAGTTCCACATATAAATGAAATCATACAGTATTTGTCTTTCTCTGTCTTGTTTCAGTTAGCGTACCATCTAGGTCCATCCTTGTTCTTGAAAATGGCCAGATTTTCACTCATTTTTTTAAGACTGAGTAATATTCATTTTTACACATGTACCACTCATCTATTAAAGGATATGTTGGTTGCTTCTATATCTTGGCTATTGCAAATAATGTTGCAATAAATATAGGGGTGCATACATCTTCAAATTAGTGTTTTGGAATTCTTTGGATAAATACCCCAAGTGGAATTGTTGGGTCATATGGCAGTTCTATTTTTTTTCTCTGAGAAACCTCCACACAGTTTCCCATAGTACCTGAATCAATTTGCAATCCTATGAACAGTGCACAGGATTGCCTTTTCTCCACATCTGTGTCAATGCTTGCTGTTTGTTCATTTATTGATAACAGGCATTTTGAAAGGTGTAAGGTAATAATAGCTCACTGTGGTTTTGATTTGCATTTTCCTCCTTATTAGTGATATTTAGCATCTTTTCACATGTCTATTCTCCATCTCCATGTCCTCTTTGGAGAAATGTGCAGTCATATCTGGCAAAAAAGAATGACTTTTTTGTTATGTTTTCTCAGTATGTAATATAGGAGGTTTTTGTTTTTCAATTGGGTTATCAATCAGATCATTTCTCCCCATATTCACCCAGTTATAAGATTCTGCCTAAAGTCTCTACTTGAAAATTGAAGTACAATGAGTCAAAAATCATATAATTACTCATTAGGAAGGGGTAATCGCCTATGTGTTCTACAGCCATTTCATTAAAGCACTATCGGTTATAGCAATATTATTTTATTTTTAGTATGGCAGTGGAAATTTTGTAAACCAAGATTACTTCTTCCCAAATTTTGGTAATAACATTAAAACATTTTATAAATAGCCCAGCTGGCATGGCTCAGTAGTTGAGTGTTGACCTATGAACCAGTAAGGAGTTCAGGGTTTGATTCCCGGTCAGGGCACATGCCTGGGTTGTGAGTTCGATTCCCAGTGTAGAGGCATGTAAGAGGCAGTCAATCAATGATTCTCTCCCATCATTGATGTTTCTATCCCCCTTTCCTCTCTGAAATAAAAATATATTTAAGAAAAAAACATTTTATAAACAAATGTTCTTTCTAAAGTTAAACTAGAAGTATCTCTAAAATAGTCACAAATATGTCAGGCTCTAGAATTATATATCACTGGGAGACAATACTAATTTCACAACTTACTGTCCTTAGTCTCATAAAATTGTATTATATAGGACAATGTAGGTAAACAGTTAGAATATTGCCTGTAGTGCTTCTGCTTCCAAACATGATAGACCAGCAGGGGCCAATCTGCCCTTCTGACTAAAACAAACAAAAACCCCCCACAAATATATGGAAGAAAGATATCCAAAACACTGATGTCAGGCAACAGAAAATGATAATCCTTGGAAGACAGGAAACAAACCAGGGAGTCCTGAGATTGTCCATCTGACTATTTTGGGGTGGTTTCTGGCCATAGCACAGGAAGGGGAATCCAGGCAGAGGGACAGTCTCCTGATTTGAGAAGATTAAGCTGAGACCAAGAAAGGCAGTACTGGTAGAACTGGAGAAGAGAGAAAACTCTGGAAATCTGTGGACAGTCCCTTTCATGTATTCAGTTTGGTACTGACCATTGCAGTGTAGCTGGATAAAATAGCATTTGAAAGAAAAAGAGGTAAGGCTTTCACACAATGGTGGGAAGTATCTATTCCTAGTACCAGACATTAGATAGAATACTCAGAATGGTTTTAGCTCCAGAATTAGAGTAAACTTGAATTTTAATGGGGTTTTAACTTCATAGCCCAGGATAGAGCACAGCCTGGTCCCACCTCCAAAATTTTAAAAGTGACACATGAAAGAATCAAAATGTTTCCAAGTAACTTAACTGGAACAAAGCTCAAGAATATCTATAGAAATTTACGCTATATAATAACCTCCACTCAAAATAATATTTACAGTGTCTGGAACATAATTAAAAATTACCATGTACAAAAAGAAGAAGGAAATTATAAACCATAAAAAGAATTGAAATCAATAAACCAAAATCAACAACTGAACAACAGATACAGATAATAAAATTAGCAGAAGACATTAAAACATCTATAACATGTTCAAAAAGTTAAGTGGAGATATGGAAGATATAAAGCCTAAATTAGTCTTCTATAACTGAAATTTTGGAATTAATGGCATAGTAAACATTGTGGAAAAAATATATTAGTAAGCTAGAAAACATAGAAATAAAAACTATCTGAAATGAACCACACAGAGAAAAAGTACCTATATATATAAAGGCTAAGTGACCAGACAATACATATGATGTGCACTGGCAATTTAAAAATAAATGTTGACTCATGCATGCATATCCATGCATGCACCAGCTCTTGCTGGTGCCAATCACACGTGACTCCAGAATGTATCTAAAGACCAACTACTAGCACAATATACCTTAGAAGCTGAAAAAAAACCGACATCAACAACACAATATTGTTTATTTGTTAATCAACTTACATATCATTTTCATATACATTTTACTAATTTTCTTTCATCTCTGACACTTGTATTATAGAGAAAGGGTGAATAGTGATATTAAAATATTTTTATTTTTATTTTATAATACTATATTATATATTAGAGGCCCAGTGCACAAAATTTGTGCTGGGGGGTGAGGGAGTCCCTCAACCCAACCTGCACCCTCTCGCAATCTGGGACCACTGGCTCCTAACTTCTTGTCTGCCTGCCTGCCTGATTGCCCCTAACTGCCTCTGCCTGCCTGCCTGATCACCCCTATCCACCTCTGCCTGCCTGCCTGATTGCCTGACTGATTACTCTAACGATCTCTGTCTCAACCCCCACACCCAGGACCCAGGCTTCCCTCCTCCAGCTGGCCACAGCCAACTAGGACCCAGGCTTCCCTCCCCCTGGGTGGCCACAGGTATCCGGGATCCCAGGCAGCTTTGCCCAGGCCCCAGCTTTGTCAGGAAGGACTTTTGGAATGACATCTGGAAGACATCCAGTCTATCTGGTCTAATTAGCATATTATCCTTTTATTAGTATAGGTACTATTTTGACATGTAATTTTTTGCAGTAACATAATTACTGCATGCATCTTTTTTCTAATTAATTTCCTTTCAATGTGCATGAATCCATCATAAATAATGAACAGATAATCACTGATGTGTGGGATAATTTCTGAATGGGAGCTCCAAGAGGGAAAAGATGTGACTAGAAAAATATTTGAAAAAAACAACTGAAATATTTCTAAATTTGATAAAAACTCTAAATTTACAGTTTAAAGAAGCACAAGAAAACTCAAGCAATAAAAAAGAAACTAGAGCAAGGCTCATTAACATCAAATTATTCAAAGCAAGTAATCGTCTTTAAAGCAACCAGAAAGGGGGAAAAAAGATGTTATATAGAGAACCAAAGATAAGTATGCTAGCAGATTTCTAGCCAAATTAATACCAGCAAGAAACAGTGAAGCAACATACTCAAAATACTGAAACAAAAACCTATCCACATAGAATTCTACTCAGGAAATATAAATCAATTACAAACTTTTGTGAATAATGTAACAATATTGGTTTATAAAATGTGATGATATTAACAAAGGAAACTGGTTGTAGGGTATATAGAAATCATCTATATTATGTTTGCAACTTTTCGGTAAATTAAACTATTCTAAAATAATAAGTTTACGAAAAAATAATTATTTTTTAAAGAAACAGTACATGGTATGTTGTTTATTATAAATAGCAATTAATTTTACTCATTATTAGTTATTAGTATTTATTATCAGTATTATTAATAAGCACTAATTACTATTAAGCATTGATTTGTTTAAACATTTCTTTGTCAGTCAGAACCTTATACTAAAGACTTGAGTTTCGTGGCAACTGGTTTGGCTCAGTGGATAGAGCATCGGCCTGCAGACTGAAAGCTCCCAGGTTTGATTCCCATTAAGGGCATGTACTTTGGTTGCGGGCACATCCCCAGTAGGGAATGTGCAGAAGGCAGCTGATCGATGTTTCTCTCTCATCAATGTTTTTAACTCTCTATCCCTCTTCTTTCCTCTCTGTAAAAAATCAATAAAATATGTTAAAAAAAAAAAGACTTGACTCTCTTAAGATAATATAGTACACTAATAGTTAAGACAGGGCAGGTATATATTTTAAGAGACCCGTAACACATCATTCAAGAGATTTCTCACTTTGAAAGTAAAAATACAATGTTATACATACAAAAACAGATTCAGGGACTTTAAAATTTTCACTTGCAACCCTGGTGTCCTTTTTCATTGTTCACCTCAAGATCCATCCTTACAAATATCTCTTAACCCAAGTTAGTGGCAAATTCACTAGGTTAGGATATGAACTATTTCTAGAATTGAATATGAACTGCAGAAAATTATTCCTAGCAATCCGATAGGCCCTACCAGAAATAAATTGGCAGAAAATATAGTAGGTTAAAACATAGAGTAAGTAATATAATAAGAGGCAACACATTAATCCAAGTCAGTAATCATACAAAACTCATCCATATGGGTAATCTGAGACCACCAGCCAAAATGATAACCTGTGATTGGTTTGCATCAGAATTCTAAGACCTAACCATTGCTAAAAGAATAAAAATATTTCCAGTAGCTTTTTCAGCTGGCATACTTTTATATTCTCACTAGAGGACTGGTGCATGAAATTTGTGCAGGGCGGGGTGGGGGAGAGTATGTCCCTTAGCTCAGCCAGCACCCTCTCCAATCTGGGACCCCTCCAGGGGAGGATCAGGCCTAAATGGGCAGTCAGACATCCTTCTCACAATCCAGGACTGTTGGCTCCCTGCCTGCTTTCCTGATTGCTCCTAACTGCTTCTGCCTGCCAGCCTGATCACTCCCCAACCATACCCCTTCCAACCTGATTGATGCCTAACTGCTCCCCTACCAGCTTGTTTGCTGCTAACTCCCCTCCCCTGCAGGCCTGGTCACCCTTAACTGCCCTCCCCTGGAGACCTGGTCCCCACAACTGCTCTCCCCTGCAGGTCTGTATTCCCCCAAACTGCCCTTCCCTGCAGGCCCAGTTACTCCCAACTTACCTCCTCTGCTGGCCTGGTCACCCCTAACTGCCCTCCCCTGCAGGCTTGATCACCCTCAACTGCCCTCCCTTGCAGACCTGGTCCCTCCCAACTGTCCTCCCCTGCTGGCCATCTTGTGACAGCCATCTGGGGGGAGAGGGGGCAGTCATCTTTGACCACATGGGGGCAGCCAATCTGTGTGTAGGAGTGACAGTCAATTTGTATATTACTCTTCTATTAGGATAGAGGCCTGGTGCACAAGTGGGGGCTGGCTGGTTTGTCCTGAAGGGTGTCCTAGATCAGGGTGGGGGTTCCCTTCAGGAGTCGGGCAGCCTGAACGAGGAGCCTATGGTGGTTTGCAGGCATCCACACCCCCCGGGTGACCCAAGCAGAGGCCCTGGTATCTGGGTTTTATTTATCTTCTATAATTGAAACTTGAGCAAAGCCAAGCCTCGTGCTCACTCTGTGGATGCAGCCATTTTTGTTGGGATTTATTTATCTTCTATAATTGAAACTTTGTAGCCACAAGTGGAGGCCAAGGCAGGCCAGGGTTGTGGGAGCTTGGCTTCCTCCATCACTTGGGGCAACTCAAGCCTCTCTAGCTCTCTCTAGCTCTGTGGCTGCCACCATTTTTGTTGGGATTTATTTATCATCTATAATTGAAACTTTGTAGCCTTGAGTGGAGGCCTGGGCCTGCCAGGGTGTACTGAAAGTTTGGCTTCCTCTATTGTCAGGGAAACACAAGCCTCCTGCTTGCTCCATGGCTGCAGCCATCTTGGTTGGGGTTAATTTGCATACTAGCTCCTGATTGGCTGGTGGGCATAGCTTGTGAATATAGTGGAGTGATAGCTAATCTGCATATTAGTCTTTTATTAGATAGGATTAATACAAAGGAATAGGTGGGGTTCTAACTCTCTCAGGGAGCTTTCCATGAAGCTCCTTGTGTAGGGTTGTTAAGAATAACCTTGGTAGTTGAAGGGAGATGAAGAAATGCACAGCTCCATCAAAGGCCTGTCCCTGAACGACTCACATGTCTAAACATGAGTGTGAGTGTCTCCTGTAATGACTCCACTTGCTTACAATACCAGCTGCAGGTACCCTCACCAATCAGAATGCATAGGTAATTAACTGCTGCTTAAGTTAAGGATCACAACATGTTTGAGCAGGTTGGCTTCAAGGGTTTAAGATGCACCTGTTTACAATTAGTTACAATGGATTCTATATACCACACCTCATTTCTTGGAGGGAAGGAAGAACTTGTTTGAGCAACGGTTGCCAGTTTTGTTGGTTATTGACAAAGCCAAACTTGTTCACCTGGTCTGCTTTTAATGTTCTTTCTCTTCAAGCTTACTGCAAATTGCTTTAATTAAACTGTATCGTTAAGCCTACCAAATAACTCTTCTTTCCTTCTCTTTGCTATCACAGGGAGACTTGTCTCCCAGAATACATTGGTTTCAAAATATCACACTAGCCCTGGACTTTAGTCCGCAGGAGCTGTGCCTGTTCACTTCCCACCACAGCTATAGCCAAACACTAGAGGAAAAGGTGGGACTAACTCTCTCGGCAAGCTGTCTATGAAGTCCCTTGTGTATTGTTTCTACCTAGGAGGGGCACTCACAAGGTGACACATAGGAGAGCATGGAGCAATCTGCACCAACCTGTAAGCATAATGGAAACAAATTCCCATCTCCTTTGTCACTGATGGAACCAAGAGCCAAAGAGAAATAAGTGAGTGTTTCATCATCATCTTAGGTGGTTAGATAGAGCAAATTATAATTCCAAATTACCACTGAACACTAAGAATAAATTGCTTTCTTTCTTTCTTTCAAATGTACTTGATGCCTATTTCTGCAACTTCACTTCAAAAAGCTAAATATGTACTGTATTGGTCTTTTCACTGTGCAATGGATAATATGAACTCCACCCCCACTCCTACAACACACACTGGCTTGAGAGCCAGGGATACAGGATGGGGTTTGCCAACTTGCCACACTGAGTTTTACAGACCACACATTTTATCACAGGGGCTGCTGAAATGTTGCTGATCCATGTTCTGGAGTATGAACTAAGAATAAGAAGGCAGAGCTAGAGAAAGGGTGTGTCTATCCTCAAAATTCCATCAGTTAAAGGTGTACCCCCTTCTCCAAGCCCACTCAACCTTGGAGAGTTTCAATGAAGAAAGGAAAAACATTGTCCAACCTAACATAAGTTTTCATTCTCCAGGCCACAGAGTCCTCGGGAATACTGAGAACTGTGACATGGATGGTTGTCAGTGTTAGTAAAGATTCCTCTCTGGCCCTAACTGGTTTGGCTCAGTGGATAGAATGTAGGCCTGTACACTGAAGGGTCTCAGGTTCTATTTCAGTCAAGGGCATGTACCTTAGTTGCAGGTGCATCCCCAGTGGGGAGGGGGGGGTGCAGGAGGCAGCTGGTAGATGTTTCTCTCTCATCAATATTTCTAACTCTCTATACTTCTCCCTTCCTCTCTGTAAAAAATCAATAAAACATTTTTTTAAAAGATTCCTCTCTGATCTTTGCAGATTAATAGAGTCCTAGATAGAACTCAGAAGCAGCGCTAGAAAAGTGTTTCAGGACATACCCTGGCCTGTCTCCATCTCCTCCCCCTGCCACCTGTCACTGCCCACAAGATAGCCTATCCTTAGATTCTCTGCTTTTCACCAACTGTATTTCAATATATTTGGAGGAGAATTTAAGGTGATAGCTGGATTTTATGCAGATGAAATAAAAAATGATGGTGCATAATGTCTTTTGAAATCCCTAAAACTAGTCACTTGACCCAAGGATATCAATGATTCCTAAAATTTAATACTGTATCAGAATCATCTGGAAAACTTCAACAAAAAGTTTCCATAACCAGAGTTTCTGATTGAATGGGGTTAGAATTAGGCTATGTGCCTTTCTGATTCCATGTATCCAAAAATTTGAGAATTGATTATCTATAGGTTAGGTGATTCTATCAGGTTGTCCTATATACCAAACAATATGATTTAGAGACTCTACATTGAAATTCCAAGTTTACTTATCATCCTAGTTAAATTCCACTAGGGTCCACCAAATAATTCATGTATTCAACAAATATTTATTGAATGCTTGCTGAACAGAAATATAAAGGAAATTATCTATACCTGTAACTAACCGCTATGTTTATGTTTACTTACATATAAAGATAAAACTTTCTATATATGTTTATCTTTATATATATATATTTCCTCCACTTATATCATCCTTGGGACTATGTTTCAAAAGTTGTTTACTACAATTTCAAAAAAAATGATATTGGAACATTTTCATGTTGTATAAACCAATAACAGTAATGCTATTGTAATAGCCAAATTATTATTTAACAGGAAAGGAGTGGAAAAAAAAGGCTAGATAATATAGGCATGCCATTTATACATCTTTGCCAAAAGCTGCATTTAACATTCTCCAAATCCTTTCTCCACTGATTGATGGGAGAAAGGACTAGTCAAAGGCAGTTTAGACATTTGCCCAGGAAAGGTCTGAGTGATGTGGGAAGGTGCTTGCCCGTCAGTGAAAGCAAGTCAATATCCAAGATGGGTGTGGCCACTGCAAGTGCATGAAATCTAAATATATAAACTTCCAAACAACAGAAGATCTCTCTCTTCTCTCTCTGGCAAGCCAGGTTCCTGGCTCTCCTGTGGCAGGAGGATATGCTCCCTGTGCCCACATGGTGCATAGCCATGTTGGACTCCATACATAGACTAATAGACTTTAATTAGTTTGAATACTAACCACACCTGGCTGCAATGTGGAATGGAAGCTCTCAACATTGGCCTTGTTTCTGGCTCTGCTGGAACTGCTTTTCAGGCTTAAAGGGCAGGGGGTATTTTTGAACCCCAAAAAGGTAACTCCATGCAAATATAATCTTTTTCTATACCCCATCCTCCCGTGAGAGTCTTAGAAAATTCATTTTCTGAAGATAAAGCAAGAGCCTCACTCCCACTATGGACGAAAGGGGCTACATGCTGAAATGGCAAGCTCAGGGGAGGCCTGCACGACAGTCTTGCAAACTCAGAGACCTAAAGTAACCACAAAGGATGGTCTGGAATGAAACTTTAAGCGCAGTTATCGTGGGCAGTTATATCCTAGGCCGGTATCTTCACAGATAAGTCAACCTTTACCTTAACTGAGACTATCTGTCTTTTTGCATCTATGATAACATATCCTTGAAATGTTTGGGTAACTTGTAACTTCCCTTTTTCTGGAACCGCTGGGGCACAACCAAATGTAGTGGGCACCAGGACAGATGCCACAAATTCCTTCATTATCATGTTAATTGTTCCTGCACCCATTTAAGTATGTGTCCATCATTTTACTTTTTACCCAATTCCAGGGGTTTCCTCTGCTTTGTTTATCCCACCTCCTTAATTATCATCAATGAATTTCATGTAACCCCCCCATGTCCCTCCTTTGATTGCAATGTATAAATACAAATGTAACCCGCCATTCTCCAGAGCATTATCTCAATTCGTTGAGGTTCTGCTTCCTGGCATGTCAACAGTTTGGCTCAAATAGACTCACAAATATTCTTTACAGGTTTCAATGTTTTGTGTTTTTTTTTTAATATTAACACCACTCATGTCTGGGAAATCTGGCCCATTAATTCCTCTGGCAGCACCAGGACCCAGCATTTTCCAGAAACTAAAATACCTCCATGGTTGTTTCCATGTGGAAGAAATTATATACCATTCTTTAGATAAAGGTTTTTGACCCCTACCACCAAAATAACTTATATCTCAAAGCCATGTTTATCAAGAATTCTAGAGATGTTGAATTCGAAATGATATATAACAAAGAATTCATTAAATCCTAGATTTCGGTGATTTCTATTTTTTTTCGCCAAGAATGTTTCCTTTATTCATCTTTTCAATTCCTTGGGTGTGCTGCAAAGAGTTGTTTTTCTTTAACATGAATTAGGGAAGAGATCTTAATTAATTGTGTTATATTGACTTTCTTGAATATGGGTGCTGTTCTCTTAAGAAAATGAAGTTAGAGAGAATTTCAATGCAGAAAGTGAGAGGCCCAGTTATCTGTCTTGTGATATCTTTTAATTGATGGCAGAATTTTCCTGTTTCATTAAAGGCCTGGCATACCTCTAGACTCATGTATTTGTTAAGTTGACCCCAAACTTCCTTTGCTGGTGCTGATCTCGAACAGTATAAATGGAAAGAGAATTTAAATCCAATGCATTTGACCTTTAAAGTCCACATTTCTCAGCTGACTCTTGCAGATTCTATTACTATGCTAAGGGCCTTAGCTCTGGCCTTTTGCTACTCCCTCAGATATATCTTTTATCTTCTCCCTCTCTCCACCCCCAACTTTCAAAATGCCTGTTCCACTTAGGTCCTTTCATTCATGCTCAGTGAAGAAGACAAAAAAGGAAATTCAGAAATACACTCTGACCTAAGTGAAATGGTCTCCCTTTAAATAAAGGTAGGACTATGCTGTGCATGAACCAAAGTTGAAGGACACAGTGTGAGGCATTCTTTATTCTTCTGACTTATGCACAAATTCTGACCCAAATGAACTGCTGAATAGCTGTCCAGAGACCCATGCTATTTAATAACTGTTCTGTGATGATCCAATGACTTTGTGTACTGTGCTGTTCAAGAGGGAATCACTAGTCCCAATGGCTACTGAGCCCTTGAAATGTGGCTGGTGTGACTAAAGAACTAAAGTTTTCTTTTTATTTAATATTAATTAATTTAAACTTAAATAGCCACATGTGGCTGTGACTATTATAATGTAGTGTAGGTCTAGACTCTATCTCCAAGAAATTAGACTTTGAAAGACTTGTAATATACATAAGAATGAAACATTGTGTGTGAATGCCTTGAGAGTTAGAAGCAGCAGCTCAGCTCCATCCTGGTCATTGTGTGAGGCTATGCAATGTCACAACAGCATCTGTGCCCCTCCTTACCTGGAGAACACAGGATGCATGGCTGGCTGATGAAAATACAGGAGGCTGACCCTCCACCTTCTTACTGAGAGCTTACACCCCAGTTTGAGCAGGAAGGGACTCAGTTACCTACCTAAAAGGTTAAAAACGTTAAGAATGGTGTCCTCTGGCATATGACAAGAGAGATTGCCAAATTTAGGAGAAAAAATGTGAGAGAGAAAATGCATTGGAATCACACACAGAGAGCATGTAACTAGACAAAAGCAAAGACTCAAAACAAATCTATACTTTGGATGATTTACTCACATCATGTCATTGACAACGGGCTATAATCCAATGAGGAACAATTATTGAGCAATATACATCACTAAGCACTTTTCACAAACCAACTATCTTCTTTTAATTTTTACAACAAACCTAGTAATAATTTTTTTTAATACTTACAGGTCATGACCAGGATAATTAATGAAGGATCATGGATAGCTGTTCGTTTCTCATTTCTAGATTAGGCTAGGCTAATATTAGTTCAGATTTTTAAAAGCTTCAAATATAAGCCAAGATAGATAAATAGATAGATAGAAGATTGATTTATGGGTTTTTAATGAAAAAGCATTTTTGCTAAGGAAATCATTCCCTTTTAGGCTTCTGGAGATGGCAAGGTATCTGTATGTGTGGGCAGGGGTGGAGGGGTGTGGGGAGTATGTCAGAAATTCAGAGGTGATAACTAACTAACAGCCAGGTGTTGCTCTCATCTCAGCAGCAGGATTCAGCATGGGGCCTCCTGACATTCCATTCCTACTTCACCAAAGTTTCAGAAGCCATTTTATAGTGGATCTTAAAAACATACAATAAGGAAAAAAAAAAAAACAACAAGGTTAGGAGGTAAAGAAATATGTGGCTTAAATCTCAGTTGAAATAAGCAACAAAATTCTACCTGAAGTAGTCACCCTGGCAATGATGAGAGGTTAATGGGAGGGAAGAAGTGAGAATGAGCTGCTGAACTCTATAAGAAATTGGGTGCTATATTTAATAAATTTATATTTAATGTCTCTGAGATGGATTTGATTATAAAAGTGGCTGTCTGTATATGAAGCTGCCTGACCAGCAAAACTGTTTTGGTTAGCAACAATTCCAGAAGATGTAAAAAATTCCAGATGGTCTCAATGACTCAGGATAAGAGGTGAAGTGTGAGTGGAGCACTCCCCTGAGCATGCTCAGCAGGCTGGCTCATTCCCTCCTCTCTTGGTGCTCTCCAGCTGCCTGGCACCTGCCACTGCAGCCAGAGCCAGCCCTTCCCCTTCCCCTGTGGTCTCCTGCCCTCCAGGCCCTCACACCTAGTCTAAACATATTTACACATACATGTAGAGAATTTCATGCATTCTGCAACACACATATGTAGGTAATACACCAAATGTCTCCAGAGTCAATCATATCCATGTTTGTTTTTTTTGCAAATGTTACTTTTTTATTGTTGACAGTATTACAGATGTCCCACAATTCCCCCCGTTTTCCTCCTCCCCCCAACTCCTAGCCCACCCAGGCATTCTCCACACTATTATCTGTATCCATTGGTTCTGCATATATGTATATAAGTTGTGGGGGACCTGACCAGAGTACGCCAGATATTCAAGGTCTGTTTGCCATATGCATGCGTGAAGGAAATGACTCCGCAGTATCAGTATATGCACTGTGCAGGCAGGCTCTTACATCACCCACCTATTTTGCATAACACTGATGTCACTAATTGGCAAGAAGCCTCTTTTGTCTGAGTTAGTATAAAAGGTGCTACTGAAGAGCCAGCAGCTGGCTGCTTTGTCTGCAATAAAGCATTTCCTTACCTGGGACTGCTCCTGTCTTTTTCCAATTCCCAGCATCCAAGGAGCTCCCATCCGTAGCAGAGGAGCTTGGATCCAAACTAAGTTCTTGGATTAATCTTTTCCTATCACACCCATTTCTTCCCTCTGAGGATATGTCAATCTGGTTCATGCCTCTGGACCTATTTTTTGTTGTTGTTGTTAATTTATTGTGTTCATTAGATTTCACAAGTGAGATCATGTGATATTTGTGTTTTTCTGACTGAATTATTTCATGTAGCATAATACTTCCCAGGTCCCTCCAGGCTGTCTCAAAGGGTAAGAGATTCCTCTTCCTTCTCCCCGCCCCCCTCTACCCCCTCCTCTTCGGCGCCCTCCTCCTCCTTCTTTTTTGTTGCATGGTATTCTGTGGTGTAAATGTACCACAGCTTTTTATCCACTCATCTACTGATGGGCACTTGGATGTTTCCAGATCTTAGCTATTATAAATAGGGCTGCTATGAACCTAGAGGTGCATATATTCTTTCTGATTGGTTTTTCTGGTTTCTTAGGATATAGTCCTAGAAGTAGGATCCGTTCTATTTTTAATTATTTGAGGAAACTCCATACTGTTTTCCATAGTGGCTGTACCAGTCTGCATCCCCACCAGCAGTGTCTTAGGGTTCTCTTTTTCCCACATCTTTGCCAGCACTTGTTGTTTGTTTACTTATTGATAGTAGCCATTCTGACAGGTGTGAGGTGATACTTCATTGTAGTTTTAATTTGTATCTCCATGTTTTCATTTGATTTTAAATTTGATAATATGAAGCCCAAACATGGGAACATGATTTAGAATAGGTCTGTGTGCTAGATCATCCGAATCATATAATCCATTCCTTTCTCAACTATACTATTAATAGTTTAAGGTATTGTATATGTTTTGAAAATATTAACCTATTAGTACTTAGAAACTAGCTCCTATCTATGTTGAGGAGTATCACAAACTAGAAAAAAAGTATATTTGTTTCTGCATGACACCTCAAAAGGTAAAGTTGTTCAAGTAGAATTATTCAGAGAACAGATATTCCCATTCAACTCAGACCTCCAGTTTCCTGCTGCAATTCAGGTTTCATTCAAATTGAGGAGCTGAAAGAGGAAGCAAGGGGGCAGTTGCTCCTTCCTCCCTGATCACCTGCCAGTCATGCTCAGATGGATCAACGCCTCCAGAACTATAAGGATGGGTCACTTTCGGAGAGCAAACTGCAGCACGGGGCCTGCTCCGAACAAAGGTTCTGCCACGTATCTTCCTGTCCTCCTTCTCCCTTCTCTCTCTCCCTCCTGCACTCCCTTCCTCCTTTTCTTCCCTAAACATTGAGAATTTGCTACTTGCTAGATACTAGGTAATAGGTACTAGCTGAGTCCCAAACAAAATGAATATAATCTTGATACTTGAGGACTTAAATTTTAGAGATGGAACCAAAGACAAAAGAATTAGATAAATCATTGATTTCAATTATAATAAATATCATAAAGGAAAACACAGGGAGCTATGAAAGGACTGAACCTGTGGAGGTGATATTCAAAGTACCGCTATGACTGTCCATAACACAGCATGTCCAGTTAAACTCTCTACCTTGATGGCAATGTTATTGGCACTGTCTGAGGTGGTGGCCATTAGCCACGTGTGGCACTGAGCACATGGAGTGTGACCAATGTGACTGAGGGACTCAAGTTGTGAATATCTTTCTCTGACTATTGTGTTGGACAAAGCAGGTCTTGGTGCTCCAGCAGAATGGAGAAGAAGAAGGTGGGGATGAGACAAGAGGAGGGGAAATTAAGGGAATAGCAAAGGAGAAGTGGGGGAAGGGAAGAGCAGTAGGTTGTCTGACAGGCAAAGAGGTAATTAATCGTTAGGTCTAGTTCTGAAAAAAATTATTTTTAAATATTCAGGAAAAAGCTTTTCCAAGAACATTTAAACCATTTCACTTAGGATGACTTGGTGACTCAACTCATTGAATTAACAAACATTGCATTGAGTGCTCAGGACAATACTAGGTTTAGGGACACAATGACAGACCACAAACACAAGCTCTCTCTTTTTTGCACAGAGTTTTATATCCAGAGAATCAAACAATCATATAATGTCCTTCACAGCATAATGAGACAATTATTGTGGAAGGGGAAACTTCCTGGAAAATTATTTATTTAAGAAAATATAGAGCCATTAAAATGGTCATATATTTTGATGCAACAATTGCACTTCCGAGAGTCCATTCTGAGTCAATAAAGAAAACAGAGATGTCAATAGGGTTTGTGTGTTAGCACGGTGTTTATTTAAGTGAAAAATAACAAACAGAAAGTTTAAGAATAAATAAATTATGTACATTTAAAATGATGACATACCGTGCAATATTTCACTTCTATAATAGTAGCTGACTACACTCAGTATGTAGCAAGCCTTTTATACCAGTTAACACAGTGAATCTTCCAAACTACCATATGAGAAAGGTCTTAGTATTCAGTACATCATTTTAATGGATGACACTATAATGAAGGGGAATGCAACTAGCAGCTGAAAGAGTTGAAGCTTAGACTTTATTTTCTATTTATTATGATCCAGAATCCTGAATTTCTCTCTGCCTTTCACTCATGGTTTGTAAACAATGTCTAATGACATGGGGAAATGCTTATACCATAAAATAAACGGGAAAAGGACAATGCAGAACTGCATAATTCCTATTTTGTAATTACACACACCACATACCACACACACATACACACACACTTTTTTTTCTGGCTATATCTCTTAAATGTGTCTATGCCAAAGCATGAATGTGTGTGTATGTAAGCAAATGTCTCCAAATCATGAAGTGATTTTGAATATTTTATGCTTCTTTTCCTAAAACCCCACCAAAAATTGTTGCAGAAAGAAGTTTATCTGCCATTTAAGTTTGATTTCTATACCCAAGTTTATGTGCATGTTAAAGAATTTTAAAACTTCAAAGCAAAAATGCAAATATTAGTAATCTTATTAGTTATTTGACTCCTTGATTTTAGTGACTAACTTGTCCATGCCTATTTTGAAAAACCTCTCTTTGTGCTGTTTCACACTGTTTCCTGTCTTTGGATACATTTTAGAAATAGGTATGGAAACCAGAAGTTATTTTAAAACAATGAATTTATCATTAGGACTTATGTATACTTATTTGTTTCTAGCCAAAAGTAGTTTATAAAACCAGTTGCCTCAGGACCATTTATAAATAATCCCCATGCATTTTTCCCTTTTGGGACCAAACCTTGGTTCTTCAGAAGTTCTTCTGTTTCCTGAAACATTTTTGAATGTGCATACAGTTCAGATAATAAATTTTTTTGATAACTTCAATCACTAAAAATAAAACTCATAATTCTCACATATGACAACTTTTCATCAATACATTTATTGTGCAGCCTCTACATCTGAGTCTGTCTGTGTCACTGACCCTCCTATATGAAGTCCCTGATATTCTACCCCAAGAAGTAAACACACCCTCAGAGCCTGTCTGGTGTTGCCTGTCATCTTCTGGATTCCGGTGGCCTTATCAATAGCTCTCATGAAACCACTCTGGGATTGGTGGCAGTCGTGTTCCTATTAGCCTCAAACAGGCCACAAGTTCAGCTGGTGACTGGCAAGAGCTTCAAAGAGCTGATGACAAAAGTGAAGAAGGACACCAGAGGGTGTTGACCCTGCTCTCCCCTTGAACCTCTTGGTCCTCCCTCTCAAGGCTGGCTTAGAATCCCTGCCTGCACCTCAAGGGTTGCTACAGCTACAGTCTCAGCAAGCATTCTTTGTAAGCCAGTGGAGATACCTGGTCATTCATCATCTTGTCTCCTCCTGTTTTTTCCCTAATATATTGAAAGTAAACATTTTTCTAACCCAATTTCCAGAACTATTTCAAAGGCAGTAAGTGGGCAGGCAAACAGCACCCCCTCACAATCCCCCCCTCCCACACACACACACACACTCACACACACAGATTTGGTGTTGCAAACTCCAAGTCATTTGGACTTGGACTCTGGCTCCCATTTCTTTGCCAAGATTCAGATTCTGAGCAAACGAGAAGAGTTGAGCCAAAACAAATCAAGTGATTCCACAGGCACATTGTGAGGTGCAGAGCTAGCATTTTTAATATAGTGTAATTAAGGCTATAACAAACATCACACTGAATGAGTCTCCAGATTGTGACAGAAATAAATCTTCCTGACTTTGAAAGTTTTCCTTAAAAAGAAACATTTTGGTTCTATTATTTGTGCAAGAGGGAGAAAGTCTGCTGTCCTTGACACAGGAAGTAGATAATACTTGTCAGTAGAATTCAGCCACCTGCTTGGGGTGCCTTGGGGATTAAAACGTACATCTGGCAACACACTCTCCCACTTCTGGACCACACCTCTGGAGCTACAGAGAAGTTTTGAATTGGGCAAAGTCCTTTATATTCAGCACTGAAGACCCCAGATACATAAGTCATCACAGATTGTGAAATTTCCCTCAAAGGATGAAGAAAGGTTATACTCCCAAACCTTCAGAATACCACAGTTTAGAATTTTATAAGTTTAATAGTCAACAAAGAGTCTTAATTTCCCATATAAAAAACACACTGAATAGTAAAACACAAGTCCTAGTACACTGTGTCTGTTCTTCAGAACACAAAACAATCCAGAACTTTCACCCGCAGACTCATATATAAAAGATTAAGTGAAATGCCAAAAGTAACAGTTTCTATTGGATTTATCTTCTTTGCTATAAGACTGCTCTATGTTATTCTTAGGAAAAACCCTTCCTGCTTGAATAAATATTAACACTTAACAGATTTTTATAATAAGCATTCTTTTTTATTTTTTAAATGTTTAATGAATTTTAAATCCAAATAAGTCAAACAAGGTTGGGCCTGTAATTGTAGCCTTTGCATGCATTTTTGCTATGAAAAGACTGTGATAAAGTGGGTAGTCCAATCCCAGTTTATTTTGGAATTGAGGCACCTGGCAAATAGCAAATCTGCTACTGCCACCTGAAACTAGCAAGAAAGTTGAAAATGGAAGGAAATTAACTTAGAGCCAAGATTATATGAGCCATCTCATTGGGGACAGGAGAGAAGGAGGACAGATGGGAATTCACTGTAGTGCTTCCTCATGACCACAATTCATTTGTCCCTTTCTCTTTACATGTACACTAAGAACTACAATCTCTTATTATTTATATATAAAATAAAACCGTTTCATTACAACTGCAGCTATTGCAAATATGAAGTCACCTTCTAAATATAAATATGGGTGCATAAGAACACATGCCTGAAACTTACAGAAAGTAATTCAATGGCAAAACAAGAAGTCTTCCTATCCCATGGCTTTATGTGAATTCTTTGTGTAAATGTGTGCCACATGTCAGGGTGTTTACAGAGAAAAGGATTTTGCTTTCCGAATCAGACATACGGTAGACACGCCAACTCTGAGGAAAGAAAAATTGAGAAAGAGCTCACTCAATAATACCTGTGTTCATGAATAGGTGCCACAGGCCACTGAGTGCCACCATCAGAGCCAGACATGGCTCAGGAAATGTCAAGAAAATCCCCAACTTGCAGCTCCAGTGAGTCATAGTCCCTCTGAGGCAGATGGGTACCTGTGCCAAAGCATAAATGAACTACCTAGTATCTGGAAGGAAAATGAAGAAGAACACAGAATATATGTGGAAAATGCAATGGCTTTGCAAAATTTCCCCTTGTCTATATAACCTTTGACTCATATGCACACCAGAGCATATACACACATAAATGCACATCATACACCTAGATGTAGTCCAGAGAATTCCAGAGGGTCTTTCTGATGCTAGAATGCCCATCAGAATTCTTTCTTTTTATTTTATTACAGAGGGTTTGGGGAGCAAGGTGATTAATGATGGTTCTGAAGGGATGGCAGGAAGGAAACTGGATGAACTGGCATCTATCCCACTGTTTTCTGCATCTCACATCTCTGAAGAAGAGGTGCCCACACTTGTCAAGACTAATTGCTATGCCTCTACCAAGCATGTTCTTCTCCCAAAACCAGGGACCTCGTGCTCCCTTCCACATAGAAATGTTAACTAACAATTGTAATCTCAATAAAAATGATCACTAATTGAACATTTATTGTTTGCTACATTTTCAACTCTGTACCATGCATGCATTTTTCTCATCGAAGCTCTTCATATCACTTCTTTTTTAATGCTCATTTTAGAAATGAGGAAATTGAGGCATAAGATTACATCACCTGCACGAATCAAACACAGCTCAGTGAGTGTTACAAAGAACTCTGGCAGCACGGACCCTCCAATTCCATGCTCAGGATTACCAATAAGCATCTCCCATCTCAAAACAAAACCCAAATTTACCTGAATGGGCATACTTTCCCATCATTTCATCATCCCTACTTTTTTCATAGAGAAGTGGCTCCTCTTAGCAGATCTTCGGGTCTACTCCCAGGTCTGTGGCCTGACCTCTCACCTTGTGTGCAGACTTCCCTGCTCTCCTCAGCCCCTGGAGATCCTTTCATGTTTCCTTGGCTCTTCCCTCAGTCTGCCTCTAGCTGTTCCCTCAATCTGGGCTTATTCCCATGGCATTATCGAACTCTTCCACCTCAGGCTCAAATCCATATATCCAGGGGCCACTGAAATCCCACAGACACCTCAAATGCATCCATAAATTTACAATTTTCCTCGACCCTTCACCTCAAGTATGCTGCTCTGAACTCTCCACCCCTACAAATAACCAATCACCCACCTCCTCTCCCAAGCCTGAACCCTGAGGTACCTGTATATCATCACACCTCTGTAAACATAATCTGTCACTAAGTCTCTCTCTCCTTCTTAGTTACAGCCCCTTCCATACATCCCTGGCCATTTGCCTTTGTTCTGGCACCCATCATTTTGCATGTCTGCTACTACAGTCTCTGCCCTGGTTTCCTTGCCCCACACCAACCTGGGAGTGATCTGTGTAAAATGTGAATCTGAGAGCATTGCAATAGACTTACAGTTCCCAAATGTCTGGGATTAAGTCCATATTCCTCAGCAGGCGATACAGGATTTTTCCTTTTCTGAGACAGTGCATCTGTCACAGGGTCATCATTCACTCTTTTGCCTTTGGATCCCATGCTCCAGTCTTGTCAAATTTTTCTCATTCCTGATCCTTTTCACATTGCTTACATTGCCTGGGATGCCTTTTGACAAACTTGTTTCTGGACACCTATGCATCATTTCTACTGGGACTACTTGGTCATTTCCATACCTGTCCACACCTTCTGTCATATCCACAAAGTGTCTTTCCTTTCTACCTTTCATGACGAGTTACTGACCACCCATAGCATGTGGGGAACTAGGCATTCACAGGTGCCCTCACAGAGCTTGGGATCTAGTAAAAAGAAAAGAAATAAACAGATAGATGTCAACTAACAAGCATGGCTGCCCCACTCCATCAGAGCTTCTCAGGCTCAAAGGGCCTGCCATTGCTTCTTAATGATTTTTTCCTGTCTCTTGTGCATCTCATTTCACATACCAATTTGAAGGCATGAACTACCAACTGAGAACTTCCAAATATAAATGTTCCTGAATCCCCAGTGCTGCAATAGAATCATAAATGCAGTAATTCAAATTTTAAAATTACATAGAAATTTGCTTTTAAATCTGTAATTTTTTAAAAGATTCATTTCAATTCGTAGGGACCACACAAACAAGGCTTGTGTTTTTAAATAGTTTAATGTTGTAGAGAATAGATGGTTATAATAGCACATCTGATCATAGCTACCAACATTATTGTTCAGAGTGGTTTGGATGGATGCTGAGCTGCATCTGAAGGAACATGGTTCCCCTCCACTTCCTATAATTATTTCTTGGTATCAAAAGGACAAATAACCTCTATCCTACCCACTTTGGGGATTTCATTGGTTTTATGCAAGTGGATTTAAGACACAGCATGTCACACAGCCTGATTTTAATCTCTTTAAGTGTTGGTAAAGGAAAGCAGCTTGTGCAAATTGCAATCAACCACAGAGCTAATTGTCATGGGAAAGATAGACAGAGATCCACAGTTCAGCAGGCAAGTAAGAGAGAAAAGATCCCAAACAATGCACTGCAAGCAGACACACTACCCAATATAACTGATCATACAAGGACTCTAAAAATTCTTTCTGTTGTTTGCGGCTATACTTCTGGGATTTCATACTTTAAAATAATAATAAATTAAATTAAACAAGGCCTCTCCAGACAGACAGGTGAGAAGTGTGCATTCTCTTATTATTTTGGTTTCCCCCAAACTGCATCTTCTGCTATCAGTTGGAATTGAGCCTTTTGGAACCAGAAGAGCTGAAGGAAATGTGACCATTAGCCCCTAATGTGTCCCTCTTCTGTCTTTCTCATCTGTAAGGCAATAAGCAGATGACTCTCCATCCTGACACAAATTTGAAAATTATTTCCATATAAACATGCAAAGTAATCTTCACTGTTCCTTTCACTCCCGTGCCCCAGGCCCAGACTCAGAGGCCAGGGCACAGACCATGCAGACCTGAGGAGCCCTTGAGAGGAAGACAGCAGCAAGCATCCCTGACCCTCTCCCCAAGGCTCACGGGGTAATGCTCACAGGGACACCGAGAAAGTTCTACCTCAGTGGATGAATGGTGCAGAGTAGACGCCAGGTGGCAAATGTGTGAACCAATGAGCTGGATTCTTGTCCTCGCTAAGCTCAGCACTTTCCTAGAAAACCTTCAAAGAATGAAAAAGGCTTATCAGTCCACTGTCTTTTATGGACTAACAGAGGAACCTTGAATTCTAAATCTACCTCCCTTGTTAAAAAAAAAAAAATCCTGTGCTTTGATTACATATGAAGACCCATTTACAATTTACAGCTGTAAACTAAAGAGATGTGACACTATGTGGCCTATCCTAACTAGGAGTGCTCTCTGTGACTTAATGTTCTTATGTAGAAATTAGGAGGTTGCTGGAAAAGATTCTTTCAGCTTTATTTCAGTGCAAAATATCAGTGACTACCCAGAGCCACGTAAAATGCTATCACAGTCCACAAAACCAACTTCTTCATCTCCACAGCACTCTAGCCTGATGGGATGAAGAACAGAACCACTTGAGGTTGCAGTGCTAGACATTCCACCCAGTGCCCAGCTGGACATTGAAGGATCCCAGAGCCATAAGAAATCCAGCTGACATTTCCCAGGGAGATAAGCAAGGAGAGAAGCTTCTTAGAGCTTTCCAAGTGCAGGACACGCAGACACATTTTCACCATACTATAGAATAATCCCAAGCACGTAAAAGATAAAAACATGACAATCTTGAGAAGTCTGTATTCCTGCTTAACTTTATCAAGATGAATAACTTCAGTACAAAGAGGTAGTTTAGCCACTTCAGAAAGAATGTTGCTGTCTCTTAAACCTGAGTGGTTTCTAAGTTTTCCTTTTGGGTTGCTGTCAGCAGAAATGATGTAACAATTCTATTCAAAAGGCGCATCTGATAGCGGTTAGCCCACAAACAGTTCCCTCATCAGCTACCAGGCTTCATTAGAATGAAAAGCACTGTGTTTAGGCATTAGTTGTCTAATTAATTATTGAAGATTTGAAATGAAAACTGTTATTTATTTCTCCATAATCCATGCACTTCCACTACTACTGAAAGCTTATAACCCAAGATGATATTAACCATTTTTCAAACATCTGCAGGCATGGAAGAACTGGCTTTTTATGGTTAGTGTGCTGTAGGAAAAGAAAGCCTGAATTTCACAGCCCAATGGTCTGTATTGCAGGATATATATCCACCGTTTATTATAAAGGCAAAAACTGTTTGTGAGGATTAAACATGATATCTTCAGAAGTTCTCTCATATCACAGAAATGATTCTCTGAGCTTGAATTTTGCAGAGAGAATATTGTAGGGAGTTTAAAAATGTTATTCTTAGCAATCTGACTGTTGATTCATGATATAGTGAACTTCCAAGCCTACATGCAGATGAATCATCTGCAAGTGAGACATGGCATAGAGAAGAGACTTGGGGACAAAAACCAACAACAGAAATGTATCATTCTTTAAAACTTTTCATCTTGAACCACAAAATTTGTAGGGCTTCAGAGACCCTAAAACTGGCAGGAGGTATTATGAGAATAGCATCATCACCATTACAGGTAACGTTTGTTGGACCCTTACGGTCCCAATCCTACGCTGTTTTATATGTATTGACTCATTTAATTCCTACAAAAGCCTATGAGGCAGGTTCTTTGATTATTCCTTTTAAAGATAAGGAAACTGAGTATCATAGTTGAGACACATGCTTTCCTGTACCTATTGTGCTATATCAACTTCAATGAGCACAGGACATGCTTTATGCTTGAATGCAACAGAACCCAAACTCAAACCAGTAGACAACAGGGATGACCAACTGGCTCTTACTGGGAGGAAAAGGTATCTGCGACTGCAGTGCCAGTGACAAAAAAAAACTCTTCCCCCAGAGCTGGAGCAGCTTCCCGGGGCGACATGTGCTGGCCACATTTAGGCCTTATGCCCAACCCTGAACTAAATATTGTCACAAGGTCAATGGACTGTGGCGATGGGAGAAGTCTAAGATTGCGATCCCTCCAAATCAAGGGTGTCTTCAAAAGAACCGAGGTGGCCCTAACTGGTTTGTCTCAGTGGATAGAGTGTCGGTCTGCAGACTGAAGGGTCCCAGGTTCGATTCTGATCAAGGACATATACCTTGGTTGCAGGCACATCCCCAGTAGGGGGTGTGCAGGAGGCAGCTGATCAATGTTTCTCTCATCAGTATTTCTAACTCTCTATCCCTCTCCCTTCCTTCCTGTAAAAAAATCAATAAAATATATGTTTAAAAAAAAAGGATCAAGGTGGGCAAAGGTAGGCCCTCCTATAGGAAAATTGGAGGTCTGTTAACCAAAGGTAGGACAGAAATGATGGGCAGGAAAAAAGCAAATGTTCAGCAAATAGTAGTCTCAGTGTTAGTAAGGCCAACTTTACAGAAGATTCCTGAGAATGCCTTGGAGTCTAAGACTTTTAACAAAATACCATGTTTTTTTTTATTTTTAACTATTTTTAAATATATTTGGACCTCTACCTTATTAAGAATTCCAAATTTCACTGTATAGTTATGAAATAATGATAGCCAAGTTTTATATAATAATGAAATTAATATTATCTTAAAGAATGACCAGCCCCACACAATTGACTGGTGCTCTAAGTGGAAATACTTTAGAACCAGTAAAACACACCTGTAAATGTTCTGCATACAATGTAGCTTATCAATAAACGCTGGTGTCTGACTTATATGTTGAATACTCAAGATCTACACATTTGTATATTCATTAAATTATAAATTATTATTAATTTTTAATGAGTTAGCTGTGTTTAAAAGTTAGAAATAAAATGATTGTACCTTCCAAATGATAGCATACTGTCCCATTCCCATATAAAACCTGGAATTTTATTCTACAATTCAATCCTGCTACATTTATCGCATGCTTATTACATGTATATGGCAAGTGTTAGAGATAAAAAAACAACAACAGAAAACTAAATTGAGTCACAAATACAGTCTGCAAGTGTAATTTTAAATTACCTAGCAGCCACACTAAAAAAATAAGAATAGGTAAAATCAACTTTAAATTCTATTTAATTTCATATATCTGAAATATTATTGTTTTAATAAATAATCAATGTAAAATTTAATAATGAGACATGGGAGACAAGGATCTTTCACAATACAGAATTCATATTTGAGCACAAAAGGATGAAAACAAGACCTCAAAGTTGGTTGGAGATAATGATACATATTCTACTTCTTAATAGGAAGAATTAGAATCATGTTAATGCAACCAGATACTTAACTTAGAAATGCTTAGACAACCAAGCCCCTGTCAAGAGAATGCCATGCACTGTGATGCCCACGCCCATAACCTTATCATTGGCCATATGTTTATGAAAAGGAGGCATTAGCAATTCAGTTCCAGGTCTGTGATAGAAAAGAATACTTGCCTACCAGCAGTACCAAAGGCACTCATCTTCTCACAACCTAGAGCTGTGGACTTGCTATCATCATCACCAGGTTTATTCAGTTAAAAAAAAAATTGGGGGGACTATAGCAGCACGCCCCAGCAGATAATAACAATGCCCACAGAGAGCTACATCCAACTATGCACAAGCAGGAAAATCCCAAAGTTGGAGGAGAAAGTGACCCCTATTAAGATTTGAAAGGGCACTGAAGAATAACTCACTGATTACTGTGGGAAACAGAAATTTCTGTTACTTATGGAAACAGAAATTTTGAATAGAAGGGAACCTGGAAAATTCTCAGTAGGAATAATATCGCATTCTTTATTCTTTCACCTGAAAATACAAATTTTCAGAGGGTCAATAAACACTTGTGTTGGAGCTCAGTGAATGAACATCAGTGTGGGCTTACAGTTAATGCTGGACTAGTAACTTACATAGTTCAGGGGTCTCAGGGTAAGCACTGAGGTTAGGGCTATAAAGAGTGAGTCCCTCTCCCCATTTTTAGATGCTCACAAAACAAAAGTCAGGAGAAACCCTGTAGGAAAGGAAATGTTTGTGCCTAATGTGGACAACCACCATCTATCTCATGGGGACATGAGCATTACAGATAAGCTTTTCCAATGGGCAGACGCATATCTATATCCAGGAAAGGTGAAAATGTATCACCACCATAGGTTTTAAGAAGTTGACTTAATTAATTAAAATGAGGAGAAGAGAAATATTGAAAGATTTCCTTGTAACAGTTCTTTCAACTTAATATTATTTCAAATAAATAATATTCTAGAGTATGGAGATTTTTAACATGTCATCTATTATGCAGGACTCTGTACAGCAATAAAATATATTTCTTCCTTTCAGAATCAAAAGTCATTGACATTTGTCTTTTACAAGTATCCAGTTTTTACTAATGATACCATGATTGCATGTGCCTCTACAAACCACAGCACACAAGAAAACAGCCAAACCAGGTTTTTATTTTTTCTTTCTATTTATTTCCAGAGACATTTACTGATTGTTGATCTTATAAAAGATAATAGATTTGTAACTTTACTTTTCTCAAACCCTGTTTGATAAAATCCATAAGCAAAGATAATTAGCCATTAATGTTAACTTTTAAAATTCTGAGTCGTATCATTATTCTTTAAATAGCCATCAAAATGCCAAATATTATCTCAGGGTTCAGTTATCTACCTATATACAAGTATTTTGATCTGAAACTCATATTAAATCAGACTATCTAGATTCCAAAATGGTGATGGAATAAGTGGAAGCTACACAGACATAATCAAAGGACTTACAACAAAAATACTGAAAAACCACTGTGAATAATCAACTGAAGTCCAGCTGGAGAAAACTCTGCTAACCAAGGACGGGAAGTGGAGAGCGCCCAGAAATGGGTAGGAAGTGCAGAGGCACAAAAAGGCTGGCCAGATTTCCACAGGCAGTGACTGAAGTTCCAAGGGATATCTCAGTTTTTTGGGGGGTTGGGAGGGGTAGTTCCGCACTGGAACTATGAGGTCAAATTCCTAAGCCAGTTCCCCAGCCCAGGGTGCCAGAACTCCCCACATAACACCTGGCTGTGAAAAGGAGCAGGGTTGCTGTCTATCAGAGTGAGATGGCTAGAAATGTTGTCACCCTCTTAAAGGGCAAACACACAAAATTTAGTGTGCAACTAAATTAATTGGGCTCCTGCAGAGGGAGGGCAGAGTGGACTGGAGCTGTATGAGCTAAAGCCAGGGTTGGGGGTTCTGGGGTTAGAACTCAGAAGGCAGACACCCCAGTTTCTTGAGCTGAGAGCTGAGTCATTTGCTTATACTGCAGAGGACATCTTTCTCTTGCAGACCTTTATTATCCAGGCAGTTTTTGCCTGGGGTGGTGGGGGAAATAATGGGATAAATTGTCCCACCCTATTGGAAAACATCTTTCGCCACCCAGTGGAGTTTCTGAGGGCCATTAAGAGACTAAGAATATAGCTAACCAGTTTGGCTCAGTGGATAGAGCATCAGCCTGCTAACCAAAAGGTCCCAGGTTCAATTCTGGTCAAGTGCATGTATCTTGGTTGAGGGCACATACCCAGTAGGAGGTGTGCAGGAGGCATCTGATCTATATTTCTAACTCTATCTCTCTCCCGTTCTCTCTGTAAAAAAAAAAATTATATATATATATATATATATATATATAATAACAATAAGCCTGCAAGCAGAAGCAATTACCCCACCCTGTTGGAAAATCTCTTGCCCAACTCTGTGGTCAATAACCTGAGGCTAATCAAGTCTGAAAAAACAGTCAGACTTCAGACAGAGACAGGTTTCTGGAGTCTCTGTGTCTTTGTCTGATCTAATTTGGGGTATGAGTTAGGAAAAAGAGAATTTGGTGGACATTTAGGTCCTTTCCAAAGGAACCCAGCCCATCAGAAGGAGCCACAAGCTGTGGATTAATGATAGCCCAAACATGGTACTCATGGCCAGTCAGAAACAGTGCCTGACATTGTTTTGCACTAGAGATAGGGAGTTGAGACAGATTACCTAATATATAGACACAAACCTAAACAGGCAGCCAAAATGGGGAGAGAGAAAAACAAAAACAAACAAACAAAAATAAGCCCCAAATGAAAGAACAAGAGAATTCTTTTGAAGAAAAGATAAATGAAATAGAAATAAGAAATTTATCAGACATAGAGTTCAGAATAATGATGCTCAATAAGCATGAAAAGGATATAGTAACTATGAAGAACGACATAGCACTAATAAAGAACACAGTGGGAGGAATACAAAGCAGATTAGAGGAAGCTTAGGATCAAATCAGTGAATTAGAAGGAAGGATAGAAAAAAAATAATTCAATCAGAGAACCAAAAAGAAAAAAAATAACAATTATAAAACAGGATGACAGCTTAAGGGAGCTGTGGTGCAATATGAAACATAACAATATTTTCATCATAGGCATACCAGAGGGGAAGAAAGTGAACAAGGTATAGATAACATGTTTGAAGAAATAATGGCAGAAAACATCCCAAATCTAGTGAAGAAAAAAAAACACATAAGTTTAGAAGGCTCAGAAAATCCCAAGCACGAAGAACCCAAATAGGCCCAGGCCTATTAAAGAGAAAGAGAGGAACATCATAATTAAAGAGAAAGAGAGGAACTTAAAAGCAGCAAGAGAGAAGCATTTTGTTACCTACAAAGAAACTCCCATAAGGCTGTCAGCTGATTTTTCATCAGAAATTCTACAGGCCAGAAGGAAATGGCATGTAGAATTCAAGATATTAACAACCAAGGACCTGAACCCAAGATTACAATATCCAGCAAGGCTATCATTCAAAATAAATAGTAAAATAAAGAGCTTCCCAGACAAAAAAATAATAAAGGAATTTGTCACCACCAAACCAGTATTGCAAGAAATGCTAAAGGGTCTACTGTAATGAGAAGAAATGAGAGAGAGAGAGAGAGAGAGAGAGAGAGAGAGAGAGAGAGAGAGGGAGGGAGGAGAGGGAGAGACATATAAAGAATTAAAATGGTAAAAATAAGTGCTTGTTAATAATAAATTTAATGTAAATGGATTAAATGCTCCAAACAAAAGACAGGATAGCTGAATGGATACAAAAACATGATCCACCTATAAAATGTCTACAAGAGACACACCTCAAAATAACAGACTCACACAAGATGAAAATGAAGGGTTATAAAACAATTTCCATAACAATAGAAACAAACAAAAAAGAGTTGGGATAGCAATATTCATATATCTGACAAAATAGACTTCAAAATGAAAACCATTACAAGAGGAAATAAAGGTCACTAACACTAAAGGCATTGACCCAACAAGAGGACATAACCCTGGTAAACACATATTGTACACAGCAGAGGAGGTCCTAAAAATAAAAATAAAAATAAACTTTAAGGGAGAGATTGACAGCAGTACAGAGTAGGGGACTTTAACACCCTGCTGACTTCACTGGAGAGATCTTCCAAACACAAAATTAACAAGGAAACAGTGACTCTAAATGACACAGTTGATCAGAAAGATTTAATTGACATTTATAGAACATTTCACCCCAAAGTTGCAGAATATATATTCTTCTCAAGTACACATGGGTCATTCTCAAAGATAGGTCACAAGTTAAGACAAAATACAAGTCTCTACAAGTTCAAGAAGATTGAAATCATATCAAGCATTTTCTCAGATCACAATAGAATGAAATTATCAATCAATTACAGTAAAAACACTCAAATACATGGAGGCTAAACAGCATGTCATTAAAGAATGAATGGGTTACTAATGAGATCAAAATTAAATCAAAAATTTCCTGGAAACAAATGAAAATGAACACACATCAACCCCAAATCTCTGGGACACAGCAAAAGCAGCCCTGAGAGGAAAGTTCATAGTACTACAAGCTACCTCAAAAACAAGAAAAATTAATAATAAACTATTTAACCCTACAACTTAAAGAATTAGAAAGATAACAATAAAAAACCCACAGTAAGTAGAAGGAAGGCAAAAATAAAGCTTAAAGCAGAAATAAATAACACAGAGACTAAAAAGAAATACAAAAGATCAATGAAACCAAGAGCTGGTTCTTTGAAAAGATAAACAAGATTGATGAACCTTTAGCCAGACTCATCAAGAAAAAATAAGAGAGGAATCAAATAAATAAAATCAGAAATGAAAGAGATAAAATAACAACTGATACTACAGAATTTCAAAGGATGTAAGACAATACTATGAGTAAATGTATGTCAAAAAGCTGGAAAATGTGGAGAAAATGGACAAATTCCTAGAAAAATACAATCTTCCAAAACTTAATCAGGAAGAATCAGAAAACTTGAATAGGCCAATAACTAAGATAAAATTGAAATAGTGCCAAAACCTGTCTGGCTCAGTGGATAGAGTATCAGCCTGCAGACTGAAAGGTCCCAGGTTTGATTCTGGTCAAGGGCAGGTACCTTGGTTGCAGGCACATCCCCAGTGGGGAGGTGTGCAGGAGGCACCTGATCAATGTTTCTCTCTCATCAATGTTTCTGGCTCTCTATCCCTCTCCCTTCCTTCTGTAAAAAAAATCAATAAAATATATATTTTTTAAAATTGAAATAGTAATAAAAATAAAAAATAAAAACTCACAGCAAGCAAAAGCCCTGGTCCAGAGAGCTTCATGGGAGTTTTACCAAACATTCAAAAAAGTAACACCTACCCTTCTCAAACTATTTCAAAAATCCAAGAGGAAGGAACAATTCCAAACTCTTTTATAAGGCCAGCATTTTCCTAATTTCAAAATCAGATAAAGACACTAAAATAAAAGAGAATTACAGGCCAATATCCCTGATTAACATAAATGCTAAAATCTTCAAGAAAATATTGGCAAAGTAGATCACACATCATGACCAAGTGAGATTTATTTGAGGGATTCAAGGCTGGTACAATATTCACAAATTAATAGACATAATACATCACATAAACAAATGGAAAGACAAAAGTCACATGATCATATCAACAGACAAATAAAGAGCATTCAACAGAATCCAACACCAATTTTTGATAAAAACTCTAAGCAAAGTGGGAACAGCCAACATCATACTCTATGGGCAAATACTAAAACAATTTCACTTTAAAATCTAGAAAAAAAATAGGGATGTCCATTTTTAGCACTCTTTATTCAATATAGTACTGGAAATTCTAACCACAGTGATCAGTCAAGAAAATATAAAAGGCATCCAAATTGGAAAGGACGAAGTAAAACTGTACTTGTTCACAGATGACATGTTATTATACATAGAAAACCCTAAAGATTCCACCAAAAACCGATAGACTTAATAAATTATTTTGACAATATAGCAGAATACAAGATTAATACCCAGAAATAATGGCATTTTTATACACCAATAATTAATTCTCAGAAAGAGAAACTAAACAAACAATCCCATTTACCATTGCAACAAAAAAAAATACCTATTTAGGAATAAACTTAACCAGGTGGGAGAAAAGTTGTACTGGAGAACTAAAGGGCACTGAAAAAAGAGATAGAAGAAAATATAAATAAGTGGAAGAACATAACCTGTTCATGGATTGGTAGAATTAACATCATTAAAATGTCCATACTGTCCAAAGCAATCTTTAGACTCAATACAACCCTTATTAAAATATAATGGCATATTTCACAACTCTAGAACAAATACTCCAAAAATGTATATGGAACCAAAAAAAAGAATAGCTGCAGAAATCTTGTGAAAAAACAACAAAGTTGGAGGGATCACAATTTCACACATCAAGTTATACTACAAAGCCACTGTAATCAAAAACAGCCTGGTTCTAGCACAAGAACAGACATATAGATCAATGGAACATAATAGTGACCCCAGAAGTGACCCCAAGCCAATATGCTCAATTAATATTTGGAAAAGGAGGCAAGAGCATACAACGGAGTCAAGACAGTCTTTTCTGAGGTATTGGGAAAATTGGACAGATACAAATGAAAAAATGAAACGAGACCACCAACTTACACCATACACAAGGATAAACTCAAAATGGATAAAAGACTTAAGACATTATGGGCCCTGTCTGAGCGTGGGAATCTTAATCAGAGGAGTGTTCAAGGTTGAATTGCTATATGCAGGTGCACAGCAAGGCCACAGTTATCACACTGTACACTGCAAAGCATGACCTTCTATAACCCAAAAGAGTGAAGTCACTATTTTGGAAAGAAGCCTTTTTGTTTAAGTAGTATAATGTTGTTACTGACCAGCCAGTATGGGGCTGTATTATGGGGAAGATTTATTACTGACCAGCAGGCTGCTGCTGTGGATTCAGAGGCTGCTGCTTTTGTGTGGAAAAGATGTATTATTACCTAGCTGGTGTATGACTACTGTATGGGACTTTACTGTGAAGAATTGCTTTGTCTAATGGCTACTTGTTAGCAATGGCTACATGGCCACTGGATCCTACAATAAAGGCTGTCTTATATACCTACAACTTCTCATGGCTTCTTCGTTGAATACCAGGCATCCAAGTAGGAGGTCCAGTCTCTAGCAGAGAGCCTCAGATCCAACAGTTGGCATAGTCAAGCAGGATGAAAGAACTGAGTTCCAACAGACATGAAACCATAAAAATCCTAGAAGAAACATAGGCAGCAAAATCTCAGCCATCTCTCATAGCAAAATATTTGCAGATACAGCTCCTAGGGCAAAGGAAACTGAGGGGAAAATAAACTAATGGGACTACATCAAAATAAATAGCCTCTGCATAGCAAAACAAACCATCAAGAAAACAACAAGAAAGCCCACTGTCCATGATAAATCTGATAAAGGGTTAATATCCAAAGTATAAGGGATTCATACAACTTTACAAAAGGAAGACAAACAACACAATTAAAAAATGGGCAAAGGACCTAAATAGACACTTCTCCAAAGGGGACAGACAGAAGGCCAAGAGACATATGAAAAAAATGCTCAACGTCATTGATCTTCAGAGATATATAAATTAAAACAACAATGAGGTATCATCCACACCTGTCAGAATAGCTATTATCAACAAATGAAAAATACTGGCAAGGACATAGAAAATAGGAAACCTAGTACACTGCTGATGGGAATGCAGACTGGTGTAGCCATTATAAAAAACAGTATGGAGTTTCCTCAAAGTTAAATACGGAACTCTCATTTGACCTTGTTCTAGGAATATATCCTAAGAAACCAGAAATACCAATCAGAAAGAATGTATGCACCCTATGTTCATTTTAATGCAATTTACAATAGTTAAGTTCTGGAAACAGCTGAAGTGTTCATCATAAATAAGTGGATTAAAAAAAAACTGTGGTACTTTTACACTATCGAATACTATGCAGCAGTAAAAAGAAGGATCTTTTACCCTTTAAGATAGCATAGGGACCTGGAGAATATTATGCTGAGCGAAATAAACCAGTCACAGAGAGGAAAGTATCACATGATCTCACTCATAAATGGAATCTAATGAAAAAATAAACTGATGAACAAAATACATCCAGAGACATAGAAGCATAGAACAGATTGTTGAATTTCAGGGGGAAGGCTGTGGTAGGTAGGAAGGAAACCAAAGAACTTGTATGCAAATATACATAACCCATAGACCCAGATAAAAGGGCTGTGAAGGCCTAAGGTAGGAGGCGAGGTTGAGCTAGGAGGGAGTCAATGGAATGTAAAAGGGGACATATGGAATACTATCAATAATAAATATATTTTTTAAAAGAAACATGAGTCAGCAGCAATAAAATTAGGGAGAAAAAAATCAGATTGTTTAGCAGCAAGTCTACTACTTTAGTGAAGATTTTAAAGACAAAAAGTTCCTAACCTAAGTCACTTTAGCAATTAGTGAAATCTGTAGGACTATAGGCAAAATAACTTATATATATTCATTCTACTCTAGTTTATAATCTTATTTCCCATGGGGTAAAGATTAATAATTCTGATAGTGTTATAGATTTATGCTGGAATTGAATGACTACATAACTCAGTGGTAAATGGTGGGAATAGGAGGTTTCAGTTAAGCACAGGGGAGGAGGCTAGAATGTTCCACATGATGATAAATGAAAGTTGAAGATGTAAGGATGAACTTCTGTTTTGCTTAGATATAGATACAGCTAGTTCCATATAGAAATATTTATAGACAAGTGTGTATATATATGGTTTACTATATGTATACATCTCTCCCCTTGATCTACAGGCAGACACCCTGGACTTAGAAGCAGACACCCTAACAACAAGCACATGTATTACCCAGATTTTGATTTTGATTTTCAATACCATTCTCCAGTGAATGGAACCAGGGCTCACTGGAGAAATGGCTGATTCTACCCCTGCAGCAAGCCTGTAAAAGATGGTATTGGCTGTTTCCATATACTGTTCATAGATGGACTAATGTTCAGCAACAAAATAAAGCAATATGAATCTAACTCGAAGCATAAGTTAAATAACTCTGAATTTATGTTAATATAAAATAAGTGATTGAATAAATAGGAAAGAAGAGACACATATTTTGTGCAAAATGATTCCAAATAATTTATATTTTTCTCTAAATCAATAAAAATATATTTTAGCCAAGACCGGTTTGGCTCAGTGGATAGAGCGTCGACTTATGGACTGAAAGGTCCCAGGTTCGATTCCGGTTGGGGGCATGTACCTTGCTTGCAGGCACATCTCCACAGTGGGGTGTGCAGGAGGCAGCTGATCGATGTCTCTCTCTCATTGATGTTTCTGACTTTCTGTCTCTCTCCCTTCCTCTCTGTAAATAATCAATAAAAAATGTATTTAAAAAATATATATATTTTTTTAAATAAATCAATAAGTTTGGAAACATAGCAGGATAAAAAAAAATTAACACCCAGAAATCTATGGCATTTTTATACACCAATAATGAACTCTCAGAAAGAGAAACTAAAAATACAATTCCATTTACCATTGCAACAAAATAACTAATTTACTTAGGAATACTTAACCAGGAGGTAAAAGACTTGCACTGGGAAAACTATAAGGACATTGAAAAATAAAGATAGAGGAAGATATAAATAAATGGAAAACATACATTGTTCATGGATTGATATAATTAACACAATTAAAATGTCCATACTACCTAAAGCAACCTATAGATTCAATGCAATTCCTATTGAAATACCAACGGTATATTTCACAGATCTGGAACAAACACTCCAAAAATTCATATGGAACAAACAAACAAACAAAAAACCAACCTTACAGCTGCAGCAACCTTGAGAAAGAAGAACAAAGTTGGAATCACAGTACCAGAGATCAAGTTATACTATAAAGCCACTATACTCAAAACAGACTGGTACTGGCACAAGAACAGACATCTAGATCAGTGGTCAACAAGCCACATGCAGCTTATGAGCCATGGTTTGCCGCTCTGCTGACTAATGAGTTTGCCGACCACTGGACTAGACTAAATGTTACCGTGTAGTTGGAAGCTGTGAGGATTAGGCAATTGTGGCACATTGTGTGCAGAGGTAAAGGGTAGTATATAACAGTGGTCGACAAACTCATTACTCAACAGAGCGGCAACCAGAGCTCACGAGCCACATGTGATTCTAAGTCAATGGAACAGAACAGAGACCCCAGAGATTGACCCAAGACATTATGCTCAATTAATATATGCTACCCCTTTCTGCAGTCCTCCTCTCCCATCACACCTGGCTGCCCTTCATCTCTGTGCTGCAGCTGGCTCAGATTTAAATTGGAATCATGGTCATACCAGCCTCAGGATTCTCCTGGGGGCTAATGAGGACATTTAGGCAGAATATTGATACCAGTGTCTGGCACACAGTGTAAGTTATACATACGTTTGTGATGATGCTCTTTATCATCACTGTTATCTTGATTTATTTTTTCACTTATCACCATCTAACATAATATACATATACATATGTGTGTGTGTGTATGAAGATATATTCTAATTTTATTGTCCGCCCCACTAGAAGATAAATTCCATAAGGTTAGAAAATTTTGTTCATAGTTGACTGTGTGGTGCTTAGGACAGTATAAACATATGACAGATACCCATAAATATTTCTTCACATAACAGATACCACCATGCTGTATAAAAATGACTGGAAAAGACCCCAAAAAATCTGAATAGGTTCAGATGAGGTTAGAAATGGTATTTGTGGAGCTCCCCATTTTCTCAGACAACTTAAGTCACAGAGCTCTAATCTTTGGCTTTCTAAGGACAGGGTTAGGCCTTGCAGTGACTCTTCAGAGTTAGTTCTGAGTGAAATATTTGTATCACCTTGAGCATTAGTTATGAGAAAAAGGAAATATGGACCATAGTCAGTCAGGAATTCAAAAGAAAATCCTCACTTACTTTTTTTTATGTTGGTCCTAAATAATCACCATAGTATGTTCTTTTTTCCATATACTCTAGTCAATTTTACCAACATATTACTGGAATAAAATATATGGTAATTAATTGACTCTAAGATGTTATCTAATATTATACATTCTAATTTAAGAAATGTCAAAAAGTGATATTATAAAATAATTACAATTTAGAACCAGTAGAATAAGGTAGGCTTCAGAATATAGACTCCCTGTGCTTTCTCTTGGGTTGAACTGCTTGCTCATAGCTATTTTATGAAACTGAAGACATGCACTGGTGTAGGCCCACCAGCCATGGGACCATGGTGCTGTGGACCCCTTGGGCTAGTTTCCAGGACTGTGGGAGCAACAGGCAGGGATGTAGTGGAGGGACCCAGAGTCATGCCGATGAGGTGGCTTTCTGCCTCCAATAAACTATTTAGAATGTCTGCTGGTAGAAAAAGTTTCCAAGAGATTTCTAGATTATTCCAAGCAAGACCAAGTTTACCTTTTACGCTTATGGTATCTTTGTAAAGCAAAATATAATCCACAAGGATTTTCAAACCAGGTTAGCCACCACAAGCTGACACCTATAATACAATTCAAAGTTCAAACCTGGCTGGAAGTAGGTTCTGTGCATGTAGCTCTCAGTTCTCAATGACTGTAAGCTGGACTGTACTGGGTCTCCTGCCTCCCCCTGACCCAGGATGTATTATAAGTTTGAGGTTGCTTTACTTCCAAACATTTTCAAATAGACAAATGTATTCTTTTAGACATGTCTAAAAATATATATATTCAAATATGTATTATAATTATTATTAAGAATATTTGTCTCACAAAAATAATAAAAAGCTGAGGCTTTATTGTTTTGACAAATTAAACTGTGACCAAGTTAGAGAATATGGCTTAAAAGAACTTTGAGGTTTCCTTTCTTTTTCTGAAATTTTGTTGTCAGTGTATAGGAAGGAAATGGAGTTTTGTACATTGATTTTGTATCCTGCATCTTTACTGTATTTGTTCATTACTTCTAATAGTTTTATGGTGGAGTCATAGAATCATGTCATCTGCAAAACATGACAATTTTACTTTTTCATTTGCAGTTTGGATGTCTTTTATTTCTTTCCCTTGCCTGATTGCTCTGGCTAGGACTGCTAGTACTATGTTGAATAACTATAGTGAGAGTGGACATCCTTGTCTGGTTCCTGATCTTAAAGGACAGCTTTCATTTTTCACAATCCAGTAGGATGTTATCTGAGGATTTGTCATACATGGCCTTTATTATGTTAAGGTACCTTCCTTCTATATCCATTCTAGTGGATGTTTTAATCATAAAAAGATACTATGTCTTTTCAAATGATTTTTCTGCATCTATTGATAATATATTATTTATTCTCTGTTTTGTTAATATGTTGTATTATATTACTCAATTTGTATGTGTTGATACACACTTGTGCCCCTAAAATAAAACCCATTTGATTGTGATGCATTTTTTAATGTACTATTGTTTCAATTATTAGTATTTTGTTTAGGATTTTTGCATCTGTATTCATCAGAGATATTGTTCTATAATTTTTTGTGTGTTATCTTTATCAGGTTTTATAAAGAATTTATACAACTCAATGACAACAACAATAAAACAATCTAATTAAAAGTTGGCAGAGGACCTAAACAGACATTCTAAAAAGCTATACAAAAGGCCAACAGATATATGAAAAGATGTTCAACCTCACTAGTTATAAAGGAAATGCAAATCCACACACGAATTAACAACATTGAATGCCACCTCACACCTGTTAGATTGGCTATTATCAATAAGACAAGAAATAAAATGTGTTGGAGAAGATGTAGAGAAAAAGAGAACTCTCTTACACTGCTGATATTAATGTAAATATGGTATAGCCACTATGGAATATAGTATGGAGGTTCCTCAAAAAATAAATATATACCCAGCAATCCCTTTTCTGGGTTTCTACTGAAAAAATTAACACACACACACACAGAGCCAAGACATGGAAACAATCTAAGTGTCCCTGGATGGATGACTGGATAAAAATTGGGGTGCATATTTAGAATGGAATACTATTCAGCAATAAGAAAGGATAAAATACTCTCATTTGTGATAACATGAATGAATCTTGAGAGTATTTATGCTAAACAAAGTAAGTCAGACAGGAAAGAACCAGAACCATATGATTTCATTGACATGTGGAATATAAAACAAAAAGCAACAAAAAAAAAACAATAAACAAATTTATATACATAGACAACAGCATGGGGATTACCAGAGGGAAAAGGGGTGGAAGGAGGATAAAAAAGGTTCAAATATAGAGTGACATAGCAAGACCAGACTTTGGGATGGTGAACACACAATAAAATATATGGATGACATCCTATCTAATAAAAGGGTAATGTGCAAATTAACTGTCACTTCACAACAAATATGGTGGCACCCATAGCCACAAAGATGGCAGCATGGGCCGGAGCCACAGAGCTGGTGGAGCAGGCAGGAGGCCGCCAAGCCTCCTACACCCAGGCGGGCCACTGAGGGAGACAAGCAGGGAGTGCAGTAGAGAGACATTCCGGGAGTGATTGAGGTTCTCTGTCTGGGGGTTCCAAATGTGCCATTGGTTCCTTTCACGGCTGATTCCCCCTCTCATAGGTATCCTCCACGCAAAAGCTTTTCTGTGCAAATGTGTCATGCCCTTATGGGTAAATTCTAAGCCAAATGAGTGTCACATCTGGGCAATCTAACTCCCATTAGAAAAAAGACCTGGGAGGAAGGAGGGATTTAGGAATCACAAGCCATCATGACCTGCTGGGTCTCCAGAACTGCTGTCAAACACAGGCAGTCTGAGACCCTCCCAAACACCACCTGAGCTATACACCTGGGAACGAAGATATTTTCAAGGCCCAAAGTTGATGGGGTAAAGGAACAGGGGAGCAAAGCAAGCAGAACAACCAACTCAACCAAAGATGCAGGAGCCTAAGAGAACACAGAGAAATGTCCTGGCCACCGATGCCCTCCCACAGACGTGGTGCCCACACCCAGCTGGGGAGGGGTGTGTAAGTGCAGAATTTAAGGCCACTGGCAGGAGGGAAAGTCTAAGCATGCTTAAAGATTTTTTGTACATGTCCCACAGTAAAGAAGCAGAGTCAGAATCAAGAAGCAAAGTCTTACCTCAGCGCTGGGGTGTTTAAAAGTATCTGAAAATAGCAGTTCCATCCCAGAGTCCACTGCCATGTTTGCCACGGACGGGAGCCATGCAGAGGGCTTCCAGGGCAGCCCTATAACCTCTGGGAGACAGCAGCTCAGGAGGAGAGGGAGAGACTGCAGCACTTCCGTGTCCAAAGACCTAGTGCCCCAAACCTTGGCCTATCTGGACGCTCAGTGCTACTGGAAGTTGCTGGCCCTGCCTTCTCCAACATGGTGGGGAAAGGCTGAGAGAGGAGAGGTGGATATGGTGGCTCTAATGGTCCAAATCCTGCCGTTGTCTCCGTTACCTAGTCTCTGCGCCCTCTAGGACAGCCTCAGTACCAGTGCAGAGGAGCCTTTGGAGAGGGTAGTGGTGAGGAGAATGCTTCCGACTTGGGATACCCAGTGAAACTGCTGTCAAGAGCCTTTCTAGGGCTGGCAGGAAAACGTAGCAATGAGGGAAAAATAATGTCTCGAAACGAAGAGTTTGGTTCTCTCTTTTTTTTTTTCTCATCAGCAAAATGTGAATATTACCTAAACCCCAGACTTTGCAAGAATTAATTGAAATAAAATTCCAGAAATTGTATAACAGCCAGGCTAAAGTAGATAGGTTGGTTGAGCGTGAGTGTGGTCCTTTGCACAGAAAGATTCCAGGTCAGGGAACATACCTGGCACATAACCTGGGTTTCAAGTTGGGGTCAGGGCTTATAAGGAAGGCAATTGAAAGGATGTTTCTTACATTGATGTTTCTCTCTCTCTATTCCTCTGCCTTCTACTCTCTCTAAAAACAATGGAAAAATGGGGGGGCCCTAACCAGTTTGGCTCAGTGGATAGAGTGTCAGTTTGCTGACTGAAGGGTCCCAACTTTGATTCCTGTCAAGGGCATGTACCTTGGTTGCAGGCACATCCCTAGTTGGAGGTGTGCAGGAGGCAAATGATTAATGTTTCTCTCTCACCGATGCTTCTAACTCTCTATTCCTCTCCCTTCCACTCCATGAAAAAAAATCAGATATTTAAAAAAAAAAAGAAACAGGGTAAAAGAATTTGAATATGTACTGTATAATTTAAAGCATGTAAAATAATATAACTTTTTTTTAATATATCTTACTGATTTTTTTACAGAGAGGCAGGGAGAGAGATAGAGAGTTAGAAACTTTGATGAGAGAGAAACATCAATCAGCTGCCTCCTACACACCCCCTACTGGGGATGTGCCTGCAGCCAAGATACATGCCCTTGACTGGAATCAAACCTGGGACCTTTCAGTCTGCAGGCCGATGCTCTATTTAATGAGCCAAACCAGTTAGGGCATAATATAACCCTTGATAATTACCTTCTCAGATGGACCACTATTAAGGCCATTTCTTACTGTCATAGATTAAAGGAACAGATGAAAGAAATTATATTTCTATAATATAATATAGAAAATATTATCTATAGTAATATTACCCTTTTATTAGTATAGATAACATATATGCCCCTAAAAAGTTATATTATGCCCTAACCGGTTTGGCTCATTGGATAGAGCATCAGCCTGCAGACTGAAGGGTCCCAGATAGGGAGTGTGCAGGAGGCAGCTGATTGATGTTTCTCTGTCATCATAATATAACTTTTGGGGTCATATATAAAAAGGTACATGCCCTGTGGGATCAGGCTTAAACCGGAAGTCGGACATCCCCTGAGGGGTCCCAGATTGGAGAGGGTTCAGATTGGGCTGAGGGACACTCCCCCCACCATCATCTCCCCCATGTACAAATTTGTGCACCAGGCCTCTAGTATTATAGAATTGTACACTTCAAACTTACATACTGTTATTAACCAATGCCACCCCAACAAATAAATTTTTTAAAGGTAACAAAAGGCTAGCATATGTTTATCTAGAAGATGTGAAGAATTATTTCCAGAACAAGAAGTTTGGAATGAAAACTTACACCATTTTAACATAAACTAAGTTTTACAAACTTAAAAAATTATAATGCTACTAGAGGCCCAGTTCAAGGATTCATACACATTGAAAGGAAATTAATTAGAAGGTGGCCAGTGGGGTGGGTCTGGCCAAGATGGGCCAGACATACCCTGTAGCTAATCTCCCATGGTCCCTCCCGACTGGCAGCACCTGGGGTGGCACCAGGGCTTGAAGGACATCTGTGGAGTGAGCAGGCTCCCTCTGGCAGGTGGGGTCCTTCAGCCTGGTCTGCAGGGATCGGGCCAAATCCAGCAGTCCAACATCCCCTGAGTGTGAGAAGGCACTCTGCAAAGTTGCTGTTTGGCAGCTCCTGCATTGAGCACCTGCCCCCTAATGGTCAGTGCACATCAGACCTACCAGCTGGTCAGCCAGTCGGCCAGTCGCTTAGCCTTATATATAGATTTTTCTTAGATTTAAAAGATTAGAGGCTTAAAACTATTTTTTTAGGAAAAAGGGAACTAAAAGAATAATGGACATGTGTAAAGTACCATCTTGTACAGCTTCAGCAGAACAGTGGACAGGAAAATACTATCCTAATAGAGACATTTCCTAATTTTTCTCTCTAAAACTAAATGAGTTTTTCTCAAATAATGTCTGATTGAGAGATAATTAAGGGGGAATGCCAATTCCACATTGCATATCTGTGCTCTTTGCTGTCTATTGTTAAAGCTGCTTAGAGATAGGATATAAAAAGAAAGGCATGACAGGGAGGGATAGGAAGGAAAGTAGTCTTGAAGCAGAGCCAACAATGTGGAAGTAATTGAGATTTACCCGCATAATTTCCATAATAGCTTTTGGATGCACAATAGCTTAAGAGTGTGCCGCAGATTCACATTCATTAGTGTTCAGGGGTTACAGTGCTTTCATAGAAGGTGGCCAATCTATTGCCTTTCCAGCAATACCTGGAGCCTTTCTCAAAAAGCACTGTGGTAGAGACAAGCTCATCTAACCACATCAGCACTGCCACCTGTTCCTTTCATCTGTGACAGTAAGAAATGGCTTTAATAAAGGTCTATCTGAAAAAGTAGTTATCAAGCAGTGCAAAAATTAATTAGACATTAAAAGTTTTCAAATTCAGTATAAGCAGTAATACCTCCTGATGTATCAGAACTAATCATCTTGAGAAAGACAGATATGTGGAATCTAATGAACAAAATAAACTGATGAAATAAATAGATCCAGATGCATAGAAACATGAACAGACTGAGCAATCTCAGAGGGAAGGGGGTTCAAGAGGGCACTGGAAGAGATTAACCAAAGAATTTATATGCATATATGCATTGCTCATAGTCACATTCAATGGTGTCCTGAAGGCCTGAGGTGTGGCAGGAACTTGGGGGGGGGGGGAGGGAAGGGAGCAGGGAAGGGCACAACAGGGGAAAATGGCAGTCATCTGTAATACTCTCAACAATAAATATTTTTTAAAAAAGAACTGATCAGCTTTGGCCTATTCCCCTCTCTAGAATATGGAACCCTGTTAAATAGATAGGTGTGTGTTACCAGGCAGCCTTTCACCTGAGCTCAGGGTAAATGAAAATTCAATCCAGAGCAGATTCTGCACCTGCTGATGGCCCAGCCAGGCCGACAACAATCCCAGGGATGCTCTGAGTTCATCTTACAAAGGCTCCTCCCATTTGTTTACATGAGGTCAGCAGTGCACATCAGCCTGGAGGAGACTGCTGCACATCATAGACTAATGCTAACTTCTCCTAACAGAGGATATGTGGCCCAAACTCTGCTTGCAATGTTGTTTGATGCTTTTCACAGACACATAAAATGGAACTTCAGAAAAACTGTCTTTAGGCAAATGCATCTCACACTGGGCTCAGGGTAGATGCCACTAACCAACTGTGGACATCTTCCCAATGAGACTAGACACAGCCTCAAAGTCTTCCTCTATATGACACTCCAGTATCCCATCCAATCATTAGAGTTGAACTTAAGACAAAAATCTATTCACCTTCCCTGTTCACTTAAGAAAAAAAGAAGAAGAGCTGAGTTCTAGCATTTGCTCCAGTGCTTTCTAATGGTGTGGCCTTAGGTAACCATGTAACTTACCTGAATGTCAGTCTGGTCTGTAAAGTGAGGATGCTAATATATGCTGAGTGTTCCTGTACTGGGCACTGACAGGGGGCAGTGATAAGGGACATTAAAGGGGTCTATCAATTGTAAAACTACATTGTTGTAAAACAACAATTGTGTAAACTAGTTTTATCAATCTGATAATCATCACTCTAATTTGTTGTCTGTCTCCCTGTGGCCAATATGCTATCTATTTTTGGACAAGAAGACACACAAGTTTGCTTCAGGTGCCCATAAATGATGTAAACCTAAGGACTACATGGCTAAGGACTAATTTGGTTCAATATAGTGCAATAATTATGAGCATGGAATCTGGAGCCAAACACCAGGGACTGAAACTCTCATTTACTATATGTGCTGGCTATGTTACCAAACCTCTCAATAAATGGGGATAATATCTTATCATTTGTTGTTAGAAAATAAATTGGTTAACATTGATAAAGTACTAAAATGGTACCTGCCAGACAGAAGGGTACACTCAGTGTTGGCTATTACTCTTGCTGTTGCTAATCAGTGCACCCAACAGCTGGGGAAAAAGTCTGAGAGGAGAAGTAGCAAGACCAGGTAAAGGCTCCAAAGATAAAAAGTCCAGAGCTAACAAGAGGCTAAGCTAGGACAGGGGCAGTGGAATTAAAAGGTGAGGTTCAACTGCAGAGCTGGTCATGAAGGAAAATCCACTGGGCCCAGAGAATGGCAGGCTCTGAGGCTGGAGGCACAAAGCAAAGTGAGGTTGGTGGGGGGGATGCTGGGGGACTGTGAATGATGACTGCGTATCCAAAGCATATAAAATGGCTAGAATAGAAAGAAAGAAATAGGGATGCCTGGGAAGCCTATCCAAAAAGAATGTGGAACTCTTGATTCTTTATAGATTCAATTACTTCACTCAAAATAGTTCCATCTGAATCCTCACTTCTTCCTGCCTATAAGCTTTTATTATTGCTTCCCCATCTGAGAACTCCCAGTTTCATCTTTGAATGACTCATTGAGGCTAGCCCATATCCCAGAATGTCCACTGTAAGCAACCTCCTCTTAGGATCAACATTAATGAGTAAGTCAGAATTCTTGGACTCAAAGGTATTGCTATGACAGGCATCCTTACAGGGGCAGTAATTTTACTTATTGATTTTCCTAGTATCTCAGGAGACAATCAAAACAGTGAAAAAAGACAAAGTGCAATTGGATATACTTGCACACTTATCTTAAGGAAGCATAACTCTAATTAGCTGAAGCATTCCTTAAACAGTGACAAGGAAAGACTATAACACATCTAAAATGGATAGGCTTTGTCTCATGTGGCAGTAGATTCTAAAATCTGAAATCATCCATAGTACCCATTTTTAGAACAAGGCCAATTTTCAGAGCTAAAATTACTTCTGCTTCCACAGTAGCACTTGCCCGTGAAATAAGCCTCTACCAAAAGTTTAAACTCTCCAGCAGCCTATTTTCCACAATTGCCAGCCATGTTGCCTGTTAGCATGCCTGTGGAAGGCGGGCATTGTCGATCTCCTGAGTGAAGTCATTGTTCTCAGAAATTTCATGGCTAGTAGACATAACACCCAGTGAAAATGACGTCAACTGAATTTAGAGTTAGTTGAAACGTGCCACCTCACAGGAGAAAATTCAGTCTGACCTTCAGGAATGCAGGTCTTGTTGCTTGTCACAGTGAACTCTCATTCTCATTTGCAAACTCTCAGAAGGAAACTGATGACCTTTTCCACACAGCAGTTAATGAAGAAGTACAAATGAGTTTTGACTCAGGAAGTTGTTTTTGTAAAGTGAACATCAAATTCACTTGTTAATCACAGTCAAAATTCAGGAAGACATTAAGCATAAAAATTACAACAGCAATCAGGCTCCCTCAGAAAACATACCCCAACTGCTCCAGAAGCAAGTTGTTCACCCAGGAAACTCCCCTCCCCGAAAATATTTCCTAAGTGGTAAACATGGTTCTATGAGCCATGCTTACGCTTTACTTGTGAATGCCTTCCACCATATTTGAATTAGTGGAATAATATTATTATTATCCTATATAATAAAAGGTTAATATGCAAATAGACTGAATGGTGGAACAATCGAAACAACCAAACAACCGAACAAGTGATCACTATGATGTGTACTGACCACAGGGGGTGTGCGTGGAACATGGTGGGAGCTGGCTGCAGTAGAATGGTGAAGCAGGTAAACAGGGGTGCCAGATCAAGGTGGGGCACTGGTCACTGTCATCAGGGATAAAGACACATATGTAATATCTTAATCAATAAAGAAAAAAAGATTTATAGTTCATATCCTAATATCACAAGTATAACCACAAAACACTGCAATGATCCCAAGTGAGCCTCTGGAATGAAAATTCTTTGCTCCTGTGTGCCACAGTCCTGCCCAATGCTCACATCTGCTGCCAGTGTATGCCCCATTTGCACATGCTGCCAGCATAGGAGCCCACTCAGCACCATCAGTGGGTAGGAGCAGCAGCTGCCAGCTGCAATCACCCCTCAGGTGATTGCACATCCCCCTACTCCTGAGGAGAGATCAGGGCCAGCAGCCACCTTTTGTACCCACTACTGGCAATAGCCCCACTTGCATCTGCTGCAAGTGCTAGAGCCACTGCTGGCACTCACTGCCAGCACTGGTCCCGCTCACACCCACAGCTGGCATCAGAACCGCCTCTCGCACCTGCAGCTGGTGCCCGGTGCCATCTCGTTTGGTACCATCAGCTGCTGTGAGTGGCAGCTGCCAGCCCTGATTGCTCTTGAAGGCTTCTCCACCTCCTCTGCTACTAAGGGGTGATCAGGGAAGTGGCTGCCACTTTCACATACTGACAGCACCAGCCTTGCTCATACTTGCTGCTGGTGCTGGCCCCAATGGCTCTGTACCTTCCAAGGGTGCAAGCTGGGTTGGCACACCATCAGCATGTGAAAGCGATGGCGGTGGAAGGGGGGCTGCTGGCAGAGGTCAGACTGATGGTCACGGTGGAAGGGGCCAGGCAGGGTTGCAGAGGATGAGCCAAGGCCTGCCCCTATGTCTACCACAGCCTTGTGGCTCACAGTTCCTTTCAAGGTGCATGAATTCATGCACTGGATTCCCTAGTAGTTAATATAAGTCTCTTCTATAGAGATGATAAATGATTTGTTAGCAACGAAATAAAGATTTAAGGGGATAGGGGAGGAGATAAGGACATATATGTAATATCTTAACCAATAAAGAAAAAAAGATATTTATTGATCACATCCTAATATCTCACGTGTAACCACAAAACACTACAATAATCCCAAGTTCAACATGGACATCCTTAACTCTGAGAATTCTTCATGTTGGGTACCCCCCAATTACATGTGACATAGGCTCCATCAAGACCAAAACAGTGTGTGTTCACTTAATTAAAAAATGCGCTTGGGCAGTGAGATATATTCCTTACCCCTAGCTTACTTAAACTAAAGTATGCAAACAAGAAAATGCAGAAAACCAATCTGCCAAGTCCTTAATCAATGTTTCGGTTTTCTCATGCCTCAAAATTATTTTCTCATTCCAAGGCTGTTATTGTCTCCAAAAAGATTCTATGTGAAGGAAAAATCAGTGTAACTTTCCCATATGCCTTCTCTTCATTAAAGAGATTTCTACTGGTGACATCCATCAAAGGTCCTGAGCCAGTCTTGAGCAGGTGGTCCGTAGTTCTGCACTTTCTCATTCCAAGCATTCATTGTACAGGCTCATGTTAATTTCCATTTATCTGAGAAGCAAAGGTTTGTCCACAGTGTTTCCAAACCTTGCTCTTATTCTTCTGAATCTATCGAGTAATGAATTGGATATTTCTGTGAAAATATGAAGGTTATGACTATTGGGAACACCTGCTGAGAACATGCTAGGAAAGGGCAGCCTGACAATGAACATGGAGCTTATGTTTACTAGATGACCTGGAGACCCCAGCCAGCCCTCCTTGGTGCTGTGCATAGAAAGCACCGTGGTATTTCAGTCCTCTGTCATCCAAAACAGCAGGAGAGAGCTCCAGCATCTTAGGGTTTACTGTGGAGAGGGGTTAAGACTGAAGTAACATAAACACCAAAAAAAAACCTTGAGGCCAAGAGAATAGCAGATTGGTTTGGTTTTGAGTAGTTCATGGCAATGGTAACAACAATGTGGGAACCTATCGATTCCAAAAAAAGTACAGGCAAACCAACAAAAAATCTCATTTAGCTTGTTATTGCATTGTGAACAAAAATCTCATCTTTCGTTTTCTTTTGTCCAGCAAAGTTTTCTTTATTTTTTCCATTTTATTTTTATTTTTGAAAGTATTACAGATGTCCTACTTCCCTCCTATTGACTTCCTTTCCACCATTGCTTTCCCCTCCCTAGGCCTTCACCACCCTATTGTCTGTGTCCATGGGCTATGCATATATGCACATAAGTTTGTTTTCTTTTAAGTAATATTATTTAAAAGGTTAAATTTTTTATGCTATCTCCTGACAAGTTTAATTGCTTGAAATTTTGATGGCCATGGTTTTCTTCTTCTATGGACTTCTTAACAAAATTCACCTTAAATATAGAAACTCCTTCCTCTGTCCTTTTAAATTCCTTTTTTTTCCCAACTCATTCAAGACATGGTTAGGCCCCATGCCTATTCTAGCAAAGAGTACCATCGTCTCTACCAGATTTGCTGCAGCTGCCTTACCTGAGTGCATCTGCTGGAGAATTTCCCTACTTGAAAGATATCTCAGAAAGCCTTTCCTTATCTAATTCCCAGAGAGATCTGAGACTCTCATGAGACAACACATATGGCTGGCCCAGAGATTACTGCCCAAACTTTTATCAACAACTGCAAGAGTAACATTGAATAGGCAGAACAACACGCCTGACAGACAGGGTGGGGAAGAAGGTAAGTTGTTGTGGCTGAGGTTGTAATGGTTCACTTACCATTCCTAGTGCAGGGCATCCATGATATCACAATCATTTCCATCTTAGTAATGATTTCCATATCATAAGCACAAAATGATTACTTCATGGGAGTATGGGCCAAATGAGAAGCAGAACTGTGAGGGAAAGGATGCTTGTTAAAGCAAAACTATTTTCAATAATTAAAAAGGGAAATTGAGAAGCTAATTCTGGCCCTAATTGGTTTGGCTCAGTGGATAAAGCATCAGCCTGCAGACTGAAGGGCTCTGGGTTCGATTCCGGTCAAGGGCATGTACCTTGGTTGTGGGTACATCCCCAGTAGGGGGTGTGCAGGAGGCAGCTGATGGATGTTTCTCATCGATGTTTCTGGCTCTCTATCCCTCTCCCTTCCTCTCTGTGAAAATCAATAAAATATATAAAAAATAAAATAAAAAGAGAAACTAATTCTGGCTAAGAAGATTTTGTTGTTGTTTGTTCATTTTTAATTTAAATGTTTTCAACATTAGAACCATGTCCAAATCAACATTGCTAACACTACAGGATAGTCTGGAAGAAATAAGCCTTGAAGAAACTGTCTGAAGAGCAACATGGGAGGCCAGGTGCCACCCAGGGTCCTCTAATGGAGTGCTTTAAATTTCTGAAGCCCACTGCCTTCCTATTTCATAGGTGGGACCTATTCTCTTATAATTGTGAAATAAAAGAATATTTTCCTGAGGTTATTTATCATGGTGGGAAGTAGCTAATTTCTACTTACAAATACTGATAGACTATTTGTTTAATCTCTAGGCAAAAATTAAGGGGGAGGATATCCAAGATAAAGTAGCAGAAGGAAGGAACACATGGAAAGGCTACACGGCATTTGCTCATCAGTCAACAAAGTCCTTCAGGACCAGCAGGAAAGTCTGCTGACACTGCCTCTCAGGATTTGGGTACAGGGATAATCCATCTCAAGCACTGGTCTGATTACCCGTGTTCTTGTAGCTTTTGCTAGCTATGCCATTGATAAGGTGGATTAGTGTAAATGTTCTTACTTCAAACAGATGAAGAAAAAAATAGAAAGCACAAATAGAATTGAGTCCATGCAGCAACCAAAGAACAAAATGCATTTCCTCTAGGGTTAACCTCACGATCCTCTTGTCATTAATAGAATAATGGTGAAGGCAATAATGTTTAGTCTTATATATGCACATTAAACATGGTAGCTAATAGATTTGATAGCATATGTCACTCATGCCTTTCACAGACAGGATCATCAAATTGAAAGAATCTTCATGAGTTTCCAAGAAAGGCAAAAAGTTCAACAAACATTTTTTCTTCTTTTTTCTAAAATGGACCTGCCCCAGCCGAAACCAGTTTGGCTCAGTGGATAGAGTGTTGGCCTGCGGACTGAAAGGTCCCAGGTTCGATTCCAGTCAAGGGCATGTATCTTGGTTGCAGGCACATCTCCAGTAGGGGTGTGAAGGAGGCGGCTGATCGATGTCTCTCTCTCATCGATGTTTCTAACTCTCTATCCCTCTCTTTTCCTCTCTGTAAAAAATCAATAAAATATATTTTAAAAAATAATAAAAAAATAAAATGGACCTGCCCCATTTGCTCAGAAAACCTCTGAAAAAAATTGTGATTGAATCATTTATGTGAGAAGATTAGCACTGTAAGAGACCTGGGACTCCCGCTCAGCAAGAAGGATGTGGTTGGAAGTAGTGCAGGTGGTCTTGTGGAGATGCTGCAAAAGTGAGATGTGGTTGCACAGGAAACACTTCTAGTAAGTGAGAAGAAATGTGTGCATTCAGCAACCAGGGGATAGTAAATGAGAGGAAGAGAGGAAATAACTCAAAATCTGAGTTGTATCTGAAAATGCACTGAATTCCATTATGATCAACCCAATAGGTGGCAGAAAAAGAATTTTGACTTTTATATCCTTTTCTCCAACAAAGAATTCTGTGTATCAGTATAGTATATATAAATAGGTCTGCTTTGAGGACAACTGCTGAGAAATGATCTTGTTACTAAGCAGGAAGAGAGCTGCTGCTAATACTGGATAAACACAAAGCCATCTGTAGGAGTCTACAAGCTGAATCCTACAATAGGATGTATCTTAAAGACAAAATCTCAACTCACATCATATCATGTTCTATAGACTATTAAAAGGAGTGGGAGACTTCTCTAGACTCTCTAAAATGCTACCTATGTTCAACTCACCTCTGACTAACTCAGTTACTGTTGGCAAGTAACTTAATCACTCTATGTCTTAGTCTCCTTATCTATAAAATGAGAATAACAATCATAATAATAATAATAATACTTCAGGGTGTCGTTGTAAAGATTAAAGAGTAAATAAGTGTGAAGCCTGAAAGAGTGCTTGGAAAATAATGAAGTCTCAATAAATGTTGGCTATCCTCATTATGTGAAAGTTAGACCTACAGCACTGTTAGGCACACAGTAGTACTTCCTTCAAAAAGTAATTGTTGATATCACTGTGATTGTTACAAGAAAATCCTCATTCTATCAACAATGAGTATCTCCTACACATACAGTACATTTTTTTTCAGAATAATAGTGTATTATTGTACCCTTCAGTATGTACTCTCTCACTTCTGAAATTTGTTCTTTTAAATGCCATCCCAATATCTCCGGTCCTACTGCCAGTTTTTAAATTTACTTTTATTAATAATTTCTCTATTTACCTGCAAACTCCTTTTTTAGACCCTTCTCAATTTATCAAAAGTATGGTCAATAAGTGAGGGTGAAATTAAAATTGTAGGTATAAAATCTTTGTATTTCTCCTACTGCTATAAGAAGGTAAAAGGACACATGTGAAATCTTTGCTTGATGGAAAGGCAGGAATTATTTACTTTTTAAATATTGATCATCTTTCATCCCTAAAACAAAACCCACTTGGTGACAGGGTACAATTATTTTAATACACTGCCAAATTCAATTTTCTAATATTTTGTTAAAGAATTTTATATTTATATTCATAAGGAATAATGATCAACAGTTTTCTTCTTTGTACATTTTCTGGTTTTACAATGATAGTAACATTAGTTCCATAAAATGAATTGGGATGTGTTCCCTCCTCTTCTATATTCTGAAAGGATTTTTTAGAATTAATATATTAATTCTATTTAAATATTTGGTTGAATTACCCAGTGAAATCACTGTCCCTGAGGGTTTTTCCTCAAAAATTAAATTATGAATTCTATCTCTGTAATAGTTTTAGGTTATTCAAGTTATCTTCTTTATATTGAGTGAGTTGGGGTAGTTTTTTGTTAGTTTTTTTGAGAAGTCAGTCCATTTTACCTAAGTTGCAAAATCTATGTAAGTAGAGCTATTTGTAATATTCGCATTTCCTGTTGATGTCTATATGGACTTTAGTGATATCCTATGTCATTTCTGATGTTGGCATATTGCCTTCCTTTTTTTCCTTCCAACCTCTCTTCCTTTCTTTGTCAGTCTTGCTTAGTTTTTCAATTGCATTGACAAGTAATTTTCTATTTTGTCTTGCTCCCTCACTCTTCTATTATCTACCATAGGACTTTATCAACTGTCCATCACACCTAAATCCTTTTTCTCCCTCCTCACCTTTACTCACTCTTAGACTGCAACAAACTTCACCTTTCAGTTGTTTCTCATATCTCCATCTTTTCCCTAACCTCTCCTCCAAACTCTAGGGACATTCTCCCCTTCGTTGGATTATAGGTCTTATATATGTCTCATATTTAGCATATTCACAATAACTCTTTATCTTCCCTTTCTTTATAGCAATAATTTTCCATCCTTTACCAAAAAGTATTTCATATTTTTTCAATATTTATGTTTCTTCCTACCATTCAGAAAAGCTTTAACAAGTGAAATGGAATTTGAATATACTTTGAAATACAAACAGAATTTTGACAGGCAGACAGGGGAGAAATAATATGAATAAAAACATGTAGGAATGCAATTATGTTATATGTTCAAGGTGCTGTGTATGTCTGACTAAAGCAAAGCATGTTCATTTTCTCACTAATCCAATAAAGGTGTTTACATCCATTATGTATCCAGCATTATTCTAAGCACTATTTATAGAGTGAAGAAAAATTGATGTGGGTCACTGACCTCATGAAGCAAAGTCTACTAAGTGAGACAGGTATTATGCAATTCAGCAAACTAATAAATATGTAACTGTGAATGTGTTAAATAACTGCTCTAAATAAAAGTAACAAACTGTGATTAAAGAGAAAATTAGAATGGGTAAAATTGGATGTCCAAGAGGCATCGCCAAGTTTTAGAATTAGTAGAGTCCTGGTCAGTGTGGCTCAGTTGTTTATCTAACCTGGAGTGTTCAGGGTGTAGTGGGTAAGTGGAAGAGCTTTCTCCAAAACACTGAAAGCCAGGTGAGCAGGCACTGCTGCCTGGAGCAAACAGTAACAGTTGGGGTAAACAACAGACCAATAGATATACTAAAAGCCTGGAAGGAGAAGCCAGCGTGTTAAATTTGGAAGGCAGAGGGGCTTTGAAAAGTTCCTGTTATTCCATTTTGGTGGTTCCTCAATAAGATAAATATAGAGTTACCATAAGACCCAGCAATTCTACTCCTAGGCATATAACCAAAAAACTTGAAAACATGAATTTAAAGTACACTTGTACATAAATATTCATAGGAGCACTGTTCATATAGCCAAAGGGTGAGAACAATCAAACATCCACCAAGTGATAAATGGATAAACAGAATGTGGTCAATCTATACAATGAAATATTATTCAGCCATAAAAAAGGAATGCAACACTCACACATACTACAACATGGATGAACTTCAGTACCACAATGATAAGTGAAGAGGCCAGTCACAAAGAACTACAGACTGTATGATTCCATTTACATGAAATATCCAGAATAAGCAAGCCCTGGGAGACAGAAAGCAGATTGGTGTTTGCCTGAGGCTTGAGGGAGCGGTCAATGAGGAGTGACTGCTTAATATATAAGGAGCTACTTTGGAGGATGATAAATAATAGTTGTTTATGTATTTCATGACAGTAAACTGTACATTTCAAAATGGTTAAAATGGTAAATGTTATGTTATATATATTATACCACATTTTTAAAATCTTATATATTTCCTAAAAATATATCTCTATATTTCATACCTAATAAAAAAATTAAAATTCTCATAAAATATATATATATATATTTCATGTGAATATATGTATATCCATAAATTTCTAGAAAACATATGGAATAATCATTTATTAATAAATATTCAATGAGGAAGCCTTTTTAAAGTATTCATATAACCTTAGAGGTATTAAAAATTAATATCATTATAGACATTTTAATTATAAATATTTTCATATGGAAAAGAACTACAACAGACACGATTTATTTTAAAAGAAAAGCTGGAAAAAAATCAGAAAGGAAAAGAAAAGTTGAGGAAAATAATTGCATTTTATAAACAGAAAATACTAATTTTTTAACGTATACAATTCTGTTACAAATCAACAGGGAACAGGCCAAAAACAGAGTAGGGAAATGTGAAAAAAATAAAAAGAATCTGGAAATGACCTTCACAGTCTTGGAAAGAAGGCTTGCCCTCTCTTATAATAAGACTAGAGGTCTGGTGCACAAAATTCATGCACTCAAGACAGGTAGAGGAGGTATCTCAGCATGGATTGTGAGAGGGCACAGGTGCACAAAGCTGAGGGACCCCACTGGTGCACAATTGGGGCCAGGAGTGATGGAGGAGGTTGGCCATCCAGGAAGGGACTACAGGAGTGCTCCAGGGTGTGCCTGACCCCTCTCACTCAGTCCCAATTGGCCAGACCCCAGCAGCAAGCTAACCTACCATTCAGAGCATCTTCCCCTTGGTGGTGAGTGCACATCATAGCGAGCAGTTAAGTGGCCTTAGCATATCATTAGCATATTGTGCTTTGATTGGTTGAATGGCTGACCAGACAACAGGACACTTAGCATATTAGTCTTTTTTTATATAGGATGATGTCAAAGTTATATTATGTTTCACTTCTGTGATTGGTAGAGATAAAAAAAATTAGATAACATGGTCCCTGGGTGAGCACATAATGAGATCAGTCACTGCATGTTCCTACATTGCTGGAGAGGATGGGAATTGATAAAACCCCTATAAAGCAATTTAGTAATATTCAAGCAACCTTCTATTACCTTTTGATCTGGCTATTTTATTTCTAGGAATTTACTACAGAGAAATAATCTTAAACATGTGAGATAACATATATAAGGAGTTTTTCTTACAATGCTTGTAGGATCAAAAAGTTGAAACAACCAAAAATACCCATCCAAAAACTGTTAATAAATGATATAGCACACCACACAGTAGAATAGAATTGAAAAAGATTTTATGTACAAATAGAGAATGCACTCCAAAACATACTACTATATGAAAAAACAGGGGGTAGAATAATGTGCATAATACTTTTACTATTTATGTAAAAAGAAAATATGAATATGTACAGATTTGTTTTACAGGTGCATAAGCTATTTCTGAAAAGGTATTTAGAAACTTCTAAAACAGAAAAGGAATGAGTGTCAAAAAAAGAGTGTAATAATTATATTTTATTGCTTAAACCTTTGAATTTGAAACTCTATGAATGTATTACCTATTTAAAAATGTTATTTTATGGAATATCCTTGGGAATAATACCAGGATTTAACAAATACTATTAAGGATGTTGCAATGATAGACTTAATTGGAGCAATAACATAAAAATTAAGACATTATTGAAATATAATAGCATTAAGTGGGCTGCATTCAAAACAATCATTGGAACTTTTCTGAGAAATGTAACATGATGTTATTACAAGAGAGTTTTTTTAAAACTGATTTGAGAGAGAGAGGAAGAGAGAGAGAGAAACATCAATTCATTGTTCCTTTATTTATGAATTCATTGGTTGATTCCTGTATATACCTGACCAGAGATGGAACCCACAACTTTGGCATAATGGGATGACACTCCAACCAAAGAATCTGCCCTGTTAGGACCATACTTATGATATCATTAAATATGGTCATTTCTCTTTTACTTATCCATGATACAAACATTAAGATTTTCATGTCAGCTAACATAGAGTCCTAGTTGGTCCCTGCACAGGGAGTCTTGAGGGTAGGTCTGCAAATGAATGCAGACAAGCCAGTTTAGCACACACTGTGGTCATTGGTGTTGGGGGTGATGTTCATGATTCCAGCACAATAGATCACCTGCCATATGTAAGCTGGCAGGCTCACCTTTCTTCCCTGTGCACTGCAAGGTCCCCTCCCTTCTAACTACTGTGTTCCATAAGAAACACAGGCCAGGAAGTCAACAGATCTGGCCACAACCTGACCTTCTGAGAGCTACCGAGAACACATCTTCCAGCAGTTCACAACATTTGGTGTATCTAGTGACACCAATTTAATACACATATTAATTACCTATTTTAAACACACCAATAATGAAGATGGAGATTATGAAACATTCCCATGTTTGGCATAGAAAGAAGTATCACATCTAGAAATAGGGCTCAGAAATGGAGGGAAAAAGAGATTTGACAGAAGTTAAAAACCAACCAATCAGTAACTTTATTGGATTCTCACACAGAAGACCAAGTCCCATGATTCCAGGGCTTAGTGAGGGCATGAAGGCCATGAACAGTGAACTAGAATTCAAATGATATTATTTTCAATTTTCTATGAATTACAAGATACCTGATATGTAAAAATTTTATCAGCACATAATCTGTTTCACTTGGTAAATGTGTTATTCTTTACTAGTGGATCAACTATATTAAATTGAGTTACTCAATTTGCAGGAGACCATGGCAAAGGTATGACAGAGCAGTCTGGCTGGCTGGCAGGCAGCTCAGAGCAACCCACATGCCTGCAAACAAACTCTCAATAACATCATTTCCCTCCCTTCCTCTAGCTGCTCTCTCCTTCTAATTTTATTTTTAATGGTCCTGTGTATTTTTACTGAAAGCCACCTCAAATATTTTTCTGGTGTAGTTAGAATATTAACCAAAGGCTGAAATAAAAACTAAAACAGAGGTGTACATAGAATGCCTGCTATGTGCCAGAATGTTCTGACAGGAGGTGGGGGATTTGGTGTATGGGGAAGAAAGTAACACAGTGTGCTGTGTTAAGTGCTGCCCCAAGCATGTGTAGGGGACACTCTAACTCAGTTAAGAGAGAGCCAAAGGAAAGGTTCCTCCTCCTTTCCACATGTGGCTGCACCTCCCTCTCAGTGGTCCTGGAATGCCTACATAAACCCTACTGCACAATAGCATCCTGTATGCAAATTCCAGACCTGGGTCTCTCTGGAAGGCACTTGAAGGTACTTGGAACTATGTATTTTGTATCCTCAACACCTAACAAAATATGTGTCATATTGTAAACATTCACCAAATGTTAAATAAGTTGGTGAATAAGGAAGTGAATGAATAAAAGAACCTCTAAAAGTTTGATGTTGGATCTTCGAGAAGTGAAATGTGGCAAAGTAGTAAAAAGAAATATCCAGGCAGAAGATGAACAAAGTCTGAAAAAGCTTAGAATAGTACCCATAAGCTTTTCAGGGAAAGCCATGAGGTTGAAATTGTGAAAGGGAACATATGGCAATGGTCAGGAGGACACTGAACAGATAAACAGGGGAGCCAGTTAAGGAAGAGCCTCTGATACTATGCTTTCTTTAGAAATGTACCACTTAATTCATTTGGGCAATTATTATCACACTAAAGGCCTGGTGCAAGAAATTTGTGCATGGTGGGGGTAGAGAGGAGAGTCCTCAGCCAGGCCTGTGCCCTCCCATAATCTGGAATCCCTTGGGCAGGGTCCCTAAGCCTGCCTGGTGATCAAGGCCTATCAAGGCTTTCCTTCCCCCAGCTGCTGGCAGCTGGCCCTGCCCCCACGGCTGCCATTGCTTGTCATCTGTGCAGCACTACCCCTTCCCGCCTTTGCCACTGGTTGCCTCCCTCTGCAGGTGATTGACATGGGGTGTGATCACTTGGTTGGCTGGACCTCCCTCTGCAGGGCAATCGTGGGGCAATGGATGGGGCCTCCCAACCAATCGCATTACACCTACCTTGGCTGGCCTGGCACCAGTGTGTCATAGTGTGGTCATCTGAAAGGTCATCCAGACAGTCATTCTGCTCTTTGGTTGATTTGCATATTATGTTTTTATTATTATAAAAGATTAATACTCAAATGCTAAATGCCACTCAAGGTATCCTTATTTAGTTCTTTTAAATGAAGAATAACTCATTAATAACAGACAAAAGCCAAATATAATATGCTGTTTTATTATTTAGAGATGATTATTTAAACAATGGCATTGCCAGTATGAACTTAATATGCCATAAATATACCCATCTTATTTATTCCAAAATTGACTAATCTCAATTTTCATGATGGCATTGAGGTACATTTGAGAAAGGTCCAAAAACAAGAAATGAAATGTAGCCCAATAAGATTCTGAAAATAACTTCCTTCTTATTGAGCCAGATGAGAAATGCATTGTCTTCTCTGAGAAGAGCAGCCACTCTGTGTTGCCATCAGCACAGCATCTGGTAGTGATAGGTTTAAGAAGCCATGAAGACCATCTCCTTTAAATGCCATAGTCAGAGAAGAATAGAATGCTTTGTAACATGTATGACTATAAAATATTATGACTTTTTTACAACACATATAGCAGGATCCAAAAGTTCTCACCCCCAACCTTTTGCATATCCAAAGTAACCAGTAAAAATTTGGAAACTAATGCATGAGATGGGATTTTCCTAAGTAATAACATGATAGTTATACACTAAAAACATTCTGAAGATACAGCGTTAGTTCCACATAGTCAGAAAGAACACTTGACCACGGCAAAGCTGAAATAATCTGTGGCAGTCTTTTGTCAACTTTGAAATGAACAAGTATTCAATAGCTTTCTTCATCAGGCCCATCCCGGTAGTGGTTGGCTATCTGTAGTGTGCTCCCCTGGGGAGGAAACAGAGGCCATGCTGCTCACAGCCATATGTTCCATGTGAGCCACACTCAAATGTTTAGTGTAATGGCTGGAGTTACCAACTGGTAATCCCTATGTAGATCATTTTCTAGGTAATCTTAGTGTTCACATTACTTCCCATGGTGCCCTGATGTCCTGGCTAACTATTTATTCAGGAATTTGGTGGGTTTTTAAAAATATATTTTTATTGATTTCAAGGAGGAAGGGAGAGGGAGAGAGAGAAAGAAACATCAATGATGGGAGAGAATTATTGACTGGCTGCTTCCTGCATGCCTCACACTGGGAATCGAGCCTGTAACCCGGGCATGTGCCCTTGACTGGAACTGAATCTGGGACCCTTCAGTGCATAGGCTGAAGCTCTATCCACTGAGCCAAACCAGCCAGGACTATTCAGGAATTTGAAAAGAATTCTTTTTTAAGGCCTGAAAACTTGTGTTCACATAAAAACTGGTGTATACTGGTATATAAATGATGATAAAAGCTTTATAAAGGAGCCAATTCAGATGTCTTTCAACAAATGGATGGTTAAATAAATGGTTGTGCATCCATAGCATGAAATACTATTTGTCAATAAAAATGGATGAACACACAATTTGAATGGATCTCAAGGGAATTATGATAAATGGGATCACTCTGTATTTTATATTACAATACAGGTGAATCTATAATTATCTCAAAATAAAAATTTAAGGACACATTCTTTTGCCCAGCTGGTGTAGCATTTGAGCATACAACTCAGGAACCAAAAGGTTGCTGGTTTGATTACCTGTAAGGGCTCATGGCTGGGTTTCAGGCTTGATCCCCAATAGGGGGCTTGCAGGAGGCAGCCAATTGATGATGTTCCTCTCTCATCAAAGCTTCTATCTCTCTATCCCTCTCTCTTCCTCTCAATCTAAAAATAAATTTAACAAAAACATTAAAAAAGAATACACTCTGGAGAAAGTTTGTAGAATTCATGCTCATTTTGTGGTCCACCTGCCTATGGAGTGGATTAGGCCTCTCTCTCTCTCTCTCTCTCTCTCTCTCTCTCTCTCTCTCTCTCTCTTTCTTTTTATGAGAATCAACTATTAATATTTAATCCATAATCCATAAAGGACATTCAAATGAAGGTCAGAAGACCCAGACCAGGGCAGCTCCACAGAGAGTTGATTTAGGGTGCAGAGGCAGTGCTTAAACCCTGCTATAAACTCATATTTTGTCATCTGTAAAATGTGACTGGTTATCCCTTCCATGCCTGACATACTGGCCTATTAGATAAGGAAACAGTGGCAAACTCTCATGTGTGCATATTTATGGTCATGCATTCAACCTATGGCTGTGGGACTACTATAGTATACTCTATATAATAGATGCTCAATGATTGGTCAACTGAAGTTTGTTAAACTGATGATTACTTGGAAGCCTCTAAATAAAAGTAGGATAAATACTTACCAAAGTTAGGCTACACATTTGGGGTTCTTTTCAATCTGAGGCATTTATACAGCTTTAAAAATATTCCGTGGTCTCTTTCATTTCTGATTTTATTTATTTGGGTCAACTCTATTTCTTGATGAGTTTGGCAAAGGGTTCATCAATCTTGTTTATTTTTTCAAAGAACCAGCTCTTGGATTTATTGATCTTTTCTTATTTTTTTTAATTGATTTCAGAGAGGAAGGGAGAAGGAAAGAGATAGAAATATCAATGACAAGAGAGAATCATTGATTGGCTGCCTCCTGCACACCCTTACCGAGGGTCAAGCCCAAAATCCTGGCATGTGACTTACTGGTACATATGTCAATGCTCAAGCTCTGAGCCACATCAGCAGGGCTTTATTGATCTTTTGTACTGCTTTTTAGTCTCTATGTCATATATTTACACTCTGATCTTTATTTTTTCCTTCCTTATTCCTCTGGGTTTTCTTGCTGTTCTTTTTCTAATTCATTTAGTTGTAGAGTTAGATAGTTTACTAAATCTTTTTTTTTGTTTCTTGAGATAGGTCTGTAGTGCTATGAACTTCCCTCTCAGAATACTTTTGCTATGTCTGATAGGTTTTGTGTGCTTGTGTGTTCATTTTCATTTGTTTCCAGGAAGTTTTTAAATTCTTGCTTGATCTCATTGGTAACCCATTCCATTGTTTAATAGCATGCTATTTAGTTTCCATGTATTTAAGTTTTATTGAGTTGTTTTTCTTTTATTGCAGTAGATCTGAGAAGATGCTTGGTATTATATCAATCTTATTGAATTTATATAGACTTGTTTTGTTCCATAACATGTGATCTATCTTTGTGAATGTTCCATGAGTACTTGAGAAGAATGCATAACCTGTTGCTTTGGGGTGAAATGTTCTGTAAATATATGTTAGATCCATCTGATCTAGTGTGTCATTTAAGGGCTCTTTTCCTTGTTAACCTTTTATCTGGAAGATCTATCCAGTGATGTCAGTGGGGTGTTGAAGTTCCCTACTATGACTGTATTGCTGTCAATCTCTCCCTTAAAGTCCATCAAGAGATTTTGTAAGTACTTGGGTGCTCTTACATTGGGTGCATATATGTTTACAAGGCTTATTTTTTCTTGTTTAATTATTTTCTTTAGTATTTTGAGGTGACTTCTTTGCCCCTTGTTATGTCCTTTTTTTGAAGTCCATTTTGTCTGATAAGAGTATTGCTACCTAAGCTTTTTTTCCTTTCCATTTGGATGGAATATATTTTTCCATCCCTTCACTCTCAGTCTGCGATTATCTTTTGTAGACAGAGTATATTTGGGTCATGTTTTCTTTTTATTTTTTGTTTAATTAAATCTTTATTATTCAGATCATTACATTTGTTTCTCTTTTTTCCCCTCCATATCTCCCCTCCACCTGGCTCCCAACGCTCCCTCGAACCTTACCTCCCTCCTGTTTACCTCATCCATAGGTGTATGATTTTTGTCCAGTCTCTCCCTGTACACCCTTCACCCCTTTCCCCCTGAGAATTATCAATCCACTCCCTTTCTGTGCTCCTGATTCTATTAGATTCACCAGTTTATTCTGTTCATCAAATTTTAATTCACTTAATTTTTAGATTCACTTGTTGATAGATACATATTTGTTGTTCATAATTTTTTATCTTTTACCTTTTTCTTCTTCCTCTTCTTAAAGAGTACCTTTCAGCATTTCATATAATACTGGTTTGGTGTTGCTGAACTCTTTTAGCTTTTTCTTATCCGTGAAGCTCTTTATCTGCCTTTCAATTCTGAATGATAGCTTTGCTGGATAGAGTATTCTTAATTGTAGGTTCCTGCTATTCATCACTTTGAATATTTCTTGCCATTCCCATCTGGCCTGCATCGTTTCTGTTGAGAAATCAGCTGACAATTGGATGGGTGCTCCCTTGTAGGTAATTAACTGTTTTTCTCTTGCTGCTTTTAATATTCTCTCTTTGTCTTTTGCTCTTGGTATTTTAATTATGATGTGTCTTGGTGTAGTCCTGTTTGGATTCCTTTTATATGGGGTTCTGTGTGCTTCCTGGACTTGTAAGTCTATTTCTTTCACCAAATGTGGGAAATTTTCAGTCATTATTTCTTTAAATAGGTTTTCAGTATCTTGCTCTCTTCTTCGGGCACCCCCACAATTCTGATGTTGGTATGCTTGAAGCTGTCTCAGACGCTCCTTACATTATCTTCACATTTTTGGATTCTTTTTTCTTCTTGCTTTTCCAGTTGAGTGTTTTCTGATTCTTTATATTTCAAATTTTTGACTTGATTCTTGCCTTCCTCTAGTATGCTGTTAGGTTGCTGTGTAATATTTTTTATTTCAGTCAGTGTATGTTTAATTTCTAGTTGGTTCTTTTTCATCTCCAGTTGGTTCTTTTTCATCTCCTCTTGGGTCTTGCTAACTTTATCCAACTTTTCTAGGAGATCCTTGAAAAACCTTTTAAGGGTGGTTTTGAACTCTATATCCAGTCATTTGTTTTTCTCCATTTCTTTTGTTTGTGATCCCTTCCCTTGTCTCGGCATTTTCACTATGCCGGGAGAACTTCTGTGTTGGATTCAGTCTGCAAAAGTCTTTCTGTTGAGCTTGGGATGGGTAGAGTCTCAAGCTTTAAAAATATTCTGTGGTCTCTTTCATTTCTGATTTTATTTATTTGGGTCCACTCTGTTTCTTGATGAGTTTGGCAAAGGGTTCACCAATCCTGTTTATTTTTTCAAATAATGGACTTAATGGACTGCCTTGCCTTCCAGTCAGCCCCACCCTCCATGGCCCCAGAGTCTCACGTGACTGGGTAATAGCTGGAGTGGTCCCTGTGTGTGTGTGCGCCTGCATGCTCTCTCTCGCAGTGCCTCTAGTCTGCTGCCTTTCTGGCTCCCCTGCGCTCCGGGACCATATGAATCTGGGTCACCAGGGTTTTACCTGAATCTGGGGTTTAGTGGAGTTAGAAGTGACACAGTTGGGATGCTTTCTCTCCCGCCCTCTTGTGAAAGCCAGCAGCACAATCAGCAGTCGGTCTTCTGAGCGCAGTGCTGTGCGTGCCGCCCGACTTCTGCCCTCCTGTGACTCCCCCAAATTTTTGTGCACTTCTCCCTTTTCACAGTCCAAACTCCCCCCATATGAGGTTCTGCTGGACCTGGGGTTTAGTGTCATAGGATAAGGCATTCAATGCCGTTGGGACTCTCCAGCCAGAGAAAGCCAGCCAGGTTCTCCGGCACCCGCTCTCTCCACGCTTGCATCTCCATACCTCAGCTTTTTGCAGCTCCTCTGGGTCTCTGTGAGTTTCTCTCTTTCCTTCTAGTTGTAGAATTTCCACTCAGCCAGCTTTCCTGTAGTTCTCGATGATGTCCGTTCTGTCTTTTAGTTGCAGTTTTGAAATTGTTGTGCAAGGCAGCAGTGTAGGTATTTACCTATGCCACTATCTTGGTTCCAGCTTGGGTCATGTTTTCTTATCTAGCATATACAAGGATCATGTTTTTTTATCCATTCAGTCACCATATGTTTTTTACTGGAGCAGTTAATCCATTTATATTTAATGTTATTATTGACAGGCATTTATTTATTGCAACTTTTATTTTCCTTATGGTTATGATACTTCTTCTTAAAGCAGTACTTTTACATTTCTTGCATTGCTGGTTTGGTGATAATGTACTCCTTTAACCTTAACAATTAAAACCACAGACACACAAAGGATTATAAGCAAATACTATATCAACAAACTGGACAACCTCGGCAAAATGAACAAATTCCTAGAAACATACAATCTTCTAAAATTCAAGTAAGAAGAATCAGAAAATGTGAGTAGACCAATAACAACTGATGAAATTGAAATAGTAATCAAAAACTTCCAGCAAACAAAAGTCCTGGACTGGATGTATTTTCAGGTGAATTTTTTCAAACACTCAAAGAAGAACTAATACCTATACTTCTCAAACTATTAAAAAAAAAATTAAGAGGAAGGAACACTTCCAAGCTCTTTTTACAAAGCCAGCATTATCCTAATTCCAAAACCAGATAAATTGCAGGTGAATATTCCTGATGAACAGATACTAAAATCCTCAAAAAATTATTAGCAAATCAGATCCAGTAATATATTAAAGAGATCATACATCATGATTAAGTAAGATTTATTCCAGAAATGCAAGAATGGTACAATATTCACAAATCAATAAACATGATACATCATATGAACAAATTGAAAGATAAAAACTACATGATCATATCAATAGATGCATAAAAAGCATTCAGCAAAATCCAGCACCATTTTTGGTAAAAACTCTCAGTAAAGTGGGAATAGAGGGATCATACCACAACTAAAGGCCATTATATGACAAAACTCAAGCCAACATTAAAAATCAATTGGGAAAAACTAAAAGTGTTCCCCTTAAGAACAGGAAGAAGACAAGGATGTCCATTTTCAACACTCTTATTCAGCATAGTACTGGAAGTCCTAGCCACAGCAATCATTCAAGAAGAGATAAAAGACATCCAAAGTATAAAGGAGAAAGTAAAAATGTCATTATTCACATATAACATGATATTGTACAAAGAAAATCCTAAAGACGCCACCAGGAAAATATTTAATAAATAAATTCTGGTAAGGTAGCAATACCCAAAATCAACATCCAGAAATCTGTGTTATTTTTATATACCAATAATGAACTCTCAGAAAGATAAATGAAAAGCAATCACATTTCCCATTACAGAAAAAATATATGATACCTAGGAATAAACTTAACCAAGAAGGTAAAAGACCAGTACTTGCCAAACTATAGGAAACTGAAAAAAGAAATAGAGGAAGATACAAACTAATGGAAGCATATGTTCATGGATTAAAAGAAACCGGTTTGATACAAGACTTGCAAGACTGCAAAAGCCTCTCTGTTGAGCTTGGGAGAGGTGGAGTCTTGTATCATAAGGCTGAATCCAACACAGAGTTCTCCCAGCATAGTGAAAATGCCGAGACAAAGGAAGAGATCACAAACAAAAGAAATGGAGGAAAACAAATTACTGGATATAGAGCTCAAAATCACGTTTATAAGGTTTTTCAAGAATCTCCAAGAAAAGATGGATAAATTTAGCGAGACCCAAGAGGAGATGAAAAAGGATCAACTAAAGATGAAAAAGGACCAACTAGAGATGGAAAAGAACCAACTAGAGATTGAACATACACTGTCAGAAATAAAAAATATTATACGAGACCTAACAGCAGACTAGAGGAAGGCAAGAATCAAGTCAAAAATTTGAAATATAAAGAATCAGAAATCATTCAACTGGCAAAGCAAGAAGAAAAAAGAATCCAAAAATGTGAAGATAATGTAAGGAGCCTCTGGGACAGCTTCAAGCATACCAACATCAGAATTGTGGGGGTGCCCGAAGAAGAGAAAGAGCAAGATAATGAAAACCTATTTAAAGAAATAATGACTGAAAACTTCCCACATCTGGTGAAAGAAATAGACTTACAAGTCCAGGAAGCACACAGAACCTCAAATAAAAGAAATCCAAAGAGGACCACACCAAGACATATCATAATTAAAATAACCAGAGCAAAAGACAAAGAGAGAATATTGAAAGCAGCAAGAGAAAAACAGTTAATTACCTACAAGGGAGCACCCATTCGATTGTCAGCTGATTTCTCAACAGAAACTATGCAGGTCAGAAGAAAGTGGCAAGAAATATTAAATGTGATGAATAGCAAGAATCTACAACCAAGAATACTTTATCCAGCAAAGCTATCATTCAGAATTGAAGGGCAAATAAAGAGCTTCATGGATAAGAAAAAGCTAAAGGAGTTCAGCAACACCAAACCAGTATTATATGAAATGCTGAAAGGTACTCTTTAAGAAGAGGAAGAAGAAAAAGGTAAAAGATAAAAAATTATGAACAACAAATATGTATCTATCAACAAGTGAATCTAAAAATTAAGTGAATTAAAATTTGATGAACAGAATAAACTGGTGAATATAGTAGAATCAGGAGCACTGAAAGGGAGTGGATTGATAATTCTCAGGGGGAAAAGGGTGAGGAGGGTGTAGGGAGAGACGACAAAAATCATATACCTAGGGATGAGGTCAATGCAGGGAGAGGTAATGATAGAGGGAAGGGTGGGAGCTGGGTGGAGGAGAAATATAGAGGGGGGGGAAGAGAAACAAATGTAACAATCTGAACAATAAAGATTTAATTTAAAAAAAGAAAAGAAAAAGAAACCTGTATAGCTCCATGGATAGAGCGTCAGCCTGTGGACTGAAAGGTCCCAGGTTCAATTCCAGTCAAGGGCATGTACCTTGGTTGTGGGCACATCCCCAGTAGGGGGTGTGCTGGAGGCAGCTAATCGATGTTTCTCTCTCATTGATGTTTCTAATTCTCTATCCCTCTCCCTTCCTCTCTGTAAAAAATCAATAAAAAATATTAAAAAATTTTTAAAAAGAATTAACATCATTAAAATGTCTGTACTATCCAAATCACTCTACAGATTCAACACAATTCTATTAAAATACCAATGGCATATTTAACAGAGCTAGAACAATACTCCAAAATTTATTGAGAAAGAAGAACAAAGTAGGAGAGATCACAATACTCAATATCAAACTCTATTGCAAAGCCATTATAATCCAAATAACCTGGTACTGGCACAAGAACAGGCATATAAATCAATGGATTAGAACAGAGATCTCAGAAATTGACCCACACAATTGCAGTCAATGAATATTTGACAAAGGAGGGAAGAACATACAATGAAATAAGACAGTCTTTTCAACAAATCGTAGTAGGAAAATGGGCAGACACATGCAAAAAGATGAAACTAAATGATGAACTTTACACCATACACAGCAATAAACTCACGGTGAATAAAAGACTTAAAATGTAGGCATGAAACCATAAAAATCTTAGAGGAAAAACTAGGCAGTAAAATCTCAGACATCTCTCATAGCAATATGTTTACAGATACATATCCTAGGACAAAGGAAACTAAGGAGAAAATAAACAAATGGGACTTGATCAAAATAAAAAGCTTCTGCACAGCAAAAGAAACCACTATCAAAATGTAAAGGGTGGAAACCAGTTTGGCTCAGTGGATAGAGCATCAGCCTGTGGACTGAGGGGTTTCAGGGATTCCAGTCAAGGGCATGTATCTTGGTTGTGGGCACATCCCTAGTGTGGGGCATGCAGAAGGTGGCTGATTGAAGTTTCTCTCTCATTGATGTTTCTAACTCTCTTTCCCTCTCCCTTCCTCTCTGTAAAAAATCAATAAAATATATTTTTTAAAACAATGCAAAGGAAACCCACTGTATGGTAGAACATACTTGCCAATGATATATCTGATAAGGGCTTAATATCCAAAATATATAAAGTACTCATACAACTCAATAAAAGGAAGACAAATAATCCAATTTAAAAAATGGCAGAAGATTTGAATAACATTTCTCTAAAGAGGACATATAAATGGCCAAAATACATGAAAAAAATGCTCAAAGTCACTAATCATCAGAGAAATGCAAATTAAAACCACAATGAGATATCACCTCACACCTGTCAGAATGGCTATCATCAGCAAATCAACAAACAATGCTAGTGAGGGTGTGAAAAAAAGGGAACACTGCTGGTGGAAATGCAGATTGATGCAGCCACTATGGAAAACAGTATGGAGTTTTCTCAAAAAATAGAACTTTCATTTGACCCAGTGATCTCACTTCTGGGAATATATCCTAACAACTCTAAAACATTGATCAGAAAGAATATATGCACCCTTATGTTCATAGCAGCATTATTTATAATAGCTAAGATTTGGAAACAGCCCAAGTGCCCATTAGTAGATGAATGGATACAAAAGCTGTGTGGACATTTATACCAGGGGATACTATGCAGCTGTAAAAAGAGGGATATCTTACCCTTTTGGACAGCATGGAAAATATTATGTTAAGTGAAATAAGCCAAACTGAAAAAGACAGATATCACATGATCTCACTTATTTGAGGAATCTAATGAACAAAATGTATTGACTACAAAATAAAACCCAAAACATGGAGGCATGGAACAGACTGACATACCTTAATGTGGAATTGAGGGTATGAGAAGAGATAAACCAAAGAAATTATATACTTCTACTAGAGGCCCGGAGCACAAAATTCATGCATGGGGGTGGGAGGGTGTCCCTCAGCCCAGCCTGCATCCTCTCCAATCTGGGATCCCTTGAGGAATGTCCGAGTGCCCAGTTATGCCTGATCCCAACAAGATAAAGCCTAAACAAGTGGTCAGACATCCTTTTCACAATCAAGGATTACTGGTTTCCAACCATCCTGATCACCCCCTAACAACTGACCTGCCTGCTGGATAGATGCCAAACTGCTCCCTGACTGGCCCGCTTGCCCCTAATTGCCCTCTCCTGCCATCCTGGCCACTCCTAACTACCCTCTCTTGCCAGTCTGGTCACCCCTAATCTCCTCCCCTGCAGGCCTGGTCACTCCCAACTGCCCTCCCCTGCAGGCCTCTCCCCCCCCCCCACAACTACTCTCCCTTGCAGGCCTGCACACCCCCCCCAACTATTCTGTCCTGCAAGCCTGCCCCCCCTCAACTGCCCTCCCTTGCAGGCCTGGTCCCTCCAAACTGCCCTCCCCTGTTGGCCATCTTGTGGTAGCCATCTTGTATCCACATGGGGACAGCCATCTTTGACTACATGGGGGCATTCATCTTGGGTCTTGGAATGACAGTCAATTTGCATATTACTATTTTATTAGATAGGATGCATAGCCCATGGACAGGGGCAATAAGGTAGTAAAGAGCTGAAGGAGTGGGTAGGAGCTGAGAAGGGGTGGTGGGGGAGATGGAGAAATGGGAGGTATTGGAAATACTATCAACAATAAAAAATATTTTTTTAAAATTTTCATGGTGAAATTTATATTTTCAGCTCAAACCTCCCCCATGAATTCTAGACCCATATGTCCAATTGTCTATTCAACATTTCACTTGGATGACCAATAGACATTTTAATCGTAACCTGTTGGAAATGGAGTCCCTGTTTTTCCCCAAGCTTGCTCCATTTCCAGCTTCCTCATTATAGTCAATGGCACTCCCATTCTAGTTGTTCAAATCTAAAACTTCAGTCATCCATGATTTCTTTTTTTCTCATATTGCATATATATTCCATCAGCAAATTGTATTGACTCCATCTTCTGAAATCCAACTACAGATAGTCCCCAACTTATGATGGTTCAACTTACAATTTTTCATCTTTGCAATGGGGTGAAAGCAATATTCATTGATGTAGAAACAATACCTCACATTTTGAATTTTGATATTTTCCCAGACTATAGATTCTCTCTCCTGATGCTAGGCAGCATCAGTGAGACTTAGCTTCTAACTAGTCAGCCATGCGATCACAAGGGTAAACAACTGATACTCTACAATGTACTGTATTATTAGCAGTTTTGTAATATTTCTTTTTATTTTTTAATTTAATTATATTTTTCCCATTACCATTTATTCCTTCTATGATCTCTTCCATACCCACTCACCCGCTCCCCATCCTGAAATCACCACACTGTTGTCCATGTACATGAGTTTTCTCTCTTTCTTTTCAAGTTTTCTCTCTCTTTCCTTTTTGCTCAATCCCTCTACCCTCTAACATCTCCCCCACCACCACCATTAATACCATCACCAGAGCTGTCTGCCTGCTCTCTATGAGTCTGTTTCTATTTTGCTTGTTAGCTCTATTTCTTCATTGAATTCCACATATGAATGAAATCATATGGTACTTCTCTTTTTCTGACTGCTTTATTTCACTTACCATAATGTTCTCCAGGTCCACCCATGCTGTCACATAGGGTAAAATTTTCTTCCTTTTTATGGCAGAGTAATATTTCATTGTGTATATGTACCAGCTTTCTTATCCACTCATCTACTAATGGGCACTAAGGCTGTTTCCAAATCTTGGCTATTGTAAATAACACTGCAATGACATAAGAATGACATAAGAATGAATATAT
>JAAGEH010000040.1:20999453-21015991 GCA_011751065.1 Lasiurus cinereus
ATATATATATATATATATATATATATATATATATATATATTCTTTGAGTTAGTGTTTCAGATTTCTTCAGATCGAACACAGGGATACATATATTCTTTGGGTTAGTGTTTCAGATTTTTTCAGATAAATTCCCAGAAATGGAATTGCTGGGTCATAAGGCAGTTCCACAGTGGCTGCACCAATCTGCATTTACACCAGCAGTGCATGAAGGTACCCTTTTCTCCACATTCTTGCCAACAATTTTTGTTTCTTGATATATTGATAGACATTCTGACAGGTTAGGTGATATCGCATTGTGATTTTAATTGACATTTCTCTGATTATCGGTGACACTGAGCATCTTTTTGTATGTCTATTGTCCATCTGTAACATGTCTTCTTTGTACAAGTGGCTATCTATTCAGGTCTCTTGCTCATTTTTAATTGGATTTTTTGTGGATTTTTTGGTGTTGAGTTCTATAAGTTCCTATGTATTTTGGATTTTAACCCAGTATCACTTGTATCATGGGCAAATGTATTCTCCCATTCAGTGAATTGTTCTTTCATTTTGTTGATGGTTTCCTTTGTTGTGCAAATACTCTTTAGTTTCATGTAGCCACATTTATTTTTTTCTTTTGTTTCTCTTGCCAGAGGAGATATATCTGAAAGAATATTGCTCAGAAATGTTCAAAATTTAATTCTTATGTTTTCTTCTAGAATTTTTATTGTTTCAAATCTAACATTTAAGTCTTTAATTCATTTTTAATTCATTTTTCTGTGTTGTGTAAGAAAGTGCTCTAGTTTCATTTTTTTCACATATCTGTCCAATTTTCCCAACCAACATCATTTATTGACAAGACTATTTTTAGTCCTTTGTGTGTTTTTGCCTCCTTTGTCAAATATTAATTGAATATAAAGGCATGAATTTATTTCTGGGCACTCTATTCTGTTTTTATGCCAGTACCATGTTGTTTTGATTACTATCCTTGTGGTATAGTTTGATATCAGATAGGGTGATGCCTACAACTTTGTTCTTCTTTTTCACAACTGCCTTCACTATCCTGGGTTTTTTGTGGTTCCATACAAATTTTTTAAACATTTTTTCTAGTTCTTGAAATACTCCTCTGTTACCTTGATAGGAAATGCATTGAATCTGTAGATTATTTGGGGTAATATGGACATTTTAATGATGTTAATTATTCCTATCCATGAAAACAGTATATGCTTCTACTTATTTGTATTTTCCTCAATTTCTTCAGAGTGTCTTATAATTTTCCAAGTACAGGTCTTTTATATCCTTCATTAATTTTATTCCTAGGGATTTTATTGGTTTTGAAGCAGTTTTGAATGGGATTATTTTGTTTTCCTATTTGTTTGTTTGCATTTCCCTTTCCAATAGTTCATTTTTGGAGTATAAAATGCAACTAATTTCTGATTATTTACTTTTATCTTGCTTCCTTACTAAATTCATTTATCAGTTCTAGTAATTTTTGGTGGCATCTTTAGGATTCTCGATGTACAATATCATGTCATCTGCAAATAATGATATTTTTACTTCCTCCTTTCCAATTTGGATGCCTTTTATTTCTTTTTCTCTGAATGTTGTGGCTAGGACTTCCCTTACTATGTTAAATAAGAGTGGTGGAAGCAGACACCCCTGGTTTATTCCTATTCTTAGGAGAAATACTTTGAGTTTTTGTCAATTGAGTATGACATTGGCTATAGGTTTGTCATAAACTGCACATTTTACATGAGGTATGTTCCTTTTGCTTAGTTTTTATTATTAACTAGAGGCTCAGTGCACAAAATTTTGCACTGGTAGGGTCCCTAGTGGCTGCCAGCTGCTGACTGGGTACTCCCTCCCTTCCCCTAGCTGGCCCACCCCCTGGTTGGACTACTGGAAAAACTCCAATGGAGGGAACAATTTACATACTATGCTTTTATTATATAGGACTAGTGGCCCAGTGCATGAAATTCAGGCATGGGGGACAGGGTGTCCTTCAGCCCAGCCTGCACCTTCTCCAATCTGGGACCTCTCGAAGGATGTCCTACTGCCAGTTCACAAGAATCAGGCCTAAACTGGCAGTCGGACATCCATCTTGCAATCTGGGACTGCTGGCTCCTAACCACTCACCTGCCTGCCTGCCTGATTGCCCCTAACCACTTTGCTTACCAGCCTTCTCACCCCTAACTGCCCCCACCACTGGCCTGCTCACCCCCATATGCCCTTCCCCTCCAGCCTGATCACCCCCAACTGCTCCCCATACCAGCATGCTCACCCCCAACTGCCTCGACCACTGTCCTGATCACCCCCAACTGAGCCCCTTGCTGACCTGCTTGTCCCCCTCTGGTCTGCTCACCCCTAATTGGCCCCCCTCACTGGCCTGATTATCACAATGTCACCCCCCCCTGCCACTGGCCTGATTACCCACTCTGCCATTCCATTCTGGCCTGATCATCCACAACTTCCCTCCCCTCTTGGTCTCTAACCACCTCTACCTCAGCCCTGCCATCATGGCTTTGTCCAGAAGAATGTTCGGAAGGTCTCTCCTGGAAGGTCTCCTAGTCTAATTAGCTTATTACCTTTTTATTAGTATAGATAGAGGCCTGGGGCACTGGTGGGAGCTGGCTGGTTTGCTCTGAAGGGTGTCCTGAATCATGGTGGGGGTTACCTTGGGGCAAGGGGCAGCCTGGGTGAGGAGCCTGTGGTGGTTTGCAGGCCAGTCATGCCCCAATGGAGTGAAGGTTCCTGATGGGAGGGTGTGGCCAGCCTGAGTGAGGACCTGAGAGCTGTTTTCTAGCTGGCTACACCCCCTTCAGGGTGGGGGTTCTCACTGGGGTGCCTGGCCAGCCTAGGTGAGGGGCTGATGGCTGTTTGCAGGCTGGCCACACCCTCTTCAGAATGGGGGTCCTGCTGGGGTGCCTGGCCAGCCTGGGTGAGGGTCTGAGGATCATTTTCAGGCTGGCCAAGACCCCCAATGGGGACCCTCACCCCATGAGGGTGTGGCCAGCCTGTGTAAGGGACTGAGGGCCATTTTCAGGCTGGCCATGCTCACAGGTGACCCAGGCCCCCAGTCCCTCCTTGAGCGAAGAACAGGGCGGGCAGGAAGCTTGGCTTCCTCTGTGACTAGGGGCAACCCAAGCCTCCTGCTCACTCCAGTTCCATGGCCACCACCATCTTTGTTGGGTTAATTTGCATACTGACTCCTGATTGGTGGGCATAGCAGAGGGCAGTCAATTTGCATGTTTTTCTTTTATTAATGTAGATGAGTACTGGATTTTGCTTAGAGTTTTTATTATAAACAAGTGTTGGATTTTATCAAATGCCTTTTCTGTGTCTATTTCCATGATCATGTAGTTTTTATCCTTCAATATGTTTCTGTGGGGTAGCAAGTTTATTGTTTGTAGATATGGTACCAACTTTGCATCCCAGAAATAAATCCCACTTGATCATGGTATATGATCTTTTTAGTGTTTTTTTGCATTTGGTTTGCTAATATTTTGTTGAGGATTGTAGCATCTATGTTCATCAGTGATATTGACTTATAATTTCTTTCTTTGTAGTGTCTTTATCTGGTTTTAAGTTTAGGATAATGCTGGCCTCATAAAATGAGCTTGTAAGTCTTCCCTCCTCTTGAATTTTTGGGAATAGTTTGAGAATAATAGGTGCTTTTCACAGTGAGATGTTATGTGAGCACCTTTTCTGGTTTTGGTGCTCTGGACTGGTGAGCCAAGCGTGGGGCTTACATCCCAGATTTCTCAGGGGGAACCCCTGTAGCTTAGATATCACTCTAGAACTTCTGCAGTTGTCTGTGGGAGCCTAGCTAGCCCTCTTGCACCTCCTCTTTTCCTACCAGTCTCAGTGTGACCTCCTCTTTAAGTCCTTGGTTATAAGGCTTCTCTCCAGCTAGATTATTCAGGATGATTTTTCTATATTTTCACTGTAATTCTAGTTTGGTCCTAGGAGAAGGTCAGTGTATCTTTCACCTAATCTGCCACCATCTTGGAATCCCTCGCTAGTATTTTTTTTGACCATTGTATTTTGTCATTTTATGTCCCATCATGACTGCAAAATACCAATCTCTATCTCTGGCTTCTGAAGAGAAAAAGAAAGCAATTACTCTTGAGATAAACCTCAAAATAATTTCCCAACTATAGGCTAATGTAGGTCTTCTGTATACGTCTAAGGTAGTCTAAGTTAAGCTATGATGTTTGGTAGGTTATGTGTATTAAATGCATTTTCAACTTAGGATATTTTCAGCGTACAATAGATTTGTGAGGACATAACCCTTTCATAAGTCTAGCCACATCTGTGCCTTTCACCATCTCTAATGGCAGCCCTGGGTGCACAACATGTCCCCCAGTCCATTGCAGTAACCTCTCTGTGGCTGAGTGAGTAAGAGCCCAATCTGTCCAGGCCTCCCTGTTTCTGCACGCTTTGGCCTGGCTCTCCCACATGAATTCCAAACTGTGGCCAGCTTGAAAAACAAGCCAGAAATTGGGAAGCATTGCTCATTCAGAATAACATTGCTGGTGCTTGGACACTTCTAAGCTGCTTTGTGAGTAGCTACCTACCTTAGCTATCCTGATGAGTGATGAGAGACTTTCAGGTCAGTCAATGCATCCCCCAGACAGAATTCAGCCACACTCCAGGATCAACACTCCAGGCCTCCCTGAAAGATGTTATTGGAGCCCAGATGCACAAGGGATCCCAACCCAGAGCAGCAGTCCTGCCCTACTCAGGTCATTTCACATGACCTACCACAGAATCATGGAAGGGTGCTGCTGCAGTCACTAAGGTATGGAGGAGTTGGTTATACAGCCTCTCAATGGTCTTTTCCTTTCACACTTACTCTCTAAGTCCACCTGCAACACAGCTGACTTAGGGGAGCAATGGGATCAGAGAGGGTCCAGGGCCAAAGTACAGAAAGACCACTATAAACCTTGCTTTTAACCTCAGTGACATCAGGGGCCACAGCAAGTGTACATCAGAGAAACATCACAGTCCACTAGGATCTCAAAACAATGCCTCTCTCCACTGTGCTAAATAGACTAGACATTCTGGTCTCCTCAGCCACCGCCTCACATAGGCGCTTTGCATGGGTGTTTATTCTTTCCACAACACTATACCCTCAGAAATATCCACCGTGTGCCTTTTTCCACTCATTTCATCAACATCACTTCCATGGAGAAGTCCGCCCTGGCCATCCTGCTTTAAGTTATAGCCCTCTGCAGCTTCTCCCTCACCATATCTTGCATTTGCTTTATTTCTTAAGCTATGGTAAATTTTAACATAATATGGCAATTACTTAATGATTATGCTTATTGTATAGTATGCGTGCGCATACACAGTCACACACAGAATATGGATTCCATGCAGGCAGACATCAGCCTGTTTGATATAAAAATCTCAAACTTGAACTCAGATGACAGCAATAAGTGAGAAGTTCCAGAGAGAGCACTGAAGCTCTTTGTGTGTGAAAAAGTATGAGTCAGCAAGCAAAGGTTGTTTTTAAGTCTTTAACCACAACTGGCTCATCCTGGGCTCTCACAGGCTGTAATGGTCCTGGTTATGCAATCTTGATGACTACTACTCAATTAAGCAGGTGAAGGGGATGGAGTGCCTTAGCCCTCCCAGCTTCTTTGGTGAGTCACAGCGTTTCTCAGGCCTACTTCCTTGGACTCTGCCACCTGTACACTCATCATGCAGTCTTAAAATGCAAGGAAGATAATGCAGATGGGACAACCTCAGGGACTCCAAACCAGACATAGTTCATGGGGGAGGATTAGTGGGATGAGAGCAAGCTGCAGGCTGCTGACTAACTTCCTAGAGTCTATAAGGAGCTCTGAAGCCCAGGCAGTGAGTGTTACCTCTGCACTTTGCAAAATAGTAGCTCAGTTGCCCTTCCAAGTTTTGAACACAGAACAGCAGCTCTTGGGCTTTGCCTCCTCATATTTGTTGCTGAAAAATAGAAAGAGTATTCTGCAGGATCTAAGCTCCCTCTAAACAGGATGCATGGGGGTGAGTATTACACAGAAGTATGTGGAAAGATTTAGTCATGAGAGGGTCATACACTCACCATAATGAGATGGGTGTCACTTAGAGGGGAGTCTCTTCCTGTTCACATACCTCTTTCATTGTCCTTTGCTGTCTATGACCAACAAATTTAAATAAACACAAAAATAGCCCTAACCGGTTTGGCTCACTGGATAGAGTGTCGGCCTGCGGACTGAAGGGTCCCAGGTTTGATTCCAGTCAAAGGCATGTACCTTGGTTGCTGGCACATCCCCTGTGGGGAGTGTGCAGGAGGTAGCTGATCAATGTTTCTCTCTCATCGATGTTTCTAACTCTCTGTCACTCTCCCTTCCTCTCTGTAAAAAAAATCAATAAATTATATTTTTTAAAAAGCATCACAAAAATAAGTATTAAAAATAATAATAATAAATAAACACAAAAATATATGGTGAAGAATTGGCCTCACTTCAGGATATTAAAAAAATATAGTTCTCCTAAAGTAGGAAAAAATAATTGGGGAGTGGAAGAGGAAGCCCAAGGAAAGGAAGGTTAAAGAGGATTCGTTCTGTAGATAAGATCCCAGGAAACTTATGGGTAGGATCTCTGCCCAAAAACTCTCTTTGGGGATTGATACCTGGTTCAGGGATAGAGCTCACTCTGTGACAAGTATCCTGAAAGAAAGGGCAGGTATGTGCTGTGGGGTGAGTCCTAGAGTCCTCCTTCCCTCAGTTTCCTTGCTGGAGAGCTGAAAATAACTATAGCACCTCCCTGGTGATGCCAATGAAGAATGAAATGAGACCATTCAGGGGAAGAGTTGAAAACATACAAAGCACTCAGTCAATCTTAGCTTTTGTCATTATTATAAGCCATGGCAAGATAATAGGAAGATGGCCTGGACTCTTTCTATGGTCCCTTGTACACTCCTTGTGGGATCAGAAATCAGGGCAGGCAGAACACACACAGGACAGATTCACAGAACACAGCTTGGTAGTGAAAGTAAGTGCCAGGACAATACCTTCTCCGTGAGTTTAACAGAGAATATGTGCCAGAAGCCTCCCTCAGGAACCTCCCCCACACACAGCCTCACAATTATGTATCATCAGCTTCACCAGGCTTATCATGTTGAGTTAACAGTTCTTCATCATTCATTTTTTATGCCCAGGAGCATAGGGAGTCAGTTCCTAGAGTAAGACACCTAAACCTGCTTTCAGGTATGGTATCAACCCCACGTTAGTATGTGACCTGGGGCAGCACTCTGAACCTTCCTTTGCCTGAGTTAGTCTTATTGTTAGAGAGCAGCACCATAATAAAAAACAGATGCAAACATCCCGAAGAAGGAATTCAGACACCCATGTTATGCCCTTTATTCCTTCTATTTCAATAGCATTGTTTTGGGAACTTCTCAGTTGGCCATAAGTCTATGTAATCAACCCTTCATCTGCCAATTATAATAGAAAAAAAATACTTGAGGTTTAACAGACTACTTATGTTCACATAAAAACACCACCAAATTCTGCAAGGAAATGAATCCAGTTTTCATCACTACTGATAATAGAAGGAAACATTATTTGAAAGAAGGCTATTCTATACCTGTAATTGTAAACAGTCTAGTAATTGTCAGAGGAATCAAGTATAGATCATCTTCAAGGAGGGTTATGCAACATCATTTGTCTGGTTGGCTTCCTCATTAATTACTAGTTATTGAACTTTGAGTATAATTTTTAGATTTTATATACTCTTATTCCCCGAATTCTACAAAGCTCATTAGTTTATACACTCACAAAATGGTTTTTCACATAATAAGTGACAAGCACTCATTTATGCCTTTGAGATACAATAATGAGCACAATAGGCTGAAATAGCTCAGAGTCCACTGGTGAAAAGAGATCAAGTACAATTACAACAGTCCTATGATTGGGGCAAACACAGAACTATCTTAGAGCCCATAGTAGACTCTTCATCCAACCTTAGGGCCCAGAGTTCTAAGAATGAGTAATAGATCAGACCTAAAGTGATAACAAAAGTTAGTAGGGCAATACATAGAAAGACTATTTATTTCAAGCAAATATCACAACAAATGTAAAACCTCAGAGCAAGTGAGATCATGATGTGTTTATGTAAATGCATAGATTTGAAGGCTGGTGGGGGGCGGTGAGAGAGAAGGGTGGAAAACTAAACAAAGGCTTTAATAAAAGCATGCTAAGAATTTTAGACTTTATCTTCTTGAACGTAGTAGAGAGCCATTGATAGATGGATGCAAAAATTATAGATTATACAATCAAGGAAACCTAGGGAAGAGGCTTCTTAAAGGAGGGAGGGATCAGCACTTCCCAAGATCACAGAGAAGTCAAGTAAGAGAAGGGGAGTAGTAGTGAAGGTAAACAATTCCAGCTGCTATAACAAATCTCAAAATCTCAGTAACTTGACTCAACAAAAGTTAGTTTATCACTCACAGAAATCCACCCTATATGTTCCTGGTGAGTAGCAGTCTTCGATCTAGTCATGTGGGAACCCATGTGCCTTCATACTATGGTTCTGCCCTCCTCAGTTTCTCTCCATTCAGTCAGATGAAAAGTGTTGCAAGAGGAGGTATTTATGAGCCAGGCTTGGAAGCGACGCCCATCACTTCTACACACATTCAAGTAGCCAGCTAAGTTAACATGGGCACATGGGAGATGAGAAAATACAATGTAGCTGTATGCTTGTGATAAAAAATGACACAGATTTTGGTTTCTCTTTATAACTCTCTGCTATAAGAACTGAAAAAAAAATCCTTCAAGTTGAGCAACAAAAGACGGTTATTGACTATATCAATTAGTTATTGCTCCTTAACAAACCACCCTAAAACTTTGTGATTTAAAATAGCAATGATTTGATTTTTTTTTCCCTCATGGATCTATGGTTTAGCTAGAAGACACTGCTGACATAGGCAGGACTCAGCTGATTTAATTTGAGCAGGGTCATGATTCTGTTATTAATATAGGTCAGTTAAAGGTCACCTGGGCCATGATGGCTCAGTTAATGTCCACATAGGCTCTCATTCTCCAATGGGTCAGCTTGAAATTTTCTCATAGTAGTGGCCAGGTTCCAAGAAAGAGAGAGGATGCAAAGATACTTTGAGGGTCAGGCTTGGAACTGGCACATGCGACCATATTCTATTGGCCAAAGTAAATCACTATATAACCCAGACTCAAAGACTGGGGAAACACATCAGCCTCTTAATGGGAAAACTACAAAATTGCATTGCAAATTATGTAGATAACTTTTCAGGGAGGGGTGGAAAATTGGAGCCATTTTTTTAGTAATTCATCTCCCAGAATGACTGTAACAAGAGCATTGCATGTTAGATGAAATAAGGACTATGCAGAACCCCTGGACTAAGGAGTAAACCTGATCATTACTTGGAGTGACTTTATAGGGAGTGGAGAGGAGAAAATAAAAGACAGGACTTGGAAGAGAAAAGAGAAGAAAAGTGAGAGCAGAAGATGGTGCCCTAGAAAATCTGCAGAGTTTACAAGAAAAAAATTGAGAATTAATAAAGATGTATTGAATGCTTCTGTATGAGCAATAGAAGGGACTATGAGTAGTGAGCAGTTTTTACAGTCCAGGAGCATGCCTTCCTGCCCTACTGAATCCACAGCCCCCTCTCACTCCTCTGCACTGAGGCACAAGCGGTTTCCTAGAGTAACAACAAAACAGTGAATAAGAAAAGGAAAGGTGTAGGTGGAGTAATCTTGATGATCAGAGTTTCCTCACCCGGTTTATTTAAATCTCCATCAGAGCTGTTTAAAATACATTTGATTTTTTTAAAATTTATTTTTAGTGTTGAAAGTATTACAGATGTCCTCCCTTTTTCCCATTGACCCCCTCCAGGCCTTCTATTGTCTGTATCCATGAACTATGCATATATGCATATAAGTTTCCCAGTTATTCACTCCCCTCCCACCCACCCCCATATTCCCTCTGATATTCGCCAGTTTATTTTGTTTATTACATTTCATATATGAGTGAGATCATGTGATAGTTATCTTTCTCTGACTGGCTTATTTTGCTTAATATAATACTCTCTAGGTCCCTCCATGCTGTCTCAAAGGGTAAGAGATCCCTCTTTTTATGGCTGCATAGTATTCCACTGGTACGGACACAAGAACAGGCATATTGACCCATGGAACAGAACAGAGACCACAGAAATCAACCAAGCTATTACACTCAATTAATATTTGACAAAGGCAATATAATACAGTCTTTTCAATAAATGGTCTTGGGAGAATTGGCCAAACACATGGTGGAAAAATGAAACCAGACTGCTAACTTACACCACATAAAAGAATAAACTCAGAATGGATTAAAAAAAATATATAAGCCATGAAACCATAAAAATTCTAAAAGAAACTATAGGCAGCAAAATCTCAGACATCTTTCATATGTTTACTGATACATCTCCTAGGACAGTGGTCAGCAAACTGCGGCTCTGTTGACGAATGAGTTTGCTAACCACTGACCTAAACTTTCGATCCCAATAATTACATGCTGTTGTTGTTCTTTGTGATTAAACCCTTATCCCAGTGGTCGGCAAACTCATTCGTCAACAGAGTGACAAACTGTGGCTTTCGAGCTGCAGTTTGCTGACCACTGTCCTAGGACAATGGAAACTCAGGAGAAAACAAACAAATTGGTCTACATTAAAATAAATAGCTTCTGCACAGCCAAAGAAACCAACAACAAAATAACAAGAGCATATTTTGGCAATGATCCATCTGAAAAGGGCTTAATTTCCAAAATATATAAGGAACTCATACAACTTAACAAAAGGAACACAAACAATCCAATTAAAAAATGGCAAAGGACCTAGACACTTCTCCAAAGTGTACATTCAGATGGCCAAGAGACATATGGAAAAATGCTCAGTCACTAATCATCAGAGAAATGCAAATTAGAACATAAGAAGGTATTACTTCACACCTTTCAGAATGGCTACCATCAATAAATCAACAAAGGACAAGTGCTGGTGAGGATGTGGAGAAAAGGGAACCCTAGTACACTACTAGTGGGAATGCACTCATTATAAAAAAAAACGCACACACCACAAAACACAGTCTGGAGTGTCTTCAAAAAATTAAAAATTGAACTATCATTTGACCCAATGATTCAACTTCTAGGAAAATATGCTAAGAAATCAGAAAGAATATATGTACCCCTATTTTCATAGAAGCACAATGTAAGATCTGGAAACGTCCCAAATGCCCATTAATAGATAAGTGGATAAAAAGCTGTGGCACATTTACAGTTGACTCTTGAATAACACAGGGGTAGGGGTGCCCACCATCATCATATAAGTTACATCAGATCTCCACATTCTTTGATTGAAAATAATATCTTAATCAATAAAGAAAAAACACAATTTAGAGAGAAATAAAAATTATAAGCTCCCCAAGAAATGAGGGAAGGGGGAGGGGGGAAAATACTGTTTCCAATCCACAGTTGATTTACTCTTTTGATACAAAACCCAGGGATATGGAGGGCTGACTGTGGATATTTTGAAAAAAAAGTTCGCATGTAAGAAGGACCTGCTCATTTCAGACCTATTTTGTTCAATGGTCAATGTCCCATCCATATGACTTGGACTCCTTAGGCAAAAACTGTTTTTCTGATATTGCCCTGTCCTTCTCTCACAAGTTTTCAAGAAGGCATCATTGAAGTTGCTGGTAGCACCAGTGTCCCTGTGGATCTGAAGTAGCTGTGTGGCTGCTCCTGCAAGCCACAGCTCCTATATGGGGAAGGGGATGAGATACAACTAGCCTTCATGTCCTTTAGCTTCCCCATGCTAATTTGAATGTCTCTAAAGCAACCAACTTGTATGAGGTCCTAAAGTTCTCCCCATTATCCCTCTTTGTCCTCAGAGAAACAACACCATGACCTTCTTTATCCTGTGGTCAGTACTCTATGTCCATCCATACTTAATAAACCAAGGGATTTAGAAATTATGTAGCCCCTCTTTTTCTGTCTCACTGCCCCCTTTAATTCTCCCTTCCTCCTCTTCTCCTTCTCCCTCTATCTCCTCTTCCTCTTCCCTCCCTGTCTCTCTCTTATGCTCTCTACAAAGCATTGCTTTCAAGCATATTAAGTTGGCAAATAAAAACTGGATTTGACTGTCAATTTTTTAAAAAAAAAATCTATTAGTTATTCAATAGGTGTCTTCTCTTTTCCTGTCAAATAAAAAGCCAGTGCCTTCCAAGGTTGTAAAGCCTGTGGGACAAAAAGAGGAGTATGATATAGCAATACATCTGTAAAATCTGTCCATATTACAAAACCCCTACTCCTAACATCACCACTAGTAGTACTGATACTGCTTCTAAGAGCAGTAGCAATAATAAATCTACATCAGGGGAACAAAGCCTATTTAGTGAGAAGGGATAGGAGATGGAAAATATACTTGATGTGGGCCTTCTCAGTTATTTTTATGCAAAATATTCCCCTATTGCAAAAATGTCCCTGTCCATTCGTTCACTCATTGATCAATATTTACTAAATGCAATGTGCTAGGGAAAGGATATATAGTGGCAAATAAGGCAGACATGAAATGTATTATCTAGACGGGCAGACAAAAAAGGATACAGAAATAATTCTGTTAGAACTTTCTACACAGTTCTAGTATTGATACCATCTTTCTTGAGCATTTCCTGTGATAGCTAACAGTGCCATGTCATTCTCTGGTTGTGTGGCCCTGAAACTTGATGTCAATCAAGCTGTAACCATCCTTACGCAAATACCTCTGGATGTTTCCATCCCTATGGCAGGCAAATTGCTGGCTACATGACCAGCAGTGTAAATGCCCAACCCATCAGGTTGGAGCCTATCACTGCCTTTACATCACAGCTAAGGAGAGGACAACTCTACATCCTGCAGAGGCCCAAGAGCAAAGAGTGAACCCTCTGAAATACAGAGTAAAAAATACATGGCATCACACATTCGTCTTAAAGGCCACTCTCCATTACATTATCTCATAAACATCTAACAGAGTTCGCAAATGGAACATACCATGAAGTTGAAAATGCTATTCACCTTTTTCCCATATAAAGTCTCTCCAAAAGCAAGATGAGGCAAGAATGTTGTCCTTTTTTTAAATAAAAGTTTAGTCACATATTTTAGAATTTTAATTCACATTGCTCACCTGAACATTCCTGAAAAGAGAATACTCTAGAGTTACTTCTCTCCGGTGGTCCATTTCTTAGAAGTAGAACAGGAAAACAAAGCCATCACTCTTGCATTCATCTAATAGTTGAATACTAGCTGACCTCCAGATGAGAAAGCTACAAACACTCTCTCATCTTTAAAGTCTTTCTTGGATCAAACATTTAAGAAAAGTGTTATTGTAAGAATATATTATAAAGTTTCAACAAGCAATAAAATAGAAGGGAAAAGTCATTTTCTAGGATACATATGAGTTTCAATTTAGTTTTTTGTTTGCTTTTCTTTTGGTGAGAACAAAGATTGCTATTACAAATCAAATAAGCCCAAAGCCAAATGGTGGCCTAAAGGTATGAAGAGAGGAGGAAGAGTTGGGTGGAAAGGAGTCTGCCTAGAGAGGGAATTAAAGAGCTCACTAAAGACAACAGATAGGTAAGGAGAATGCCAAACTTTGAAATTAAGATAAATGTTTTAATTAGAAAGTTGTGTTCTTAATAATACATAGGAAGATGGTTTTAAAGCAATATTTGAATAGATGTTATTTAGAAAAGATTCAAGCCAAGTGTTACATAGGACAAGGGTCTCAAGGTCAGGAAATTCTAATGTTACTTTTTGCTAAATATTAAAATGTAAATTAGTATTTTGTAGATGCAGCTGTAAAGAGGATGAGCTGAGAGGAGCTCAATCAGATAACAGCAGCCAACTGAAAGAAGAAATCAGCAGGCAGAGCTTTGGATATGCATCCCATCTACTTTACTTGATTCAAGTAAATAAAACTGCCTGTCTTCTTTTTGGTCAGAGTACCCAAAGTGTCAAACCTAGAGTTTGTTAACAGAAGGAGAAGGCTATCCTGAAAAAGTTTCAGACATGAGATAGGATAATCAAAGTCGAATCTCTAAGGTGGGGACCTAGAGACACAGAGTATCTGATGCTGATAGGTTCATTTATGTCTCCCAAAAAGAGTAAAACACTTTACAGAAATTTCATTAATTAAAAAAAAATGAAAACACCCTGGGAGAGGCCAATGAAGCAGAAGGAAGTACTATTGATCACTGGGTACCGAGATTTGTCTGGGTGGGGGCACCCCCACGCATCTAACCTTTTTCCTTTTCTGAGAATATATATAAATCCCAAATGCTTTAAAGAATTTACAGTCTTGCATGAAGTAAATTAGATTTGACTTCTGTGTGTGTGTGTGTGTGTGTGTGTGTGTGTGTGTGTGTAGGGGGAGGTGCTTTTCATTTTGTTTTAATAGGGTTGGATATAAGCATTTAAAGTGCAAATCTACTCTCTTGGGAAGAATTGTAGCCTAGTCAATTTACATTTTTTACATTTCTGCTATCTCCTAGATAGAAAATTGTAAAGACACAAGATGATTTCTTGAGGACAAAACTGGCAAAGTGAATTTTCAATTTATGTCTTTTAACCTAAAGATTATAATTATGTTGCATGTTGTGGTGTGTGTGTGTGTTAATCTAAGTAAAGCTTAAAAAACTGATGTAGATTAAATAGGTCTGGGTGTAATTAAATTTATGAATACATACAAAAATAGGAAATTGTATTAACTGTGGAAGGAATGTGGATCTTTAACTGTCCAACCAGTTTGCAGAGACAACAGACATTAGCTTACAAGGGTTAAATAAACACAAAATGGTATTAATCCATTTGCAACAAGACCCAGAGTCTAAACTTGGCTTACTGGATTGCATATCTCCAGGGACATTCACAAACACCGCTCTGAGGTGCAGCCACTGGGCAGCAAAAGCTATGGGAAGCTGCACTCCCGGCTCCTCTCTGCACTCTGGGCTGTGTGGAGGGCCTTGTATATCTTGCTTGATTATTTTTTCACAGCCCTGTGTGCTGCATATCTGCAATCCTAAACATTCTTGGGCTGGGTCTACCAGTGGTATCAGAAGCCTGTGAAACAGTATGTTTAGGGGGGGAAAAAAAGCATGGGACATCACTGGTGAAAACAAGGCATTGGGGGCCCAGCAAGTGAATTCACACACCATAGGACTAGGATTTTGGTTGGTGATGAAAATGCTTTTAAGCAAATGGGCTTGTGGCCATTGTTCCAGGCTGGGACCAGAAGATTCTGTGCTTTTCAGAAGCAGGACAAGAGAGTACGAAGTGTCTGCCTTTCCTGGTGCCAGGCTGGTCCGCCTGAGCCCTCAAGAGCCAAGAAGGCCAGCACAGAGCAAACTTCCCTCTCCAAATATCACTTGACCCAACCAGGAGTTTGTTCATTGGTGCCAATTTTTGGTCTGCCAGCAACTCCTACAGATTAATATTTTAGAAGTTAGAGGCCCAGCTGAGCGTGAAAAGAGCATCAGTTCAGCGTTTGGAATCACATTTCAAAACTACAGGAAGAAAAGAGAGGGAGGAAAAAGTGTTTCTTGAGTGAGGAGGAAGAGATTCATTCATCTTGTTACTACTCAGGACTCTGGAAGCTTGAATCAGCTCCTGAAACACAAAAGCATGACAGTGGTCTACATAGATTCAAAGGTATGGATCTATAAGTGCTGTCCCTTTTAGAGATGTGCCCCCCTATAGTTCAAGTATCTCTTAGTTTTTCTGTAGCAAAATGGAACATTGCTTAAATTCACTTCGGTTAAAAAGTGCTCTTCAAGAATGTTTTCAAAACTAAAAAAAAAAAAAAAAAAAAGACTTAAGACTGTACAATGTTTTCTTACAGGGATCAGAAAGGACTTTATTCACTGTGTCCCAGGGAAGGGCAGACAGACAGTGGTATTTTCCTTGCCTCCCCAGTGTGTGTTGTTTCTTCAGTGATCCCAGAGGACTAGAGGTCACTCTGTGAGGCTGAGGGCACATGGTGTGCACCGAAAACTGCACCATCTCAGGCAGAGCCAGGACCCCTCTTCTGGTTCTCATACCCTATGGGCTGGCTCAACTGAGCCCCAAACTTCCCCACCCCCCTGGCTCCCGTCCAGACACCCTTAGATCCAGGCCTCCCTGGGATCCTCCTAGACATCCAGCTCCCACCCTCACCCCTCTACATAACCCACTCCCTCACCAGAGTTCTGGCTTCCTTACCTCCATCTTTGGTTCCCCCCAACCTGTACCTCAAAATCCCGCACCCCTGGACACCCTTACTTGCAGCCCCTCCTACATCTGGCTCTCCCTACCCCAGATTCCCTTCCCCATATAGGCCTCTCACTGGGGGCCTTGCTCCTCACATCCCAGGACCGCTGTTTTCCCCAACCCCCACCCAGACCCACACTTCCCTGGTTTCCAGTCCCGCTCTGCCTCCTCCACTGCAGACTCCTCTCCTCTTCCTTTGCCCCCTCCTCCTCCTCCTCCCCCTCCTCCTCCTCCTCCTCCTCCTCCTCTTCCTC
>JAAGEH010000040.1:21016091-21029597 GCA_011751065.1 Lasiurus cinereus
TCCTCCTCCTCCTCCTCCTCCTCCTCCTCCTCCTCCTCCTCCTCCTCTTCCTCCTCCCTGGAGTAGTTCCCTGCCTGCCTATCATCTTGCTCTAATTGTTTCCAGATTTGTGTGGGAGGTCAGGGCTCCGGAGTGCTGCTTCATGCCAAGTTTATAAACAGAGCAGTGTTTCCAGATGGCTGCTGGCTCCAGCCTGGCGAGCAGGTTGATTGGGACCAGAATAACAACAGGTGGAGAGCAGACAATGAATTCCTTGACACTTATTTGCTCCCTTAACTTTTTCTTCCCCTTGCAGCTCTCAACTCCATCTGCCATAGTCACCTCCTACAGATTTCCAAAGAGTTCACATGCACAAGGGGGAAGGCAGTGGAATGCAAAAGAAAACTAGTTATTTCCTTAATGAATGTGGTAAACTGGGAATTGAGAGAATCAAGGGGAAGCTGTGGAACTAAAGTGATGTAGAGGCACAAAAAGGAAGAGACATATATCACCATGGACATGCCCTCAGCCAGAAACCAGAGCCTGTCTGTGACAGTCCATGGGAGCAAAGAGGCTGCAGCACATACACTCCACATGGCTGCCAGGCAGCACTGTCTTCCAAGCTCAGGGGACCAGGAAAGAGACAGTTCTCTACCATATCCCTTGACTTTTAATCTGCACCCCCCCTCCGCCTCAGGCGCGTTCTCTACCCCCTCTCCGCCCCTCTCCATGATTCCCATGCAGACCTCCTGACTGTTTTCTGCCTATTAGCAGATGCTGTCATTCTTCTTGAGCAAGTATTCTGGGAAATCCCTAATGATTCTCTGAAAGAGGATTGACCAATATGCTTAAGTCCCATTAAGATATCCAAGGATTCGAATGGAGAGAAACAGGCCAGAGTTTGGACTGAGTATCTGAATCTGTCAACATGAACAAAAGGGGTCTCCCATGGAAGACTTTTCGACCACAAAGTAATCTTCCGTTCACAGGGGAGAGGGCTGGGAGTCATTCTGAGGAAGAACAGCCCGGCGAGCCAACTGTTTTACGAAGTGAAGTGCAGGGCTTCAGTAAACAGCAGCAAAAGCACCAGATGCCTCTAGTTAAACATGGAATGTTACCAGCAAGCCTTGCAGTGATTGAGAAACCTTGCAAGAGACTTATACATGAGGGAACGGATTACAAGTTACACTGTCCGGTGAGCAGTCACAAATGCCCCACCAACCAGGCTCCAGACATAATTGCCCTTGCAGGGATGCACATCTGAGACCGCTCCAGTTATACATGAGATCATGACCCAGCCAAAGGGGGCAGAGCAATCTCTAGAGAGGGTGACCCGCAGCCAGTCTGAGACCCCAGATAGAAGCAGGCTGACTCTGTGGTTGGAATGATGCTCACAGGTTTAAAGCCCTGACCTACTAAAGCATTGGCAGAGGAAAGCGCCTGAGAAAACAAAACATATAAATATCAAAAGTATGTTTTTAAGAGTCTCCCCAGTTAAGACTAGATTATCTTCTGTGAGTCTTTTGAAACTGACTATCCACTTATAAAATGTAACCAGACACTCCAGCTTTGAAGATTTGGGATCTGGGAACAGGGTTGTGCAATTTATCTGAACTGACAAAGAGGTTAGTGCCTGGGTACTCTGTCCTCCTGCTCTGTCTGTCCTACCCCCATCCCTGAGTCAGAAAGCCACTGCAGCCCTGTGGTTTAAAATACAGGGTGTCCCCCAAAATGCATACACATTTTAACAGCAGACAGCTCAATTTTGAAAATGAAATGTGTTTTAATAAACACTGCCTTTATAATTGTACTTTTTTATTTCAATCACCCTATATATCATCACTCTTGTGGGGGGCTGTTTTGTTTGTTTGTTTTGCTTCACAGCAACATGCAGGGAATCTAAAGGGCCCATCTATAATGCTGGGCCTGAATAACTTAATCGTTGTATGGAAAAAATATAAATGTTTCTCTTGAATTACCTTCACTAATTTTTCTACATAGCAATCACTTATTGGGGTTTTTATCTGAAAAGCTCCAAATATTATATATAAAAAAATTCCTAAGAAAATAAAACGTGCTTGAAACTAAAAAGCTACAAAATGAGTTAGAGGGAATAAGGTCATGGCTGGGTATGAATGAGGGCCTGCGGGGGAGAGGGAGAGGGCGGGGGTGCGGCTGAGCCTGGAACTGAGTAGCCAAGAGCTAGAGAAGCCGCTCACATTCCAGCCCCATAAAGTCACTGGGTGAGTTCAGCTCCCCTCTAAAGGATGTTTACTTCTAGAGGAGCATCTGTGGACGATGCTGGACATTTCCTGGAGAGAGATCACTGCTGGTGACAGGTGCCCTGTGCATAAACATTGCAGCTCCCTCCGTATTTGAAAGATCAGAAAGAACTGGATCCTGGCACATAATCACCCATGCACTTGGGAACAAGTTCTACATAACAAAAACAAAGTGCCAATAATTGGAGAATTCCGCCCCACATCACCCCCATTCATTCAAGTGCCTGGTAAGCTTGCTCTGTGACGTGAGGTAGCCATTGCAGAATTCTGTACCATGACCACTCTAGTTATACAGCTGAACTTTTTTCCCACTTGTACTCTAAGACTAGGCATGAAATTTTGTTTCCAACCACAAAGCACTGAGACAAACCAATGTGGCAGCCATTGAATTTACCAGAACAGGGATACACAATTTGTGCCTACAAAGTGCAACTACCAGGTTAAACTGAAAGCTATTTTTATAGCCTAAATATTCAACACTCCTCTCTCAGTGTTAGTAGAGAGTGGACTTTGTTTTGGCTCTCCCTGTCCACACAATTACAAATATGTAGCAAAATAATTAATAATAAAAATAATAATAATAAAAATAAATATAGTTAATGGTAATATTTAGACTCAAATATTATCAGTGGCACAGAATTTCCTAATTTCTTTTATTGGAAGTGTTTAATTGCATGGGAGTACTGGCCAATTGATTTTGAATTTCACTTGAAGGCCAAAATGCAAAACCTAGAACAGGAATAGAAACGGCTTCTTGAGATTATTTCATTTTTCAAGTTAGAATTTACTGCATCTTTTCAAACATAGACCAAAATATTACAACAAGTGACGTTCTTGGGCAGAATATGAGGCAGTAAAGTAGGAATACCGAGGTCTATGTGTACAGAGGGGCTTTAAATCACGCGTTGTTTACCAGCAGTGCTATCCTACAGAGCATGCTTAAATGCTTTCTGGAGCAAAACTTAGAAGTTAGCGACACTGCTCCTGCAGTTAACCAGCCAAATTACTCTTTATGTAACATTTGAAACACTTCTAACCAGAATTAAGGGATTTTTTTTCCCTCATTATACTTGGCAAGCAACTGAAAAGGCTAGTGTGGAGGAGGTGAAAATTGCCATTTCCAAATCCTGAAAGCCAGCTAAACTGTCCATGGTGACTTAATCCAAATTCTCTCACAATGGAGTATTTGTTAGTGCCAAGTTTAGACTTTAAGGAGCAAAGTCAGAGATTTCAAATGGATGATAAACACATCCTTTCCACCACTATATTTTCCCCTAAGAGTTAACCCCTCCAAGCTGTTCTCTCCCTCTGCTTTGCCAAAGGTCCGTCCCCACTTATGCAACGTTTTCTCAGACAGAAGACATGGCAGGCCGCACCCACGGCCAGGGGCCTACATGAGCCCTTACTAAACCCTGCCCAAAATGTGCAGGGCTGCAGCCAGCGAGTGAAAACAGTGACATTAGTTGAACCAGGCTTGTAACCTTACATGCTTTCTCCCCTTTTGTCAGGGGCACAGTGTGGGGAGGACTAGACAACCTCTCCAAACCAGCACTAATCCCATTAAGAACTCCATTTAACCCAATCTGCATTCCCTTGGTAAGGACACAAAGCAATTAGGAGCCTCATAACCTGCCTAAAAAACTGGCAAAGCTAATCACCCTGATCCTTCCCATACAGCTGTGCTGGCAGGTAGGCAGACCCGAACAAACCCTCCCGGGCACTGAGGAGGCTCTGTTTCCGCATGGCATTGCTTCTTTGTAAATTACTCTTTCTCAAATGGGAAGTTTAGGTGTTTGGTTCAGGTATAGAGTTTCTTTCTCATTTTAACCTCCAAGTATGCTTCCATGGCAGCAAGGCTAAATGTATACCATGTCTCAAAGCCTTCATTGGGACAATGGACATGGAATTAATTGCAATCTGAAGCAGGATTCGGGCATGTTCATCTTCTGCCCAAAAAAGGCTGGTAAATTACGCCAGACAAGGCCTTTAGTAAAAGTCCTGTCTGGCAGTGACTAGAAATAAGCACAGAGCAATGCAAATGTATCTGATTAAACACCATATATTAGTAAACAATGTTTTCAAACTTCTAATTCAGCAATTTTATGCTACACATTTTAATGTTATTCAGTTATGTTGCCTTTGAAACAACTTCTGTACGTTAAAAGTGGCTAAGAAATGGCTCTGACACCATGTATCTGCTGATAAAACAAATTTTGCTCTCAACAATATACCTAATAAATGATATTAATATAACTCAGTTTATAGTTTATAGAATGAGTATACATTAAAAGGCTAGAACAAGGTCTCCATTATTAAATATTTTAGCCAAGGTCTTGGCCAACTACAAAATTTAATCTATTAGAGGAGGGAATAGGGACAGGAGAGGAGGTAAATGGGGGTTAACATCTTTCCTGTTCTGGCAAAGCAAACATACTACTGGTTCCTAAGGATTCAGACTCTATAAAGAAGGAGTAACACCAGACACACGGACCTGGGCTATCTGCTTTCTCTAACAGATTCTCTGTCCATGACTATTAGAGTTGTAGCCATTTAACTCAAATTAGTAAGACTATATTTATGATTATAATGATTTTTTTTAGGAATCCCAGATAAAAAGAATCTATTAAACGCCACTTTGTTTTACTATGAGTCACCTTTCAGCATTAAAACAAGAACTTCTATAATCTGAACTGAAGATTCTTATTCTAATGCATTGCAAAAGAATAGCCTGCATCACCAGAGGGTAAAAAGTACCTATACTGGCAGAAAAGGATCTAGCAACAAGCCATAAACTTGAAAAAATAAAATTAATTCCATCCCAAAAAAGAATAACCCAACTCAAAATGTTTCTGTGATGTCACATAAAATATAATTTGGAAGAAAACATTTCCCTTTACATTTTTTAAAGAATTTTTATCTTTGTTCAACACATAGGACTTCTATAATATAATTATGTTTCAAAAAATATCTGTCTTAATTGAATAGATGCATTATTTTTAATGTCACAGTCACTGTTGATTTAGTCATATAACCCCTTGTTTGCATCCTGTGGAGCCCAGTGAGGACCTATCTAATATTATCCCTATCCCCAAATTCCCATTTCCATCTCCAAATTCCCACCCTGATTCTACTTCCTATAGTTTATCACAAATAAGTGGTTCTACTCCCTTGAGGATTTAAAGCATGCCGTATGGTTGGATACTCAGGATCCACAACAACAAGCTCTCTGCAAGAGACAGTCAATAAATGCTAGAAGAGAGACTGAAAGCAAGACTCTCTTCTTTCCAGTCAGACAAACATGGGTTTAAATTCTTGTACATCTGAGTTCTTTGACCAGAGGGACAGTTTCCTCATCTATAAAACAAAGAAGATACCCCTATGGCAGAGACATTGTGAGGATTAAAGGCAACATAGTGTAAATGAAGCTACTTGTACAAATCCTGACACAGAGTAGTTGCTCAGTCACCAACAGCTCTCAGATCCATACTAACTACTATTGGCACCACTTCCCTGGATCTTCATTCTTGGAATTTAGCAGCAAACAGCCAGTAAATGGCCAACAATCATTTCTTATAAAATCAAAGAGTGTATAGTAGACTTTGAAAAAAATACTGCATTTTTAGATTGAGTTCAAGATGCTGAAATATATAAACCTTAATTATGAATGGAGCCGAGTTCTTTGCAGTAAGTCTTAAAGGAAAACACCACCTCATGAAGCTTTGTCAGTGCTTCATAGAGAGGAAGGCCAGGTTAGAATTGCCTGAGAATTTTAAGTATGACTTAAAGCAAAGGCTTAGCTAGGACCAAATAAGGATCATAATACAATAGTACAGGATAGGAAGAAACAGCAAGGTGAAGACTTTGAGAGTAGAAATTTAATATTAGGGCATAAATTTTGCTCATATCAAAAGTTGATGGATCTTTCCAGAAGTTCCTATAATGAACAATCAAACTATTTGCCTGGAAGGAGAGTACTGGAAAAATGTATACTGTAAGTGTGGTTCTGATATTTCAGAGTCCAGAATGAGTGTGGTAGTGGATGATTTCTCTCCTCAGCCCTTCTTCTGGTCATTCTTCAGCCAAGAAGAATAGATCATTGATTAGTATCTGAGTGTGTGCTACATCCAGATTTCCATTTCTGTTTGGGGTGTCATAATCACATGTAAAGTGGTTGGTAAATACTTATTCCAAACTCCAAATTTCTAATTATTCTTCCTTCAACATCCAGAAGTATCAAGTTTTCCAGTTTTTGCTTTGAGTACCTTTTACAGGAGCATTTGACAGAATGGTGACTGTGAATCAGCATTTAAAACTCTGAAGATCACACATCCAGGACACATACTCAGGGAAGGACTGTGATCAAAGTTTGTAATTCATTTCTCAACCAGGTGCCAAGAGTGCCCAGATTAAACCAAGAGAATAGATCATTAACCAAATTACCTAGTTCTCTGATTTCTTCCTTTGCATCCTCAAACTTATAAAAGATTCTATAGAGGGCTGCATGGTTTTAAGTGTAACCTTGCTCCTGCATGTAGTATTCATCCCTGGAGGGGCACTGCCATACTGAGGAAGCTCTGTTCTGAACCGTTGCCATCTACTTCCATGAGTCTCTAAGGTGAGGAGTTTGATACCCTTAGTTTCATCATTTACTCCCTGCTATTCTCATAACCATAGCATGCAGGATTAACCTAACTTTCCAGGCCTCTTGTAAAGCATGAAATAAAGAGCCAGAGGAGAACACAAATCAGAGTAGTTAGGTAAGAGCCATGTTTTTCTCTTCTTGAATTAAATAGTCTACTGATTTCTTTTTCTTAGAGGACAAACCGATGGGCCAAATAGGCCCATGTGGGGGATGTCAGAGACAATTCTGAAACAAATATTAAAGTAAAAAGTCCCTGCTTAGATTGCTGTAGGACCAGTGGGTTTTTGTGCCACCGATCCAACACTAGTCAATGGAAGACACTAGTGATCCGTTTTGAGCCAAATATCCCTATAGGATTCTCAAGTAATGCTGAGACACTCAGATGTCAAATAATTGGATAGATCATGATGATTAGGTAGGTCTAAAGTAAAAGAACAGTAATGTATCAACATCATAGGGCCTATGAGTAAGACAGACTCCAAATAGACACCACCTATTCCCTATTCCCTTACAAGATTCTATTTCGGTTAAAGACTGGTTCCCACAAAAGGTCCCAGAGCATTGTCAGATGGAGGCAGAAATCTCCTTTTACAGGTACTGTGTGGTAAGGGTTTTAGAGTTTTTGGATGTGTGGTCTATGGTGGTGTTGCCAATTTAAAACATCACCAAATGGTTGAATCTAGTTACCTAGGAAACTAACTTATTTATTACAAGGAACTGTAACTAAGGAAATGGTTACTTCCCAAAGAGAAATGTATACAAACCCAACAGTCATTTTGATTGTACTCTAGCCAATTTGTGCTAAATTATAGACAGATATTAAACTCATACTAAAAAGGACTACATATGTACAAAGCAATATTAAAAATAGGGGATGTATAAGTAAATAGTCACCTTAAGCCAGTTAAGGGAAGGAAATATCTAAACTAGAAGAATGCAGATTAAGGAGTGATGATCATAGTCTGGATCTGAAGTGGAAGCTGGCTGTGTCTGAAGACCACCTGACTCAGGAGGGCTCCTCAGGACCAGCAGCTTATGGTCTCCAACAGGGGCAGTCTTCTTGTGATTTGAGGATGTTTAGGGCATGAATCCAACAGTTAACCCCTTAAGAGTTTCACAGCTATTCTAGTTGTTAATGATATCTGATAGAATTCTTCAGTCAAAGTTGTGAAACGGTTCTTCATTGACAAGAAAATCTCACCTGTAACTGAGGCTTCAGAGAAGCATCAAAGTCAAACACAGTACAGTGGAATCTCGGTTCCTGAACTTAATTCATTCCAGAAGGCTGTTTGAGAAGCCATTTATTTGAAAACTGAATTATTGTACCCATTAGAAATCATATAAATTTAATTAATCCATTCCAAAAACCAATTGATTCTGTTTTAACTTTTTTATATACAGTACATGTCTAATGTACTATTTATAAAGAAACACTTTTTTTCTTAAATTTATTGAACCACCCCCGGATAGCCTTAAAGGAACCACTTTCAGCACTTGTTCCAGGTGTGTCTTTCAGGTGAGCATGCAGCATCTTTATTTATTCATATATCCCTGCTCCAAAATTCTGTCACTGTCTAACTGCTTTTTGTTTATTCAATTTAACAATAGTTTTACTATCCCTTCAATTGCCTGCAATTGTTTCTTTCACACCATTAGAAAGATTATCATGTTTGATGGCCTCTTTATGTTTTAAAATTGTGCTAATCATTGATTTTGCCAGAAACAAAAGCTTATTTGCCAGCAACTGGCTTATTTCACTTAGCATAATGCTCTCCAGTTCCATCTAGGTTGCTGGAAATGGTAAGAATTCCTTTTTTATGGCAGCATAATTCCATTGTGTAGATGCACCATAGTTTTCTGATCCACTCATCTGCTGATGGGCACCTAGGCTTTTTACAGATCTTAGCTATTGTAAGCTGTGCTGCTATGAACATAGGGATGCATAAATCCTTTCTGATTGGTGTTTCTAGTTTCTTGCATATATTCCTAAGCGTGGGATGACTGGGTCAAATGGAAGTTCTATTTTTAGTTTTTATGAGGAAACTCCATACTGCTCTCCAAAGTGGCTGCAACAATCTGCATTCCCACCAGCAGTGCACGAAGGTTCCTTTTTCTCGGAATCCTCATCAACAGTTGTCCTTTGTTGATGATTGTCATTCTGAGAAGTGTGAGATGATATCACATTGTTGTTTCGATTTGCATCTCTTCAGTAATTAGTGATTTTGAGCATGTTTTCATGCGTCTCTTGGCCTTCCTTCTGTCTTCTTTCCAAAAGATTCTATTTAGGTTCGTTGCCCATTTTTTATTGAATCATTTATCTTCCTTTTATTAAGTTGTATAAGTTGCCTGTAGATGTTGGAGATTAAACCTTTATCAGTGATAACATTTGCAAATATATTCTCCCATACTGTGGGCTTTCTTGTTGTTTTGTTGATGATTTCTTTTACTGTGCAAAAGCTTTTCATTTTGATGTAGTCTCATTGGTTTATTTTCTCTTTAGCTTCCATTGCCCTTAGAGCAGTATCAGTGAAGAAGTTACTTTATCATATGTCTGAAATTGTGCTTCCTGTGGATTCTTCTAGTATTTTTATGGTTTCCCTTCTTATGTTTAAATCTTATATCCATTTGATGTTTACCTTTGTGTATGGGAGAAGTTGGTGGTCTAGTTTCATTTTTATGCATGTATCTGTCCAATTTTCCCAACACCAGTTATTGAAGAGGCTGTCTTGACTCCATTGTATGTTCATGCCTCCTTTGTCAAATATTAATTGAGCATAGTGGTTGGGGTCGATATCTGGATTCCCTGTTCTATTCCATTGGTCTATATGCCTGCTCTTGTGCCAGTACCAAGCTGTTTTGAGAACAGTGGCTTTGTAATACAGCTTGAAATCTGGTATTGAGATCCCACCTACTTTATTCTTCTTTCTCAGGATTGCTGTGGCTCTTTGGCGTCTTTTTTATTCCACATGAATTTTTGGAGAGTTCTTTCAACATCTGTGAAATATGTCATTCATGTTTTAATGGGTAGTGCATTGAATCTATAGATTGCTTTGGGTAGTATGGTCATTTTAATAAGTTGATTCTCTCAATCCATGAGCATGGTATGCTCTTCCATCAGTTTACATCTTCCTCTATCTGTTTTTTCAGTGTCCTGTAGTTTTCTGTGTATAGGTCTTTTATCTCCTTAGTTAAGTTTATTCCTAGGTATCTTAATTTTTTTGGTGTGATGGTAAATGGGATTGCTTTTTTAGTCTCTTTCTGTAAGTTTACTATTGGTGTATAGAAATGCCATAAGTTTCTTGGCATAAATTTTGTATCTTGCTACATTGCCAAATTCATTTATTAAGTCTATGAGTTTTTTGATGGAGTCTTTCGGATTTTTTATGCACAGTATAATGTCATCTGCAAATAAGAACAGCTTTACTTCCTCTTTTCCAATTTGATACCTTTTATTTCTTCTTCTTGTCTAATTGCAATGGCTAATACTTCCAGTACTATGTCAAACAGTAATAGTGATAGTGGGCATCCCTGTCTTGTTCATGTTCTTAGGGTAAATGGTTTTAGTTTTGGCCCATTGAGTATGATGTTAGCTCTGGGTTTATCATATATGGCTTTTATGATGTTGAAGTATGAACCTTCTATTACCACCTTGCTGAGAGTTTTTATCAAGATAGGGTATTGGCTCTTGTCAAATGATTTTTCTGCATCAATTGATATGACTATATGATTATTATCTCTCAATTTCTTTATGTGATATATCATGTTTATTGATTTGTGTATATTGTACCATCCTTGCATTCCTGGGATAAATCCTACTTGGTCATGGTGTATGATCTTTCTGATGTTCTGCTGGATCTGATTTACTAGAATTATGTTGAGGATCTTGGATATGAGCACTTGAGAAAATGTATGTTCTGTGGCTTTGGGGTTAATAATGTTCTGATTATGTCAATTAATTCTATCCAGTCTAGTGAGTCATTTAGGATTGATGTTTCTTTGCTGTTTTTTTGTTTAGAGGATTTGTCCACTGGTGATAGTGGGTTATTAAAGTCTCCTACTATGATTGTATTGCTATCAATCTCTCTCTTGATATCCTCCAGGAATTTTTTTATGTATGTACGTGCTCTTGTATTGGGTGCATATATGTTTACCAGAGTTATTTATTCTTGTTGGATTGCTCCCTTTAGTTTTATGAAGTGGCCTCCCAAACTCCTCAACAAAATTCTAGCAAATCGGATCCAGCAATACATTAGAAAGATCATATACCATGACCAAGTAGGATTTATATTCATAAGGGATATTGTTCTGTAGTTCTCTTTCATTGTGTTGTCTTTATGTGGTTTGGGTATTAGGGTGATACTGGCTTCATAGAAGGTGTTTGAAAGTGTTTCTTCTTCTTGAATTTTTTGGAATAGTGTGAAGAGGATACGTTTTAATTCTTCCTTGAATGTTTGGTAAAACTCTCCTGTATAACCATCTGGTCCCAGGCTTTTGTTTGCAGAAGTTTTTGATGACTGCTCCAATTCCTTCCATAGTTATTGAACAATTGAGATGTTTAGATTCTTCCTGATTGAGTTTTGGAAGGTTATATTTTTCTAGGAATATGTACATTTTTTCTAGGTTGTCCAGTTTGTAGGAATAGTGTTGTTCATAGTATTTGTTAACAATCCTTTGTATTTCGGTAGGGTCTGTGGTTATTTCACCTCTTTCATTTCTGATGTTCTTTTTTTTTTTTAATTAATTTTTATTAATTTTTTATACATATCTCCCCATTGCCCCCCCTCCCTCCCAGGCATACCCCGACCACCCAGTGTCTGTGATCATTGGTTATGTTTATAAGCATGCATACAAGTCCTTTGATTGATCACTTATTTACCTCACCTAACTTTAATCTTTCTGCTATAATTTCACAGTCTGTTTGATGCTTTATGATTTTTGTCCTCCTGAGAATTATCAGTCTACTCCCTTTCTGTGCTCCTGATTCTATTATATTAACCAGTTTATTCTGTTGATCAGATTTTTAATTCACTTAATGTTTAGATTCACTTGTTGACAGATGTGTATTTGTTGTTCATAATTTTTTGTCTTTTATCTTTTTCTTCTTCCTCTTCTAAAAGGGTACCTTTCAGCATTTCATATAATACTGGTTTGGAGTTGATGAACTCCTTTAGCTTTTTCTTCTCTGTGAAGGTCTTTATCTGCCCTTCAATTCTGAATGATAGCTTTGCTGGATAGATTATTCTTGGTTGTAGGTTCTGGTTGTTCATCACGTTGAATATTTCTTGCCACTCCCGTCTGGCCTGCATCGTTTCTGTTGAGAAATCAGCTGACAGTCGTATGGGTGCTCCCTTGTAGGTAATAAACTGTTTTTCTCTTGCTGCTTTTAATATTCTCTCTTTGTCTTTTGCTCTTGGCATTTTAATTATGATGTGTCTTGGTGTAGTCCTCTTTGGGTTCCTTTTCTTTGGGGTTCTGTGTGCTTCCTCGACTTGTAAGTCTATTTCTTTTACCAGATGTGGGAAGTTTTCAGTCATGATGGCGACATAGGTAAACACCTACACTGCTGCCTCGCACAACAATTTCAAAACTACAACTAAAAGACAGAACGGACATCATCCAGAACCACAGGAAAGCTGGCTGAGTGGAAGTTCTACAACTAGAGGGAAAGAGAGGGGCTCACGGAGACCCAGAGGAGCTGCAAAAAGCTGAGGTACGGAGATGCACGCGCTGAGAGAGCGGGTGCTGGAGTGCCTGGCTGGCTTTCTCTGGCGGGAGGGAGACGGAGACTCTCAAAGGCATTGAACCCCTTGTCCTGCGACACTAAACCCCAGATCCAGCCGAAACTCATACGGGGGGAGTTTGGACTGTGAAAAGGGAGAAGTGCACGGAAATTTAGGGGAGTTGCAAAGGATCGGAGGTCTGGTCGCGCACGGCACCACGCGGAGGACGGATTGCTGATTGTGCCGCTGGCTTTCGCGAGTGGGTGGGAGACAGACCCTCTGATCTGTGCCACTTCTGAGTCCACTGGGCCCCTATTTTGGGCGAAACCCTGGGGACCTAGACTCGTGTGGTCCTGGTTCGCAGGGGAGCTGGAAAGGCAGCGGTTGGAGGCGCTGCGGGTGCGCGTGCACAAGGACCGCTCCAGCCATTACCCAGTCACGTGAGACTCAGGGCCGTGGAGGGCGGGGCCGACTGGAAGGCAAGGCGGTCCCTTAAGCCCTGAGACTCCACCCTCCCAAGCTCAGCAGAGGCTTCTGCGGCTGAATCCAGCACAGAAGTTTCCCCGGCATAGTGAAAATGCCGAGACAAGGGAAGGGATTACAAGCAAAAGAAATGGAGGAAAAAAAACGACTGGATATAGAGTTCAAAACCACGCTTATAAGGTTTTGCAAGAATATGCTAGAAAAGATGGATAAATTTAGTGAGACCCAAGAGAAGATAATAAATACACTGACTGAAATGAATACTATTACGCAGAGTACTAACAGCAGACTAGAGAAAGGCAAGGATCAAGTCAAAAATTTGAAATATAAAGAAGCAGAAAACATTCAACTGGAAAAGCAAGAAGAGAAAAGAATCCAAAAATGTGAAGATAATGTAAGG
>JAAGEH010000040.1:21029607-21120764 GCA_011751065.1 Lasiurus cinereus
TCCAAAAATGTGAAGATAATGTAAGGAGCCTCTGGGACAGCTTCAAGTGTACCAACATCAGAATTGTGGGGGGTGCCAGAAGAAGAGAGAGAGCAAGATACTGAAAACCTACTTAAAGAAATAATGACTGAAAACCTCCCACATCTGGTGAAAGAAATACACTTACAAGTCCAGGAAGCACACAGAACCCCATATAAAAGGAATCCAAACAGGACTACACCAAGACACATCATAATTAAAATACCAAGAGCAAAAGACAAAGAGAGAATATTAAAAGCAGCAAGAGAAAAACAGTTCATTACCTACAAGGGAGCACCCATACGACTGTCAGCTGATTTCTCAACAGAAACGATGCAGGCCAGACGGGAGTGGCAAGAAATATTCAAAGTGATGAATAGCAAGAACCTACAACCAAGAATAATCTATCCAGCAAAGCTATCATTCAGAATTGAAGGGCAGATAAAGAGTTTCACAGATAAGAAAAAACTAAAGGAGTTCATCAACTCCAAACCAGTATTATATGAAATGCTGAAAGATACTCTTTTAGAAGAGGAAGAAGAAAAAGGTAAAAGCCAAAAAATTATGAACAAATACATATCTATCAACAAATGAATCTAAAAATTAAGTGAATTAAAAATTTGGTCAACAGAATAAACTGGTAATATAATAGAATCAGGAGCACAGAAAGGGAGTGGACTGATAATTCTCAGGGGGAAAGGGGTGAGAGGTGTACAGGGAGAGACTGGACAAAAATCATACACCTATGGACGTAGTGAATGGGAGGGAGGGAAGGGCAAGAGGAAGGGTGGGAGTTGGGTGGGGGTTGCTATGGAGGGGATAAAAGAGAAACAAATGTAATAATCTGAATAATAAAGATTTAATTAAAAAAAAGAATATACAGGAACTGAAAAAGAATGTACAGGAACTGAAAAATAAATTCAATCAAGGGGATCTAATTGACATATATTAAACATACTATTTAACAACAATAGCAAACAAATTTTGTCAGTGTACATAGAGCATTCCCCAAGATAATCCAGGTTTAGGGAAATAAAATGAATACCAACAAATTTAGAAGAATTTAAATCACATAGAGTGTTCTCTCATCACAATAGGCTAAAACTAGAAATCTACAACGAAGTACTAGTACAACAGGAAAATTTCCAAACAAAGTTCTAAATAATTCACAGGTTAAAAAAAAAAGGTCTCAAAAGAAATTATTTTTTAAAACATAGACCACAATGTAAACAAAAATGCAATATATCAAAATAGTAAGATACAGTTAAAGTAGTGATGAGAAAGTTATAGCACTAAATACTTATGTAAGTGTATTCTTAATTAAAAGCATTTAAGTTCTTATCTCCAGAAACTTAGGAGCAAAGAGCAAAATAAATCTAAAATAACTGGAAGAAAAGAAATAATATAAAAGCAAAAATCAATGAAATGAAAATAGGAAAATAATATAGAAAGTGAATAAAACACACAACTAGCTCAATGAAGAAACTTATAAAATTGACAAACCCATAGCAAAAATGACAAGAACAGAGAGAGAAGACACAAATCATAAACAGTATTAATATCACAGATTCTACAGTCATTAAAAGATAAGGAAACTCCATAAACAAATTTATATTCATAATTGCAACAACTTAGAATAGGCCAATTGATTGCAAACTACAAACTACCAAAACTCATCAAAGATAAAATAGACAATCTGAATAGTTCTATAATCATTAAAAGCAATTAAAAGCTGCCAAGAAAAGCAATCTCCAGAACAGATGGTTTCACAAAACAGGACAATTCTACCAAACATTTAAAGAAAAAAGCTAATGTATAAAAAAGGAACACTGCCCAACTCAATTCATGATGCCAGTATTATCCTGAAATTAAAACTAGACAGAGACAGTGAAAAAATAACACTGTAGCTCAATATATCTAATGAAAAAATCCTAGCTGCAAAAATCCTTAATAACAATGTCAAAATTAAATCTAATAGATCTTTTAAATGATACAAAATGACCACCCATAGAATTATTCCAGGCATCAAGGCTAGTTCAGTATTTGAAAATCAATCAACATACTCCATCATATCAACAAGCATCTGACAATAAAATAAAAATAAAAAATAAAAAGACTATATTCATTCATAACAAAAATAGAAGGAAATTAGAAATAAAGGGAATAACTTTATAAAAAGAATCTAGCATTTACAAAAGCCCCTACAATTAACATCATACTTAATGGTAAAAGACTGAATTCTTTCTCCCTAAGATCAGGGAAAAGGGAAGACTCTACCACTTTTATTCAAAACTATAGGCCCAGTTCATGAATTTGTGCACAGGTGGGGTCCCTCCACCAGGCCAGTGATTGAGGCCGATCAGGGCCCCTTCATCCAGTTCTGATTGGGGCCAATTGGGGCCATCCAGGGGGAGGGACCACAGGAGGTTGGCTGTGGCAGTGCACTGACCACCAGGGGGCAGCTCCTGCATTGAGCATCTGCCCCCTGCTGGTCAGTGCACATCATAGCCACCAGTCAACCTGTCATTCAGTCATTCGGTTGTTCAGTTGCTTAGGCTTTTATATATATAGATAATGCAAGAAGTTCTAGCTACTACAATAGCAATGAAGAACAAAAAAAGACATATTAGAAAGGAAGAGATAAAATGTATTTGTAAATGGCATGATTTCTACATAGAAATTCCAAAGTATTTGCAAAAAAATTTCTAGAAGAAAAAAGTTACTAAAAAATGATCATTTAAAACTGAAATAAAAATGTAGCATTTATAATCACTCCAAAGAAAATGAAATATTTAGATATACACTTTAGAGTAAATATGTACAGAAACTATGTGCTACACTTTGAAAAATATTAATGAAAATAATAAAAGAAGACATAAATAAGTGAAGAGACATAAGATATTCATGGACTGGAAAATTAAATATAATAAAGATGCCAAATTTCTTCAAGTGGATCGATAGGTTTAATGCAATTCCTACCCAAATCTAACAAGGTTTTTTGTAGACAAGTTCATTCTAAAAAGAATTATAATAAGAAACATGCAAAAATAAAATAACATTAAAAATAAAAAATAAAGTGGGAGGAAGTTATCTAATAACAAGTCTTTTTTCATTTTAACTGTAAATGTTTTTATTATTTTTAAATTTATTTTTTATTGAACTTATGGGGGTGGCATTGGTTAATAAAATTATATAGGTTTCAGGTATACAATTCTACACTACATCATCTGTATATTATAATGTGTGTTTACTACCCCAAGTCAAGTCTCCTTCCATCCTCATTTATCACCCCTTTACCCTCTCCTACCTCCACCCACCTCCTTTCCCTCTGGCAATCACCATATATAGATGTCTGTGTCCATTAGTCATTCTTTATTTTTCTTTGCTTAATCCCTTCACTCTTCTCACCCAGCCCCCAAACTCTTCTCCTTTGACAGCTGTTAGTCTGTTGTATGTATCCATGAGTCTCTCTACTTTGTTTAGTTCATTAGATTTCACATTTAAGTGAAATCATGTGGTATTTGTCTTTCTTTGACTGGCTTATTTAATTTAGCATAATAGTCTCCAGGTCCATCCATGCTTTCGCAAAAGGTAAGATTTCCTTCTTTTTCACAGCACAGTAGACCATTGTTTAAATCTACCACAGCTTTCCTATCTACTCATCTACTAATAGGCACTTGGGCTGCTTTCAACCTTGGCTATCCTATATAATAAAAGGCTAATATGCAAATAGATAGAATGGCAGCACAAGCAAACAACCGAACAACCAGTCACTATGATGTGCACTGATCACCAGGGGGCATATGAAGAACATGGTGGACATAGGCCATGGCAGAATGGTGGAGTAGGTGAACAGGGATTCCAGACCAAGGTGGGGTACTGGTCGGTGTCATTGGGGCAAACCTCTGGTAGTTACTGAAAATTCTTTGCTCCCATGCACCATGGTCCCACCTGGTGCTCATACCGGCTACTGGCACCAGAGCCACTGCTTGCACCCACTGCCAGTGCTGGCTCTGCTCACACCCTCAACCGGCTCTGGAGCCAGTCCCAATCGCTTGGCGCCACCAGTAGGTGCGAGGGGGGCTGGTGCCATCAACACGTGGGAGCGGTGGCAGGAGCAGGGCTGCTGGCAGACAGGGAACTAAGGAACACAGAGGAAGGGGCATGGAGGTTGGGCCGAGACTGCCTTTGTGTCTAACACAGTTCCTTTCAAAGTGCACAAATCCATACACTGGGCCCCTAGTTGTAAATAACACTGCAATAAACATAAGGGTGCATATATTCTTTCTAATTAGTGTTTTGGGTTTCTTTGGATGTATTCCCAGAAGTGGAATTGTGGGGTCTTAAGGAAGTTCCTTTTTTAATTTTTTGAGATAACCCGTACTGCTTTCCACAATGGCTGCACCAGTCTGCATTCCCACCAACAGTGTATGAGGGTTTTCCTTTTCTCCACCTCTTCACTAGCACTTGTTTGTTGATTTATTGATGATAGTTATTCTGACCGGTGTGAGGTGATATCTCATCGTAGTATTGTAGTTTTAATTTGCATTTTTCTGATGAATAGGGATGATGAACATTCTTTTACATGTTTATTGGCCATCTATATACCCTCTTTTGAGAGGTGAATATTCAGGTCCTTTGCCCATTTCTTGATGGGATTGTTTGTTTTTTGGTATTGAGTTTTATAAGTTCCTTATAAATTTTGGATATAAAGATCTTATCAGATGTATCAGCGAATATGTTTTCCCATTCAGTGGGTTGCCTTTTCATTGTGTTGATGGTTTCCTTTGCCTTGCCAAAAAAAAAAAAAATTTAATTTGATGTTGTCCCATTTATTTATTTTTTCTTTCATTTCCCTTGCATGAGGCGAGAAATCAGAAAAAAAAAAATATTGCTACAGGAAATGCCTGAGATTTTACTGCTTATGTTTTCTTCTAGGATTTTTATGGTTTTGAGTCTAACATATAAGATTTTAATCCATTTTTGAGTTCATTGTAGCTATAGTAATCAAGAGAATGTGGTATTGGCCGAGGGACAAACATTAAATCAATGGAACAGAGCAGAGAACATAGAAATAGACCTAGATAAATATTTTCAACTGATTTTTGACAAAGTTGCAAAAATGATGGAAAGCAAGCCTTCTCAAGAAATTGTACTGGTGAAACTGCATATTGGAGCAGGGGAAGGGAATGAAGTTCAGACTACCTCTTATATAAAAATTAATTCAAACTGGATCATAGACTTCCATATAAAATGTTCAACTACAAACCTTTTAGACAAAGACATAGGAGAGAAATCTTCAGCCTCTAAGGTTAGACAAATAGACTTGACACTAAAAGCACATCATGAAAAGAAAAAATGATAAATTGGACCTCATCAAAATTAAAAGCTTTTGCTCTGTGACAGTTCCGAGGAAAGGAATGCAAAGACAGCTACAGATGGAGAAAATGTTGGCAAGCTATGTGTCTGATAAAAGATTAGTATCCAGCATATATAAAAATCTCTCCAAACTCAACAGTAATAACAACAATTCAATTAGAAAATCGGCAAAAAGCCTGAAGAGGATATTCACATAACAAATAAGCACATGAAAAGATAGTCAACGTCATTAACGAAATGAAAATTTAAACATATAAATATGCCATGACAAATGTGCCAGGAGACATGGCACATTTCCAAAAATTAGAGTCAGCCCAAATGTCCTTTGGCATATAAACAAAACAAACTGATGAATAAAATAGATCCAGAGACACAGAAGCATAGAACAGGGAGGAGGGTAGGGAAGGGAGGAATTAATTGGGGAATTTATATGTTTTTATGCATAACCCATGGACACAGACAATAGAGTGGTGAAGGCCTGATAAATGTGGATACGGGGTGGAGGGGTCAATGGGAAAAAGCGCGTGCGTGCCCCCCCATCCCCGCCTCCCCCCCCCCACACACACACACAGGACATCGGTTATACTTTCAACAATAAAGATAAATTTAAAAAATAACTATTCATTCAGCTATACTATGGAATATTATCCAGCAATAAAATGAAAAGAACTATTGACAAATGGAACAACTTGAATGAATATTCAAAGAATTATGCTAAGTGAAATAAAGCAATCCCAAAAGATTCATACAGTGTGGTTCTATTTACATAATGTTTTACTGTGGCAAAATTTTAGAACTAGAGGACAAATTATCGGTTTCCAAGGACTGGATCAGGAAAGAGAGGGAGGGAAAGAGTGAGAGGGAAGTAAGGTTCTAAAAGGCAACAGAAGAGGTCTTTGTGGTGCGGGGACTGTTGTGTCTTAACTATGGTGGTGTACTTAGGAACAACACATGACAAAACTATACAGAACAAATACTAAGTGTACCGGTTAATAATAGGGATTTTGTAATCAAAGAAAACATGATAATTTCAAGAGAAACATCAAACATGTTTTATTCAAAGTAATGTCTTTTGCTAGCTACACATTTTCCCCATCTTCCAGATAATTTGTGGACACCGTCCCAATAGAACTTTTCTTGTTTTGAGGCAAACCATTCAGAGATCCAATTTTCCACATCGTATGTTTTGAAGTGCTGCTCCGAAAGTGTGTGTGCCATCAATCAGAAAAAGTGGTAATCTGAAGGAGCAAGGTCTGGTGAATACAGGAGGATGGGGGAGGAGGGGGCGATTAATACTTCCCAGGCAAGATCTTTTAATATGTCTTTAACTGGTTTTGAAGTGTGTGATGGTGCATCATCATGAAGCAAAATTACTTTGCCATATCTCCTGGCACATTCTGGTCATTTCACCAACAAAGCATGGTTCAAATTGATTATTTGTTGTCAGTAGGGATCAGTATTAATGGTTTCACCTTGGAAGCTCACAATACACCATATCTTCCTGATCCCACCAAATGCAGAGCGATTTGGTCTTGTAGTCGGTTGACTTAGATCAACCCATGATTTTGTACATTTGAGATTTTCAAAATAAATCCACTTTTCATCAGCAGTCACAATTCAATGCAAAAAATACTTTTTTTTTCATGCCATTGAAGCAACATTTTACTGATGACTTTTAGGTTTTCCATTTGTCTTTTGTTCAGTTGATGTGGCACCCATTTTCCTTCTTTTAAATATTTCACATTGCTTGTAAACAATTGGAAAATATTTGCTGAGCAACGTTTAATCTTTCTATAAGTTGTTTTGGGGTTTTACATGCATCTTTATCCAATAATGCTTGTAATTGTTGGTCTTCAAACTTTTTTGGTTGACCAGGATTTTCTTTGAAATCATCACTTTTAAAGCATTTAAACCAGCATTCACAAGTATCTTGAGATGGAGCATTTTCACCATAAGCTTCCCAAAATATTCATTATTTTCACCATAAGCTTCCCAAAATATTCATTATTTTCTTCAAAATAAAATAATGAATTAAAACTTTCCACAAATGCTCTTTTTTTGGTACTAAATTCTACATTTTTAAGCGTAAAAATATCTATGATGTTAACACCTTCAGCAAATTTTACATATGAAGTTTTGAAGCTTGCTGTCAATACAATAAAGTAGCATACATATCAAATTGCATATATAGCAACATATGTGTAATTCCTTCTATTGAAAAAAATCTGCATTAGTAACTGGTACACCTAGTAAACATACACACAAATGTGTACATATAAAACTGAATAAGGTTGGCAAATTGTGTCAATATCAATGTTGCAGCTGAGATATTGTGCTACAGTTTTGCAAATGTTACCATTGGGGAAACTGGGTAAAGATTATATGGGTTCTCTCACATTTTTCTTCGGATTACATATGAAGTTACAACTGTCTCAATAATTACTGAAATTATTGAAAAAAAATACTATGGCTATGACTGGGTCATTGATCTGAGCTGGGTTCCTGTTTGGTCCAGAGACACCCTACTCATATAACATAGTAGCCTCCATGAGGATCTCCTGTCACTTCTGCTCTTGTTGATCTGCAGAGATGAAGTTGTGCCTAAAGTGAGCATATTGTCCAGACTTAAAAAAAAAAAAAGTGTTGAGAGAAAAAAAAATGGCAGTGGATTAGACAGACTTGTCCTGAGCCTTATCCCAGAGCAGATAAAAAAAGAACAGCTGAGGGTCACACTGGGAGTGTTTGTTGGCAAGTTAAGGGACAATTATACTCCAGGAGAAGGTGGGGGGCTCCCCTGAGTAGGCAGCCCCCACTGCTGCTGGGTTCCCTCCTGGAACCAGCAGCTCAGATGCAGAGACCGTGCCATCTTGAAGGGGAAAGTGGATGTTATCGGAAGCCTGAAAATCTACAACTACGGCACCCACCAAACAGCTGCAAACCCCAGAACACTGTTCCCCAACTGTGTTCACGTATTCAAGAGGATCTCTACAATCCACCACAGAAAGGTCGGATTTTGCCTGGGATAAGGTGAGGTCTCTAGTCCCGGCCAGAGAGAGAAATGCGCAAACACTGGGGGAGCTGAAGGACCGGGAGAAGTCTACACCTAAAGAAATCTGTGGCTGTTGGGGCTGGTGAGATCCATGAATGTGGGGTCCTCAAAGCTGCTAACAGAGAGAATCCTTAAAAAGCAACTCATTTTGATTTGATGCAGGACAGCCTTGGGGTTTTAAAAGTGTGCTGGCTGCTTGGACACAAGGGGCAAAAAGGGACTGTGGAGACCTGGGCGCAGCTCCAGAGTTTGCACACCTGTGCTTTTTCCTCTTCAGATCCTTGCTTCTGATTGCTATGCCCAATACATAGGATCACCCAGTTGAGGACAATTTGGGAGACTGCAAGAGAAAATTGTTTTTCTAAAGCCTGGGGATCAGAGCAGGGAGTGACCTTCAGAGAACCAGCTCTAGGGCAGACCACACCCACAAACCAGTACTGAGTGCCACAGGGAAAGCAGGATCTAAGTACAGGCTAGAGAGGACTATAGACTCAGAGGTCAATCTAGAAACACTGCCACCCAGGGGCTGAATCACAAATTGACTCCTGTGTAATTACAAATGAAGAAATACAAGAAATTAAGACACACTGCTTCCTTAAAAATCAGGACTGGCTTACAACATTGAGGAGCTGTGGAATGCAGGGAACTGCAATACTGTCCCTACAGGGAAATGGGCATGCCAAACAGAACAATAGAGGAAGTGAATGACTTTCACTATTGCACTTTTTTTATATATTTTTATTTTTATCTTTTTCATCTTTTACTTAAGAAACTATTTTTTTTCTTTTTTCCTCAGTTGTTTTACCTTTTGAATTATTACATTTTTATTTTCAATCAGTATTATTACTACTACTATTTTACCTTTTTTTTCTTAAATATCATTTTATTTTCTCCTTATTTGATTTTGGGATTAGTGTTCTACATTCTATTTTCATCTTTCATGATATTTTAGCATCATTTGACTCTATCTCAACTCTACATTTATGCTATCTTCCTAACTTTTTCCCTTTTGTTGCCCTGTTTCTCTTACCTTTTCCTAAGTTAGATTTCCCCTATTCTTACATTTTATCCATTAAAATTTCGCATTACTTATATATCTATTTTCCAATCCCCTGCTCCAAGTCCATATACACCTCTCTCTTCTCTGTCTTCACTATCCAAAAAATTGTTTTTCTCTCTGCCCTTTTGTTGTTGTTTGCTTGAATGTTTATTATATCAATTTTTATGCTTTCTTCTGAGATTGTTTTGCTTATTCTTTTTTTTTTGTTTTTTGTGTTGTTTTATTTGTTTTTTTCTTCTTTTTTCCTTCACCTCACTTGATATTAGTTGTTGTTTGTAGTTTGTATTAATCTCCAAGTACTTGTTGCTGGCTTTTGTTGGGATTAGTGGCTGTGGTATTGGAGTTTTCTCCTCATATATATAATTTGTTCCCCTTTTCTTTCTTATTCTCTTTCTTTTCTCTATTACTTTTTTTTTCTTCTCTTGATTTCATTTTAGCACTCTTTTCTTTGTTTTTCTCTCTCTCTCTTCTTCTTCTTCTTTCTCTCCTATCCCATAATTTGCCTCTCTCTGGTGATCATCCTTATTTTGGGTTATTAATATTATGAGTACATTTCTGTTCAGTGCCTTGTGTATTGTACCTGATTGTGTTGTATTTTGTGCTTTTAAGTCAATGCAGGAAAGAGAGAACTACATAACCAGACACCTGGAGAAGGGAGACCATGGGGAGACAAAGAAACAGCCTGCATATGAAAGAAAAGCAGGCATCACCAGAAAAGGAAGTAAATGAAATGGAGGCAAGCAACCTGCAAGAGAAATAATTCAGAGAAATGGTCATAAGGGGGCTGAAAAGAATGGAAGACAAATTTGACAATATGAGTAAGAAGCAAGAGGAAATGAAGAAGAACCAAGAAGAAATGAAAAATGACATTACTGCTGTAAGAACTCAATAGAAAGCATCAAGAGTAGGCTAGAAAAAAGCAGAGGACTGCAAATGTATGCTAAAAGACAAGATAGGAAAAAAACCTAAGTAGAGCAGCTTCTAGAAAAAAAAAATTTAAAAAGCAGAAGGAGAGCCTAAGGGAACTTTGGGACAACACAAATCAAAACAAAGAGTCATCCCCCCAAAATAAGACCTCCCCAATAATAAGGCTTCCCCCAAACATAAGGCTTTATTGGAATATAAGTCCCCCGAAGCTAACGTAAGGCATTTGACTCCTGATTTAAAGAGACCTCGCACTGCCTGAACATCCCCGGCTGTGCTGCGGCCAATCAGTAAGCTGGTTTGTGATGACAATTACTACTGTACCGTTTACAGGTAATAAATTTCCTTTTTTTTTTTTTGTTCAACAATAAATGTGTATCATATTCTTCTTTATGGAAAAATAAGACATCCTCTGAAAATAAGACCTAGCGCATCTTTGGAAGCAAAAATTAATATAAGACAGTCTTAGTTTGGGGGAAACAGAGTAGCAATGCAAGAAATGCTAAAGGGTCTGCTATAAAAGAAAGAAATAGGAAGTGAAGAAGGAAAACAGGGGTAAAGAATAAAAATGGTGACAAACAAGTACGTACCAATAATAATTTAAATGCAAATGGACTAAATGTTCCAATCAAATGACATAGAGTAACAGACTGGATAAAAAAACACAACTCATATAGCTGCTGTCTATAAGAAACCCACTTCAGAAAAAAAGATGCACACAGATTGAGGGTGAAGGGATGGAAGAAGGATTTTCAGGTGAATGGAAATGAAAAAAAAAAGCTGGGGTAAAAATACTTATATCTGAAAATTAGATCTCAAAGTGAAGGACATAACAAGAGATAAGGAAGGCCACTTCATAATACTAAAGGGAACAATCCAACAAGAAGAAATAACTCTGGTAAACATATACGCACCCAATACAGGAGCACCTAAATACATAAAAAAAACTCCTGGAGAATATCAAGGGAGAGATTGACAGCAACCCAATCATAGTAGGAGACTTTAATACCCCATTATCACCACTGGACAAATCCTCTAAACAAAAAATCAGTAAAGAAACATCAATCCTAAATGACTCACTAGACCAGATGGAATTAATTGATATCTTCAGAACATTTCACCCCAAAGCCACAGAATATACATTCTTCTCAAGTGAACATGGGTCATTTTCAAAGATAGACCACATATTGGGTCATAGGCAAAGTCTTTTCAAATTCAAAAAGATATAAATCCTATCAAGCATCTTCTCAGATCACAGTGGCATAAAACTGGAAATCAACTACAATAAAAGCAATCCAAAGAAGTCAAACACATGGAGACTAAACAGCATGCTATTAAACAATAACTGGGTTACTAGAGAGATCAAGGAAGAAATAAAAAACATCATGGCAACAAATGACAATGAAAACACAACAACCCTAAATCTATGGGACTCAGTGAAAGCAGTCTTGAGAGGGAAGTTCATAGCTCTACAGGCCTACAACTCAAAGAGCTAGAAAGAGAGCAACAAGAAAAGCCCAGTGTAAACAGAAAGAAGGAAATGATAAAGATCAGAGTGGAGATAAATGACATAGAGACCAAAGAAACAATACCAAAGATCAACAAAACCAAAAGGTGGTTCTTTGAAAGGATAAACAAGATTGATGAACCTCTAGCCAGGCTCACCAAGAAGCAAAGAGAGAGGATCCAAATCAACAAAAGCAGAAATGAAAGAGGTGAAATAACAACAGACCCCACCGAAATACAAAGGATTGTTTAAAAATACTATGAACAACTCTATTCCAACAAACTGGACAACCTGGAGGAAATGGACATATTCCTAGAAAAATATAACCTTCCAAAACTCAATCAGGAAGAATCTGAACATCTCAATAGTTCAATAACTATAGAAGGAATTGAAGCAGTCATCAAAAAGCTTCCAGCAAATAAAAGCCCAGGGCCAGACAGCTTCACAGGGGAGTTTTACCAAACATTCAAGGAAGAATTAAAACCTATCCTTCTCAGACTATTCCAAAAAATTCAAGAAGAACACTTCCAAGCTCCTTCTATGAAGTCAATATCACCCTAACACCAAAACCTGAAAAGACAGCACCAAGAAAAAGAATTATAGGCCAATATCCTTCATGAACATAGATGCCAAAATCCTCAACAAAATTCTAGCAAATCAGATCAAGCAATACATCACAAAGATCATACACCATGATCAAGTAGGATTTATCCCAGGAATGCAAGGATGGTACAATATCCACAAATCAATAAACGTGATACATCACTTAAACAAACTGAGAGATGAAAATCACATAGTCATATCAATTAATGCAGAAAAAGCATTTGACAAAAGCCAACACCCTTTCTTGATTAAAAACTCTCAACAAGGTGGGAATAGAAGGATCATACCTCAACATCATAAAAGCTATATATGATAAACTCACAGCTAACATCATACTCAATGGGCTAAAACTAAAACCATTTCCCCTAAGAACAGGAACAATACAGGGATGCCCACTCTCACCACTCCTGTTTGACATAGTACTGGAAGTATTAGCCATTGCAATTAGATAAGAAGAAGAAATAAAAGACATCAAAATTGGAAAAGAAGAAGGAAAGCTTGCAGATGACATGATATTGTACATAAAAAAAATCAAAAGACTCCATCAAAAAGCTAATAGACTTAATAAATGAATTTGGCAATGTGGCAGGATACAAAATTAATGCCAAGAAACCTATGGCATTTCTATACACCGATACTAAACTTACAGAAAGGGAGACTAAAAAAGCAATCCCAGCCAAAACCAGTTTGGCTCAGTGGATACAGTGTCGGCCTGCGGACTGAGGGGTCCTGGGTTCAATTTCCGGTCAAGGGCATGTACCTAGGTTGCGGGCACATCCCCAGTAGGAGGTATGCAGGAGGCGGCTGATCGATGTCTCTCTCTCTTCAATGTTTCTAACTCTCTATGCCTCTCTCTTCCTCTCTGTAAAAAATGAATAAAATATATTTTTTTTAAAAATCCCATTTACCATCACAACAAAAATATTAAGATACCTAGGAATAAACTTAACTAAGGAAGTAAAAGACATATATGCGGAAAACTGCAAACACTGAAAATAGAGATAGAGGAAGACATAAACAGATAGAAGAACATATCATGTTCATGTATTGGGAGAATCAACATCATTATAATGTTCATATTACCCAAAATAATCTATAGATTCAATGCATTTCCCTAAATACCAATGGCATATTTCACAGACCTAGAAAGAACTCTCCAAAGATTAATGTGGAATAAAAAAAAAAAAAAACCCTAATAGCCACAGTCATCCTAAGAAAGAAGAAAGTAGGTAGGATCTCAATGCCAGATTTCAATCTGTATTACAAAGCCACTGTTCTCAAAACAGCCTGGTACTGGCACAAGAACAGACATATAGACCAATGGAATAGAACAGAGAACCCAGATATCCACCCAAACCACTATGCTCAACTAATATTTGACAAAGGAGGCATGAACATACAATGGAGCCAAGATAGCCTCTTCAATAAACGGTGTTGGGAAAATTGGACAGATACATGCAAAAAAAATGAAACTGGACCACCAACTTATACCAAATACAAAAATAAACTCAAAATGGATACAGGGCTTAAATATTAAAAGGGAAACCATAAAAATACTAGAGGAATCCAAAGGCAGCACAATCTCATACATATGCCATAGTAACTTCTTCACTGATACTGCTCCAAGGGCAATGGAAGCTAAAGAGAAAATAAACAAATGGGACTACATCAAAATAAAAAGCTTTTACACAGCAAAAGAAACCATCAACAAAACAATAAGAAAGCCCACTGTATAGAAGAACATATTTGCAAATGTTATCACTGATAAAGGTTTAATCTCCAACATCTACAGCCAACTTATACAACTTAATAAAAGGAAGATAAATGATCCAATAAAAAAAAATGGGCAACAGACCTAAATAGAATATTTTGGAAAGATGACAGTAGGAGTGCCAAGAGACACCTGAAAACATGCTCAAAGCCACTAATTATGCTAGAGATACAAATCAAAATGACAATGAGGCAACATCTCACATCTGTCATAATGGCAATCATCAACAAATCAACAAACGCTAAGTGTTGTCGAGGATGCGGAGAAAAAGGAACCCTAGAGCACTGTTGGTGGGAATGCAGACTGGTGCAGCCACTGTGGAGAACAGTATGGAGTTTCCTCAAAAAAGTAAAAATGGAACTCCCATTTGATTCAATAATCCCACTCCTAGGAATAGATCCTAAGAAACTAGAAACATCAGTCAGAAAGGATATATGCACCCCTATGTTCATAGCAGCACAATTTACAATAGCTAAGATTTGGAAACAGCCTAGGTGCCTGTCAGCAGAAGACTGGATCTGAAAACTATGGTACATCTACAAAATGGAATACTATGCTGCCATAAAAAGGAAGGAATTCTTACCATTTGCAGCCACATGGAGGAACAGGAGAGCATTATGCTAAGTAAAATACAAGTCAATGAAAGAAAAATACCACATGATCTCACTCATTTGTGGATAATAAAGAACATTATAAACTGATGAAAGAAAGATAGATACAGAGGCAGTAAAGCATCAAACAGACTGTCAAATTACAGCAGGAAGATTAGGGAGAGGTGAAGGAGATAAGAAATCAACTGAGGGACTTGTATGCATGCATATAAGCCTAACCAATGGATGCAAGACACTGGGGGGTGAGGGCACAATGGGGGGGGGGGGAGGGCAATGGGAAAATATGTACACATGTAATACCTTAATAAAAAAAATAAGTGTTAAATTCTGACACAGGATTGAAAACCAAGGAGATCCTGGAAAATGCAAGATGTGTATTTGGAGTGGATTTTCAAGAAATTTCTTTAGGAGTTCAAAATGTCTTCATATTCCTTGTGCCTCTAATAGATGGTATGTAAAAATACCAAAAAAAAAAATCAAACTGTAGAATGAAAAGCCTTCCACTGCAACATTTATCTATTAATCCCCTGCAACAAGCACTGCTCTATATTAGATTATATAGATTATCTAATTTGACAATTTTACTTCTAGTAACCCGGAGAAGTAGTTCTTCTCTTCATGTTAGAGATGGGAAAGCTGAGGCTAGAATTGCTAAGTAACCAAGTTAACCATGCTTGTCTCCTGCAGAAAATTAAGAATCATATATTTAGAACCTGTTACCTATTCACATGGCACTTACATAAAAATCCAATAATGTGAAAAAGTAAATTGTTTTGAACCAATAACCCCCTGCATTTCTCACCAGTTCTCTATGAGCCAGGACACTGCAGTGATCACAGAAAGTCGTGGAATACTCTTATTTCTTAGTGTGTTACCATGTAAAGGGAGCACAGGGGTGGGGCAATACTATGTTTGCCTTTAGAGGTACACGAGATTCCTCTAAACCTCATTTAAAGTATGGGTTGTAGCCCCATCTCTTTATCAAACCATCAGGCAGAGCTGCTAAGAGCCAATTTGCTGAATTAGACCTTGGTTCTGTCCCTAAGTCTCTGCCCAACTTCTGACAAATTCATCCAAATAAAGTCTGGAGGTAAGGGGGGCGGGAGAGGAGTCCAATAACCTATACAGGATACAATGACGTGTGTACCCAAGGTTCTTTCAACATACAAGTGCTCCTGATGGCCAAGCAATATTTAGGTCAGATGACTCCCACATTCTGACAAATCTTCACATGAAGCTGCGTTCTGAAATCTTATCCCAATAGCCCAGAGCTTCCCCCAAGCCTACTCACAGCCTGCTTAAGGGCCAAATCCTGCCCTCAGATATGCACCCACGGGCTCCTCCTGATTTCCATTTAGAGACTTTGCAAAGCTGGTCCTCACTTGAGGGCTAGGAAAGCTTTGCCAGGATCGGAGGATTACTCTGGCCAGTTGAAATTCTCTAGACCCTACTGTTTAAATAAACGACTTGTGACTGCACTGGAAATACATCTTCATTTCGCTTTAATTATTGGTGATGACAACACTAGCTCTGCCATTATTTTGTGTGTTCCCTCTCTACCACGGATTTCAAAACGGCTTTGTCATCGTTTACAGTTGGATGAGTTTTACTTAATCAATGTTCAGAGTCCCAAATCCTTATTGTCTCATCCCCAGCCAGAGGAGAGAAGTGAAGCAACATAGTGAAATGGGGAAAGGCCGCAGCTCCGCCAGACACCCTGGAGCAGGCCGCTGGGTAGGCATAGTTCCCATTCCTTGGGAAATGGGAGGGAAGCGCATCCCACTGTGCAGGATAGATAACCTGTCCTCTGAGCCTCGGGAGCTGAGCCTCTCTGGGAACCCAGGAAGGAAATACATTCCTGGTTGGCACTCAGTGACAGAGAGCAACACAGTTCTCCCAGAAACAGGGCAGTGGGCTATCCGCTGGGAAACACTTTTTCTCAACACTTTTTCCTATCCCGGGAGGGGCTGCAAGGGCAGCGGGCTCTGGAAGGGGGTTGGAACTTGCAACCTACAGCAAGAAATTCACACATGCCTTTAGCAACATCGACAGAAACACCTTGTTTCCAATTTGGCTGTAGATAATGAAATTAGCCCCCAAATTACCATAAAGTGGAACAAGTAAACACCAAGCAGGAGCTAAGTTTTCAGGCATTCCTCCCCCCTCCGGATCGGGCCCTGTCTACGGTTAGGAGCTGTTTGAATTCAAAGCAACGCTTCTGTTTTTCTAAGTCGCTATGTTGACCCCAAGCAGATAAAGCACACTAAATGACACATTCAGCAGAGTGGCTGTGTTCTCGCAGGGCCGCTCTGTTTACATCAGGAAATCCAGCGGGGCGCGGGCTGGGGGGCGGGCGGGCGGAGGCGGCCGGGCGCCGGCCTCCCTCGCGCTCGCCGCCGCGCTGGGCTGGCTCCGCCGCGCTGGCCCCTGGCGCTGGGCGGCTGACTCCATCCAGATGTGCCGCGGCTCCAGAGTGGCTGCCGCGCGCAGTAAATGGGCATCAGAGGCTCGTCAATCTGGGCCAGAGCAATTGCGGTCCCGCGGGCGGCCCCACTGGCACGCGGAAGCGGACCGCGGGAGGGGACCGTGCAGGGCGCTCCTTGGGTGCGGGGAGGCCAGCACTAATGACCGACCCGGGAAATGTTCCTGATACATTAGTACATTTCCTTGTAAATGTCTTTGCTTTAAAAGAAAGGGGAATGCTGTATATCACTTGGAAATGTTGGCTGTCTATAGGTCCCTATGGATATTACTGGGTTAGTACGACTTGTAACCAGAGTAAGAGGAACATAAAAAAGCTGGGAAAGACTGCCAATTAGTCATTACAGGGAGACTGTAAAAACAAGAGAAAGAGGAGGGAACGGGAGGAATAAAAGAATAAAATGCCCCAGGAAATAAAAATTAAAGAAACTCGATGCGGTTTTTTTGTGGTGTTCCCGGAATAGAAAGGGGAAGCAGGACAGCTGGCAGCCTTCTAATAAGGGGTGACCTGCAGACCAGCAAATTCCCAGTGCAGCCCCAGAAGGGACCCTGAGGTTTCGGAGTTATACATTTGCTGCTGTCCCTGTAAAACGCAATCTGGGTCAGTGGGCAGGTAGTGTGCTTTGGAGGAGAACCCAGTTTTGCAAAATCAAAGTCAGACATGTATTTCTGATCGCTTGCTGTCTGCGTGGTCGTTGCTAGCTTAATAATATTTTTTTAAAGGACAAGAACCACTTCTTTAACAAACATCAGCCACAGACCTCAAGCAGACTGAGGCCATGCTGGCTGAAAAGTGTTTTTTAACATGATGGTAATTCTGACTGAAATCTTTGTGTGGGTTTGTTTGGTTTTTTTATCCTTGCTTTTTTGACAAATTCAAGAACTTGTAACATCATAAACTGAAATGAATCCCAGTCCTTCTGCAGTAACTGTATTGACCTTGTTCCAGACTTAACCTAAGTGAAGAGATATGGCCCTGCCCAATGTTAAGGTTTGCAGGCAAAAGCCTCGAACTCACAATGCTTCTTCCAGGGAAAGGCTGTGATAGCTCATGAGACTCCAGGAAGTGGGGGGGAGGGGTGCTGGAGAGGAAGCCTATTCCCAGGGGAGCAAATATTGCTAGTGAGAGAGGAACTGCTTATCTCAGCAGTCTGAGGAGCCCACCCCCAGCCACATTTCAACCCACAGGATTCTAGTCCACACCTCCTCTGAGTCATAAGGATAGCCACATGTGTCTCAGATCCAGCCCCTGGCTAGGGTACAACTCTTGCTAATCAGCGAGGGTCCTCCTTGGTGTCTGGCCACAGATCAGCAGTTGCACACAGCTCAGCTTTACCAGTGCAGAATATCTTGCATCAGATCTATTTGAAAAACAATTACATGAGCAAATTAATTTGGCTGTCAGCCACAGGTTTTTTTAAATCTAGAAGCAAGATCTCAAGAAATGATTAACCACAAACACTATTTTAAAACAACAGTAACCCAAGCAAGAGATGAAGAATTCTTACAGAATAATCAAACATCCTCACATGTGTGCATTCAGGAGTTCCTAGCCACTGTCCCTAAAGTTAAATGGAGGAAATTAGATCTGAGCCTTCTTCAGAGACAGAAACAAAAATAGCAAAAGTTCCTCCTTTCAAAGGATTTTATCTTCATAACATACAGTTTTGAAGTCATTCAGTGGAAAGGTTCTAATCAGGAATGAATTGAAAGAGACTTGTGAACTGGGCCCCCTCACATTGACGAGCCAGCTTTGTCAGTGGGAGGGCCAGCAGCAGATTAACTATGTCTCCTCTAAACTGAGGCCTCAGAAATAATATCACAGTTTTGCTGGCAAGCATGTTCCAGCTAATATTATTTCTCTGCAGCTTCTCACTGAACAAAGCTCTCCACCTGCTCCCTTCTCTGTCTCTGCCCAAATGTCCCCCTCGCTCTTTGGCTCATCTCACTCCTTGAAGAGTTCCATTTCACCTTTTACCCAATTGCAGTTGAAACCTCTGGTTGAGAACTTGGCCTTCTGCTATTCTCTGTACATATTGTTTTCTCCCACGACTATCTCCAACTAACAGTATACACTACTGACTTTGAAAATTAAAACTGCAATCTTGACCTGAAATTTTCCTCTGATTCTAGGTGCATTCTTCTAGCTGATATTTTCCTCTGATTCTAGGTGCATTCTTCTAGCTGCAACTAGACATTTCATTTGTTGAACTTCACATCATCATTCGAAATTCAGTACCTTGAAAAGCAAACACATTATCTTCCTTCCAAAATTCAACTATCTCAGTCCTCCTGGTTCTCCAATTTCTACCAAAGATAATACTACTCTCCCCATAAACAGGCCCCCATCACCTCGGTTTCTCCTTAGCTCAACCCTCTCTTTCTTGCTGCTCCATTCTCATTTCTATCAGACCTGGGGATGTTGGGCCCTGCTCCATTCTTAGAAATACTAAAGTGATCAAGATATCCTGTAGCTCCACACTCATAGATCACTAAACACATGGAAGTCGTGTCAGTCATACCAGCACCACCTTGTAGCATAATTTCTCTGCCTAAATGCTTGTAACCCTCATCTTTTCTTTATATGATAAAGCTCTTATTCATTAAATTTGAAAATCTCAACCAGAGTTAGCTCTTTTTCCACTGCAACCTTCAGTTCCCTGGAACCCTCCCTGAGAAGAGATTCTTAGCCACCTGTCCCCTGCCTGCTAAAGCTGCCCTACTGTCTGCCCTCTGGGGATCTCTTTCTTGAGAGCCATCCTTCTACAGATCTTGAGTTCTTGGAGGAGGCTGACACTCCTCCCTCCTTTCTAGTAGGATAAATTCTAGGCAAAACCTTAAAAGCAAAATCAAGCCTGCAGTCCTCCACAGGGACCCCACATCCCTAGTGAGACATTATCCACTACTTACAGCACTCCCTCTTTGTTTCCCAGTTTTATTTTTTAAAATATATTTTTATCAATTTCAGAGAGGAAGGGAAAGGAAAGAGAGAAACATCAATGATGAGAATCATTGATCGGCTGCTTCCTGCATGCCCCCTACTGGAGATCAAGACCACAACCTGGTCATGTGCCCTTGACCGGAATTGAACCCAGGACCCGTCAGTCTGCAGGCCACTAAGCCAAACCAGCTAGGGCTGTTTCCAAGTGTTAAGTCCTATTTTCAGGTCTGTCTAGACTCTCCACTAGATGTCTCATAGACACTTGAAACTCAAAAGCACTAAAATCAATTGACCCATCTTTACCTTCATACCTTTGTATTCCCCATTAATTTTGAAAATGGTAGATTTATCTCTTCTTATTAAAAAGAAAAAGAAAAAAAAACTTGGGAACACCTCCAGATTTCTCTCCTTCCTCTACTCTGAAGTCCAGTCAGCCAAGCTTGACCTCCTATGGTTCAGATTAGCATGGGAGGGCAACATTGGCAAGCATATGTTTCCAGGGCAGTCACCTCTACCACCTTGACCAAAATGCCCTTCAGAACCATTCTTCAGCCTTCTCCACTGTGCACGTGGAAGTTCCTATCCTCCAACTTCCAGTAAGAGGTGCAGCTACAAGTTGAAGGGCAAACCAAATGTCCTATCTCCACTCATCCCAGGCCCTACGCCATTCTTTGCTGCTCTTCCTAAACCTACCCACAACTCCGTACAAAGTCCCTTCACTATACTCTCCTCAAACGATCCAATTTGAGAATGCTTTCTGCCAGGAAAACTTAAATACTGGGAACTCTGTATATCATATAAGTTTAGGATCTCAGGCTTAGCACAACTCTTGACACATAGCAAGAAACTGATAACAGTTTACCAGGTGAATGAATGAATTACTTAGTGAATACACACTGTTTGATATGTAAGTCTCTAGTATGATTGGGGCATCTCATAGAATATTTAACCTATACTTACATATAGTAAGTGCAATTATTTATTCAATAGAGCTGAGTTATTGAAAGATTGAGTATAGTCTCTACCAGAAAGGAGCTAGAAAACAGGAAGAAAGCTTTTAAAAAAAAATAGGAGGTGGAAGGGGGAAGAGAAGTAGAAAATTTCTTTCAAGTTAAATATTATTATAATCATTTCATTTTTATTATTTAAAAGAACACACACCTCCCATTTCTTCTGTATTGGTGTTTCTGACCTGTCTCTGGTTTATCACACCATAACATTTTCAAACTGAGAATCTAACAAAGATGATCAGGAGGCTTCAAACTTATATTCATTTATTCTGTAGTTATTTTCTCCACAAACCTTTATTATGTCAACCATCAATCAGTGTACTGAGTGTAGGAATAATTCCCAAGAATGTATATCTTAACTAGAGAAACTGAAATGTGACACTGGGTTTACCATACAGAAACACAAAAGCTAAGCACTGCAATAAGAGTTAACACACTGCCACCACAGCGCAGAAGAAGCTGTATGCAAGTCTCTAAAAGCCAAGGAAGACCTCATGAAGCTGGTAATATCTGAACAGTGAGCTGCCCCTGGCAGTGCAGGAGTGAATGCATTCTTGGCAGTCCTAGGAATTCAGCTCATCAGATGTCTACACTCAGAGAAAGAAAAAAAAGTCAGGAAGTAGTTCTGACTCCTAATGTGAGGTAGAAAGTTAAAGTGAGCTGCAGGGGTAGGATCCTTACAGGGGTGGGACCAACATTGCCTTCAGACCATCTCACTCAGGGCAGCCAGCAGCTGGCAGTTCTTGAAGCAGTCCACCAAGGGGCAGGTTCAGAAGGAGTCAGTTCTCTCCAAAGCAAAAAGGAAGAGACATGACCTCAAGGCAACCTTACTAAGGCCCAGGATAATTATAATAAAATTTGCATTGAAGTTTTGACAGTCCTGCCCCCTCCTCCCAACTTCGTGGGTTTTTCTATATGCACTATGGGTAAGGGCATGCACAGAAGAAATATACTTATATAACCCTTTTCTATCAATCATCCCTGGATACAAATGGAAGTCTACATCCTAAAAATCCCTTATTTAAACCACATAACCCAGGGAGTTCAGGGTAATTGTCTCTTTGGACTGGCCTGCTCCTCGCTTGGGGTGTGAGAAGAACTGAGGTCCCAGCCAGTAACCCAGTCAGTAACACTAAGCCACTTCTCTATTCATTAATTGGTTCACTAATACTCCACTCCCCACATCCAATAGTTTAAACTAACACATACTTTGTTGTCATTCGGGGGTTACATTAGGAGGAGGTGGATTTTGGTTTTCTCTAACTAGAAAGCACTCAGCCCTGAGAAAATGAGTATAGTTCCTAATATGGATAGCAATGTGGACACCAGGCTGGGGTGGACAGACAGTGCTGAAGTGACCACACAATATTCCTAGTTTCATAGATACAAGGGGGTGAAAGGCACATACATGCCTTAGTTCTCTGTCCTTCTGTGTCCTTGGTTCAGTCCTCCTCTTCCTTTAGTCAATTGCCTAAGGCTTGGAGTGCACCCCTTCTCTTAAACATACTTCAAGTGTATCCCTTTCTTAAATTATCCTCGATGAAATTGCTGGTTTACTGGAATCCAGGTCCACCACACAGGATGGAAGAGTGAAATGTTCAGTTGGCCACAAGGTCAGGGGACATTAGTGTCACACCATTGGGATTGCACAACAGGAAGGGCTACCACAATGGGAACGTCCCTGTGGGTTGAGAAAGCCTTCTCAATTCAATTAGCTACCCAATTCAATTTGCCCTAGACAAAATTGGAGTCTATACAATTGGAGAGATCTGTTCCCTTTTTAATGTGAACATAAATTAGTAATAGAAGTGTAAAGGAATAGTAAAATAGCAGCACAAATGGCATGCCTTAGAACAAGGGCTATTAAAAAAAGAAAAGTCTGCAAATGAAAGTAAGGCTTAGTAGAGCGCAACCCTGAAATCTTGGCTCACAAGAAAAAAAAAGGAGACGAAAGAAGAAGAAAGAAAAAGAAGGAGGAAGGTGGAGGAGGAGGAGAAGGAGGAGGAATGGGAGGAAGATGGCTGGTGAGTGGGAGAGTTTCCTGAAGCATGAGTAAATTCTGGCAGAAATACAGCCGTTTTTTGGTGTCAATCCACATGACAACACAATCTATGAATTTTGTTTCATATTGGATTTGAATAAACTTGAAGATTCAAAACAAAACCCATTTGAAACAAGCTCCACAAAGCAGCTCTATCTTCCTAGTTAAGTATGCTTCTGTTTTAGATTGCAAAAGGGATTGGAAGGCTGGCCTGGGACTAACATACACATATACATATACAAGCACACACAGAGAGACCAAAGAGACAAGAACACACATGCACACACTTAGAAACATACCCCAGGAACAGGAGCAGTGCCTGGAAAAGACTCAGGTACAATTAGTAGCACTTTGATACTGCCACTGAGAACCTGCTCTTCTCTTTTTCTTCCTTCTTCTTATTCTTATTGTCTTAATTTTATCCAGCAGGAGTAAAGAAAAATATTTGGACCAGCCTGCAGACATGCTCTGAGCTTTGAAGAAACCAGGGCAGAAGAAATTAAAACCATTTATAGTCCTGGTGTGGTAGTTAACATATTCGATCTATTCCAACATTTTCCCTTCTTTTGTGGAATTTATTTCCTAAAGAGGTAGGGGTGATATGTATTAGGATTGACACATAACAGGTTTTTTTAGATAGTGAAAAACAAAATCCAACATGCTTATAGATGTATAAGATCATTGAAAAACAACTAAATTAACCATTAAAAAAGGTAAGTTTAAAAAAAAGCAAGTTATCCAGATATACAGCCAATATAAATATCATTTTTATTTAGTATGTGTTTTAATATCCATATAATCCTATTAGTGAATGTCTGTCTCCCCTACTGCATGCCTGTCTAGGCTGGTTGCTAAACTCCTCTTTCTTTGAGCACCCTCGCAAAGCCAACAGTGCAAGGAATGCCACACTTTTAGCACAGTGGGTGATTTTTGCCCCCACCCCTGTCCACAGGATGTTCAGTAATGTTTGGTGATATTATAAGTTGTCATGACTGGGGGATGAGGATGCTGCTGGCATCTATTGGGCTGAGACCAGAGATGTTGCTAAACATTCTATAGGGCATAGGACAGTCCCCTCTCCCTAAATACAAAATAATCTACTTCAAAATGTCAATAGTGCCAAGGGAGAGAAATCTTGACTTAACACATAAGCCTACCTTCTTCCCCTATCAAGAGAGCATCTCCACACAGTTCTCCCCCCATGTTCTCCCTCTCCCTTCTTGTCCTCTTACATCATGTTCTCTTGGCTACCAAGGCAAGAGCCAGCATGGAATCCACAACTGCTTGGCATAAATACCTAATAATTTGGTCTGCTAACCAGAACTAGAAGTTAGTATAGTGTGTACTATGTATGCAAGCAAGAGTGATGGCCCAAACTCCTTGCAAAGATAAGCTGAAATAACAATCAGTGTTACCTCAGACCACAGTCACCTACTGCCAGGCAGTTGTGAGAATCGCAAGCATATGATTTCAAGGAACATATTTTATCTTGGTGAGTTTTATAAGAAAAAAAAGGAAACCATTTTACCCATTTAGCACTATTCATTTGAGGTCTGCATTTGATTTCTTTGAGTAGGATACAAAGACTTCCAAACTGATGTCAGAATAAATGACAGCTTTGGAAAATGGCAACCATCAGGATTTTCTTCACAAAATCCAGGTCTCCCTGGACATAAGCTTTCAGAAGCCTTGGTAAAAAGGGAGGTCCCACACAAGCCAAAGAGGGCAAAATGCCATCCTCAGCAGAAGACAAGGCCTTTTTGTACTTTTCTCCTCTGTTACAGATTCTGTTGTGAGTTTTAGACAAAGTATGTGTTTAAGAAACTAGCTGTTTAGCTGGTTAATTGTAATTTTGAGTAAGTCATTTTATTTCCTATACCTCCGTTTCCTTACCTGTAAAATGGGATTTAATGTCAACGCAACAGTTAACAGCAAATAAATAATTGCTAGGTACTGAGTATTGTCTAGGTCCAATCTAACTTAAATACCACTATAGCCCTAAAATGACTGGGCATTTACAAATAAAGAAACTTGGTCTCACAATGGTTAAATAACTACCCTGCTTACAGAGATGAAGGGAGATTAGATTGTAATGCAGGCTGGCCATTGTCTCTTAACAATCACACTCTACTATCAAGTAGGTTCCTAGGAGGAAGAAATGCGATTATGCTTACAGTATTGCCAGGTTTAGCTTTTAATGAATTAAAGTTATACTATAATTAAATCAACAAATTTATCTTTCTGTTTCTCTGCTTTGCAAATACTGCTGAAAGAGTCAACTATGAGGGAAGCTGGGCCTATTTTCATATAGTAGAAACTGGTGGTGTCCCACTTTTAGATCTGCTGTCTAACCAGGATTCTATGCTCCTTGAAATTGCCCATTAGGCTCTGGGTTTATGAAATCCTGATAAAACACTAACAAGGAGAGGTTATTAAAGTTCAGTCTTTTTTTGTAGAAGAATCCCTCAGTCTCAATCTCCCTAGAAATGTAGTAAGAGTTCTTCAACATTGCTGTTATGTGAGAGAGAAGAGACCTAACATTTTGTCAGTCTTAGATAAAGGTACATTTATGTTTTTCTGAAGAAATAGTGTGCTGGTGTGGCACCTTATCTAATTTTATACCTTACAATCTCTGTTGTTTTGAGTAATGGACAAAGACTCAAATAGGATCTGGGAAATACAAGTTTCAAATTAACCTTCCCACTAAGTTGACCTTGGAAGTGAAATTCCTCATCTGAATAACATTGGTACCTCATGGTATTGGGACAGTTGAAACAGAGGTGAGGAAATGCTTTGAGTAAAATTTCAAAGAAAATATGAATATTTCTAATATTCCAAACCCTATGCTGACTTCTTACTTTTTTGATATCCTATTCTGACAGAAAGTTATCCTATTGGTATCTCCCTCCAACATCATTCGTGTTTAAGTACTCCTAATCTGGTATGAATTGGAAAATGAGATAACTTGGTTTAAGACTTTTATGCTCCAAGATGTCAATGCTGCTGTCAAAGTTGAAAGAGTTTTTTCTAGGTTCAAAGACATTTTCCAGAGGATTCACATTGCCCAAACTTAGACTTCTAGATAATTAAAGTATTGATGGCAAATATTTATTGAGTGGCTACTTTGGGTAAGATCCATTTCTAAGCATTGAGCAAGACAGAAAATGTCCCATATTATGGAACAAAGCTTGTATCCTACTGGGAGCGGGAGATAGACAATAAACAAAGAAGTACATACATAATAGATTGTATGGGTAGGAGAAGAGCTAAAAGGACATACTTATGAAGATATGATGGAGTCTTTAGTGCAGGAAGAGTGGAGCTTCTGATAATTGAGCTAAGACCTAATTAATGTAGAAGCAGTACAACAATGAGATGAGCTTTTGCAGATCCCACTGGTATATGTAAGCCTTTTTTCTGTGAAAGTTCTGTAAGCACCAATTCTGTGCCTAACACTGTGCTGAATGCTAGAGCACCTGTGTGTCGGTCCTTCTTATTCAAGTGGAGCAAAAGAACAGGGAGCTTTGCCTTCCTCACCTTCACTCCCTAGGCTGGGGTGGAGGGAGGTACAACTATATCCATATTTTAGGAGTGAGCTGCACCCTGTAAAAGGAGGCTGCACACAGGATTAGCTATCTAGTCACTGCAAAATATCTCCGCAACTGAGATAAACTCTTCATGCAATGTGATGGCATTGGCAACCTCTTTATTAGTTGAAAAGAACATTACTCAAGCACTCTCTGAGTAAACTGCTTGTACCACATTTAAAAGGGACCTGTGCTTCCAGGAGGAGTCTACAAACCAAGAGCTGTGTGTGCATTTAAGTATCAAGGTTACATACAGATCAAGAGAGGAGCCTCCTCTTAGACTATCTGAAGAAAAGCTGAAAAAGCACAAGCAGCACAGTGTGCCCACCTCTTCTCCTCCTTGATCCTTGGATCTTCACTTAGCTTCCCAAGGAAGGTCCCAGCTACACTTTCAGCATTAACTGCAAACAGGTCATATCTAGAAGAGTCACCAGCTGGCCATGTGGGTGCTGCCTTACCAACAATGCTGGACCATAGTCGCCAAGTCGCTAAGACACTCACCAACTACGTGGTAGACCAAATCCCCAAGCACTGGGAAGGAATCAATGTTCACAAGACACTTGCTACAGGCTAAAAGGGCTTTCCCCATGTCTATTTCATTTTCAGAGCAATCATTGTGGGGTCAGCATGATTATCTCCATTTGCAGATGAGAACACTGAGAGGCTGAATTACTGTGACAGATACTAGATTTAAAGTAGAATCTATTTCTTGCCAAAGTCCAAAGCCCAAGCTCTTTCCAAAATGCCATACTGCCTCCTATCAGCATCCCCACACATTGCCACCACCAGCAGCTAGAACTTGAACTGCAAATTAGAGATTTAGGGCCAATCTCCATAGTGTGTGGGGTAACTCCTGGCTTCTCAAGAAATCCTCCTTGTGGCCTTATTTACTTATCCACCATGCTGCTCACTCCACAGACAGGATGGCTCGGGAGCCTGCTGAAACCTGACCCACTGAGCCAGGAGCTTCCCCAGACATCAGCCTGCCTAGTCCTCCCCGGCTCTGGTAATGAGCTTTTTGAGACAAAGGGGCTTTGGCATTAGACCCAGTGTCACCAAGTATGCTAGTGGTAGAGGCACCTGGGGCTAAGTCTATTCCCAAGCATTCTGCACAATGTGCCTGATGCCCTTGACCTTATGGAGATTCTCCCAGAATTTCATTTATGATGTCATAGCCTCCTAAGTCTATCCCAATGGCAAACTGCATTTCCATAAATGTCAAAAGGATCACTTCCTGAAAACGCTGACCATCTTAACCTTGAAGATATGGATGTATATGTATATGTATGTATGTGTATGTATATGTATATGTATATCTATATCTATATCCATATCCATATCTATAGATGATGTCAGCGGAGCCTATAGCGGTATAAAACCTTGTATCATGGAATACATGTGGAGCTGTGTCACTGCAGATAATTCGGTATGAAGGATATCATGCAGTCAAAGTCAGGTTTCTTGTCAACAATACTTTGTTTTGTTTTGTTTTTAAGTATAAGTGAAAGTTTATTTAGAAAGTCAGAGGTAGAAGAAGTGAGCTGTAGAAGAAATGGGCTCAAAGGCAAAAGAAGGTCCCTTGGAGCTTAGGAGAGATAGAGAGAGACCAGGAAATGCAACTGGGGGGCGGGGGAGGTGGGAGGAGGCAGGGCGTGTCCAGAGACAGAGCTGCCATCAATACTTTTGAAAACAAATACAGTCCACTGATCTTTAGTTTATATCATGTGGCAACAAAAATACAGAAATCAAAAACATAAAGTAAAATTCTAAAGTATTTCATTTACACAAACCTTATTTTACACATATCATCTGTATGAGGAACAAAGATGGGGGAGTTTTTGCGTTCTTTCGGCTTGCTGCAATATGTAAAATAAAACAGGATATTCCAGTGGCAAAACTTCATTCTCAAGTCAGATTATGAGACTTCAGGTAAATTCTTTCAGTCTTTCTCTAACTCACCACTACATTTATAATAAAATCATAATAATGTTGCTTGATACCTACATTTTAAAAAGCTTGAGATGATCAGTTGAAATAAGATTGAGCAGCATATTAAAACTTTCTAGCCCTGGCCAGTTTTGCTCTGTGGTTAGAGTGCCAGCCTGCAGACCAAAGGGTCTCGGGTTCAATTCCCAGTCATGGGCATGTAGTACCTTGGTTGCAAGTTTAATCCTGGGCCGGGCACAAATGGGAGCCAACCAAGCTATGTATCTCTCTCATGTTGATTGTCTTTTTACCTCCCACTCCCCTTCTCTCCCTCCTCCTCCCTGCTCCTCTTTTCTACTCTCTCTAAAAAAATCAATGGTAAAAATAGCCTCATATCTTGGGTGAGGATTAAAAAATAAACAAATGAAACAAAAACTTTCCAAAGATATAACATTGTTGTCATTTATTTTTTTATTTAATTTTTGGTTCAACATGGTACTTCTGAGCACTTTACAACTGTGGTTAAACTAAGACAAACTACGTGAATTCCTATGCATTAATCAACATCCTTTGGGAAAAGAAGTCCTATTTTAAAAGGTGCAACAGAGAACTTGCTTGTTTGCAACCAGCTTCATGGAGAAGCCAATTTTTGCATTGTTAATTGAGAACATACATGTTAAATTTGAGGCTTAGAGTTATATTAAAACATACTTTATTTTCAAGGACCACAAAATGAAAATATTCAATGTGGAAGAAAGTGCTTTATGAGCTATTAACAAAAGCTCTCACACTCTTTGCATGTTGCAGGTTGGCAGGCATCGGAGCGCAGGAGCCCTGCAGCTTTGTAGCGGCAGTTCCCTCTGTTCCTCCAATCTTCCTAGAGAAAGCTGATGTCTGGCCAAAGTCAATATGGGATGAAGTGGGCTCAGCACTCTCATTAACTCTGGTGTTTTCCTTTAATGGGACTTGAGAATGGAGCTTTTGCACTAGAATTTCCTGTTTCACTTTCCTTTCATCTCTATCTCCCTCCTATTCTATGTTTTTCATTTGTACTATTATGTTATTCTCCCATGAAGTTCAGTTTTTACATGTTCCATGAGGACCATGGAATTGAGAGTCTGAATTTTTTAAATCTCTGAGCAGACTATACAGTTCAAATTTCCTTATCACTTACTAAACCCATCATGGATAGCATACATCTGAAAAAGTTCTGAACCCAGGGCCCCAGGATGGGTGGACAGGCACATTCTTCAGCAGGATACAAAGTAAAATCTTTCCTTTATGCTTTTATAAAATCTCTCCTTAAAAAAAATAATTGGATTGTTTAACAAGTGTGGAGGAGATGAAGAGAAGAAATTGCTCTGAAATCTGGCTTCATACATTTTAATTAAGAAAAAACAACCCCGCTCTGCGACATTAACACAACTTTTAAATCTCAGTCAGCTGGTGCTTTTGCTCTCCCAACAGCAACTAAAAAGGTCCAACTGTTCTCAGCATTTGAAATGCCTAAAGATGCATATGCCTATGGATGATCTCAGGGGGGAAAAAAGGACAACAGAAAATAAAAAAGATAATGTGTTGATATTTCCCCCCTGAAAGCAAACAACATGTATAGTTTTCCTGCTCTCCTTTCTGGGATCTTGTACTCTTCAAGCACCAAATGGTTTGAAGTGTGTGTTGTTGGGTCTTGTTTTGTTTTTGTTTTTCCTTTTGTTTGTGAGTTGTAATTTTTTTTTAATCAGGCAGAAGGATTAATGGAGCCTTATTAGCCTGCACAAATTAATAACAAACTCCACCAGATTTCTTAAGGAATCAGAGAACTCCATGTGCAAACCCTTTTCACAGAACATGTGATCCTCTCTAAATCAAGTAGCATGCGCCTCACAGACAAGCACTGTTGGCTGTCTTGGAAGCCTGGACAGCTTTCATGTTTCACCTGGGACCCGCTCTCTGAAACCAGGTCACTCTGAGAAGCCGCAGGATGTCTTGTAAACAGTGCGCCCAGCACTTGTGGCCTGATATAGAACAGAAGCACAATTCAAGGGGACTCCTGAGGAATTTCTCCTGCTCTGGAGGAGGCTGACTGTACATGTGACCTTCTGGAAAGAGAACAAAAAGACGCTCCCTCTGAAGACAGCGGAAATATTGTGTGCATGTGTGTGTGTGTGTGTGTGTGTGTGTGTGTGTGTGTGTGTGTTAATTCTCACCCGAGGATATTTTTTCCCATTGATTTTTTTAAAGAGAGTTGGGGGGAGGAAGGGAGGGAGGGAGGGAAGAAGAAAGAAACATCAACGTGAGAGAGACACAGGGATTGGTTGCCTCCCACATGTGCCTTGACTGAGGCCAGGGATCAAACCTGAAATCCAGGTATGTGCCCTTGACCGGGAATCAAACCTGTGACCCTTCAGCATATGGCCAACGCTGTAACCACTAAGCCATGCTGACCAGGGCAGAATTATCTCTCCTCGAAAGGCTTTCTGCAGGTGCTGCCTGGCCACAGTTGGCCTGCTGCTGCACTCCTACAGTGCAGATAGGCTGGGGCTGACCTCACAAGGCGCTGCCCCACTGCTTTCTCAGGGGCAGAAGGGAACCAGTCAGAAGCTGGGAAGTTCGTTAAAGACATTACCCACTTTGAAATGTTGTGAAGCTTCTTGGAGACTCATTTGCATTTTCTAATACAAACCTCTCTCTCCCACTCTAGTGTAAATTTAGCAACTCCTGAAGAGAAAAAAGTAAGGCCATGTGCCGCCTTTCTCAGTGCTGCACATGGTCTGTGTCAGGGAGAGCGTCAGGACCTTGGCTGTGAAGGCATCTGGGGACACTGCTGTGTGAACCTCAGGCTAAATCTGCTGACCCTGTGCCCTGCCAATTGCTCCTTTTGGGGTGAAGGGAAAACTTACCAGTGACATGGTCACTTTGTTTTCCAAAGAATTTGTGATGAATTTTAAGCATCACATATTTCCTTACAGTTACTTAATGAATTCACAGGGACCAAAAGAAGATGAAAGTTTGGGCTATTTTGAATTTGGAATGCTTTTTCTTCTTGCTTCGTTTGTTTTTTCTTTCATCTTTTAACTTTAAGATGATTCCACATCTGCATAATACAAAGTATAAAGGACACAATCTCATTGACATAGATGACGCAAACCAGATTTGACAACACAACCCAGAAAGGCATGAGGGAACAGCTACTTAGCTACTTTACTTTTTGAGCAATTCAAGGTAGATATGAAAAGTAAATCCTGTAGATATTTGGGTGAAAATAAAAGAAAAGATTGTTTATCTCCTTTATGTATAAAAAATCAAAAAACAAAAAATGGTGGGCTGGGGAAGGGTGGGGAGGATAAAAAAGAATCCTGCCTGGCATGATGGCAAAGTTGAAGACTGGAAGGGAGTGGTTTGGGAGCAGAGGAAAAAGCACTGAGGGAGCAGTGTGCTCCTGAGAGCAGAGCTGGACAGACAGCCATACACGCTGCTCCTGGGCACCTGGACATCCCCAATGAGAGCCCAATGGGGCTTACTCTTGTTCACTCATATTGGGAATTCAAGCATGCCATTTCACTCACACAATTATTATTAACAGGTGCTAAATATTTCTCTCTGTTCTGTGCATACTATAATAACTTGGACAAAAAAAAATGTCTCTACTTTCATGAGCCTTGCAGTCTTATGGGGCAATGGACATAAACAATAAGTTAATAAACAAACAAGAAATATCAGAAAGAAATGTTACAAAGTGAACTAAGCAGACTGATAGGGAGTGATGGAGAACTACTCTTAAGGAGCTTGTCAGGGAGAACCTATCCAAGGAGGGGACATTGGAGCTGAAACCAGAATGAGAAGAAGGACCAACTGGGCCAAGTAAAAGGGGAGATGAAGCAGATGGCAAAGACAGATCGTGCAAATGCCCTGAGGTGGGAAAGGAACAAAAAGCAGTTCAGCCTGACCAGATGTTTGTGAGAGTGGGAAAGCACAAAAAGATGGAATGTAAGAGCGGGTGCGGGAGGTGGTGGAGAGGTGACTGACGGTCCAGGAGACCAGCTTTGTGGGAAGTGCTATCCCTGGTTCCTAATTCTTAATCACCTGAGCAACTGTCAAACCCTAATCACTTCACAGAAGACAGTGGAGAAATTGTCATGGCCAAGACACCAGCAAGGTCAACCTGGGCAATTTCAGAGTCGCAACTCCCACCTTAGATGGCCCTCTTGATATCTCCTGCAAGTGCTTCAGCACCCCATGGCGGTTCTCTCCCCTCTTCCTCTGAGCGCAGTCCTCCCCACATGTACGCCCAGTTCCCATGGTGCTCCAGGTCACAAGAGTGACGTGTAGAAGGCACCATACCTGGTTCTTCCTTCCAAGCTAATCCTTTTTCTCTTTACTCTAGGACCTTCTGCCTTCAGTACAAACACTGGTGAAAGAGAACCAGCATTGTGGGGAAATTTCTGCATTTCCTGCAGTTTGCTCTTCCTATATCCTTAAACGGAAGACAGGCAAGTCCGGAGATAGTAAACTGCTCCAGGCGCTGAGCCCTCGACCTCAGAGCCTGCACAGGGGACACCCCAGGGTCAGCACTCCCAGCTCTGAGCACTGCTGCTCCTCAAAGTGAGCAAGCTTCTTATTTTCCTTGCGTTGCTCCTGGACACTACTAAGAAATATTTGCAATTACCTGTGTTCTTTCTAAGGCTTCCAGAAATTGCCATGTCAGTAGAATCCTTTGGTTTTCTTCCTATTTGATTTCTATGCATCATCTAATACTGATAGCCAATCTCCTATTCCATTATAGAGCAACACTGGTCCTTGTTCTCCCGCTGTGTCTCCTTATCTAGCTCTCAGTAACCTATGTTCTATCTCCTCGCCCCTTCTCCCTTCTCTTCCCCACTCCTTTATTCCTCTCCTCCTCCTCTCTTCTTTGTCCCCCTCTTCCTCTTTCCATAGCCTCACTCACTGCTCCCACCGCTGTCCCAGTTTCAAGTCCCATCAGTTCACTCAGTACACCAATGCCTCCCAGACAGGTTCTCTAATTCCCATCCTTTTGATTTCTGAAATTGTAAACTCCAACTGTCTGTTGGATACTCTATAAGCACTCAAATGGACCATATTTTAAAGTAAAACCATTATTACAAAAACTTGTTAACTGGCTTCATGCTTTATTCACCAATCAAAATTCTGCTTATCTTTCAAGACCTAGCCCAAGCACTACTTCCTCATGAAGTGTTCTCTCAAAACTAAGCAACCTTCTTCTCTGTATCCCTTAGTCCTGTAGCGATTATACTAAATTGGTTTGTGTATTTTCCTCCGCACTTAAGAACAAAAACTGTCTCATTAATTTCTGCCGACGAGGACAGAAGACTGCATCGCACTTTTGAAGGGCCACAGACAGTGATATTAATAAAACGTTGAATCCCTTTAATTTTCCCAACATTCATTCTTATTTGTGCTTCTAACTGACAAATCTCCAAGACTAGCACAAAAAGCTGTCACAGATGGTTAGAGACCAGCAGTTTCAAGTGTAAGAACTAAAAAAGGTAATGTCTTGAATTACCTATTGGTTTGTCGCTTTTTGTTTCTCATTTTTACTTGAGTCTTCAGAATATTTCACTGGATTAATGTTGTTGTGACACTTATTTCTCTCAGGGCCTCCCAGTCTCTGTGCAGAGCTGTGAGCTGTGCATAAAATAGCTTCTAGCTCTGCTGTGTGGCCACTTCCTTCCAGGCCTTGGGCAGCATGGAAAGCCAAACACTGTGCAGGGACAGAGGCAAGTGGGAGCCAAAGTTCCCAAAACAGGTGAGACCACAACAAACCGCAAATCAGCCCTAACATCCACTGCTTAGACTTTGTTATACAAAGAGGCCCACATGAGAAACAGAAACTTATGACAGTGCCTTGCATGGTTTGATATTCTCAGGGCTCAGGAACCCCTGAGGGCCTGGAAAAGCAAGCAAAGAGCTGCTCGGAGAGACACGTTCTTTCAATCAAGACCACACAGGATTGCAGGAGAAAAAAATTTCTCACAAGAGCACATCATAATACAAAATTTTGTAACACACAAGAAAGTATTCATTACAAATAAATCAGCAGACATAGCAAAGCACAGTAATTTCAATAATAGAACAATATTGTCAAGTGAATTATAAAATAAATAAATTTAAATTATTAAAAAGATAACTGAAACAATAAAACCCCTATAGAAATTAAATAATGAATAGATATTGATAAGGATATAAATCTAAATAATATAGTCATGAGCTGCATAATGGTATTTTAGTCAATTACTGACTGCATACACAATGTTGTTCATGAAAGATTAAAGTAGAACTGAAGAATTCCTATCATGTGCTCTTCCTACTTATAAAAAAAGTTTGCTATAAAATAGTATGCCATGTTATGCCAGAAGCAGTCTCACACATGTCTTGTTTACTGGATCTCATGGTTGCATTATTTTCTGTTATGTTGTTTTATTCATCATGGCCCCTCAGTTTGAAAAATTGCCTGCTAATATTGCCAGTAAGAGGCCATGTCTAATGATTGACCTGGATGCAAAATTAAAAGTGATTAAGGACTATGGAAATGGAAAATCAGCTATGGCTATTGCTTGACAGTCAGGCTACAGTTTTGAAGAACAATAAGGTGTTAAAGGATCTGCTTCAACAAAGGCATCAAGACTACCAAAAATTCAAGAAGAGCCTCTATCAAACATGGAGAAACTTCTGATAACCTGGTCTGAAGACCAGACACAAAAGTGTGTCCTTCTCAGCAACGTGATGATTATGGCCAAAGCAAAACATTGGTTTGCAATCTTGAAAGAAAAGACTGAACCCAACCAACTACAATGTTGAATTTATTGCTAGTTCTGGGTGGTTTAAACAATGTAAAAAATTATTATTCATTAAATAATGTAAATGTAAGTGGTAAGTTTGCTTATACTGAAGAACTTTTGGAAACTGTAGATAAGCTGATTGTAAAGGAAAATTACTTGACAGAACAAAATTAAATACAAATTAAAACGCCCAATTGTGAAAACAGATGCCTAAAGGGACTTCTACATATATGAAGGCCAAGTCAAAGTCAGGTTTCAAGGCTTTTAAGGACAGGTTAGCCATCTTATTTGGAGCAATGCTGCTGGCTTCAAATTGAAATCCTTTGTGACTGGCGCAGAGAGAATCCCAGGCCTTCAAGCGTATCAATCAGCACTCACTGCCAGTGTACTGGACAAGAAATCATGATGTCCTGGCTTCTCTTCCAGGACACCCTCCTAAATTACTATGCCACCAACATGGAAAAGTACTGTTTGGAGAATAACATACTTTTTAAGATTTTTATTGCTGATTATATTCCCAGACATCCTCCTTTTATTGGTGATCTTCATCCCAATATCAAAGTGATATTTCTCTCTCTAAATACAATATCCTTGACCCAATCAATGAATCAAGGAGTTATAAAAGCTTTTAAGGCCTACTATGTGAAGAAGACCTTTTCTTAGGCTGTTGCTACAACTGAGAAAACACTGATGTCTCTCTGGAAGGATTACCACCTCTATGACTGCATCAAGAACCTTGCTTGGGTTTGAGGTGATGTCACCAAGGAGTGTATGAATGGCATGTGGTAGAAGACAAACAGAAGAGTTGTCTGTGATTTCAAAGAATTTTCCAAGGATAAGGAGGTTTCAAAAATCAACAAGGCCATGGTTGAGATGGCAAACAATCTTGAGAAACTCCTAATGGAGTTCCATGTGGAATTGACTAATAAGGAGTTGCTAGAACTCAAATAGGAAAGCTTCACTGAAAAGGAAACTGCAGGAGAAGAAAAAGAAGACCCTCCAGTAAAAATCATGGTGAAAGGTTTTCAGATTTCAACAAGCTCCTTAAAAAATTTAAAAACATGGACCCCAACAACAAAAGGTTTTCATTAATAGAGAGAAATGTTCATGGTGAATTATCTACTTACAATCTATAATAAAAAAAGAAGCTACAAACCAAGAAAACTACTATGGACATATTTCTGAAAAAGTGACATCTCCTCAACTAGAGCCAGAGGCAGGCTCTGCAGGAGGTGTTCCAGAAGAAGGCATTGTTATCATAGGAGACAGATACAAATGTCATTACTTCTAAAAGCCTTCCACTGAGACAAGATGTGGAAGTGGAGGCAGTGATATTTATGATTCATACCCTGCATAGGCCTAGGTTAGTGTGTGTCTTTATATTATTAGTTTCTTTTAAAAAAAAACATTTAAAATCAACGGAGAAAATGATATAAAGTAAGGATATAAAGAAATGAAATATTTTTGTAAAGCTTTACAATGTATTTGGGTTTTAAACTAAGTATTATTACAAAAGAGTCAAAGAGTTTAAAAAAAATTTTAACTTCTAAAGTAAAAAAGTTACAGAAGCTAAGATTGTTATTATTAGAGAAAGAAAAATTTTAATAAACCATGTAGTCTAAGCGTACAGTGTTTATACCGTCTACAGCAGTCATGGTACCATCCTACACCTTCATAGCCACTCACTGACTGACTCACCCAGAGCACCTTCCAGTCTGCCAGCTCCTTTCATGGTCAGTGCTCTACTCACAGACACCATTTTTAAATCTTTTATATCATAATTTTACTGTATCTTTTCTATGTTTACGTATGATTAGATACAGTCATACCATAGTGTTACAATGACCTACAGTGTTAAGTACAGTAATATACTGTACAGTTTTGTAGCTGAGGAGCAATAGGCTATACAGTGGCTCATGAGCCATATGCAGCTCTTTGGCCCCTTGAGTGTGGCTCTTCCACAAAATACCATGTCCTGGGTGAGTCTATTTTGAAGAAGTGGTGTTAGAAGAAGTTAAAGTTTAAAAAATTTGGCTCTCGAAAGACATTTCAATCATTGTACTGTTGATATTTGGCTCTGTGGACTAATGAGTTTGCCGACCACTGGGCTATACCATATAACTAGGTGCATAGTACACTATATATACTATCTAAGTTTATGTAAGTGCACTCTATGATATTCCTGCAATGCATTTCTCAGAATGTATCCATGTCATTAAGTGACACATGACTGTAATAAGCTCTAAAAAGTGTACATGAAAACCTATATGGAACATAACAAAAGCTTATCATTAAAGAATGTGTTGAGGTAAAAACAAGCATTTACCACTCTGCTATAGTCTTTTTAGCAAATAACAGATTCAGTTACTCTACAGATTTCTTTGTCGGTCTCCAGTTATTTCTCAAAGAAGCAGATTGTAAAGTCAAAAGACCTACTATAGGGAGTATTTAAGTTTCTCAAGGGACTTTCTCCATATTTTATGGTGCTACAAAGAAATCTTTGACAACTAATATAATGTCAGTTTACAGATTTTAGTCATGAAGGAAATGAGTTTTAATTGCATATTATATAGATTAATAAGTAGCTGAATCAAATAAACATCAAATAAACAGCTATATCTGACAATTGATTATTGCCGCCCTTTGATTATTATTACTCCCATCATCTAATTTCCCATTTTTATCAACCCCACCACATATATGTATGCAATAAAATAAAATAAAATAAAAATGACACAAAATCAAAGGGTCAAATCACTAAGACTGTTCTGCTTGTGATAAGAAACTTTTTTATGGCCTATCATTTTCATAGTTGCCATCATCTGTTGGCAACATAAGATGGTATGTAATAATTTGTTGGGGTTTTTTTTAATAAGGTAAATCATTCCTTCAAAATCATATAATATTTAAAATCCATACCTTGTTTTCGAAAATCTAGTTTTTCTTTTTTTTTTTTTATCCCTTCCTTCCTATTTTTTTAATTGAATTTTAAAACAAGAGACTATCATCTCACTATTCTTCCAGTTAAATTCCTTTGGTCTGATTATTTCCAAAAGAAGTAACAGAAAATTACCTGTTAGATTTCTATGAATTTTTCTGAGACTTGTCAAATGTCTCTTGACCTAAAGTCCAGGCCAACTCTAGCCACTTTGAGACAGAATTTGATATCATTGTCATCTTAAATTCCATTTCCACTCAATCCCCAGATTACAGACTTTGAATCCTTTGATTTATTAGAGACTTTGAATCCTTTGAAATAATATGCTGGAGGTTGACTAAATATTCTCAGGAGGAAAAAAAAAATCATTGCTTGTCTCTCTTACTCACAAACACAACATGGAAACAAGACCTAAACCCCAATGTGTTAGCCCCTCATGGTCACATTCCATTCCCAGGCCTGACTGATGAGGTGGTCTGGGAAGCATTCTGGCTGGGAGAGATCACATTGCTAAATGGGGATGTGAAAAGTAATGTGGTTTCCTGAAAGTTTCCAGCAAGTACATGGGAATGGAGCTCTTGAAAGAGCCATGGAGCTGGAAGCACTTCCCTTCTGAGAAACACTTCCAATTCCCCCACAGAGCCAAGTGTAATAACAGCCCTGACATTATTATTACAAAGGGGAAAAAATCATTCATGCAGACTTGCTGCTGTAATTTGGGTATTTATAAGCTACACCCACTTCACAACCTTAAAGCCATGTGGTTTAAAATGGAGCCCACACAAAAGAGGGGGTTGTTAGTCAAAGCCATAGGGCAATTTCAGTCCAGTCTTTCTGAAAGTGACAGGGATGGCTGTTTTTTAAGTTATTTGAGACACTTTTTAAAAATTGGTCTCTTTCTTTCTATATGCAATATATATCCTTAAAGCTTTAACAAAATTTTCCCTTTTTCAACCACAAGATAGAGTTCCAGACATGGGCAAAGGATTCATGTAATAAGAGCTTATGGTTCAGGGGAACTTAATACAATAATCATGTGTTCAGGAATATTTTCCGCAGTTGCAGCTCATTTTTTTCCCTTTACTGAGTCTGCTTTATTTAGAATGAACCAATGGCTCCCAGAAGTCACAGTGGCCTCCCACCATGCACATGTGTCATCAGTTACATTTGGACCAACTTCCCCAGTGGTCATGAGCAGTACACTGCTTTAAGAGATGTAGCATTACACATTGATTTTGTGGTTCTTGTGCAGTGACAAGATGATTCTTTTCTTTTTAAATTAAATTTATTGGGGTGACATTTGTTAATAACATTATATTAGTTTCAAGTGCAGAATTCTATAATACATCATCTGTATATTGCATTGTGTGCTCACCACCTATAGTCAGGTTTTCACCATATATTTGACCCTTTTTACCCTTTGCTACCTCCCCCTACCCTTTCCCCTCTGGTAATCACCATACTATTATCTGTGTCTATGAGTTTGTTTCTTTCGTTTGTTCATTTGTTGCTTTCTGTTTTACATTTCACAATGAGTGAAATCAGCTTCTTGTCTTTTTTATCTGATACTTCATTTAAAATGATGCTCTCAAAGTCCATTCATGTTGTCACAAATCCAGTATTTCATCATTTTTTCTGGCTGAGTAGTATTCCATTTTATATGTACCACATCTTTATCCAATCATCCATCAAAGAATACTTTGGTTGTTTTCACATCTTGGCTACTGTGAATATTGCTGCAATGAACACAGAGATATATATGTCTTTGCAAATACTGTAAATGTTTTTAATTTGTTTTGTGTAGATACCAATAAGATGCTAGGTCACATCACAGTTTCATTCTTAAATTTTTGAGGGAATTCCATATTGTTTTACCTGGTAGCTGTACCAGTTTACATTCCCACCAGTATATAAGGGGTCCTTTTCTCCACAAATTCTCCAACACTTATTATTACTTGCCTTGATGATAATAGCCACTCTAACAATTGAGACACGGTATCTCCTTATGGTTTTAATTTGCATGTCTCTTATCACTAGTGCAGTTAAATATTTTTTTCATATATATGTAGGCCATTTGTATGTCTTCCTGAGAAAAGTACCTGTTCAGATTCTCTGAACAATTTTAATAGGATTGTTTGTATTTGTGTTGTTGAGTTGTATGAATTCTTTATGTATTCTGGAGACTAGCCCCTTATGGTAGGTACTTTTTGCAGATCTATTTTTCTTTTCAGTCGATTGCCTTTTTGATTTGTTGATGGTTTCTTCTCCTGTGCAAAACCTTTTTAATATGATATATTTTATTTTGGCTTTTACTTCACTTATCTTTGGGGTTAAGTTTATAAAAGCCTCTGTGAGACTAAGATCCATTGGTTTAGTTCCTGTTTTCTCTATGTATTTTTTGTTTGTTTCAAGTCTTATATTTAAGTTTTTTTTAACATATTTTATTGATTTTTTACAGATAGAAAGGGAAAGGGATAGAGAGTTAGAAACATCGATGAGAGAGAGACATCGATCAGCTGCCTCCTGCACATCCCGTACTGGGGACATGCCTACAAGGTACATGCCCTTGACCGGAATCGAACCCGGGACCTTTCAGTCCGCAGGCTGACACTCTATCCACTGAGCCAAACCATTTTCTGCTATATTTAAGTCTTTAATCCATTTTGAGTTAAAAATTTTTGTATGATGTCAAATAGCGGTCTAGTATTAATCTTTTGCATGTGGCTTTCCAATTTTTTCCCAATACCATTCATTTTCTTTCTTCATTGTATATTCTTGGCTCCTTTGTCAGAAATTAGTTCCCCATAATTATCTCTGGGCTCTTAAATCTGTCCCATTGGACTTTATGTCTCTTTTTCTGCAAAGACCATACTGTTTTGATTATTGTAGCTTTGTAGTATAATTTGAAGTCAGAGGGCGTGACACCTTTGGATTTGTTCTTATTTCTCAGAATTGCTTTCACTATTCAGGGTCTTTTGTGGTCCCATACAAACTTGAGAATTTTTTGTTTGATTTCTTTTAAAAATGCCAATGGAATTTTGATAGGGATTGCCTTTAACCTGTATTTTGCTTTGAGTAATATGGCCATTTTAACTATGTTGATTCTTCCAATCTGTTAACACAATATCCTTTCATTTCTTTTAAGAATATTGTAATTTTCAGCACAAAAATCTTTCACCTATTTAAGATTTTCCAAAGTAATTTTATTCTTTTCAATGTTATTATAAATGAAATTATGGTTATATTTCATTTTAGATTATTTATTGCTAGCGTATAGAGATGCAAATTATGTTTTGTGTTGGAGATGATTTTTTTGAGATAATTTTTAACAAGTGTTAAAAAGTTAAGTATCACCAGGAACTAAAAGAAGCAAAGTTAGAAAACATTATTTGATTCACTTATATATGGAATTAAAAAAAAAACAAACAAAAAACAAATGAACCAATAAAACAGAAACAAACTCATAGATACAGAAAACACTGATGGTTGTCAGAAGTGAGAGGAGGGTAGGATAGGAAAAGAGGATCCAGAGGCACAAATCCAATTATAAAATAAGCCATAAGGATACAATGTATAGTATAAAGAATATTGTCAATAATATAATAATAGAGAAAACCAAGATAGTGGCATAAACACCTGTACTTCCTGTCTCTCACAAGCACATAAAAATTTCAACTAAAGGACAGAACAACTATCATCCAGAACCATGGGAAAACCGACTGAATGGAAATACTACAACCAGATAGGTAAAGAAGAAAGTGCATTAAGACAGGTAAGAGATGCTGAGGCGCGGAACAGGCTGGCAACCAGGTATGCTGCTTTCTTAAGCAGGAGGGAGATAAAAGCTCCCATTTGCTCTGAACTCCAGTTCCGAGTGAGACACTGCGGGACCCAGACACATACGGGGAGAAACTGGACTGTCTGGCATTAGACCTGGAATGCAAGGATGGCTTTCTTTCAGATGGAGGGGCTTATAGCTGTCATTGTTTCTGCAATGGGACCTCCTTAGTGCCAGGCTAATTGGCAGCCATTGCTGCTTGCTCTGCTCTGGAGATTCTCTGGGACCCCTGCCCCACCCAGTTTACAACTCCACCCAAACTGTGCACAGCAGCTTTTGCATATGAATGACCTGTCCTTTCTCAGCTAAAACCTGTCAAACAGGCAGCAGCTGGGTCAGAGAACCCCAAAAGCTATTAAAAGCCTGCCTTGCTTCACAGATGGACCTCAATTGGACACTTCCAAACCTGATACAAAGAGGAAGAATGTGCAGATATCTTAGTAGCTTCTGCTGGGTGGCTCCAGGCAGTGGTTGACTTTACACCTCCTTAAAGATCCAAGAGCCAGTGTACGCAGTGGTCAGTGCGAGACCATACCAGATTACAACTCTTCACATCAATAAAAAACACACTCAAGAGGCAGACTCAATGAGCACTGAAGCAAGTCCTGCCCCATAAGAGTGTCTCCTGCACAGCAGCTCTTCCTCCCAGTGACACCAACAGCAATCAAGGCTTAACTACAACAAGACTGTGCACACAGCCCACAAAGGGGTGCATCAAGAATGTCCATCTCAGGTGCTTGGGGAGGCTGAGCCACTGGGCCCTATAGGACACCTACCACACAAGGCCACTCTATCAACTCAAGGAGATTTAGCAGTTGTCCAATACATAGAACCAACCCTGGGAAGCAGCAAAAATGTGGAGACAAAAAAGTATGTCACAAGTCAAAGAAATGGAAGAAAGCAAATACTGGATATGTAGTTCAAAACCATAGTTATACTGTTATTCAAGAATCTTCTAGAAAGCTCTGAAGAACTTATTGAGACCTTCAAGAATCTTAATGAGAATGCCAAAAAAAAAAAAAAAAGTGGTAAAGGACCTGTCAGAAATTAAGCATGAACTGACTGAAATAAAGAATAATAGACAGAGATTCAACAGTAGACTAGAAGATCCCCCAAATCAAGTCAAAGATTTGAAATATGAAGAAGCAAAAAATACCCAACTGGAAGAGCAAAAAGAAAAAAGCATCCAAAAATATGCAGATAGTGTAAGGAGTCTCTGGGACAACTTCAAGTGTACCAATATCCAAATTATGGGGGTGCCAGAAGAAGAAAGAGAGGAAGATATTGAAAACCTATTTGAAAAAATTATAGAAAACTTCCCCTACCTACAAATCCAGGAAGCGCAAAGAACCCCAAACAAGAGGAATCTAAAGAGGACCACACCAAGACACATCATAATTAAAATACAAAGGGCAAAAAACAACGAGAATCTTAAAAGCAGCAAGAGGAAAACAGTTAGTTACCTACAAGGGAGTACTCATATGACTCAGTTGATTTCTCAACAGAAACTATACAGGCCAGAAAGGAGTGGCAAGAAATATTCAAAGTGATTAACAGCAAGAATCTATAACCAAGATTACTCTACCCAGCAAAGCTATATTTAGAATTGAAGGTCAGATAAAGAGCTTTACAGATAAGAAAAAACTAAAAGAGTTCATCAACATAAAACCATTATTATATGAAATGCTGAAGGGTATTCTTTTTTTTTAAATATATTTTATTGATTTTTTTACAGAGAGGAAGGGAGAGGGATAGAAAGTCAGAAACATGGATGAGAGAGAGACATCGGTCAGCCATCTCCTGCACACCCCACACTGGAGATGTGCCCACAACCCAGGTACATGCCCCCGACCGGAATCGAACCTGGGACCTTTCAGTCCGCAGGCCAACGCTCTATCCACTGAGCCAAACCGGTTTCGGCTGAAGGGTATTCTTTAGAAAGAGGAAGAAAAAGAAAAAGTTAAAGATAAAAAATTATGAACAACAAAGTGACAACAAATACATATTTATCAACAAGTGAATTTAAAAATCAAGTGAATAAAAAATTTGCTGAACAGAATAAACTGGTGAATGTAATAAAATCAAGGGCATGGACTGACAATTCTTGGGAGGTAAGGGGAATGAGGAGTGTGGGAAGAGATTGGATAAATATCTTACACCTATGGACAAAGACAATGGAGGAGCGAGGGCCTGGAATGTAATGGGAACAAGGTGAAAGAAAGCTTTGGGGGGGGGGGGAAGAGGAATATTTGTAATAATCTGAACAATAAAGATTAAAATAATAATAATAGCTATGTACAATGACAAATGGTTACTAGACTTATTGTGATTATCACTTTGTAAGGTATATAAATATTGAATCACTCTGTTGTACACTTGAAACTAATATAACATTGTTTGTCAACTATAGTATTCCAGAAAACTATAATAATCATGTTATAATTTACTTATTACTTATCTCATAACTGGAAGTTTGTACCTTTGTTTACCTTTCTCCATTTCCTCCTCACCCCCCATTTCTAGTCTCTGGTAAATGCAAATCTGATCTCTTTTTTTTTCTTCTTCTTCTTCATTATAGTTTGTTTTTGTTGTTGCTGCTGTTTTCAAATTATGCATATATGTGAAATCATGTAGCATTTTTCTTTCTCTGTCTGACATGTTTAATTTAGCAGAACATCCTTAAGATCTATCCCTGTTGTCATAGTTGGAAGAATTCCCTTCTTTTTGTGACTGAACAATATTCCGTTGTATATACAGACTAGGTCTTCTTTATCCATCACCCACTGATAAACTGAAAGGTCACATCCTTATAATCATGACTCTGCACTCTTTGTCTGATAATTTGCTTACATCCATTTCACTTAGCTCTTCTGGAGAATTCTCTTGTTTCTTCATTTGTGGCCTATTTCTTTGTCTCCTCCTTTTGGCTGCTTCTTTATATTTGTGTCTATGTAATAGGTAAATCTACTATGACTCTTAGTCTTTGTCAGTGGCCTTATGTAGTAGGTGACCTGTGGGATCCAGTGGCACAGGCTCCCTCATTACCTGAGCTGGATGCTCTAAGAATCTCCCTTGTGTGTGATATGCTATCATTGAGCCTTGATTGTTACTGGCCCTCTGACTTGCTGACAGTGATGCCCCACTTGCAACACAGTGTACAAGTTGCTATGCACATGCTGATCACATGAAGTAGAATTTGCCTCAGCTGAGTTTGGTGTCTATGGACATGCTGCTTGTGAAGCTTATTAGATCCTCCTCTGTTCTTGTCTGGAGTCAGCCACTGGGTGTATTGGTTATGGGTCTCTTCAAATGGTCTCTGGTGCACTGTGACTGCCCCTGGGCAGCCTGTTTGTAGCTATCAGCAATCCACAGTTTATGATTCTCTCTGGTGGGCTTGGATGTGCACCAAGGCCTGCTTTAACTAGCACTTATCCTAGGAGTAGGTCAACAAAATTCTTAAAGCACTCTGAGATCCACCTCTGCCTGCAGGCTGTTTGTTATTCTCAGCCTTAAACTCTACTCCTCAGCAGGGTTTATGTTCCACATGGTGGGATGAGTGAAATTCCAATGGGTGGGACTATTGCTTACCCTCCCCCACATACCAAAAAAAAAACTCAAAAAACTAATTTAGTCCTGATGTGGCCTACTTTGTAAATTCTTGGTTATAATGTTTTTGTCCAGCTACTCTTCTGTTGGTCATTCAGGAAGATTCTCCACACTTCAGTTGTATTTTCAGTTTGGTTCTGGAGGGGAGGTGAGTGTAGCTTCCACCTGAAAGGGAGATTATAAGGAATTAGCTCACATGATTATGGAGGCTGGCAAATCCAAGGAGATGACTTTCTGGTATGACAGGCTGAAGACCCAGGAGACTGATGCTGCAATTCATATCTATAGGTCCGTTTGGGGAAGGCTGGGAAAATGTTAACAGAATAAAAATTTTGCACTATACTATGGTCCTTCCTGGAAAGGATCTTGCCTCCTCTTCATTCAGAGATTGTGAGTTTCTAATCTGGCTTTAGTCTGAGAATCAATTGAGGCACTATGACTCTCTGATTTTAGAATTCATATTAGACTTTTGTTCTCTTGGCCTAGAACTTCTTTGCCTGAACAGGTCAAGTAAAAATTTAATAGGCTTTCTATATATTTCACTTCTAGAAACACCATGTTAGTCAATGTCACAGGTCTGCGTAAGTCAAAGTATTTTGATTGCTTGTTTAATTCTACTATCCATTATGAAACAACATCCCCCTTGCATTTGGCAGTTGAATGCCATCTCTTTGCCCCGGCTGTCCAAGATCCAATTGCTCTCATAGATTCAGAGAATAAACTGAGGTTGCTTTTAGGTTTTCCAATAGAAGGAAAACTGAGGTATAGCCTACAGTAAAGAGCATACACAGAGTTCTTCATCAGTGTTGGGCTCCCCTCATAAATTATTTCTCATAGTTGTGAAAAGCCTATCTTCTGGACTTCCCCAAGAGTGAGTAGATCTTAAATGACAATTCCATTTGAACATTCAAATCTCCCTGTCTTTGAATTCCTTATACTACATTATATTAAGATTGCCCAGCATTTTCAATTTGTTTACTCTGTGCCATCTTTTGGTCCATGTTTCAGCCAACAAACCAAACAGTTAGAACCTTCTCTTATTCACCAAACTGCAGCATTATATACACAGTCTTTGTTTAATAATCCTACTTAATTACATTTGACTTGAACCAACTTTTCTTCTGTCATTATTCTGTCATAATGTCCAACATGTCCTGTTTCTCCCATTCTTTCTTAGGAGAAATACATCCACTTAGTATGAACACATTGGAATTTATATTTCTATATATGTAAGATGTCTTAAATTTGGTACATCACATGGAGGGAAGATAGGAACAGAGCAAAAATATGGTACAACTAACCATATTTGACTTCATTGAGTACTCACTATGGGCCAAGTGCTGGTGCTGTACCACAGTTCTGTGAGGTAAGAGCCCATTTTGCTTAATGTTACCCATGAGGATACTAGGATAAGAAAGGAACATGAGTAGAAGGTGGCAATAGTGCAATTCAAGTCCAAGTCTGCCTGGCTCTAATTCTTTTAAAAATAATGTGTTGGATTAAATTATGGAACCTTTAGATGCTAAATGATTCATAATGCCTCCAGGGTTTCCTTGTGTCAGAAAAGTTTTACATTTTGGCACATTCTCCTTTGTGTCAAATCTGAGTCTAAAATATTATGGAAATAAGATTAAAAGGAAATAGCCTCCAATTTTATTTTAGAGCTCAAAAAATGTTCATTATGCATGGTCAGGCCAACCAAAATCAACATTGTTGAATTAAATCATGACTTTTACAGAATTACTGATTCACATAGATACCGCATGTCTTCAGAAAGAACATGTGAATTTTTGGGGAATCAGTCTGCCCTAAAAAGGGAGAAATTCTTTTGTACAAATTTTGGTTCAGAATCTGTGAGATCAGAGTAGCCATTGCACCCAACCCTTTTTCAGAAAGTATGAGGTATTATGTTTGCAAAGCTAATAAAAGCTTCAAATCAGAGACTCAATGGCCAGTGAGTTTTTAAAAGAGCTACAATTCAGGTTCTCTAGGAGAAAATTATTGATAGCTGTAGGATTTATTAAGGTCCCTTTGGCTTTTTAATTCACGTTACATATTCAAATGGTTGTTGCACAAGTTCATTTTGGACCAAAAAGAAAGAATATTCTGTAACTGAACCCAAAGTGGACATCATTGCTCTTTGTCTTGACTTTTGCAGAATTGTCTCAGCACTATGTACGAGATGAGGTCAAGAATTTAGGACCAGATACCGAGCCCACTAAGTGCATCAGTCATGTTATTAACATTAAATAAGGAAATTTATTCATAAACAAAGAAGATAGAGTGGCTTGTGTTAAAGACAATTATTGACATGTTGTGAAATATCTGAACTTGATCCCTTAAGAATAAGCCATCTTGATGTATCTCTTTAGCTTAGCTAAGAAAACTTCAACAATAATAAACATAAAATGTCTGCACTTTTCACACACCAAGAGCAAAAAGTGGGAGCCCCACTCTGGCTGCCTTAGCAGCAGACTCATGTGTGAAGCATAAACAAACTAAAGCTTTAGAAAGCATGTGAAGGATGAGGGCATTCCACAGATCTCAGGGGCTGCCCTCCCATCCATGTAAACCTACAACAGTGTGGGAATTAAAGGACAGCAGACAAAGTCTGGGTCCATATTTTTATCCAGAGACTCAAAATTTGAGAGTGGTCAAGTAGGAAAGGGCTCAGAACACCATGGGGACTGTGCTGCTCCCCAAAACAAGGCATGAATATGGCTGAGCACCTAGGAGGGGCTTAGAAAGCCAGGATTCTGGATCTCTCTCACACCTTCTGCAGGAATGCCCTACCATGCTGCAGTCTAGGTGGTTTATTAGCTTTGCAAACATAATTCCTCAGACTTCTTGAAAGAAAGGGAGACTAGCTAAATTAAAAATAAATGCAAACTTCTGAAATGCAACTTAGGAAAATAATACAGTGTTCAAAAATAACACACTGTTTAAAACAAGAACCCCAGAGGATGGGTTGGGATTTCTGAGGGACCTGCTCTCGGGGCTACTGCCTAAGTATGTTTAGTTGATAGTGACCTAGAATATATTTCACGAGGGGAATTTTTGAAAAATAAAACCAGCCCATAAGATCAATGCCAGATACTGAAGTTCCCAGAAACCAGTACTCACCTAGTGAGTATTTACTACCTTCAAACCTCCACAGAAGCACCAATGTCCACAGAGAAAGGCAAACATGAGGCCACCTCAGACGAGCTTGCTGAGAGATTCAAGATGTGTGACCATTTCAAAATCTATTAGTTGTGTCCTTGCTAACAAAAAACACCTTTTATTCTAGTAATCATTAAGCAAAAATATAAATTAATTGTTCTGGGATAGTCTTTCTGCTCATCAAAGTGCTCCGCAAAGCTTGAGGACCAAACCTAACAGAATGATGCCACAGGATCTGAACATGTTTCTCTCAGGCTGTTGGATGAAGGATACCCTTTATTCAGATCATTCACAAAGCACTTGGGGTTGACCATAGACCAGCAGAGGCCCTACTGCCTGCCAACCTCCCAGGAATATTTTCACTGCTCTGACCTGAGTGACCAGCACCTCCATAGAGCAAAAAGATCCAGGATGGTTCCCTGAGTCCAGTCATAAGGTAGGGATAACCCTCCCACATCTCCCAACATGGGCCAAGCCTAGATACCAGCCTCTTCTGTCACTGTCATCTAGAAGCCTGACTTCCCCACCTACCCAGTTCAGGCTCCACTAAATTCTAGTAAAAGAACATTCTTTACTAGAGATTGTTCACCATGACACCTCTGCAGTGTATTATCAGACAATATTCAGTGGTTCATTGATGCCTAAGAATTCTGAAAAATGATGACTTTTGCTCCTAAGCATTCACAAGCCCATAACATGTTAGAGAGTCTCTGTATCTAACTCATGCCTCTGTCCCAACACCACTTTCCCTTCCTGTCCTCCTTGGTCATTCTGTCCCTAACTTCTTCTCTGCAAACTGCCATTGATTTTCATGTGCAAATACCTGTGAACCTACCACCCTGGGTGCATCCAGGCCAGAGGAAGGGAGTGCAGAGGGTGGCAAGCCACCAGTAATAGTCACCATGGAATACTGAGCAGTCAGGTGGCAGCTAATCAGGTGGAGGCTGGGAAACTAAATGTGCAGACTTCGATCTTCTTTTTTTGTAATTTTTAAAATTTATCTTTATTGTTGAAAGTATTATAGATGTCCCCATCTTCCCCCCTTCACACTACCCCCATACACTCACAGACTTTGATCCTTCAAATCTTTCTAAATGTTCCATATCACACTTCTCGACAATGAACAGACACATCTCAGCCTGACCCCTCCATAGCCAAGGGACCCAGGACTGCAGAAAAACAAGTGTCCCCCACAGATGGGGATGAAGCCTCTTGTATCCGAACCAAAGTACTGCCCTCCAGGTTTCCCCAGACAGCGTGGCTCTCACAGCAGAGGGAGCAGGTTTCCCTACGTGCCAAGGGAGGCGTGGGCCGAGCCACCCGCCCTTCACAGCAATGCCTCCTGGCACCAGCATAGGGTGCATGCCAAGAGAAAAACTCACTCAGGAGCTGCATCGGCAGGCCCTCATCAGGAGCTCCCTTCAGGGCACCTTCCTCTGAGTCTACACCATTTCCTGTCCCTCAGAAGGACTGCACAGGACAGAAAAGCCCAGAGGGATGGGTTTTGTGGTCCAACATGGCCTCTGTGGAAAAACTTTTCCAATTTGCTTTCGTGTTACATTAAAATGAATAACAGGAGGGAAATGGTGAGAAAACACTGGAAATAGCTGGAGGATGGGCGTGCCATTTCTCCATCTTGAAAATCAGATGGATGGTCAGGTGAAGGAACTAATAAGGAAGCATTTTGCAACCATGTTTCAGATCCATCACCAAGGAGTACTTCTCACCAAAAGGAAGTACAGAGACAGCACACTCAGACTCAGTGCTGCCTTTAGAGCAGCGGTTCTCAACCTGTGGGTTGCGACCCCTTTGGGGGTCAAACGACCCTTTCACAGAGGTCGCCTAAGACCAGCGGAAAACACCTATTTCCCATGGTCTTAGGAACCAACACACCGCTCCTCGGTGTAGCAAAATGTAGCAATGTAGTTTACTATTGTCATATGAAGACTGTTACCCATGCTACACCCGATTCAAGACAAAATTTCATTTATTTGTAATTAGAAATAAATATTTCACAATATATAATTACATATTGTTTTTGTGATTAATCACTATGCTTTAATTATGTTCAATTTGTAACAATGAAAATACATCCTGCATATCAGATATTTACATTACAGTTCATAACAGTAGCAAAATTACAGTTATGAAGTTAGCAACAGAAATAATTTTATGGTTGGGGGCCACCACCACATGAGGAGCTATATTAAAGGGTCACGGCATTAGTAAGGTTGAGAACCACTGCTTTACAGCCTCTTGCTGCTTCCCTAGGAGAAGCTGCTCCATGGAGTCATCTTAAGAAACACACATCCCAAACATAAAGGAGTCTCTTTCCAGCGAGGAAAACCTTTTAATTTTGCTGCCAGTTGTCAATAGTTGATCACTCACTTCTGCTACAAGGAAAGACCTACTAGTCATCCAGTCCCTTCTATAATACTCAAGGACAGTGTGTGACTTGGGAAAATTCCAGGATCCTGCTGGCCCCGAGTGTAACACCCACCCAGCTTCACAGTGGCTCTAACAGACCAAGCGCCTGCAGTGCAGATTCTCCAGGAAACCAACACCCAGTCAGATTTGCTGATCAGTTTAATCATTCCATCAGCTCCTGGAAATGCAGGGTTCCAGCGCAAATCTAGTTCCTTTACACAGTCCTGACACTGTTTCTCATCCTCACAATAATAATTCCCACGTACAGGGAAAAGGCAACTCTTCTGAATAAAAATGAGAATCCTCTCCCAACTTGGTTTCTACAGATTTCCCCCACCAAACAGGAGTCTAAATGTCTGAACTTTTCTATTACTTAATCTCTGTTGAAAGCACTCACACCCCTCAAATAAGCATATTTTTTTAACATAAAACAATAGAAAGCAAGAAGGCTGTTTCATTACTTTTCCATCTTTGACTCAGACATGCAAAGGCTATTCTGGGCTGACTTTTACAGGAAGTATCAAAAACCTTAGGAGAAATGAAGTTCCTGTTAGATTTCCAGCCCAACTTACTGTTTGAGACTATTTGAGACATTTCAGACAGGTTGCTCTGGAAGATTCAAACATGTGGATGCTAACCTGAACTGAACCAATAGCTTTGGAATTTTACACCTCACCCCTGAAAATATCTCTGCATGCTGCAACTTGCAGCTCCCCAAGGCGCTGTCTGCTGGGAGTAAGAGTCACCTTTACATACACCTGTTCTGCCCCACATGGTTGGGAAGCCAATAACAGCCATGTGGTGCTTCTTCCAACTTTGTAATTCTCATATTCCTTCTATATGGTCTGTGCAACCACCAAGTTTTAAAAACAAGCCCACTGGAAGACTCCATAGTTGGGTGATCATAAGAAGGCTTTATAATAAATCCACTTGAAGCAACTCAGAACAGGTATCAGCTAGAGGGACAATTATACCGTATGTTGTGCCAAGAAATTGTGCCAGTTTTTACCTGTTAAAGCAATTGAGAAATAGACCTGTACTTGCTGAAAATTTTACTTGTACATGCATGCACGATGAGGGAGGGTGAGCAGGTGTTTGTAAACCACAGTTATATTCTTAACAATGATCCCTGACACATTAAAAAAGAATGCTTTGTGCTCAAACTCTTACAACAGTGTGGAGAATGCCCTGTGGAGCTTGAAAGCCTCATCAGATGATCAGTATTTCAATGCAGAAGGAAGTGTCGACTATTGAACATGAATTTTTACAACCAACACACTGTGGTGTGCTCTTTATTTAAAAGAAAACAGTTTGAAAATTTTAGTTTTAACTCTTCTTTGCTGACAAACAGTAAGAAAGGAAATGGGCCATGGCCCATGGCCCACGGACCAGCCACTTCCTGGTCCTCAAGACGGCCATCTGCCGAGCAGCAGCATTTCCCCCGCGCTGGGTGGAAAAATTCCACATTAAGGGAACAAAGATACAATCACATAATTTACTGAGCAATCCTGCTGAGAAATGAGTCATCATTTTAAGCCAAATCTAATTGCACAGAGACACTAAATGAGTGTCTCCATGATAATCAATAAGTAATATTTTCATAATGCCTCATATGAGTGAGATTCTTCTCAAGAGTGTGCAAAGCACAGTGAACACATATGTAAATAGGGAGTTGCATTTGTATTCTTTACACTAATTTATAATTAAAATGAAGTTAATAAGACAAGTTTTCATGACAAAGGAAAAATAATTTGAGGTTTTTTTCTATCTCTTCCGGCAGCCCACTTCTTTTCTGGGTTAGAACCTGTACAATGTGGACTTTCTTGTCTTCTTTCTTGTCTTCTATGAACAGCTTCTAAGAGAAATCCGAAACGCAGGTGTTAGCAGACTCCAATCCTCAGCATCCTGTATCAGCAAAAGCCCAGGTGAATCCTGCACTTTTGTTTCTAGCTGCTTCCTCCTTGGCCTCTGCAAACAAAGCTATTGTATTCAGGCAGCAGTTGCCTGTCTATTCTTGGTCTGTGGTCTGTGGTCAACACATTGTGGTCAATACTGTGGTTTCCTCCTAGATGTTTATCCCGTGTTTAATGTTGCCAATTTAATATGCCATCTTATCTCTTCCTCCAAAGGACTTTTCTTATATGCCATCTTATCTCTTCCCCCAAAAGACTGTACTCTTAACCATTAATTACTTATAAACATAGGTCAGTGAACATTTTTCCTCCAACACGGGTATTCAGAGGCCCAAAGTCCATGTCTTCTTGTATTCACAATGCAAAAAATTAGTGAAAAATATTGAATCTAAGCCAGCCTTGAAGAATTTCATTTGACAAGGCTGATAATGCTCAGAGTTACAGAAGAAAGTGGCAAGAAGATGCGAGACCCAAACTCTCAAGACAAACCAAAACCAGGAGTCATCTATAAAAATGGATGGATGTGAACCCTGTGTGCATGTAAGCTCAATGTAATGCAAGTGGGCTGCCCAGTGGATTCACAGAATAGAAAATATCCAACATAGTCAACAATTTCCACCTGTACCACATTGCAATTTTCTATGCTATTGGTTATGGGTCAAGCAGTATAACTGAGGCTCCCATCCATCTGTTTACCTTTCTCAGCAGCTGTGACTGCAATGTAAAGTGCATGCATATTTTGAAGGAGCCTCAGGGAGCTCCCTGCAGCCGAGAAATCCAAATCTGAACACAGGGACCTCAGTTAACCATCAGACAGCCACATTTTATCTTACAGCTTCAGAGTCAAATAAATTTGCTTATAAAACCTTAATTAGGTCTTAAAATTGTTACAACACTGTTACAACGGGGCATGGCGAGCACAATAAAGTGTCCATTCCCTAATGGTGCATTTATCTTAATTTAGTTCCATTTGGGGAAGCAATGCCCACAGTACAGCAGCCATCTGCCTCTGTGCGCAGTTTCAAAGGCAGAACGAAGAATATCAGTTTTTTCTGTTTAGTATCCTCATCCTCCACATCTCCATGTTATAGCCAATGTGCAGAAACCCCCTTCTTCAAGTAAACTAAAATGTTTAGGGTCATGCAAAACCATTGGAATTACTGGCTTGTTTAGAGGTGAGTACTATCAGTAAATTCCTGCCCTGAATGGGAAATGCTTTCAAAGTCAGCTTTTTTAACTCATCAAAGACACTCTGCAGACCTTTCTCATGTTTGCCATTGTTTTTTCCCCAGATGCATCCTGAATCCTGAGCCTTCTACATTTGTGTCTCTAATAAGTCGTTTGCAAATGATCTTCATATTTCAGTTGGTTTCAAATGGTTTTAAAATTCTCAATCTTTGAAGTAGACAAATCCATTAATTTCAAAACAGACTACCTGCAACTTAGTCTGTCAACAAGCTCTTCTTGAGAGCAGGTCTCTCGCTAGCTCATTGTTGGCAGGCCTTCGGGTGTCTTAGGCAGTTTGCAGGTGTCACCTCCCAAAGTTACCTTTACATGATGTTATTAAGTAGATAACATTATTACCCCCAACATTACAGATGAGGACACTGCCACAGAGCATTGAAGTCCTTTGCACAGATCACATAGCAAAGAAATAGCAAATCTGACACTTTAGCCAAATCATCCACCTCAAAAGTCAAAGCACTAAACCACAATACAGGGTAAACAAAATGTTCCCAGATCCCACCTGGTAGATCTGACAAGGGACAACACATATATTAAACAAATGCTCATCGTGTATTCAATAATTGCAGGAGAAATAGAAAGTACAGATTACTATGGAAACATGTAATAGTGGCATCTTGTAAACTATGTTGTTTCCTTATATAGAAACACATATCACCTAATAGAGAAAAGGGCAAGTGCTCAGCACACCCATTTCCTCCTCTGGATCTTGATCCCTCACTATAAAAAGGTTACATTTTGAATAAGATACTGAAGAAAGATATAAAATACCTATAATCTTTGTTAATTTGCTCTCATCTAAAAACCTAAGAAAATTAACACACAATTATAACTTTATGAAAAATACTGGAGTGAACATCATTTATGTTTTCCCCAAGACAGTATACATTCCTCTGAGTTAAAAGTAAGCATTTTTCCCTCAAGATTTAGAAACTGAAGTGGAAATAAACAAATATATATTTCTATGTATATTTTTTCATTAGAATTTGATTTTCAGAGAAAACTCAGCTTTCAGGAAAAGTTTTCTCTCTTGTGAAGTGGGGATGGTACAATATTGAAGAACAAGAGTAAACTAACGAGAGGAAACTTGGCCAACTTTCTCTTTTATAGTGATTTTTAAAATGACTTATGAGGAAAGACATTGAAGATGCTGATCAGACTAAAATATTTTAATTTATCCCTTAATTTACTAATCCTTGTCATTCTCACAATAGTATCAGCTAGCATGTGTTGAGTATGTACTATTATGTCTCAAGTACTACACTTTGTCTTTGATATATTTATGCCTTTTTAGGCAGGTATTGTCATAACTGTTTCACAAAATGTGGGAAAGAATTGTTACCAGTGGATGCAGGGTATCCTCTTTCCAACTGCGTGCTGGATGTGGGGTCCTTATAATATCTAAAGAAAAATAATTTTCTGAGACTCGCATGGAAGAATGAGTTATTTGTATTTGTGTGGAATTACATCCCTGAGGTTCCACAGTCCCATTTCCCTTAGTCCAGTCCTGGAAGAAGTTCAGCTGGGAATTCAGTAGAGCTAAAAGCTAAGCCAGTATCCAGACTTTCCGTCCCATGCTGACATTGGGTCCGGTACAGTATCAGACTAGTTGCAGTCCATTAGACCACTGTGTGGGGCCCACATGCCTATGGGCCATATGAGCAAATGCAAAAGAGCAGGAGCATCAGAGTGACCAAGAGAGTGTGAATCAAGAGGGCCAGGAGCCAAGAGAGCAAACTGCTTTGTTTAGGGGATTAAAATTCCAAATCATTCCAGTGCTTAATCATCCCATGCCTACTCGGGCCAGTGACCTATTCCCAGGTGTGACTGACAGGCGAGTACCTTCCCTATTTCACCCAGATTTTACTGAGCATGTGTCTATCTCCTTCTATCCAGTTCCTTCCCCCAAAAGTCTATAGGGAATGGACTAGTGGTCCCTGCGGAGTGTTAACTGTAGCTTCCTGACGAAGCTGCACAAATGGCATGTCTATACTATTTGGGTTTCTCCTTTCTTCTTTCCTGGTATTATTAATAACTGATATTATTAACTAGGTTAATTATAACTGTATCGGAATCATTGTAATAACTAGCTTCTATATAGTGTTCTTGCTCCTTACGAGGTGTTATTTAGTCTAACTTTTCCCATTGATTAGCAGTTTAACATCTGAATCTTCAGCCTATTTGAGGGAATGAGTCCCATTTTCCTCCATGCACACCCATATGCCTTGCCTCTATCTTTCAGATGGGCCATTTAATCCAGAGAAAAATGGTTCCCTCCCAGCAACAGCTAGCAAGTCTACCCAGGGTGCATCAGAGCTAAGTCCTGAAGCAGCACAAGACTCCCAACCAGGGCTCAGGACCATCAAGGTCCAGTCATCCTTAGTTCTTGATCAGTTTCTAAACGTACATGGTAAATTAACCAGAAGTCATCTATGTTCTTTGCAACCTAGCATTCTACCTAAAACACATACATTTTCTTAATTAATCCTAATGCAAACAAATGAAGTAGGCACTTTACTGTGCCCATTTTATAGGCAAGAAGCCAAAGGACCAAAAGGTTAACACCTAACTCAAGACTGAGTACCTGGTTCTTGTGTTGAAACCTTGAGCAGACTGACTGAAAATCCAACCCGGAGAGGTTTAATAATCTCCCCGAGAAACTCTGTGTGGAGTCATTATCTTGTTCCACTTCAACAACTGCCTTTCTTTTATGATGAGTTCAACTAATGCACAGGGGAGACACCGAGTAGCAGGAAAGTGGATCCCAGATATTGCTGCAATCCATAATATAACACTTCATGGCTTGTCCCCCTGAGTCTGAGGACCTTTCTAATGCTCACTATGTTTCTGGACAGCAAGCCTGCTTTTTCCAAGTGTAGCTCTGACCTCTTCACTGTGTCTTCATCCCAACACACAGAGGGTTGAATGAGGTCCTGCAGGAGGGAACATTATTTAACATTGACTTCTAGGAGGTAGTTCTCATAGCCTCATAGGGGAGGAGAGACCCCTACTGTTCTTCCACCTGCAGCCAGGCAAAGAGAAGTGTTTCTAAAAAAAAAAAATCCTTTTATTTCCATAAATCTCAGGCCTCTTAAACTCCCAAACTCTGCATAAAGGTACAGTGTTCCCCCTTCACAAACAGCATACTGTGCTCTCATTTCCCATCAAGGCAAGGGTCACCAACTGCCTGCTGAAAACAGTCTTTCCTTTGAGAAATGTTTGTGTTGCTTACTTTCCCAGTCGTCCAGAATCTTCTTTCCTTACCCACTCAAAGGTGCCATATTGATAACAACTTTAGCCTGCCCAGTGTTCTTAGCAAAGGGAAGACCCTGAGAGAGATGAACTCCATGATCCTGAGGAATTGTGAAGATGCTGGGACTGAGAATGGGCTGAGCTCCTGGGATCACTGTGGAAACCGGTCATGGGGGGCTCCGCAGTCAGGCAGCCCTTGACCACATTAACACCTTCAGAGGCTCCCTTCTTCAGATGAAAATGAAAGAAGGGACAGTTCTGAAATGGTTCATTCTGCTTTTCTGCCAGGGACTCATCGCCAGAGTAAAGTTGCTGGTTGTTGCAAATTGTATTTTCAGTGCAATGGAGAAGGAAGGGAAAAAGAAGAGTGGGAATTGGAGGAAATTCTCACCTCTGGATTTCAATTCAGAGGGGCTACTAGGCATTTGGATTTGAAGAGTGGGCTAACCTAGTAAGTTCATGAGGGATTGGTTTCAGACTGGGACTGGTATCTTTTTGTGCTCCTGGGTAAAGCTCTTTTAGATAAAACAAAATTGATGAAAAGAAACCTACTTTTTTAAATCCTTAAGGTAAAATAAGCTATCTCATGTGTTTTTCTTATCAAGAGTTTCTATGTTGTGTATGTTTTGTATAATCTCTATATATACTACAAAACGTATTGTCAAAATAATTTGACTATTACATACATACATACACACAAAGAAAACTTTCATTCTTTTTTACTTTTTTGTCACAGAAAATTTGTATTAGGAAATTTGCTCTAGGCAGTTTAGAATTTGTCTCAATTGAAACTTTGAGTAGTGTATTCAAGTGAAAATAACAAACAAAAAAATCATTGCATTCTTAACTTACTCTGACATTGACACCAATAATATTTGGGGTCCTTTTGAAGTACCATATCTAAGGCATCACTTTGACTCTGACAAGCGCATATAAACTGATGTCCAAGGCATCACCTTGACTCTGAGGAGAGTGTATAACTGCGTCAGGGAAAAACACCCACCATGCAGGCCAGAGCACCTTCTCCTTGCTGAAGGCAAGTCTTCTCAAAGTAGTTACTTCCCCTCCCCACGGTGCAGTGAAAATGCACCCCAAGCATACAACACAAGTTCTCCTGCTGAGGTGGGAAGCTCTAGGGATGTGAGGGTTAGAGGACAGTTGGGAGAAAGAGCTCTTCTCTATGAAGCCTCTCTCAGAGTGGGCAAACACTCTGTGGTAGGATACGAGGGGATTTTCTAATCATTCTCACCTACACAATGACTCCATTTTAGCCTTAATTTATTTTTTTAATGCAACTGTCCTGAAACTGTAAGACTCTGTGACTGGGAGACAGCAGGAATGGGCTGTCTCCTTGGGGGTGAGAGGCAGCCACTGAGACACACCAGCCTGATGACTTCCCCTTAAGCCCTCAGACATCCATTTTAAAGAGAGGAAGTTGAAGAATGGTGAGCAAATACATTGTTTGCTACCCTCTCCTAGAAACTGTACTGAGATGACCTGGGTGCAGTGGCATAGGCGTACAGAGGGTAAAGATCTAGGTACCGAGGCAGACCCAGATGTGATAATTGTCTTAGCATCCCACCGCTTATCAATACTTTTTTTAAAAAAGAAAACTGATACTATCCCCGAGAAACTAGTTCATGTGTGTCACATTTCATCGGTAAAGTTAAAGGGGATACGTGATGGAACTTTTAATTGGGAACCTAATTACACCTTACAGCACTTAATTTCCTCTAGCGACGGCTCGGGCCACAAGGGTGCACTCTGCATCCCCTAGAGTCCACTCTCGGAGGGCTCCAATCCCCCTTTCAGGCCGCAGATAAAACCCACTTTCTGTCTTTCATGGGAGTGGTGGGAGGAGACGGAGGTAGAGGGAGAATCAGGTTTAAATACCAAAAAAAAAAAAAAAATGAAAACAGATGCGTGGAGAGGAGAGACTAGTGGGAGTGGCGGGACCAGAAGCAGTTCCCAGGCGCCGGCAGCATCTGCGCCCCATTCCTCCGTAGAACGCCCCCACTCGACCCCCCACATCCCTAGGAGGAGCCGGCCTCAGCGAGTGGCGCCAAGCAGGGAATCGCTCTTCTGGGGAGAGAGACCTCTCTTGGATGCCTCAGCGCGCACTTTTTCCATAAATGTTTTCAATTAACTGTGAGAGCTTGGGGAGGGGCGCGTTGAGGGGAGCGTTGCAGTAGGGAGAAGACTTCGAAGGAGACCAGTCCTTAAAACCAGTGGAGCGATCAGTGCAAGCTTTGCTCCCTTGCAGGCACAGACAGCTCGCGATGGCCCCACGCGGCCGGGCGCGGGGTGAGCGCAGGAGGCCGGCCTTGGAGCCACTGCGGCCACCGCCTGCCTGGCAAGGCACAGCGCCATCCATCACCACTGCCCGAGTCAGTCTGCCGGGCGGGTGCCTGCAAGGACGAGGAGGCGGGGTGCGCCGGCCCCTCCCGCACCTCTCCCTGCCCGGACTGAGGCTGCACACTATCATGCTGATCACAGCTCCTCCTGGCCGCCGGTACGTGCTTCTGCAGGGCCTGCGGGGTAGGGAGAGGCAGTACTTCCTGTGACCCAGGAGGCCACCTGATCGCGTTCCTGGAACTGTGTGCTCTCGGCTAAGAGACCCCTGACAAGGGCCCGGGAAGAAGTAGGAGCAGCGCAGGAGCGTGGACTCGGTGTTTACTGTACACCGGACGCTGTGCACCTGGCAGACTTGTTCACCAATAAAGAGCAACTCCACAGTATCTGACCAGGAGCATTTCAACTCCCCACCAATTCCAGCATCTACCTGTGGGGACATGGGGGTCAGGCGCAGCGGAAGGGACCACTTAAGCCAGGGACGTGGTGCTTGCTTGAGTGCACAACACAAAAGCAGGCCTGGGAACTTCAGCCTGTGCAAGGATCCTGGCCAAACTCCGCAGAGATGCTGGGGGACACTGATCAGGTGCCCGGGGCTGTGAGGAGAAGGAAGACTTGCAGCTCAAGAGAAGCCTGGATGTGGAAACAAAGAAGAGGCAGCACCCCAGGCGCAGCTGCCTTGAGGTCCTGACAGGAATGTCTACAAAAATGGAGCAGACAGTGGGGTGTCTGTTTTGTTTTTTTTAATCACTGCAATTGGGACTTTAAAAATTCTTATAACTGCTTTAAAAAGTATACCAATATTTTCGAATTCTGTCTTCACGGTACCTATATTGTTTCTTAGAACCCCCAAGAGGCCTACAGTGCCATCTGACCACAAATGAGTTTTCACAGACATTTCACAACCATTCAAATGTGTCCTGAGTTATGGTACTTGCGCCCCCTCCTCCCAGAGACCACCTGCTCCTGCCCAGGCACAGGAGTGTGTGTGTTGATAACACAGACTTCGTTTTAAAAACTCCTGAAGAGCCCTAACCTGTTTAGTTTAGTTTAGTTTAGTTTAGTTTAGTGGACAGAGCATTGGCCTGTGGACTCAAGGGTCCCAGGTTTGATTTCTGTCAAGGGCATGTACCTTGATTGCAGGCACATACCCAGTAGAGGGTGTGCAGGAGGCAGTTGATATATGTTTCTTTCTCATCGATGTTTCTAACTCTATTCCTCTCGGTAAAAAAAAAAATCAATAAAATATATTTAAAAAAATAAAAATAAAACCCCCAAACAAAGGAGTTCATTCATGTATGTATATGGATGCATTAACCCAAAGTAAAAATCCCATTTTTATTTTATTCATAGTAGAATTTCTGGCATCCAGGAGAAATAAGATATTAGCTCTTATGAGAATAGGTTTATATGAAAAACTGAGTTAACAAATCTGTTTTATTGAGGGAACCTAAATTTATGGGGCTGATTTCCTTCAAATTGTTTAAAATACTCAAAAAAAGGTCCTATGGTTATAACCAATGGCCTAGAAAAATCTTCATTTTGAGAACAAAGAGAATTCAGAGCTACAAGGATTTCTGATAGTCTATCTGGCTTTTTCATACTTTGGTTTAAGTTCTTAATGAAAATTTAATAGAAAAATGAAATCTGAACAAGAAATTATTTCAGTTGAGCCCTGAAGGATTGGAAAAACTATACTAAGTACTATCAAATTATATTTGCTTACCCCATTGTGATAAGTCTGTATTAGAAGTGGAAGGTAAAACAGGTAGGAATGTTTTCTTTCAACAATCTGTTCCTCTCCTGAAACTTTACCTAAATTTGGTTTGATTCTACCAAGATTATTGTCTAGGTCTGATCTGGAGATCTTGATGATGGTTCTTTGGAAGTAAGGCCAGATTTAATTCAATAACAATAATATTGCAACAATAATTACTGTATGCACTAGCAATTGCCACTTCAAAATATTTTCATGCATTATTTTATTATGACAACCCTCCTCGTATTTTATCCCCATTTAACATGTGAGGAAACATAAGTTCAGGTAGATAAAACATCTTTCCAAGAGTAATACAGCTAATAAATAAACCAGCCATTTCAAATATGGACCTTCTGATTGCAGAAAGTTGAAGGCTCTTTCATGGTTAATTCTAAGATTCATAGAGTAACCATGAATAAGAGCCCATAAGCCAGCTCAGAAAATATATCCTATACCCATAGTCCCAGGCCATTGCTTTCAAAATTACCAATGAATATTTTATAAGAGTACAGTTTCCTAGCATCTCTCCAGAGAGTAGGATTGGGTGTTGGTGAGGACTGGAATTTGCATTTTAACATGCTTGAGATTGCCAATCTATGATCACTAGCACCAACTCAATGCCAATAGGAATCCCCAGTTTGGTATATGGTAAAAGAGTAGACTTTATTCAGTGCAAACAGCCCAACTGTGAAATAGCAAAGCAGTGGAACAACTGACTATGAAGGGTTCCTTTCAGACTACACAACTTCACTCTGCTCCAGTCCAGTCCACTCAGGTCCTACCCCTTCTGATCACCAAAACAGCTCCACTGTGGTCTGCTGCGATGGCTCCACTAGGCTACTGCTCCACTGCCATCAGCAGGATTGCTCAGCCTCTGTTTATAGCTCCAACCAGGGAAACCAGGAAGTGCAGTCTTCAAAGGAAAGGGAAAGTACAATCTCTAAGCCAAGTGGAGCTGACTTACAGAGAGAGAGGTCCCTGCCTCTGATCCCTGATTGGTCCACCCTCCTGTGAATGAGCACTCCAAATCCTCACAGTTTGATTGGTATGAAAAAAACACAATACTGTTCGGTTGAAATGGAGCTGCTCTAGAAGATGCTAATGAAGAAATAGTAACTGCAACTTTGATTGGACAGGGAAGTGTCTTTCCTATTGGTTGAAATATGATTCCAGGAACTCCTATGTAAGGAGTGTGGCTTAGATGGCAGAAACAGTGCAGTCTTCTCCCCAAAGCAGGGTTGGTGAGAGGCATCTGTTGTTGTTGTTTTTTTGTTGTTACTGTTTTCTGAGCCCAATTAACCACCAGGAGTCCTTCTTGGAAGGTATTTTCTTTCTTGGGGTCAATAAGATGAATTCTAATGATCAGCCTGATTAGGAACCACTGTTGTATATGAACTCTTTAGAAGCAGGAATATTTTCTCTTTGTCTGCCTAATAACTGGTATAGTGCCTGGCATATGGTATGTGTTTAATAAATATTTGTGAAAATATATTAAACTGAAACCCAAACCCTCAAAAAAGTATTCTACTTATTAACCTGTAGAGTATTGTTATGAACTTAATGTTTGGGTCCCTCACCCTCAAATTCATATATTAAAGCCTTACCCCCAGGATGACTGTATTTGAAGATAGGGTCTTTAGGAGGTAAGTAAGTTTACATGAGACTGTAAAGGTAAAGCCCTGATATAATACAATTAATGTTCTTATAAGAAGAGACACTAGGAAAAACCAAGATGGCAGCATAGGTAAACACCTAAACTGCTGTCTCGCACAACAATTTAAAAACTACAACTAAAAGACAAAACAGACATCATTCAGAACCACAGGAAGGCTGGCTATGTGGAAATTCTACAATTAGAAGGAAAGAGAAAAACCAACTGAGACTCAGAGGAGCTGCAGGAGATAGAGGTACTGAGATGCATACACAGAGAGAACTGGCAACTGAGGGCATGGCTGGCTTTCTCAAATGGGAGGGAGACAAAAGCTTCCAACTGCACTGAACTCCAGTTCCGGGCAAGACTCTGGGGACCCAGACTCGTTTGGGGAGAAACTGGACTGTCTGGCAGTGGGCAGAACTCAAGTACAGCTTTCTTTCAGAGGTGCTTGCAGCAATTACCGCGGGACATTAAGACACAGGGGCCTATTAGGGCAGGGATGACAGGAAACCAATGCTGTCTGCTCTGCCCTGAGACTCTGCCCCATTCAAGCTGAGCACAGAGACTTTTGTAAATCTTCTCCCATAAGGATGTCTCCAGCACAGAAGTTCTCCCAGCATAGACACAGCTGATCCTCACATCCAATTGGCCTGGAGGTCAATTCCTCCTGGTGATACCAATAACAATCAAGACTTAACTACAATAAGACTGTGCACACAGCCCACAAAGGGGTGCACCAAGAGTGTCCACCTCAGGTAACTGAAGAGGCTGAACCACTGGGCCCTATAACACACCTAGCATACAAAGCCACTCTATCAACTCAGGGAAGCAGCCAAAATGTGGAGACAAAGAAACATATCACAAATGAAAGGAAAGGAAAACAGCAAACCACTGAATATAGAGTTCAAAATCACGGTTATAAGGTTTTTCAAGAATTTTGTATAAAAGTAAAATTTAGTGAGACTCTCACGGATGTGAAAAAAGACCACTAGAAATTAAGCATACACTGACTGAAATAAAAAATATTATACAGAGCCTGACTGGTTTGGCTCAGTGAACAGAGCATCAGCTTGCAGGCTGAGGGGTCCTAGGTTTGATTCTAGTTGAGGGTATGTACCTTGTTTGTGAGCACATCCCCAATAGGGGGTGAGCAGGAGGCAGCTGACTGATGTTTCTCGCTCATCAGTGCTTCTGGCTCTCTGTCCCTCTTCCTTCCTCTCTGTAAAAAATTAATAAAAGATATTTAAAAAAATATTATACAGAGATCTAACAGCAGACTAGAGGATCACAAGAATCAAGTCAAAGATTTGAAATACAAAGAAGCAACCAACACTCAACCAGAAAAGAAAAAAGAAAAAAAGAATACAAAAATGTGAAGATAGCGTAAGGAGCCTCTGGGACAACTTCAAGCGTACCAACATCAGAATTATGGAGGTGCCAGAAGAAGAGAGAGAGCAAGATACTGAAAACCTACTTGAAGAAATAATGCCTGAAAACTTCCCCCATCTGGTGAAAGAAATAGACTTATAAGTCCAGAAAGCACAGAAAACCCGAAACAAAAGGATTTCAAAGAGGACCACACTAAGACACATCATAATTAAAATGCCAAGAGCAAAAGACAAAGAAGGAATATTAAAAGCAACAAGAGAAAAACAGTTAGTTACCTACAAGGGAGTACCCATACGACTGTTAGCTGATTTCTCAACAAAAACTATGCAGGCCAGATGGGAGTGGCAAGAAATATTCAAAGTGTTGAATGGTAAGAACCCACAACCAAGATTATTCTACCCAGCAAAGCTATCATTCAGAATTGAAGGGCAGGTAAAGAGCTACACAGATAAGAAAAAGCTAAAGGAGTTCATCACCACCAAACCAGTATTATATGAAGTGCTGAAAGGTATTTTTTAAGAAGAGAAGGAAGAAGAAGAAAAAGGTAAAGAGAAAAATTATGAACAATAAATACATACCTATCAACAAGTGAATCTAAAATTCAAGTGAATAAAAAATCTGATGAACAGAATAAACTGGTGAATATAATAGAATCAGGGGCATAGAAAGGGAGTGGACTGACAATTCTCGGAGGGAATAGGATGAGGGGGGAGAAACTGGACAAAATAAAAAATCATATACCTATGGATGAGGACATTGAAGTGGGGGTAAAGGCAAAGAGTGGGGTGGGAACCAAGTGGAGGGGAACTATGGGGGAAAAAAAGAGGAACAATTATAATAATCTGAACAATAAACATTTATTAAATTTTAAAAAAGAGTAAATGGATCAAAAATATACATGGGAACAATGTACACTATGATGGTTATTTCTAAGGCAAAGTGGGAAATGTGAAGAGCAGGAATTTCACCTTGTAGCCTTTTGTTTTCTAAAACTGTTGGCATACAAATGGCAAAGCAATAAATATTTATTTTATTTATTTATTTTTTAAAATATATTTTATTGATTTTTTACAGATAGGAAGGGAAAGGGATAGAGAGTTAGAAACATCCATGAGAGAGAGACATCGATCAGCCGCCTTTTGCACACCCCCTACTGGGGATGTGCCCGCAACCAGGATACATGCCCTTGACCGGAATTGAACCTGGGACCTTTCAGTCCTCGGGCCGTCGCTCTATCCACTGAGCCAAACCAGTTTTGGTGCAATAAATATTTAAATGTTGGGGGGAAAAGAAGAAGAAGAGACACCAAAGAGTTCACTCTCATCCTGGCCTGTGTGGCTCATTTGGTTGAGCATCATCTGGTCACCAGTTTGATTTCCCATTAGATCACATAACCAAGTTGCAGGTTTGACCTCTGGTTAGGGTGCATATGGTAGGCAACCAATTGATGTTTCTCTCTCACACCAATATTTCTTTCTCCTCCTCTCCCCCTTCTTTCTCTAAAATCAATAAAACAGTTTTTGGGGGTTATTTTTGGGGGGAGGGGGATTCAGAAAAGAGCTCACTGGTTCTCCCTGTCATGTGAGCACACAGTGAGAAGGTGACCATCTACAAGCCAGAAAGAGAGTCTTCACCAGGAACCTACCATGATAGACCTTCATCTGGATCTTCTAGCCTCCAGAATTGTGAGAAAATAAAGTTCTGTTTTTAAAGCTACCAGCCTGTTGTATTTTGTTATAGCAACCTGAGCTGACTACTGTAAGTACTGATAACCTAGTCCAGAGGTTGGCAAACTATCACCCATGGGCCAAATCTGATTGTCTATTCATTTATATATTATCTATGTTTGCTTTCTTGTTACATTTGAACTGAATAATTATAACAGAAACTGTACATCCTGCATAACTGAAAATACAGGGTGGGGCAAAAGTAGGTTTACAGTTCTGAGTATATGAAACACAGAGTTTATTCTTATACACTTATTTATTAAAAATTGTATTGTTTTCCATGGAACAGCTGTAAACCTACTTTTTCCCCATCCTGTATTTACTATCTGGTCTTCTATGGAAGACATTTGCCCACCCTGAACCTAAGTAAATGATTTGTAAATCTGATTAATCTTTGCAATCACTTGGGGATGTTTCTAAAAATATAGATTTCCGAGTCCTACCAAAAGTAACTTCAATGTTAAATACCAGCCTAAACCTAATAGTTACAAACCAGGGCTATCTTGAGTGGCCAGAATCACCCTGAGTTCTTACAACAAAATACCATATACTGTGTGGACTAAACAACAGATATTTATTTCTCTTAGTTGTGGAGGCTGGAAATCTCAGATCAAGAGGCTAACAGATCCAGTATCTGGTGAGAAAACCCTTCTTAGTTTGCAGATAGCCACTTTCCCAACATGCCCACCTGCCAGAGAGAGAGCTCTGGTCTCTTCTTATAATAACAATTCTATCATGGGGCCTCACTCTCATGACCTCCTCTAAACTAATTATCTCCAAATGCCATCACAGTGGGGTTAGGGTTTCAACAAATGAATTTCATGGAGAAGGAAGGGAAGGGTAAGAACACAATCCAGTCCATAGCATTCACATCCAGATGAGGGTTTTGTTTCTGCACTTTTGCAGAACCATCACAGATAATTCAAACCTGTGAAATGAAGGAATTCACATTCTAGAAATAAAAAGGGTTTCAGCCAATGTTAACCTTAATGGGTATTATATTATTTCACTTAGGTCTCTTCCTTCAACACAAATTTTAAAAATAAATAAATAAAACCAAATATGCTTAAAAGCCTGAATGCCTGTGACTGGCTCTCTGAAGGTCCTCCCAGCTCTGGTGCTGTGTGCTCTGTTCAAAGATGGAAGCATTCTGTCGGCAGGCTGGAGCTTGCCTATAACTCCCTTACCCATTGAATAATTGCTAGAGGTCAGCATAGGTGAGGGTAAGGAGGAAAAGGAAAAGGAATCTGAAGCAATCCTTCAACTGATTAGGTTTTTGCTCCTGTTTAACAAACTTGAAGACCAGCAAGATCCAAATTTATGTAGGCCTGTAAGACTCTGGTTGGACCTCTGCTTTAGACACTAAAGTGAAGCATGTTTTGCTTCCAACAGAGGAAATGTCACCTTCCTGGAGAAAAGCAGTGTCTTCCCCATGACTCTACAGACAGTTCATTTGTAAGTAAAGGGGCTCTGAATAGTTCCAAATCAGAGCCATGCCTCAGCAATGGTTTCAGACAGCCCTGTGAATCATGCTTTATCACTGTCGTGAATGACAGTTATACAAGCAAAGCAGGTTGGAAAATCACGGCCATCTGTTTGGGCAGAAGTCTAACTTATGGAGAATCTTTTAGATTCAGGGTGATGAGGAGGTTGGTAAGAAACCAAAAGTATCCAGATTGATAATCCTACTGATTTAGTTTACACTGAAAGTATTTACACTCATTGCTTTTTGCCCATATAGACCTACCCTTAATCTCTGAGTAGTCTGATATTTATCATAAAAGACACAAAAATACTTCTTTATTTGAGTAAGAACTCTTTCAAACAATCCTACTTATTTTGTGTGAGATCCTTAGTGGAAAATGTAGGAATACAGAGAGAACAGCATTTCTACATTTAGTTGTTAGCCAAAGTGATCCATATTCATGGCATGTGTATATAATCTGTTTGCCTATAAATTCCTTAAGTACATGAGCCATGACTTCTATTTTCTTTGTACCTACCTCTACACTTAATACAATAGTGAGCATAAAATTAATACTCAGTGAACATTGTCATTTGTCTAATATTTAGACCTATCTTTTTATTTAAGGGCCACATCTACTCCGCCCCAAAGGCCATATATATTATTATAATGTATTAAGACACATATACTATGTTTTTGTTGGGGGGGGGATTGCTAATCCTCCTCCCTCTACACATAAACATCTTTTATAGATTTTATTTTATTTATTATTATTTTTTTTTTACTGTGCAGGTAATCACTCCACCTCACTAAGTAGAGGAAGACATGGAAATCTCCAGCTCTTGAATATTCAAGTGGGATTATTTCTTCCTCTCTCCAGCATCACCTTACCTCCAAGTCTCTCCAGGCTTTCTAATCATGATTAAACATGCTTCCATTATTGTTCCCACCATAAAGGATCCATTGTTCCATTTTTATTATTATATATCATATCAGATTCTACTGCTTTAGTTGATAATTACATTGTGAGAAGGAATTATGTGAAGAATAACATTTATGTTATATATTAATGACATACTCATACAAACACATACACAAAAATATCTAAAATATATCAACCAAATCAGCTAAAATTTATAAGAAAATTTTCAACAAAGTATATTGAAATTTACAAAAAATTATAAATATATTAAGATAGATATTTTCAGACAATTGACACATTCACATAATATGTGTACTATTATTATTTTAAGTTAAAATATTATTTCTATATTTTAGGATTTTTCTCTGTGTGTTTTTCATAGCCTCACGATATTTCTGAACCTAGTTTGTGGGGTCATATAATTGTCTGGTCAATGGAATGTGGTGGAAGTAACACATGATTTCTAAGCTGGCTCTCAAACCTTTCTTATGATTGTACATTCTCTGTCTCCTGCCTGCTGGTGAGGGAGAGATGCTGAGGTTCTCCACTGGGGGCAAGTTTGGTTGCTAAAACTGGGCAGGGATGCTACTTGTAACTAGTAGGTAGAGGACAGGCTTATTGCTAAACATCTTACAATTTAGAAGACAGCACCCCCTTCCCCCATTCCTATAGCAAACACGTATGGGACCTAAAATACCAGTAGTAAAGAGATTGAGAACCCTGCCCTAGAAAATGGATGATCTTCCAGTTGAAAAGAGTTTGGATCCCAGAGTGACTTTCTGAAGCAAGCACTTCCCAATCCACATCTCCACTCCATAGCTACCACTTTCCTTTATGTACCTTGGGATATTAGAATTATTTGTTAAAATAATTGGCCTACCCTCAGCAATATACTAGAAGAGGCAACATTATAAAGGAAAATGTAGACTTGTTTTCACACAATTTAGTACAGGAAAATGTTGAGTTTTATTTGTTTTTTGAGGCTGTATCTTCATAGTAATTTAAGTTCTGGTATTCTCTATTCATGTTCATTGGGCAATTCTCATGCAATAAGAACACACAGGCCCATCAGTCATCTGGAACAAGCTAATAAGGAAGACTTAGCTATTCCCACAGATCACATCACATCATGCTATCTTCCCTCACCATTTTACCAGTGGTTGTTGCATATTCTAATGATGCTATTTAGTACAGAAGCTTACAAGAAATAACAAACACAAGAGCAAAAGGAGGATGAATTTTCAGGAGTGCTGAGAGTGGGCTGTAGCTCCCACTGACTCATTTTAAAACCTTCATATGGAGTCATTTTCTTAATCACTGACTCTATGCTACTCTTATGATTTTCTACCTTGGCTTGAGAATTAAATTCTCACATATGTGTCACATTCCCAGAATGTCTTGTGGAAAATCAGGATTTAGGTAAAAAACAAAGCCACAATGAAGAGGGGAGGAATTACTAGCTGGATAGTTAACCAGTAGACCAGTCAGAATACCAAGAACCTAGAGTTAAGTATAACAATTAGATCAAATAATTGAAATAAAAAATTATATATATGAACTCTGCAGTGAACAGTAGAATCAAAAAAGCAAAACTAGTTTTCTATCTGAGGTCTTGAATGGCTAAGACTCTTTTAATCTTTATAAGGCAAAAGAGATAAGTACTAATCCATATAAAAGTTGTCTTAATTCTAATCTGTATACTTGAGATTAAAAATGATACAAACATGACTATACCCCCCTTTGATACCTTCCACTGAGTTTGCATTCCTCTTGTTAGTTTTAAAAATCTCTGGCAGTTTCCCCAGCAGACCTAAAGTTCACCACTTGCCTGCATGCTGCTTATGTGTGACCGAGTCCTCATTCCATTCTGCCATCATCCTTGTACTGATAATGCCCTGCACAATCCCTCCAGCTGCCTCCCACTGTCTTCTTCAAGGGTTTCTCCAGCTACTAGTAAAGGGGTTTTAGAATCTGTGGGTCCTACATGGAAATTGGGGAGCTGAGACAATCATAGAAAGGGAATGCATGCAAGTAAACAGAGGGTCACAATAAACCCTAGTCAATGTCCTAGAGAGGCACAGAAATCAGTGTGAATAGCTATGAGACATCAGGTACAGCAGCCAGCAGGAAGCACTATGAAAGCTGCCCACCATGCTCGAATTTGAGGAAGTTGAGAAGCAGCTCTCCATGTGCCCGTGAAGGCCTGATAAGACTCCCTGGAGAAGAGGATAGCTCAGCCAAGTAGAACAGAGTAGATGCCTGTGAAGTTGGAAAAGAATGATCTAAACAAGGAAAGCAGCCTGAGCGAGGACACAGAAGCAAGGGTAAGAGTGATGCTTACAACACATAGTTCAAGACTGACCTTTGATTTTCTAATTCATTGACCATTCTTCAGACCAAAGTTGTCTAAATCTGTTTTATCTTAATTATTTTTCAGGAAAAATCAATTGAGCTAATCTACCCATTATTACTCATTTTAAAGTAAGTACATGTACTATTATATTATTATACCATGTACATAAACAGTATACATACCACATAAAGAGTAAGATATAAAATACACATTAACGTAATATCTAGCATTGTCTGCCCACATCTCAGATTAGCCTCCTTCTCACCAGAGTGATGAAAGTGATTTTGTTCATCACCGTGTTCCATTGCTTGATACTTAGCATTTCTTTAACAAATATTGAATGAACGACTGTGAATCCAACTTCTCATAAGAGGAAGAGTCAAAAAAGCTAAACTAGTTTAAACTCATCATAATAGCTTTGAAAGCAAAAGCTCTTGGTAGAGAGTGTCCAACTTCTTCTGAAACAGCATCAACAGCAGTAAAATGTTAGAGACATTAATATATATTACAATTTGCCTTATTCAGAAAACTGAATAGCCATAATGACCAATAAAATCAGTAGAAAGCAACAGGACAATGTGAGAAAACAACATCAGATTCAGTTTTCCTGAGTTCCAGTACAGAGTGACTTTACTAAAAAATAATATATGTATTACTTCAGAGAACAGGATAATCAATGAATAAGTAAAGGAGTGATTGATTGTACTCCTGTATCTTGAATTGAGCTAGCATTTGTGCACACTGCCCCAGCAGAACCATCCCTTAACTCTTTAAGTTTTCTGGGTAACTCCCTTTATCCCCAAGAGTACCCCATAACCCAGAGGAAGTCAGGGGCCCAAATAACTGAATTGGAGTGTGTCTGAGATAAGAGTAAAATTATAGAAAGCACATTTTAGTTGATGTCTTGTTCTATCTTTGTAATGATTAGTATATCTGTTTTCTGGCTAGAAACATGGATTTCTTGAGGGTAGGGCAAAGTATAACTATCAAACACTGGAAAGTCCAGAGAAGTTGGCTCTCTCTAGATTGTGTTATACTCCATATAACCTAGTGCTTATTGATCATCTCCACAACATGTGAGTGCTGAGAGAGAAATAAATGTTCCCCAAATAGAGCTTTTCTTACATATTCTTACATGTTTGATAGGCCAAAGATTTCCCCCCCATGAACACCCAACAAGAATTCCCTCTTCTCCTGAGCACTGCAGAAAGGCCTGTAAGACAGATAAGAAGAGGGAGAGAGCTCTGGTGAGAGCAAGTAGCATTGGTTTTTTTCTTATTTTAGATCTTAAGTGGGTTGATTTTGTAGTGTAAAGCACACTTGTTTAGATATATTTGTTAAATAAAGTCACACTAAATGAGTGCCAACAAGCAGCTTTTGATTCCCAAGAGGAAAAAAGGCCTCAATTGTTGCATTAGAATCTTTAGGATGACCAGTAACACCCTTATAATATAAGAGCATTCAAAGCTTTGGCAGGTTGGGTCACATAGCAAAATTAAACCCTATAAACGAATTACCCATCCTCACAGAAAAGGCAGGGCTTGCTGGGAAATGCATAATCCGCAGCTTGCTGAGAAACACATTCAATAAACAGGTTTCACAAGCTCCAAGAAGAATAATGTCAGGAGGCACCTGTGGGAAAGCTTCCCTATGGGCCCGGACTCAGCAAGGTAAGCTGCAAGTGGTGCTGGGCTTCGAGGGATGGGCCCAGCTAATGGCCAGGTGACAAAGTCACACAACAGGTTTAAGCTCCCGGCAGGTTCCCAGCCTGTGGAACACCTGGGAAATTTTCTCCTGCTATTGATAGGATGGGAACCTGGCACAGCCCTCACAGCCTAAAGCCATTTTAGGAAATGACATTTATTGGGGTTCTTGCCTGACTAATTGCAATGTATAAAAGCAATATACATTTAATATTGTTTTTAAAAATGAAAAAAGTACACAGAAGCACAACAAAAACATGGCAGTTATAGCATTTTATTTTCTTTAGAACATTTTAATTGTTATTGAAAAGTAGGCACATAAGATCTGTGAAACTAAGCTTTGGTAACAGATTTAAAGTAACTAATTTATCCAGTCAGATTTTATTTTTATTTTTTTTAAAGTAAGCCCTAACCAAAATATATGGGGCTGGAGGAAAGCAGGCAGTGGGACTACTTGAATATTGATGCCACTGTGATTTTTCTTTTTTTTCCTGTATGATGTGCTTTTTTTGTTTTTAATATATCTTATTGATTTTTTACAGAGAGGAAAGGAGAGGGATAGAGAGTCAGAAACATTAATGAGTCAGAAACAGCTGCCTTTTGCACACCCCCTGCTGAGGATGTGCCTACAACCAAGGTACATGCCCTTGACCAGAATCGAAACTGGTACCCTTTAGTCCATAGGCCAGTGCTCTATTCACCGATCCAAACCGGTCAGGGCTGATGTGCTTTTTTAAAGCAGGAAAAAATATATATATATATTATTTTATTTTATATAAGTACTATTTTATTATATGTATTATATATTTGTATATGCATATATAGTGTATATTACTTAAAGAGAACGAAATTTAGGTTGGTTTCAATAACACTTTTAAATATATTTTCTGAAGGATAAAGGAGTACAAATTGGTACTTTCAAAATAGTCATAGAGATATAAAGTAAAGCATAGGGAATAGTCAACATTGCAACAGCTATGCATAATGTCAGATGGTTATCAGGAACACTTTGTAAAGTATATGATCTTTTAACCACTATGCTTAACACCTGAAAGTAATACAAAATAATATTGAACGTAAACTCCAATTGAAAAATAATTTTTTTAGAAATTATAAGGTATTGCCCTAGCCAGGTTGGCTCAGTGGATAAAGCATTAGCCTGCGGAATTAAGGGACCCAGGTTTGATTCCAGCCAAGGGCACATGCCTGGGTTGCGGGCTTGATCCCCAGTGGGGGATGTGCAAAAGGCAGCAAATCAATGATTCTCTCCCATCATTGATATTTATATCACTCTCTCCTTCTCTTTTCCTCTCTGATATCAATTATATATATATATATATATATATATATATATATATATATATATATGTATATATATGTATATATATACATATATTTTTTAAATTATAAGGTATTTGAGGATTTCAAAAGGGAAAATAGTTGCTTCCTAGAGAGATGACATTTTGGCTGTCTTACAATGTTTATGGAAAATGCTGTCCCTCTGGCACACAAATGGCCTTTTATGTACCATGCATCTATTTGCAAAACAGTCTAATTGTAAAACCAGTATCTTGTGCTCAGATTGAAAGCTTACCTTAAATATGTGATTTGTGCCCTAGGCAGTTTGGCTTAGTGTATAGAGTGTCAGCCTGGGGACTGAAAGGTCCAGGTCAGGGGCATGTACCTTGGTTGCAGGCACATCCCCAGTAGGAGGTGTGCAGGAGGCAGCTGATTAATGTTTCTCTTTCATTGATATTTCTATCTCTTTATACTTCTCCCTTCCTCTGATCTGTCCTATGTTGCTTCATGCTTTTTCCTCCCGAAAAGGAGACATAATTTTCTTCAGGGAAGACAGGCCACTGCTTTCTCCTTAAAACTCTGCCAGAGGTTTTATAGGAGACACTTTGGAGTACATTGCTAGGAAATGGAAACTAAGGAGAAAATAAATAAATTAAACTACATTAAAATAAAAAGCTTCTGCACAGCAAAAGAATCCATCAACAAAATGAAATGAGAGCCACTGTATAGGAGAACATATTTGCCAATGATATATCCAATAAAGTTTTAATGTCCAAAATATATAAGGAACTCATACAACTTAACAAAAGGAAGACAATCCAATCAAAAAAATGGGCAAAGGACCTAAATAGACACTTCTCCAAAGTAGGCCTACAGAAAGCCAAGAGACGTATGAAAAAAATGCTCAGTCATTAATCATCAAAGACATGCAAATAAAAACGACCACGAGGTAACACCTCAGACATGTCAGAATGGCTACCATCAACACATTAACAAATGACAAGTGCTGATGAGGATGTGGAGAAAAGAGAACCCTAGTACACTGCTCGTGGGAATGCAGACTGGTGCAGCCATTATGGAAAATAGTATGAACTTTCCTCAAAATATTAAAAAGGGAACTCCCATTTGACCCAGTGATCCCACTTATAGAAACCTATCCTAAGAAATCAGAAACACACATCAGAAAGAATAAATGCACCTCTATGCTCTTAGTAGTGCAATTTACAATAGCTAAGATTTGGAAACAGCCTAAGTGCCTATCAACAGATGAGTGGATAAATATTCTATGGTACATTTACACAATGGAATACTATGCAACCATAAAAAAGAAAGAACTCTTACCATTTGCAACAGCATGGATGGACTTGCAGAGTATTATGCTAAGCAAAGTAAGCCACTCCATGAAAACATAAGTATCACATGATCTCACTCATACGTGGAATCTAATGAACCAAATAAACTGGTGAACAAAAATAGACCTAGAGACACAGAAGCAGGGAAGGCAGGGGAAGGTGAGTGGAAAAAGATCAAGCAATGAACTTATATGCATATATGCATAACCCACGGACACAGACAATGGGTAGTGAAGGCCTGGGAGGAAACAGGAGTGGGCTGGAAGAGGTTAATGGCGGAAAAGGGAGGATCTATGTAATACTTTCAACGATACAGATTTTTTTTTAAAGAAAAAGAATCTTAATCATTCTACAAATAGTATTAAGTGCCTGCTCTGTGGCAAGAGCTGTGCCAGGGTCCAGGATCAATAGTGGGAAAGGAATGGCCCCTCTCTTCCCCTGCAGATATCCCCCTGTGTGTGAACCAAGAATGCATCAGTAGATGCAAAGTAGGAAAACAAAAAAGTAGATACATTCAAGTGCATGCACAATACTTCTGATTCCACTCACATTCCCCACAAAGTTTGCATAATAAAAATCTCTGGGCTTTACAAGTATATATGAAGAGTCTGTTATTAAAAAGATAAAAGAATATATTTGGATTTGAATCTAGGATAGTCATCCTTGGATCTAGGCTAAGGTAAGAGATTTGAGAGGTATTGGGATTGACCAATGAGTCAGTTTTGTTTATAGACTTTCAGTAAAATGGATTCTGAACAGTAAATACAAAAATAATTGCTCTTTTCCACTTAGCTCATAACCAAATAAAACAAAAGTCAGTGTACTACAGATCAAAGAAGTGATCTCTGCTAATAAACAACAGAAACAGTGTTCTGGTCAAGATGGCAAGATAAATAAATGCTGTACTCACCTCTTCTCATGACTACATCAAATTTATAACTATTATACAACTATCAACCTGGATAAACTTCTGAAAACTAACTAGACAGAAATCCTACAACTAATAGTATAAAGAAGAAGACATATTGAGATTGGCAGGAGGATGAACACCTAAAATAGGCTGGCCTCACACCCACATATGGAGCCAGGCATCTCCGCCCCACACCAGGCTCCACAGCCCAGAACACCAGTACCAGAAAGAGGAACCTCCACATCTAGATGTGAAAATTAATGGGTATTTTGTCTATCTAGATGAGCCAGAAAAGTAGCTGAAACCCTAGCATCCTTTTAAAGGGCCCACGTACAGATTCACTTGTTCACAAGGACTTCCCCTAGGCTCTGGCAGAGGGACAGAGGCTGATGAGGTGCCAGATATATACAGGAAGAAATTAGTTGTGTGACTTCAGAGCAGAGACTGGAAGGACAGCTGCGACTGATCCTTCTCCATGAGGCCAAATCTAAATCTGCACTACCCTGGTGAACTCCACTAGCTCCATCCTGACAACTTTGTAGGGCACTGCACCATCCTAATTGTGCACCACCCAAGGCTTTTTCATGGTAGGCAGACAGCTTTGACCTACACTGTAGTCTTTCTTATGAAACTCTCAGAGATCACAAGCCCCAGGTAAGTGGCAGCTGGCCTTGATGGACCCTATGACTTCTGCTGAGTGGCTCCAGGCTCAGCACTGATGTAAAATCTGTATATGTAATAACCTGGTAAACATCACTTACACCCAATTCTGACAACCTCCTGAGACCTTCTCTCACCCAACTTGCATACCGCTCAAGACTCTTGCAGCAGCTGAGCCTTACAGGAAACAGACAGGGGGGCGGCAGTCCTCAGTGTGCCTTTTTCTGACCTGCTCCAGACCAGTACTGATGGCAGCTAACCTAAGTTCATGGTGAGGTCTCTCCCATGTGCATCCAGGCCCAGCACCAACTGCAAATTGCTTTGTAGATCCTAATAGGTAGACCCTCTATAGCAGGGGTTCTCAACCTGTGGATCGTGACCCCTTTGGGGGTCGAATGACCCTTTCACAAGGGTTGCCTAAGATCATCGGAAAATGCATATATTTACATCACGATGCATAATAGTAGCAAAATTTCATGGTTGGGGGTCACCACCACATGAGGAACTGTATGCAAGGGTCGCGGCCTTAGGAAGGTTGAGAACCACTGCTCTATAGGGTCAGCCCCTGCACAGCAGGTCATATATTATGGTAATGGCCAATTTTCTAAGCTAGTCAGCCTGAGGATAGATACCACCCACTGATATGCAAAACAGCAGTCAAGGCTCAACTACAACAGGAAGGCAGGCACAATCCACACAAGGGATACTCCTGAAGCACTTGGCTCAGGTGATCAGGTAAATTGTGCTACTGGGCCTCACAGGACACCTATACTACATAAGGCCATTCTGACAGAACTGAGAGTCATAGCAGAGCTACTTAATTCATAAAAACAAATACAAAAAGGCAGCCTAAATTGAGAGACAAAGAAATATGTTCCAAGTGAAAGCACAGGAGAAATTTTTAGGAAAATAACTGAAAGAAATGGAGGCAAGCAATCTTCGAAATATAGAGTTTAAAACACTGGTCATAAGGATTCTCAAGGAACTTAGTGAGAACTTCAATAAAATGATAGAAAGCATAAAAACAAACATAGAAGCCATAGGAAATACCCAGTAATAAATAAAGAATACATTAGAAGGTAGAATCAGCAATTTGGAAGACAATATAGCAGAAAACACCCAATCAGAACAGCAAAAAGAACAAAAAATATGAGAAAAATTTAAGGATCTCTGGTACAACATCTGAATAACAACATTTACATCACAGGGATACCAGAAGAGAGAGAGCAAGGGACTAAGACCTACTTGAAGAAATAATGACTGAAAACTTTCCCAACCTGCTAAAAGAAATAGACCTACAAGTCCAAGAAGCACAGAGAATTCCAAACAATATGAACCCAAAAAGACCCATACCAGGATGACAAAGGTTAAAAACAAAGAAAAACTCTTAAAAGTAGCAGGAGAAAACCCATTAGTTGCCTGCAAGTGGACTCATAAGATTATCAGCTGACTTCTCAACAGAAACTTTTCAGGCCAGAAGGGATTGGCATGAAATATTCATAGTGATGATAAGCAAGGACTTACAACCAAGAATATCATTTATAATTGAAGGATAGATAAGGAGCTTCCCAGACTGGAAAAAGTTAAAGGAGTTCATCACTACAAAATCAGTATTAAGGAAATGTTGAAGGGACCTCTTTAAGAAAAAGAAGAGAAAAGAAGAACATAAATATAAATAATAAAATGACAAAAACTATGTACCTATTCAATAAAAAAAATGACATAAGGTTCTTTTTTTCTTGATATTAGTAAGGCAACTAGAAAGTGCTTATTAAATTAATTGCTAATAATCACTTTAAATGCAAATGGACTAAATGCTTCAATGAAAAGACATAGGTTAGCTGAGTGAATAAGAAAACAAGACCCATACATATTCTGTCTACAAGAGACTCACTTCAGATCTAAAGATAGATACAGATTGAAAATAAAGGGATGGAAAAAGATATTTAATATAATCTTTTTAAAATGGTAAGACTATTGAAAACAATATAATTTTGGTTATCCAGCATGCTTGGAAAATAGAGTCTGCTTTAATTTTATGTGATAACAATGGCAAATTTGAACAGAACCTTCTCCTCAAACAATGTAAGGAAGCTAACTCAAAAACTCTGCCAGGAATGTCTAACTGTATTGGTCATTCAGTTAAACGTTTTTTTCTTATTATTGCACTTTATCAGCCCCATGAGTATGCTTATCTTCTATAAGTAGAAAGACACTGGGCAGTGAAGACCAATCAGATTTCCTTACTTATCAATGTGACATTGAGCACATTTCAGGTATAACTTCTCTAGCCCTTAGTTTCCCCATATCCCAAAAGAACTAAAAGAAAAGACTATGAATGTTATGATTATGTTATAAATGATTAAATGACATTATTTAACGTAGTGTCTGATATAGTGTTGGGTATATGACTGATATTCATTAAATATTAGATTTTCCCTATAAAGGAAAAAAAATCTACTTAACCTTCACAAGAATAAAATTTCTTAGAATTGTAAGAAAATATAAGAAATTCAATTTAAAAATCATCAGATTCTTTTTTTCTTTATATCAGTGAGGCCACAGGAAAAAAAATGATTTCTTATTAAAGTAATTGCTAATAAAAATGAATGATAATATTCAAATTCCCAAGTTTTATCTTTTCTTATGCTTTTTCTTCTTTTTTTCTTTTTTTATTAATTTTTATACATATCTCCCCATTGCTCCCCTCCCTCCCAGGAGTAACCCAACCCCCCAGTGTCTATGTTCATTGGTTATGCTTATATGCATGCATACAAATCCTTTGATTGATCTCTTATCTACCTCAACTAACTTTAATCTTCCTGCTGTAATTTCATAGTCTGTTTGAAGCTTTACTGCCTGTGTATCTATCCTTTTGTTCATCAGCTTATGATGTTCTTTATTATCCATAAATGAGTGAGATCATGTGATGCTTCTCCTTCATTGACTGGCTTATTTCACTAAGCATAAGGCTCTCCAGTTCCAACCAGGTAGCTGCAAATGGTAAGAATTCCTTCTTTTTAATGGCAGCATAGAATTCCATTGTGTAGATGTACCACAGTTTTCTGATCCACTCATTTGCTGACGGGCACATAGGCTGTTTCCAAATTGTAGCTATTGTAAATTGTGCTGCTATGAACATAGGGGTTCACAAATCCTTTCTGATTGGTGTTTGTGATTTCTTAGGATAAATTCCTAAGAGTGGGATTACAGGGTCAAATGGCAGATCCATTTTTAGTTTTTTGAGGAGACTCCATACTGTTCTCCACAGTGGCTGCACCAGTCTGCATTCCCACCAAGAGTGCAGAAGGGTTCCTTTTTCTCGGCATCCTCGCCAACACTTGTCGTTTGTTGATTTGTTGATGATTGCCATTCTGACAGGTGTAAGATGGTATCGCATTGTCATTTTGATTTGCATCTCTCGGATGATTAGTGACTTTGAACATGTTTTCATGTGTCTCTTGGCCTTCCATCTGTTGTCTTTCGAAAGGTTCTATTTAGGTCCGTTGCCCATTTTTTTATTGGATCATTTATCTTCCTTTTATTAAGTTGTATAAGTTGGCTGTAGATTTTGGAGATTAAACCTTTATCAGTGATAACATTTGCAAATATGTTCTCCCATACAGTGATCTTTCTTGTTGTTTTGTTGATGGTTTCTTTTGCTGTGCAAAAGCTTTTTATTTTGATGTAGTCCCATTTGTTTATATTTTCTTTAGCTTCAATTGCCTTTGGAGTAGTATCAGTGAAGAAGTTCTTTCGGCATATATCTAAGATCGTGCTGCCTGTGGATTCCTGTAGTATTTTTATGGTTTCCCTTCTAATGTTTAAGTCCTATATCCATTTTGAGATTATTTTTGTATTTGGTGTAAGTTGGTGGTCCAGTTTCATTTTTTTTGCATGTATCTGTCCAATTTTCCCAACACCATTTATTGAAGAGGCTATCTTGGCTCCATTGAATGTTCATGCCTCCTTTGTCAAATATTAGTTGAGCATAGTGGTTTGGGTGGATATCTGGGTTCTCTATTCTATTCCATTGGTCTATATGTCTGTTCTTGTGCCAGTACCAAGCTGTTTTGAGAACAGTGGCTTTGTAGTATACCTTGAAATCTGGTAGTGAGATCCCACCTATTTTATTCTTCTTTTTCAGAATTTATGTAGCTATTCGTGGCCTTTTTTTGTTCCAGATGAATCTATGAAGAATTCGTTCTAGGTCTGAGAAAAATGTCGTTGGTATTTTAATGGGTAGTGTATTGAATCTATAGAATGTGTGGGGTAGTATTGACATTTTAATGATGTTGATTCTCCCAATCCATGAGCATGCTATGCTCTTCCATCTGTTAACATCTTCCTCTATCTCTTTTTTCAGTGTCCTGTAGTTTTATACATATAGGTCTTTTCCCTCTTTAGTTAGGTTTATTCCTAGGTATCTTAATTTTTTTGGTGTGATGGTAAATGGGATTGCTTTTTTAGTCTCTCTTTCTGTAATTTCACTGTTAGTGTATAGACATGCCACAGACTTCTTAGCATTAATTTTGTATCCTGCTACATTGCCGAATTCATTAATTAAGTCAATTAGTTTTGGAATGGAGCCCTTTGGGTTTTTTATGTACAATATCATGTCATCTGCAAATAAAGACAGCTTTACTTCTTCTTTTCCAATTTGGATGCTTTATTTCTTCTTCTTGTCTAATTGCAATGGCTAATACTTCCAGTATTATGTCGAACAGGAGAGGTGAGAGTGGGCATCCCTGTCTTGTTCCTGTTCTTAGGGGAAATGGTTTTAGTTTTTGCCCATTGAGTATGAATGATGTTAGCTGTGGGTTTATCATATATGGCTTTTATGATGTTGAGGTATGATCCTTCTATTCCCACTTTGCTGAGAGTTTTTATCAAGAAAGGGTGTTGGATTTTGTAAAATGCTTTTTCTGCATCAATTAATATGACTATGTGATTTTTATCTCTCAATTTTTTTATGTGATGTATCATGTTTATTGATTTGCGGATATTGTACCATCCCTGCATTCCTGGGATGAGTCCTACTTGGTCATGGTGTATGATCTTTCTGATGTACTGCTGGATCCGATTTGCTAGAATTTTGTTGAGGATTTTGGCATCTATGTTCATGAGAGTTATTGGCTTATAATTTTCTTTCATTGTGTTGTCTTTATCTGGTTTTGGTATTAGGGTGATGCTGGCTTCATGGAAGGTGTTTGGAAGTGTTCCTTCTTCTTGAATGTTTTTGAATAGTCTGAGGAGGATAGGTTTTAATTCTTCCTTGAATGTTTGGTAAAACTCTCCTATGTAGCCATCTGGTCCCGGGCTTTTATTTGCTGGAAGCTTTTTGATGTCTGCTTCAATTTCTTCCATAGTTATGGAACTATTGTGATGTTTAGATTCCTCCTTGTTGAGTTTTTGAAGGTTTTATTTTTCTAGGAAAATGTCCATGTCTTGCAGGTTGTCCAATTTGTTCGAATAGAGTTGTTCATAGTATATTTTAACAATCTTTGGTATTTCCACAGGGTCTGTTGCTATTTTTCCTCTTTCATTTCTGATTTTGTTTATTTGGGTCTTCTCTCTTTGCTTCTTAGTGAGCCTGGCTAGAGTTCCATCAATCTTGTTTATCCTTTCAAAGAACCAGCTCTTGGTTTTGTTGATCTTTTGAATTGTTTCTTTGGTCTCCAAGTTGTTTATCTCTGCTCTGATCTTCACTATTTCCTTTTCTGCTACACTGGGCTTTTCTTGTTGCTCTCATTCTAGCTCTTTGAGTTGTAGGGTTAGGTACTTTATTATCATTATTTCCTATTTTTTTCAGTAGCCTTGTAGGGCTATGAACTTCCCTTTCAAGACTGCTTTCACTGTGTCCCATAAATTTTGTATTTTTGTGTTGTCATTGTCATTTTTTGCCATGATGTTTTTTATTTCTTCCTTGATCTCTCTGGTTACCCAGTTGTTGTTTAATAGCATGCTGTTTAGTCTCCATGTGTTTGATTTCTTTCTATTGTTTTTATTATAGTTGATTTCCAGTTTTATGCCACTGTGGTCTGAGAAAATGCTTGATATGATTTCTATCTTCTTGAATTTGAAGAGACTTTTCTTATGACCCAAAATATGGACTATCTTTGCAAATGACCCATGTGCACTGGAGAAGAATGTATATTCTGTGGTTTTGGGGTGAAATGTTCTGAAGATGTCAATTCCATCTGGTCTAGTGAATCATTTAGGATTGATGTTTCTTTGCTGATTTTTTATTTAGAGGATTTGTCCAATGGTGACAGTGGGGTATTAAAGTCTCCTACTATGATTGTATTGCTGTCAATCTCTCCATTATTTTCCTCCAAGAGTTTTTTTTATGTATTTAGGTGCTCCTATATTGGGTGCATATATGTTTACCAGAGTTATTTCTTCTTGTTGGATTGTTCCCTTTAGTATTATGAAGTGGCTTTCTTTATCTCTTATGATGTCCTTCACTTTGAGTTCTAATTTGTCAGATATAAGTATTGCAACCCCAGCTTTTTTTTCATTTCCATTTGCCTGAAATACCATCTTCCATCCCTTCACCCTCAATCTGTGTGCATCTCTTTTCCTTAGGTGGGTTTCTTGCAGACAGCAGATATATGGATCATGTTTTCTTATCCAATTGGTTACCCTATATCTTTTGATTGGAGTATGTAATCCGTTTACATTTAAAGTTGTTATTGATAAGTACTTATCTGTTGCCATTTTTAGACCTTACCCCCGAGTTCCTTATTCGCTTCCTCTTTCTTTTTATTACAGCAGACCCTTTAACATTTCTTGCATTGCTGGTTTGGTGGTAATATATTCCTTTAGTCCTTTTTTGTCTATGAAGATTCCAATTTCACCTTCAATTTTGATTGAGAGTCTTGCAGGGTACAGTATTCTTGGATTCAACCCTTCTTTTGCATGACTTTGTATATTTCATTCTATTCCCTTCTGGCCTGATGAGTTTCTGTTGAGAAGTCTTATGAGGGTTCCTTTGTAGGTAACTTTCTGTTTCTCTCTGGCTGCTTTTAAGATTCTTACTTTGTTGTTGGTGTTTGCCAATTTAATTATAATGTGCCTTGCTGTCGGTTTTGTGGGGTTCATTTTGCTTGGGACTCTGTAAGCCTCTTGGATTTGTGTGTGTGTTTTCTTTCCTATATTGGGCAAATTTTCTGTCATTATTTCTTCAAACAGGTTCTCTAATTCTTGTTCAGTTTCCACTCTTTCTGGGAACCCAATTATGCGGATGTTGTTTTGTTTCATGTTATCCCAAAGTTCCCTTAGGCTCTCCTCTTGCTTTTTAACTTTTTTTTCTAGAAGCTGCTATACTTGGGTATTTTTTCCTACCGTGTCTTCTAGCTCACTGATGCAGTCCTCTGCTTCTTCTAGTCTACTTTTGATGCTTTCTATTGAGTTCTTTATAGCAGTGATGTCATTTTTCATTTCTTCTTGATTATTCTGCATTTCTTTTAGGTTCTTCTGCATTTCTTCTTGCTTCTTCTGCATTTCCTCTTGGGTCTTCTTCATTTCCTCTTGGGTCTTCTTCATTTCCTCTTGGCTCTTACAATGTCGAATTTGTCTTCCATTCTTTTCATCCCCATTATGATCATTTCTCTGAACTCTTTCTCTGGCAGGCTTATTTCTGCTTCTATTTCCTTTGCTTCCTTTTCTGGTAATACCTGCATATCTGTTGTATGCGAGCTGTTTCTTCTTCTGCACATGGTTTTTCTTCTCCAGGTGTCTGGTTATGTAGTTCTCTCTCCTAGGTTGATTCAAAGGCACAAACTACAAAACGACCCGGTACAACACACAAGGCACTGAACAGAAATGTATTCATTATGTTAATAATCACCATTAAGATGACCACCAATGAAAGACAAATTAGGAGTAAGTAGAGAAAGAGGAAGAGGAAATTGAGGGAAAAGGAAAGGAAAGAAGTGCCAAAATCAAATTGGGAGAGGGAGAAAAAAATAAATAAATAAATGAAATAAAAATAAAATAAAATAAATGAGAAGAAGAAAAAGAAAAGAGAAAGAGAAACAACATCAGAGAAAAAAGAAAGTGGATAAGAGAGAAAAGGGGAACAAAATATAGATATCAGGAGAAAACTCCAATAGAACAGTCACTAATCCCAATAAAGGCCAGCAACCAGTACCTAGAGATTAATACAAACTGCAATAACAACTGGTATCAAGGGAGGCAAGCAAAAAGAGGTAAAAATCAAAGCAAGCAAAAAGCAAAATAAAACAAGTAGAATAAGCTAAAACAATCTCACAAAAATTTCAAAAAATTGATATAATCACTGTTCAGGCAAATAGTAACAAAAGGACATAGAGAAAAAACAACTTTTTGGCTAGTGAAGACAAGAGAAGAAAGGTTTGTATGGACTTGTAGTAGGGGATTTGAAATTAGATATATAAGTGGGGTGAAATTTTAACCAGATAAAGAGAAAGAATAGGGGGAATCTAAAGTTGGAAAAGGGAAAGAGAAACAAGACAACAAAATGGGGAAAGTTAGGAGGAAATTGTTGGCATAAAGGTAGAGTTGAGTTGGAGTAAAATTATGCTAAAGGAAAGATGAAAATAGAATGTAGAACTCTAATCCCAAAGTAAAATAAAGAGAAAACAAAATGACACTTGTTTTTTTCCCAAAAGGTAAAATACTAGTAGTAATTAATAATACTAGTTTAAAACAAAAATGTAATAATTAAAAAGGTAAAATCAATTGAGGTGGAAAGAAAAAATAGTCTTTTAATTAAAATATGTAAAAATGAAAAATAAAAACAAATTTTAAAAAAAGAAAAAAAAATAGAATGGTCATTCACTTCCACTATTATTCTGCTTGGCACTCCTGTTTCCTAGTAGGGAAGGTATTGCAGTTCCCTGTGTTCCACTGTTGGTGTTTTAATCTCTTTATTCTTTTGTGGTTATGCGAGAGTCAATTTGTGTGTCATCCACTGGGTGGCAGTGTTTTGGAATTGATTTCTGTTTCAAAGCACAGGACCTCTCCTCTCTAGGCTGTGCTCAGATCCTGCTACTCTGTAGTTCTCAAAGCCAGTTTGTGGGGATTTTGCAGCCATGACACTGTAATAACTCCCAGGCTGTCCCTCTGCCTCAGATAAAAAACAAGTCATTTTCCAGAGCTACCCTCTGTCAACAGCTCAGAGAGTTTGCCTCTACACTTAAGGATCACGCCCTGCCCCACATCCGCGGACCTCTCCAGAGGCAGCTTTCCTGCAGCCCTGTTCCCACAGTGTACGTATCTCTGTTCTGGGGGGCAGGAGACCTCACCTTATCCCAGGCGAAATCTGACCTTTCTGTGTGCCATGTGGATCTCTGAATCCGCCGCGTGTCTGTGCCGATTGGAGAACGGTGTTCTGGGTCCCCGGCTGTTCGGTGGGTATTTCAGCCAGCCGCAGCTTTCAGACCCCTGCAGACATCCACCTCCCTCTGCAAGATGGCGTGGTCTCCGCGTTCGTGCTGGTGGCTCTGGCCGACAAAATCCCCGTGGCAGTGGGGCTGCCTGGCCAGGAGAGCCCCTTCCAGCAGTTCCCCACCTTCTCCTGGAGGATAATTTACTCTTAACTTGCCAACAAACACTCCCCATGCTTACTCTCAGCTGCTCTCTCTCCCTCTGCCCAGCGACAAAGCTCCAGATGTGTCCATCTATTCCGCTGCCATTTTTTCCTCCCCAAGTTTTATCTTTCTACCACAGCTTTAAAATTAACCGGATTTGTACTTTGATCTAGAAAGAAGAATGAGAAGTCGTATGTGGCCTTAGGCTATATAGACTCATGGTCACAGAAAAATATTTTCAGATGTATAGACCATAAGACCTCTGTCACAACTGCTCAACTCTGCTATTGTAGCATGAAAACAGCCAGAGGCACTATGAATGACTATGGCTGTATTCCAATAAAACTTTATTTACAAAAATAAGAAGCAAGCTGGGTATGGCTTGTCAAAGGTGAGTTTGCCAATCGCTGATGCTATAAATTGTAGGTTTGTGTTTCAAAATTCACATTGAAACCTAGTGCTCAATGTGATGGTATTTGGAGGTAGGCCTTGGGAAGATGATTTGGTCATTAGGAAAAAGCTCTCTTAGACAGGATTAGTGCCCTTATAAAGATGCCCCAGAGACCTCCCTTGCCCCTTCCAACAAGTAAGGACACAGCAAGAAAATTGCTATTCACAAATCAGGAGATGAGCACTCCTGGGACACCAAATTTACCAGCATCTTGATCATTGACTTTCTAGTCTCAAGGAGTATGAGAAATAAACTGTCGCTATTTATGAATAAATAAATAATCAATAAAAAATATTAATACTAAAGTTATTATTATGGTGCACATGATTTTAAGCCTCATTATAATATATCCTAAGCCTTTTGGAGGAAAGCAAACAGATTTCATATCTTTAAAAAATTAATCAAATTATATTATTTCTGCCAACACCAGCATTAAAACAAAATCATATCAAATCTTAAATTCAACACTCAATAAATTATCTTTTTTCAAAGAGCTACAATCTAGGTTTCTAAATCTCAGATTAAAAACTAAACAGTTTAAATTTAAAATACATTTTCAAGTATAAAAAATGTAAACAAAGCACCATCCAATTAGCCCCATAAATGGCACACCCAAAGGGTAATCTTGGCAGGGACCAGTCTCTGCTGGGACAAACAAAATAAAAACAAATTTCCACCATCATTTTTATGACACATGCTGCTAGCAAAAAAAATAATAATAATACATTTTAAAGCACAATAGCCTTTAAGGTATGTATTATCACAACACTCTTAAATCTCATTTGTTTGTGTTACAACATACTGAATATATTATACAAACTGGATTACCAAGCTTTGAAATTTCTAGAAAAATAAAATTAGATTACTACTAAAATGGATATGTGACATAGCTGCTAGCAGTTTCTTATACCTCTGGCCAGTGTGGGTGTTGCTGCTAAAACCCCTGACAACCTGCATACAGGGATGGAATCCAAACAGTTGGCTGTGGCATTGATGTGTACAGTGTGCTCAACATCTTTCCACATCATGTGGGAATTCCACAAGAAAAAGTCTTCAGCCTGCAAATTTTTTTATGAATCATTCTCTCATCTCAATTCTACCACACCCCCAAGATATCTTGCTGCTAGCAAAGTGTTATTGCAACAAAAAGAGAAAGGAAGCATGACCTCCCTTGGACAGTTAAGTCCAAGTCAAACTGAGCTGCATAGTTTTACCCTTTAGTCCTGAGCCCAGTTTGAATTGTGGGACTTTGAAAGAGGCCCAACTTGGCAGGTAATCATGATGGAACTCTGCCATCTCTGAAAAGAAGATTCTATCATCTGATGATAAAAGGCACAGGCGCTGTGTTTATTAGATCCAAAGCAGAGTGTGTAAGACACATTCAGGATGTCCCCTCTCAGGCATGCTCCTTGGCCGGGGGAGGTGGTCCTGCCTGAACAAGTCCCAGACGCACCATTGTTCTCATGAATGTCCCAGGGTGCTTTCCCCGACAATCAATTTACTTCAGGTTTTGATGGAGGTTTCAGGAAGGGAACAAATTAAATTGCTCAATTAATTTCTTTTATCAAACCATTTTTTCCAGCTTTCTAAAAATGATTAACTTCTGATTTAAGAACTCATCAGAATGATTTCTTTATCCAGAATAACAATTAATTATATTCTGTTTTTTTTTTCTATTTTGTTCTGTGCTGTTAAGAATGTTGATTTTCAGAATTAAGAGCAAATGAAGAAAAATAATTCACTTTAGAAAATAAAGGTAGATACAAAATACACTCTAAGCCCCAATAGGATCCTTAGCCCTTAGTCTCTGGCAGTGTTGGCCACAACACACAAGTCCCGGTGCTTCATGAAACAACTGTTCCAATCTTGTGACAAATATTGATGAAGTATCAGGAATATTCATGGGCAGTTTCAAGGCCAACTGTGAGCATAGTCCTGAGTGCCTGCTGCTGAACAGGTTAATGAGTTGCAAGAATACAACCTCGAAGGGCCACCAAGATGACTTTACAGGAAAGTGAAAAGCAGTGTGATAAACTATTCTGTTAGGAGAGAACCTGTTCCTTTGGTAACTCTCTGTGACTCCCTGTCTCTCCAACCAACATGCAGGGAATCAATTCAGACATTGAATGGATTAAAGAGTAATTGAATTTTTAAATTGCTTTTGCAAAGTTATCAGCTTGGGAACTTTCTCTAAATTCTACTTTAACCCATCTTTTTGCAATGAGTCTTCTCAAAATATAAATCATAAGAAATCTTCCTAGAAAAATAGGATGAAATAATATAAAAAATACCGATCTGAGAACGGAGTTCTAGTCTTTATTAACTGCCCAACTTGGGGGAAATCTCCCAGTCCCTTTCTGTATAAAGTAAGGTGTTGGAGAAAGCAATGAGGCTTCCAGGCTTCTCACTAGGTGGCTCTGTAACACCTGTAACATATTTTCTGGGGTGCTCATTAAAAAGACAATTTCAAGAATATTTTAACAGACTTAGCAAAATCAGAATCTTGGGGTTCTGTCTTGTGATCTATATCATACCTAATAATAGACAAACATGTAAATTGACCATACCTCTGCTATGCCCACAGCCAATCAGAGTGAGCATGCAAATTAACCCAACAAAGATGGAGGTTAATTTGCATATGGTGCCCAGCAGCCTGGGTCCTGGGAACTTTCTCAGCACCCAGGTCACTCTGAGATAGGTCCCTGTGGGTCCTGAGCAATCTGGGGAGGGCCTGAGCTAGGGGGCTCCAGGTCAGGGGTGGAGCCAGGAGATCGGAGGGAGCTAGGGGGCCCCTGCCCAGGCCTCAAGGTTTTAGACTTTGGCAGGGATGAAGCTGATGATCAAAGGGAGCTGGGGTCCCCTACCCAGGCTCCAAGCCCTAGCCAAGGCTTGGGGTCTGGGCAGGGGCAGAGCCAGAGAGCAGAGGTGATGGGTGTGAACTACAGAGGTGAGACTACAGGCCTGGCAGGGGTGGAGTCAGAGATAGGAGGTGTTGGATGTGAACTACAGAGGAAATACCTTTTCTGACCACTCATTGGCTAAGCTCCCTGTTTGCCAGTGGTAATATTCTTAGTAACTTGGGCATAAGAATCCAAAAAGGTGGATCTAGGGTTTTTCCATCATACTCCTGGAGAAAAAAAGGCAGGTCCCCTGCTGGAGGGCTAAGAAATGTCATATCCTGCCCTAGCCAGTTTGGTTCAGTGGATAATGCCTAGGCTTGCTAACTGCAGGGTCTGGTTCAATTCTGATCAAGGACATGTACCTAGGTTGCAGGATCCTCTCTGGCTGGGGCCCAGGTCAGGGTCCATGCAGGAGGCAACCAATCAAAGTGTCCCTCTTACTTTGGTGTTTTTCTCTGTCTTTTCCTTTCTCTTCCACATTCTCTAAAAATGTGGAAACATATCCTCAGGTGAGGGAAAGAAAGAGAAGAAGGAAAGAAAGAAAGAAAGAAAGAAAGAAAGAAAGAAAGAAAGAAAGAA
>JAAGEH010000040.1:21120774-21166624 GCA_011751065.1 Lasiurus cinereus
GAAAGAAAGAAAGAAAGAAAGAAAGAAAGAAAGAAAGAAAGAAAGAAAGAAAGAGGGGGAGGGAGGGAGGGAGGGAGGAAGAAAGAAAGAAAGAACGATCATAGCCTATGAAAGACACATCTTGAAAATACCTAAAGAAAGTTGTAATTTTTTCATGGTGAAAGAACTGGAGTCCGTGTAGATAAAAACATCTTGGTGGCTGTGGTGACTGGCAGTGGCTGCAGCAGCAAGGGTGATGGGGCTGGTGCCTTCCCCTGATCAGCCTGGTCGCCTCAGTAGGACATCCCCCTGAGGGCTCCCAGTAAGTAAGAGAGGACAGGCTGGGCTGAGGGAACCCCTCCCTCTGCCCCCAATGCACAAATTTTGTGCACCAGGCCCCTTGTTTTTAATAATGTTCTCTGGTGGGTTTTGTGCATAATAATATTTGCTCCACAAACTAGAAATGAGGAGTCTTTTAAAATACTTCTCCCATGTCTTGAAGTGTCCCGACCCACGGGTTAAGTCAACGAGGACCCTAGAGGAGGAGTGGGGATGAAAGGGACAAGAGACACAAAGAATGGAGACAAGACAAAGTTCTGATCAAGTCTCATTTATTCATGAGGAATTTGGGGTATTTATAGGGAGAAGGAGGAATGAGGAAGTTAGCAAAAATTCCTAACCCTAAGGTGAAACACCTGGCTGATGGGAAAGAGATAGGGTTTGGGGTAATAGAAACCTAGCCCGAGGTTAGTGCTAATGTGGCTGGAGCTTACTACAAAATGGCTATCAAGCACAACAAGTTTCCCACATTGAAGTTAATTTTATTCTTCAGAATAGGTCCAGATTTAATCCTTTCCTCCCAAAACTACCGCTAGAATGTGCAAGTCCTAAGAGAGAAGAAACACATCACATCCTTTTGGTTAAAAGGAGACTTAGCAGTTTGTTTTGTTTGTAAATAACCATACAAAGTTTTAATTAAAAAATTAATACCCAACTTTCTTCCTGTTGTAATAAACAATATTGGGAAGAAATACTTTCTTGAAAAATATGGACAGTGGTCCAAAGGTCTCATTTCAGGAAAAAATATGTGTTTGTTTTTTTTAAGACAATCTTTTTGGAACTTATCCTATTAATAAAAGGTTAATTGTCCCCTCGACCACGAGTTCAACCAGAGAGTAGGGCCAGCCTGCCAACTGCCCAAGGCCCCTCCCGCTGGCCAGCCTAAACCCCAATCAGCCCTCCCACCCTGACCAGGGCTGCCCAACTGGATCCTACCCTTGCACAAATTTGGGCACCAAGCCTCTAGTTTGCTATAAATAATCATAATGTCCTCTATTAATTTTTTCCTCTTGAGATAACCATGCTCTGCTTAGTAGTCCTTAGTGAAGTTTAGGAATGCTTTAATATCCCTTACAATTGAAGGAGAAAGTGCATTATCAAAGAAATCAAATTCCAGATATCCTCTTGAGTCACTCCCTTGTGCACACAGCTTGCTATTTGTGAGCCAATTACAGTCCTTGCTTTCTAGTACTACTTAGATCTCTTCACCTTCAAGATGCCTGAGGAAGTGGTGCACCATAGAGAAGAGAAGGTGGAGACTTTTGCCTTCCAAGCTGAAATTGCTCAACTCATGTCTATCATCATCAATACTTTCTAATCCAACAAGGAAATTTTCCTTCAGGAGTTGATAAGTAATTCTTCCAATGCCTTAGACAATATATGAAAATAAAAGACTACTCTGAAAATCATCTAGAAATTATCAACTTAATAGAATGGCTGGATATATGACACTATAAATACTATCACACTAATTCTATAGATTCATATATCACTTCTGGCAAAAACTAACTTCTATGATTAAGTTTTTTTACCAAAACATCAGCTAGCAGATCAAGGAAGGGAATTTCTTCTGAGGGCCAACCCTGTGCTAGCCAACTTTATATGCTATCCCACCTATTCCTGAGAGATAAGTATTTCTTTCTTTTTAGGATAATAAAACAAGGCTCAGAGATATTACATTGTTACCCCAAGACAACACAGCTAATGATTTGCAATAGGATTCAAATAAGTCTGTGAGTGAAATTCATGGAATTCTCTGTCACAGTCCTATTTTGGGCATGATCACAACAGCTTCCAGGGTGGTGCTTATAGCCTTCTAGCACAAGGCCCATCAGCACTGTGTCCTCCATCTCACCATGGACTCTGCCCTAGTTCTTTGTAATTATTCCAGAAATTTATGGAACTATTTCTAACTTCTGCTCACAATGAATAACATAGCTGCCTCTATAAATTGGAGGTTGTAGTACAGTTGACCTAATACTCAAGACTTGACTATTGATGCTGATGCCTTTTTAAAATATTATTATCTGTCTTCAATTCATATTGATATTTTAGCCTACTTCATACTAATTTATTCAACCAGTTAATGGTTGGTGGGCAGTTCCATTGGATGACCTACTCATGTCTCTGTTCTCATATTTGGAACTAGGTGTCATCCACCACTGCTTAGAACAATGCAATGACTCATGCAAAGGAAGAAATCATCATATAATTTATTTAAGATGTGTCATTTGTGATTACAAGAATTGTGTGAAAAAATCAGGACAAGAAGACAGAGCAGAGTTTTCAAATTTTGCTTACTTTTAATAAACAAAGAATCCTTCAAATAAACTTTAAATGGAAGTCCAATGTGTAAAACATATAAAAATTGAATTGCTTTAGGTTAATGTTTTTGGATCAAGGCCTAGAATCTTACTTGTTCATCCATCCTATGTCTGACTATAATAATGTGCTTTGGAAGCTTTCTGCAGACTTCCTAGGACTTTAACAAACATCTTTAAGTTGTTGTCCTAATAGAAGTAATTCTGGAAAAGCAAATAAGGACCTCCAAAGATCCACTTCTGAATAAAAGCAACAAGAACATTATTAAAAAAAAATCAAAAGTAACTTATTCAGAGCTCTGAAAATTATCCAAAGGATTACAACTATCCAATCAGCGTTTATTTAAGAAAAACAGCTGAGATCTGGCTGGTTTCACTCAGTGGTTAGAGCATGAACCACAGATTGAAGGATTGTGGATGTAATTCCTGGTCAAGGGCACATTACCTGGGTTGCAGGTTCACTCCCTGGCTTTGGTTGAGATATATATAGGAGGCAACCAATTGATATGTCTCTCTCATGTCAATGTTTCTGTTTCTCTCTCCCCTTCTATTCTCTAAAAATATATGAAAAATATCCTCAGATGAGGATTAACAAAAAAAGAAAAATGGCTGAATCTCAATAAGAGAACTGAGCATTTTAACTTGTCCTATGCTGGTCTCTCATGTATTAGTTTTCTATCACCATATATTTAGTAGCTTAAAAAGTGTACACATTTATCTTACATTTCTGTAGGTCAAAAGTTCAACATGGATTTCACTGGGCAATATTTAAGATAGCTGAGACCGGTTTGGCTCAGTGGATAGAGTGTAGGCTTGCAGACTGAAAGGTCCCAGGTTCGATTCCGGTTGGGGGCATGTACCTTGCTTGCGGGCACATCTCCACTGTGGGGCATGCAGGAGGCGGCTGATTGATGTCTCTCTCTCATCGATGTTTCTAACTTTCTATCTCTCTCCTTTCCTCTCTGTACAAAATCAATAAAATGTATTTTTAAAAAAATAATGATTAAGATAATGACAGAACTGCATTTCTTTCTGGAGAATCTAGAGGTCCATCTATTTCTTTGCCTTCTAAAATCTCTGTAGGTTGTCCTCATTCTGTGGCTCATGGCTTCCTTACATTCTCAAAGCCAACAATGCAGGATTGAGTCCTTCTTAGGTTACATCACACCAATTCATCTTTACCTTCATCTCCTACATTTAAGGACCTTTGTGATTACACTGTGCCCGCACAGATAATCCAGAATAATACTTCTTAAGGGCTATTAATTAGCAAACTTAATTCCCCTTTGCCATGTAACATAACATATTCGTGGGTTATGAAAATAAAGACATGAGCATAAAGGGATTATTATTCTGCCTATCATATTTCTCTCCCAAGCTCTGCAATAGGATTGAAAATTACCAACATTGTAAGTACACTTTCCATAAAAACTAACAGCCTAATAGCCACAGGAGGGGGAGGAATGGGTTTGGAGTTCTTAAAACTCCTTCAGCAATTAAGTCACTATTTAACCCATCTGGCAGTTCTTGGAAAAACTCCATTCTCAGTGCTTGTCTTTATTTCATCTGACATAGTACTCACTCCATGCAAACAATCCTATGCCTGTTATTTGTAAAAAACAATAACAATTATTGAACATCACTGCTTCCTGACAGAAGTACCAATGGGGCAAACAACAGATTAGCCATAAACCTTAAAAGAAATATCTGAGGAATGAGATGTCTATAAGCGGTTTTGAAACGTTTTAACATATTGCTGGGAAATGGGAAGGCTCTGTGCATGTGCCTGGCTGTGTGAATGCTCAGGAAAAACACGAGAAGGCCCTAATCTCTAAACTCTGGATTACCTAAAGGCCCATGCAAGTAGGAAGTGAAGATTGAAGCAGAGTTGTAACCTGTCAGAGTTTTTAAAGTATGACCCTCTTAGCAAATAGGAAGATACTTATTGGCGTAAGCCATTTAAGAAAATCTATGTCCAAGCATGAGCTGACCATTAAGCTAAATGAGTATATTTCAGTGGCCATACCTGACAAAAACTACAGAATTTACATAATTATTTAAGAAAAGTAACTAAACAGCAACAAGAAATCTTGGGGTGAAAAGAAGGAAAGGGGATTTTGATTTCCAGGGTTGCCACATTATATAAAAAATATGCAATTTTCAACAACAAAATAATACAAGACACACAAAGAAACAGAAAAGCATAACCCAAAAGCAAGAACAAGAAAATATGCCAATAGAAACTTTCCTCTCACAAAGCCCACTTGTTGGATTTCAAAGAAAAAAATTTTAAAAATATATAAATATTCATCAGACAGAATTTCAACAAGGTAATAAAAGAATTGAATCACACTATAAATATATACATATTTCCTTTGTGAGTACACAAAACTGTTTTTTTGTGTTCTTATTTATTAATTATTGTATTTTTTTCCATATGAACAAGTGTAAATCTAGTTTTCCACCATCTAGTATATACTAAAGACCGAGAAAACCATATTTAAGGAATTAAAAGGAGAGAGGAACCAATATGGCACCATAGGTAAATGCCTGCACTGCATCCTCCCACAACCACATCAAAATTACAACTAAAATACAGAAAAAACATAATTGAGAACCCCCTGAATTCTGGCTGAATGGAAGTCCTACAACTAGAGAAATAAAGAAGAAAGCACATCAAGACTGGTAGGGGGCAGAGGTGCAAAACGGACTGGTCCAACACCTGCATGTGTTTAATCAGGAGGGATATTTTGGCTGCAGAGGACTTGCATGAGGAGTAAGGGGTCCTAGCCCCACACCAGACCCCTCAGCCCAGGGTTCCAGAACTGGGAAGAAAAGTCCCCATAACTTCGGGCTGTAATAAAAACAGCAGAAATTGTGACTGAGTGACACCAGAGGCTGCTGGAGACCCAGATTCAGCCTTTTAAAGGGCCAGTGCAGACTTACTCAGACTACTCCCTCTGAGCTCTAGCACTGAGGCAGCAGCTTGAAAAGATCCAGGGACATACAGGAAGGAACTAAGTTTTTGACATCAGGACAAAAACTCCAGGGGGCAGCTTTCTCCAAGCTGAAACTTCCCCTGCCACAAAACTGACTGGCAGATGCCATATCTAAACTTCCATCAACCTGGCTCACACTGTTAGCCCCACCGTACTGATTCTCTGAAGTGCCACCCCATTCCTGCTTGCAGCCCCACTCAAACTGTTTGCAGTGGTTTTTCCATATGAAAGGCCTGTCCTGACTCAGGCTTCAGAGTTTCCTAAAATCTCTCAAACAAGTAGCAGCTGTAGTCAGAGGACACTCCATACCTCTCAATAAGCAGTCACGGGCCTGGCATTAGCAGCAGTCTGTCTTGTTTCAGTTTGGCCTCTCCTGGGAATCCCCAAGTCCAATACAAGTAGCAGCCATCTGCAGATGATTCTGTAGCTTGTCTGGTTGGCCTCAGGCAGGACACAGGCAGTGGCTGATTTTGCACCTTCCAGGAGGCCCCAGAGCCAGTGCCGCTGGTGGACAGTTTCAGACCATACCAGATTACAACTCTACACATCCATAAGTGACACACTTAAGAGCAGACTCAGTGAGTACCAAAGCCCCACTGAAGTAAGTCCTCCTCCATAGGGTGTCTCTTGCACATCAGCTCTTCCACTGTAGTTGCAATTAGTCCACCCAGCCAATTGGCCTGGAGGTCAGTTCTTTCCAGTAACACCAACAGCAATCAAAGCTCAACTACAATAAGACAGTACACACAGCCCACACAGGGGTGCACCTAGAATGCCCAGCTCAGGTGACTGGGGCCCTACAGGACACAAACTACATAAGGCCACTTTACCAATTCCAGAGGACATAGCAGCTCTACTTAATACATAGAAATAAACACAGGGAAGCAACCAAGATGTACAAACAAAGAAATACGTTAGAAATGAAAGAACAGAAGAAATGAAAGCAAACAAAGTACTAGATACAGAATTCAAAACAATGGTTATAAGAATGTTCAAGAAATTTAATAAGAGATTCAAGGGACTTTTAAGGACCTTAGTAAGAATTTCAAAGACATGAAAAAGGACCAGTCAGAAATGAAGGATACACTAACTGAAATAAAGAATAATTTATAGGGAATCAATAGTAGAGTGGAGGACACCAAGAATAAAATCAGCAATTTCAAATACGAGGAAGCAAAAAACACCCAATCAGAAGAGCAAAAAGAGAAAAGAATCCAAAAATATGAGGAAAGTGTAAGGAGCCTCTGAAACAACTTCAAGTGTACCAACATTCGCATTATGGAGGGTACTGGAAGGTGGAAAAAGAATAAGATATTGGATACCTATTTGAAGGAAGAATGACAGAAAACTTCCCCTACCTGGTGAAAGACATAGACTTACAAGTCCAAGAAGCCTAGAAAGGCCCAAACAAGAAGAACACAAAGAAGACCACACCAAGACACATCATAATTGAAATGTCAAAGGCTAACAACAAAGAGAGAATCTTCAAAACAGCAAGAGAAAAGCAGTTAGTTACCTACAAGGGAGCACCCATGTAACTGTCAGCTGGTTTATCAATAGAAACTTTGCAGGCCAGAAGGGAGTGGCATAAAATATTCAAAAATGATAAATAGCAAGGGCCTATAACCAAGATTACTCTACCTAGCAAAGCTATAATTTAGAATTGAAGGTCAGATAAAGAGCTTCACAAGAAAAAAGTAAAGGAGGTCACCACCACCAAACCAGTATTATATGAAATGCTAAGGATTGTTTTGTGTTTTTTAAAGAAGGAAGAAGAAGGAGAAAGAGAAGGAGAAGGAGAAGGAGAGGGAGAGAGAGAAGGAGCAGGAGGAAAGGGAGATGGAGAAGGAGGACGAAGAAGAGCAGCGAGAAGAGGAGCAGAAAGAGGAAGAGGAGGAAAAATACTAAATCATGAACAATAAAATTGCAATAAATACATATCTATCAATAATTGAATCTAAAAATAAATGAACAAATAATTTAATGAATAAAATAAACTGATGACTAAAATAAAACCAGAGGCATGGAAATATGGAACAGATTGATGAAGCTCAGAGGGACGGAGAAGCAGGAAGAGATTAACAAAAGAACTTATATGCATATATGCATTACCAATGGACACAGACTATAGGATGGTGAAAGCCAGGAATAGGGTGAGAATCAGGTGGGAAATGAAGAGAAAATAGGGCAACATCTATGAAACTCTGAACAATAAGGATTTTTTTAAGTATTAAAAGAAAAAATGAGATTGTCATCTCACCAAATAAAGAATATCAAGAGAATTAGAAATTATTAATTAATAAATAAAGATTAATAAAATTGATATACCCTTAGATAGACTGACCTAGAACTAAGGACAGAAGACTCAAACTACTAAAGTCAAAAATGAAGAGGAGACATCACTACCAATATTTCAGAAATTTAAAAAAAAAGGTTACAAAAATATTATGAACAACTTTATGACAACAAATTAGATACTATAGATCAAATTTCTAGACAGACACAATTTGCCAAAATTGGTTCAAGAAGAAATAATCAGAGAATGCATTATAGAATTATATTTTAAAACTTTCCACAAAAAAAAACCTGATGACTTCACTGGTGAATTCCACCAATTACTTAAAGAATACTTTCAGCACTTTATAAACTCTTTCAAAACTACATAAGATAAAACTATTACCCTCATACTAAAACCAGACAAGAAAAGAAAACTACAGGTCAATATCCTTCATAAAATTAGACACAATGCTCAAGAAAGTACCAGCAAACGAAATCCAGAAACATATAAAAACTATTATGCACCATGGTCAAGTCAGAGTTATCCCAGTAATACAAGGGTTTAACATTCAAAATATATCAGAGCAATGCACTATATTAATAAAATAAAGGATAAAAATTATATGATTGGTTCAATAGATGTGGAAGGAGCACTTGAAAAATCCAACACAATTTTATGATAAAAATCCTCAATAAATTAGTAATCAAAGGGAATTTTTTCAAACTAACAAATGGCTATCATGAAGAACTCACAGTGAGGATTATACTTAATAGTGAATGACAGAATGCCTTCTCCTTAAGATCAAAAACAACATAAGGATGTCCACTGTCATTTCTTCCACTTAATGTTGTACTGGAGATTCTAGCCAGGGAAATTAAGCAAGAAAATATATATATATATATATATATATATATATATATATATATGTCACATAGATTTGAAAAGATGCAAAACTATTCACATTCACAGATGACATGATCTTATATAGCACAAATCCTGAGAAAAAACTATGAAAACTAGTAACATTTCAGAGTGAAGAGCAATAAACAAAAATTATTTTTATTTATATATAATAGCATAAACAATCCAAATATGAAAATAATAAAACAATTCCACTATAATAGCATCAAAAAGAATAAAATAAATTTAGGAATAATTTTAATGAAAGAAGTCCAAAATTTATATACTGAAAGAAATTAAAGAAGAGCTAAATACAAGGCGGGTGGGGGCGCGGGGGGTGGAATCTCATGAAAGCTCAATACTGGTAAGGTGATAATACTCCCTAAATTGGCATATAGATTCATTACAATCATTAACAGAATCCCAGCTTGCATTTTAAAAAGAAATCGACAGGATTCATCATAAAATTTATGTGTAAATTTAAGGGACCCAAAATAGACAAAACATAATATATTAACAAAGAACAAAGTTAGAAGACTCACACTCCCTGATTTTAAAACTTACTAAAAAGCTACCATAATCAAGAGTGTGTGGTATTGGCATAAGAGCAGACATATATCATAAACCATTGAAATATAATTGAGAGTCCAGAATTTAACTCATACATCTATGGTCAATTATTTTTTTATAAGGATGCCAAGACAGTTCAATGAAGGAATAGTTTTTTCAACAAAAGCCTCTGGGACTAGATATGCACATGCAAGAAATGAACTTGCATCTCTACCTCACAACATGTAAAAAATTATCTCAAAATGGATAGACTTAAATGTGAATGTAAAACTACAAAACTCGTAGAATAAAGCATAAGAGTAAATCTTCATGACCTTGGGTCAGGCATGTGGTGCCTTTCTTTCCTTGTGATGTCTGTGTCTTAGAAGTGAGGCCAAAGCATGATGACATATACCCAAAATAGACAAATTATAGAGATAGAAAATAGATTAGTGGTTTCCAGAGTCTGGGGGAATGGGGTGGGTTTCTTTTTGGGTGATGAAAATCTTCTAAAATTAGATAGTGGTAATGTTTGCACAACTCTGTGAATATACTAAAAGACGTTGAATTGTATAACTTGAAAGGGTAAATTTTATGGTATGTGAATTTTATCTATAGATAGTTATTATTTTTATCCAAGGGATAATTAAGAAAAATACCATGAAAACCTATCAGGATTCTTTATTTAAATGTAACTAAAAAGTTGGGTTCATATTATTTACTATGTGTTAAGTCCTTGGACAGTATATGATATATCAGAAGTGCTATATGAATGTTAACTATTGTAATTATAATGATAATAATTACAATTATAATAATAAATATTATTATTATTATTTGATCTTCTGTAATGAATTTTATGCTGGCTTTTCACCTGGTACCAGGTATGGTTGTCTGTGTTCTGTAAAGCTAAGAACTACATTTTCCAGAATTCCCTTTCTTGAATGTTCCCATTTAGGCTGGCCAAAAGAAGGACCTCTGCTAGATTTGGAAGGCAGAAGCTGAGTTATCATTATTATCCGAAGGTTTTCTTCCAGATTAGATGTGGTGAAGGACAGAGATGAAATGTTCCATTTTGTGTCTTGTCTTTTCTTTCTTTTATTTCCTACCCAATCTAGCCATCTGTTTTGACTTCTGACTTCACTTACAAACAGTAGCCCCAATCCCACCACAGAAACTAGTTGGGATCCACAGGTCAACAGTTACTCAGAGACAGTGTGAATCTCCCCCATTGCCCTCTCTATTTCCCACTTTAATGGCTGGACATGCTGACCTTCACAGTCTGAGGGCATTCTAATGCCTCCCTAATCCCCGACTCTCACTGGGACCCCAACTCCTCCCACCATTGTATAAGGCCAGATTGTTTCCATAAACCCTTTACCTCATGAGGCTCTTAGGATGGCAGCTGTCATGACTGAGCCTTGCCTGAAACACTAGATCTTCCCAATGTGCCAATTCATTTGTTTATTCATTTAAGAAACAAAACTTTTTGAGCTTTTAGTATGTATAAGTTATTCTGCTTGGGTATAGGGATGAACAAGACATGCCATCCCTGTCTCTGTACTTAGAGGGCACAGAACACAGTACACAGGCTTCTTTGGAGGGCCTCGCATGTGGTCAAGATCAAGTGACAAGATGGCATACTTCCAACATCTGACAAGTGGGAGGAGGGCAGGACTGAGGTAAAAACACAAATGAGAGGAAAGCTGCTCCCAATGAATGAAAAAGCAATTCATTATCCCCATACAATTCAGGACATTCAGGTTCCTGAATAGTCTGAGAACTGGAGTAAAAGAGGCCAGAAGCTGGAGGAGTAGGAGGTTTAAGTGTGAACCTAATCTTGTTTCTTTCCACTAAATATCTTCAATGGTTTCCCACTGGTCTCCAATGCCTGTTGCTCAGCTCAGCCCACCCACTTTTGGCCGAGTCCCAGACCTGTTCTCTCCATGGCAGAGTATAGCGGGCCCCCTGGGAAGGCACATGGACAATTCTTTAAATTATTGTCAGCTGAGTCTGAGGCAATAGGCAGAGCCATGTCTTGGATACACATCTTGCCAAGAAGGTGGATGTGTTATCAGTACTGACTCTTACCTTTGCCCAGGTGTCAGATAGTGGGTCTTTGATAAGTAAATCCAGTCAAGCACTAGGAATGGTAGGGCCTACTCAAGAGTGCAAATAATCTCCTTTGATCCTAACTTTGGGTGAAACTTCCTGGTATTTGGGGGTATAAAATAAACTTGCTATATCGGCTCTGGGTCCCTATCTCTCCAACAGAAGAGGGCAGTCCCACCCAATTCCCAGATTTTTCCTTCCATTTTGTGTCTTGTCTCTTTCTTTCTTTTATTTCTCAATCCTTAGCCACCCCAGAACTGATTCATCTCTCTTTCTGTGCTGGATGTGGAAAAGGGAGATCCCCATCATATCTGCCCCCACCCCCCCACCATATCAGGCCCCACATCATAGCAGGGCTACACCTGAAGAGCCCCACATGGGTGTTCCTTTTCCTCTTCTTCCCTCCTAGCACCATTCCCACTGCTGCTCAGTCCTGCATTGCCTCAGGAAGACCCCACTGTCATCTGCTCTCATCACTCTAGGAGCTTCTAATTCAGAGTTTCTGTTTCTTAGGTATAAACACATGTCCACTGGACACTGACCACAAAAACTGGGCCAAGGCCAGAAAATGGCAGAAGGATGTGTTGACAAGTAAGGTCTGGGGCAAGTATGTCTCACCCAAAATAGGGAAGAGGTGGAGAGACTCTTTAGGGAACACCTAATGGTGACAGGGCTGTAGTGAAGGTGAAACCTTGTAGGAGTCTGAGTTCTGCAACTCAAAGCAAAGGTTAAAGTATTTCTATCTGTGAACATTATTGACCTTCAATTTAAAACTATTCTCAAGAAAACCAAGATGGAAGAATAAGGCATACACCTGTATGTGCTGCCTCTCACAACCACACCAAAACTACAACTAAAAGACAAAAAAACTATCACCCAGAACCATGGGAAAGCTGGATGAGTGGAAGTTCTACAAATAGAAGGAAAGAAAAAAGTGCATTGAGACTGTGTAGGAGGTGCAGAGCTGCGGAAAAGCAGAGGTATGGAGGCAGGTGGAGAGGGCTGGCAACTGAGGATGCGACTGTCTTTTCCAAGTGGGAGCAAGACACAAGCTCCCAACTGATCTGAAATTCAGTTTCCGGCGAGACTCTGGGAACCCAGACTACTATGGGGAGAAACTAGACTGTCTGGCATTGGGTTGGAAAGTGAGGGTGGCTTTCTCACAGAGGTGCACACAGGAATCATTTCCACTCCTGGTGCATGGGACGTGGAAATGTGGAAATGCAGAGATGCAGAAAGGGATGACTGTCAGCCATTGCTATTTGCCATGCTGAGATCCCACCCCAATTTACAAACCCACCCAAACTGTGTGCGGCAGCTTTTGCATATGAATTGCCTACCCTATCACAGCTTAACCTAACAAACTGCAGCAGAGTCAGCTCCAAAACTTCCAACCCCCAAAAAAGAGGAGAAATTTGCAGATCTTGCTGTAGCTCCTGCTGGTGGCCTTAGAGAGTAGCTGACTTCCATCTCCTTAAAGATCCAGGAGCCAATGTACCTAGTGGTCAGTGTGAGATGACACCAGATTTCAATTCTTCACACTCAAAAGACAGACTCAGTGAGCACCAAAGCCCCATTAAAGCAAATCCTGCCCCATAAGGATGTCTTTAGCACAGCAGTACTTCCATTATAGACACAGCTGATCCTCACAGCCAATTGGCCTGGAGGTCAATTCCTCCCAGTGTGCCAACAGCAATCAAAGCTTAACTACAACAAGACTGTGCACCCAACCCACAAAAGGGTGCACCAAGAATGTCCACCTCAGATGACTGGGGAGGCTGAGTCACTGGACCCTATAGGTCACCTGCCACACAAAGCCACTCCATCAACACAGGGAAGCAGCCAAAATGTGAAGACAAATAAACATGTCACAAATAAAAGAAATGGAGGAAAGCAAATGACTATATATAGAGTTCAAAACCACATTATAAGATTACTCAAGAATCTTCTAGAAACCGCCTAGAAATTTAGTGAGACCTTCAAGGATCCTAATGAGAATGCCAAAAAAATGGAAAAGGACCAGTCAGAAATTAAGTATTCACTGTCTAAAATAAAGAATAATATACAGAAATCCAACAGTAGACCAGAGGACCCCAAGAATCAAACCAAAGATGTGAAATATGAGGAAGCAAAAACATCCAACCAGAAAAACAAAAAGAAAAAAGGATCCAAAAATATGAAGATAGTATAAGAAGCCTCGTGGACAACTTCAAGCATACCAACATCAGAATTATGGGGATGCCAGAAGAAGAGAGAGAGCAAAATACTAAAAACCTATTAGAAGAAATAATGACAGAAAACGTTTTAGACCTGGTGAAAGAAATAGACTTACAAATTCAGGAAGTGCACAGAACCCCAAACAAAAGGAACTCAAAGAGGACCACACCAAGACACATCATAATTAAAATGCCAAGGGCAAAAGACAAAGAGAGAATATTAAAAGCAGCAAGAGAAAAACAGTTAGTTACCTACACGGGAGTACTCATATGACTGTCAGCTGATTTCTCAACAGAAACTATGCAGGCCAGAAAGGAGTGGCAGGAAATCTTCAAAGTGATGAACAGCAAGAACCTACAACAAAGATTATTCTACCCAGCAAAGCTATCATTTAGAATTGAAGGTCAGATAAAGAGCTTTACAAACAAGAAAAAGCTAAACGAGTTGATTACCATCAAAACCAGGATTATATGAAGTGCTGAAAGGTATTCTTTAAGAAGAGGAGGAAGAAAAAGAAAAATGTAAAGATAAAAATTATGAACAACAGAGACAGAATCCAAGATGGCGGCATAGGTAAACACCTACACTGCTGCCTCGCACAACAATTTCAAAACTACAACTAAAAGACAGAACGGACATCATCCAGAACCACAGGAAAACTGGCTGAGTGGAAGTTCTACAGCTAGAAGGAAAGAGAGGGGCTCACGGAGACCCAGAGGAGCTGCAAAAAGCTGAGGTACGGAGACCTGCACGAGGAGAGAGCGGGTGCCCGAGTACCTGGTTGGCTTTCTCTGGCGGGAGGGAAACGGAGACTCCCAACAGGATTGATCTCCTTCTCTTACGACACTAAACCCCAGATCCAGCCGAAACTCATACGGGGGGAGTTTGGACTGTGAAAAGGGAGAAGTGCCGGAAATTTAAGGGAGTCGCAAAAGATCAGAGGGCTGGTGGCGGTGCGCACGGCACTGCGGGCAGGACAGACTGCTGATTGTGCCGCTGGCTTTCACGAGTGGGCGGGAGACAGACCCTCCCAACTGTGCCACTTCTGAGTCCACTGGGCCCCTGTTTCGGGTGAAACCCTGGGGACCTAGACTCCTGTGGTTCTGGTGCGCAGGGGAGCTGGAAAGGCAGCGGTTAGAGGCACTGCGGGCGCACAAGCACAAGGACCGCTCCAACGATTACCCAGTCACGTGAGACTCAGGGGCCGTGGAGGGCGGGGCCGACTGGAAGGCAAGGCGGACCCTTAAGCCCTGAGACTCCACCCATCCCAAGCTCAGCAGAGGCTTCTGTGGCTTTGCACGTCTGGCATTATAAGGCTGAACTCAACACCGAAGTTTCCCCGACATAGTGAAAATGCCGAGACAAGGGAAGGGATCACAAACAAAAGAAATGGAGGAAAAAAAATGACTGGATATAGAGTTCAAAACCACACTTATAAGGTTTTTCAAGAATATGCTAGAAAAGATGGATAAATTTATCAAGTCCCAAGAGGAGATGAAAAAGGTCCAACTAGAAATTAAACATTCACTGACTGAAATAAAAAATATTATACAGAGTCCTAACAGCAGACTGAAAGGCAAGAATCAAGTCAAAAATTTGAAATATAAAGAAGCAGAACACACTCAACTGGAAAAGCAAGAAGAGAAAAGAATCCAAAAATGTGAAGATAATGTAAGGAGACTGTGGGACAGCTTCAAACGTACCAACATCAGAATTGTGGGAGTGCCAGAAGAGAGAGAGCAAGATACTGAAAACCTATTTAAAGAAATAATGACTGAAAACTTCCCACATCTGGTGAAAGAAATAGACTTACACGTCCAGGAAGCACACAGAACCCCATATAAAAGGAATCCAAAGAGGACCACACCAAGACACATCATAATTAAAATACCAAGAGCAAAAGACAAAGAGAGAATATTAAAAGCAGCAAGAGAAAAACAGTTCATTACCTACAAGGGAGCACCCATACGACTGTCAGCTGATTTCTCAACAGAAATGATGCAGGCCAGACGGGAGTGGCAAGAAATATTCAACGTGATGAATAGCAAGAACCTACAACCAAGAATAATTTATCCAGCAAAGCTATCATTCAGAATTGAAGGGCAGATAAAGAGCTTCACAGAGAAGAAAAAGCTAAAGGAGTTCATCAACTCCAAACCAGTATTATATTAAATGCTGAAAGGTACTCTTTAAGAAGAGGAAGAAGAAAAAGATTAAAGTCAAAAAATTATGAACAACAAATACGTAACTATCAACAAGTGAATCTAAAAATTAAGTGAATTAAAAATTTGATGAACAGAATAAACTGGTGAATATACTAGAATCAGGAGCATTGAAAGGGAGTGGACTGATAATTCTCAGGGGGAAAGGGGTGAGGGGTATACAGGGAGAGACTGGACAAAAATCATACACCTATGGATGAGGTCAACGGGAGGGAGGGAAGGGTGGGAACTGGGTGGAGGGGTGCTATGGAGGGGGAAAAAAAGAAAAACAAATGTAATAATCTGAATAATAAAGATTTAATTAAAATTTTTAAAAAAATTATGAACAACAAAGTGACAACAAATACATATCTATCAACAAGTGAATATAAAAAATGAAGTGAATAAAAAATATGACAAATAGAATAAACTGGTGAATATAATAGAATCAGGGGCATAGAAAGAGAGTGGACTGACAATTCTCAGGGGGAAGGGAGCATGAGGGATATGGGAAGAGATTTGACAAAAATCTTACACCTATGCATGAGGACAGTTGCAGGGGGTAAGGGCATAGGGGAGGAGAATCAGATGGAGCGGGGACTATGTGGGGAAAAAAGAGGAACATCTGTAATAATCTAAACCATAAAGATTTATTTAAAAAAATAATTTTCACTATAAGAGGAAAGAATGAATGAATAAATAAATAAATGGATTGTCTTTAGTTCCTAGGAATATGCAACAGAGTATACAAGTTAATGTAAGAAAATGTGGAGCATTCAGTAATTGTGTCCATTCGTGAAACATCTCTTGAGCACCTTCATGTGAAAAGCAAACAAGAGAGGGATTGAAATAAGTATTTAACTGCAAAATGAGCCCAGGACTGGAGAGGGTGCAGGCTGGGCTGAGAAGACCCCTGTGCACGAATTTCGTGCAATGGGCCTCTAGTCTATAATAATAAAAACATAATATGTTAATTAGACCAGACAGCCAAACAACCTTTTGGACATCCTTCCAGACAACCACCCAGACAAAGCCAGAGCTGCAAGGGCTGAAGCATTCACTGTGGCTGTGAGGGCTGAGCCCTTTGTTCGAATTTCATGCAATGAGCCTCTAGTGTCATATAATGATGGAAGCAGACAGAGATAAGATGGATACAGCTACAAGCCAATGAATGCCAAGGGTTACTGGGAGAAAGAGACAAGGAAAGTCTCTTCCCTGGAGTCCCCAGTAGGAGCATGGCCCTGCCAATACCTTCTTTTGGACTTTGGGTCTTCTGAAGTGTGAAAGGATGAATTCCTATTGTCGTAAGCCACCAAGTCTGTGGCCATTAGGAAATGAAACAGAAACCAAATGCTCAGTATATCCTAATATTTTTGGGGGAACATACATAATGATTTTTCCTTTTATGTATTAAGTATCAGTCTAGATATTGTTGTGAATGTTTTTTGGGGTTTTTTTTTTAGATTTGATTAACATTTAGATGAGTGGACTTTGAGTAAAGAGTGCTTTCAGTGAAAGCTGCAAGTGCTGAAGTTCTGCTCTGCTGCTCATGACAGAGTGACTTTCCACTGCCTGGCCAGTCAGTGGCTTCAAGCTCCATGTGCCTCCCCTGAAAATGGAGATTGTAATCCTTAAAACACTGTCCCTTATAGGGCTTTGGGAATGTGAGTGAGGCTGAAGCACAAAGCCTCGGAGACGGTTAGGGATTGGTAAGGTTCCCTGAAGTACCAAAGTGGGGACAATCACTTAGGGTATATGTGATTGATCATCGTCAAAGAGCTCAGATAACCTTATCTCCTTGCCTTGCACAGTTCTGCTGAGTAGGCAGGAGATGAGCTGTGATGACTATGAGGCCTATTTTGCTGATGAGGAAGCAGGGAATTCTGAGAGAGTAAATGGTTTCCCAAGTTCACAAAGTGAAATTAAAAAAAAAAAAAAAAAACACTGAAAAGTTACCTCTCTGATTTTCAATGCCAAGGACTTCCACATTAATTTTCAATTTCTCATGCAAGAAATCACCACAAATTTTGTGACTTAAAATAAGACATATTTATTCCCTCACCCTGTGGAAGGTCAGAAGTTCAAAACATGTCTCAATAGGCTAAACTTGAGGTTTCAGCAGCACTGTCCTTTTTCACTTTCTAAAGGTGCCATATTCCTCAGCTCATGTCTCCATCCCCATCCTCAAAGCCAGCAGAGCAGTATCTACAAATCTCACTCTGATTCCAACATCCTCTTCTGCCTGCAATTTCCACTATAAAGGACCCCTGTGTTTACACACCAGGTTAATGTCCCCATCTAAAGGTCAGTTGGCTTTAACTTTAATTCTACTTTCTTAATCTGCACTCTAATTCCCCTCTGACATGTAACATATTTCCAGGTTCTGGAGATTAAGATTTGCACAACATTGTGGTCATCCTTTTGCCTACCAAAACTATTAAATAATTCACTTTAGTTAGCAGACAATTGACTCCAAGGATGGAAAGGATCAATAATGACCAAAGAATTTTGCTAAACATCTTGGTAAATAGCAATAAGTATTGACTATAATATAAACATTTTATATAATAAAAAGGTAATAGACAAATTGAACATCACTCTAACACACAAGATAGCCGCCCCCATGTGGACAGCAGGGAAGGGCAGTTTGGGGCAATCAGGCCAGCAGGGGAGGAAAGTTGGGGGCAATCAGGCCTATAGGGCAGGACAGTTAGGGGGGACCCAGGACTACAGGGGAGAGCAGTGGGGAGGGGGGATGACCAAGCCTGCAGGGGAGGCCAGTTGGGGGGAACCAGGCTGCAGGAGAGGGCAGTTGGGAGTGACCAGGCCATCAGGGAAGAACAGTTAGAAGCAATCATGCAGGCAGGGGAGGGCAGTTAGGAGTGACCAGCCCTGCAGGGTAGGGCAGTTGAGGGGACTAGGACAGCAGGGAAGGGCAGTTGGGGGTGTCCAGGCCTGCAGGAGAGGGCAGTGAGGGGAAACCAGGCCTGCAGGGAAGGGCAGTTAGGGGCAACCAGGTCTGCAGGGGAGGGCAGTTGAGGGTGACCAGGCCAGCAGGGGAGCAGTTAGGCATCGATCAGATTGGCAGGGGAACGTTTAGGGGGTGATCAAACTGGCAGGCAGATGAGCAGTTGGGAGCCAGCCATCCTGGATTGTGAGAGGGATGTCCCAGATTGGAGAGGGTGCAGGCTGGACTGAGAGACACTCTCCTTGCCCCTGTGTACAAAATCATGCACCAGACCTCTAATAAGAATAATAACAAGGTAAAACAATTTGGTGGAATTAAAAGACCAACAGATAATATGAAAAATAAAAAGAGATTGTCAGCAAAGTTTGTTCAATATTCTGTCAGTAGGGAGAATTCTAGAGACATTAACTTTATCTTTGTTAATTAAAATATACACTGAGTGGCTAGATTATTATGATATCTGAATGCATAATAACTTGGCCACTCAGTAAATATATATAGTATATTAGAGGCCTGGTGCATGAATTTGTGCATGGGTGGGGTCCAGCCCGCCTGGCCAGGGGGAGGGGACATGGGCAGTTGGCTGGCCTGCCTGCTGGTCAAACTCCTGGTGGAGAGGACAATTTGCATATTAGCATTTTATTATATAGGATAAACACTGAGTGGCCCAATTATTATACATTCAGAGATCATAATAATCGGGCCACTCAGTGTATATGTTACTCTTGTAACATTAAAAACAATAAGCAAAATTATGTAACTTGTTTCCTGGAGAAAAGTGAAAAGATATAAAGGAAACAATGTATCCACTAGAAAAGAGAAAAAGAATAGATGAAGCATATGAGATGGAATATGGAAAATAAGTTGGTAGTATCATATAATGTATATGCATAAGTGCAATTTATTTCAGTTTTCCTTTTAAAAAAGAAATTCTTACATAAAGCACCACGCACTTTACATGAGAGACATACATCTAAATTACAATCACAAAGAAAGATTGACCATAAAAAATAGAAAGACATATACTGAGCAAAACAAAACAACCAGTGAAGTACTTAGCATAAATAGACATCATGGATAGGATGGCAAGAGAAAACAGTTAAATTAGAATTTTAGAAAAACATAAACAGAGATGATTTTTTAATATAAGAATGCCCCATGTAATATTTGGGCTTATATTAAACATATCATTTGTTGTTTATCTGAAATCCCAATGGGACTAGTATCCAGTATTTGTATTTGTATTTATTAAATCTGGCAACTCTAATGCTGGAGCTCCTGGCTTAGGGCTTCTGAAAATGCGCACTGGATACTGAAGTGATTTGCAACAGGGTAGGAAAGTAGAAATAAGTGTGTGTTACTCTTACGTTATCCATTTCCTCCAGAGAAAGAGCAATTTAGTCTCTAGGTAACTGTCACATGCCTAAAGGCCCTCTGTAAACCCACCCTGACCGCAGGGGCCCCCACACACCTGCCCTTCCTTCCAGCCGCTGGTCACTAGTTTGTCTCAGATGCTGGCTTTGTAAAACCAAAAATGCCCAGAAAAGCACTGAAGCTTATTGCTGGTGCACCTAGGACAGTGGCTGGAGAACTCATTAGTCAACAGAGTGGCAAACCACAGCTCATGGCCGCCTGTGGCTCGCAAGTTGCAGTTTGCCAACCACTGATCTAGACCTTGAATTCTTGTGTTTCTTCTACTGCGTTTAGAGGTGAGGAAGCTTTGCCCAAGCTCTCATCCCAGACACACTGCATCTCCAGCTCTAGCCTGGAGCCTTTGTCTTCCAGGGCCCATCCCTGCAGCATTCTTTTCTGTCAGCCTTCTCTTTCTCTCTCTTACACATCACCATGGAGAACTCTAGGGATTGGAGTAAAAGAAGACTGTATGAAATGTTAACACCTGAAAGACAAAGTAAGTCTTCCAATTCAGCAGACTCCTCTTTTTATAACTTTATACCTGTCATCTATCTACATGTCTCACATTCCAAGGACACGTGCATTTTGCTCAGTAAATTTCTCACTATTCAGTAAAACATGAAGTGAAAAGCAGCTCCGTTGCTTACCCAACTCTACCCCAGGGCTGAATTTTCCTAAAGCTGAGCTTTCACTCTAGCCAGCCTTTGGCAAAGCCTGCACCACTCTCTTTTGAGCCCCCAGCAGGCTAAGAGCAGTCGCACTTCCTGTTCAGGCTGTACTCAAGTCCAAAAGATTCTGAAACCCTGAGGTCAAGAAAGTACCAGAAACAAGGGTTTGCCACTGCAGTGGTTGGAGCATCCCTTTATCATCCACAGACAAGAGATTCTCACAGGAAAAAAATCTCAGGCGTTGATATTTGGCTATGTTTGATTTGTGGATTCATCAGTATTGCTCAATTTGCAATGAGCCAGCTAAGGCTAGCAGCTTTAAAGAATGAAATCAGGACTTTCTTTCCCACCATATAAGGTCCATGGTGAAGTCACAGTGACTTATTCTGGGAAATAACTCTTTGAAAAATTAGATTAGGGCTAGTTAACATCTGCCAATTTCTCTGGAACTCTGGGGGAATATAAACTTTTACCCATTCATTGTAACATGGTTTCCAGAGACATGACTGTGATCACTGAAGTCAGGAATGTGATCACTTATGTAGTTAACTATATTGATGATATGTGATGGGTGTATAGTCTTGAGAACTGAACATATGTGATGCCGTTTCATCCTCCAAGCAGGAAACATTGCATCCATTTTCTAGAAGAAGAAACCAAAACACAGCTTTTCCATGCGGCCCAGGGAGTGGCAGTAGGACTGGGCTTCTGTCCTTGACAAGACAGCTGGTCTGCGTCAAATCTGTGCAGCTCAGTCACGAATAACAAGGCAGAAGGAAAGGGACAATGCCACTGGCAAGAGTCCCTACCCATGTCCTAGGCATGTATGTTAACAGGTATTGAGCAGTTTTTCCTGTAAGTGAAGCAAAAAATGTCAGAGATATAAACAGAAAGATGAACAAACACCTCTAATTCCTTCACCTGTTATCTTCTCCACCCCAAACACTTCCCACCCAGCTCATGGTCCATCCCCCTGGTGATTTCCTCTTCATGATTTTTATCATTTCCCCAACCCAGGAGAAATGATAAACTGCCTTTATTAGGCCACTTAACATACTCTTTTGTCACTTAGGTTTACTTTTCATCTCAATTAGGCTGTAAGATCCTGAGGATGGGGACCTAAAATTACATCACAGTGACCCAAGAGCTAGTCTAGAGGAAAATAGGCCATCCAAAGAACACCTAGTTCCAAGGAAATTGATATATTTATAAGGTACAGAGATATTACCCAGAGATCATGAGTAGGACATAGGAGCAGCTGAAAAGGCTATTAGCTTGTCACAATACTTTATTTGCAAAGGTCCACAAAAGCTGATAAAGGTTTTTAACATTTACTTCCTTAATATTCCTATATCCTCATTTTCATGACAAATATTCTAAATGTTAAAGCCTATTTTAGCTGAAAAGTGTGTATATTCTGTGCACTATTCACTCTTCTTTATACACACTAAAGGGTGAATTAAAATTGATTTCATCCCTTACCCTCTTTAACCTATGGACAACTGAGGAAGTGACACAGCAAACTGGAGTTTCCAGTTCACCCAAAGTACCTTGTTAGGGACAATCAACACATCATCAACAGACAAAAGGACTGTGATCAGCCCTGGTCACTGTAACTGGGGCGTGGACACACTCAGCCCTGCCACTTAACTCCAACCCCAGGCTGCAGGAGTGAGTTAGGATGCCTGGGTTTACCCAGTGGAATGTGTGAATTCTCTCAGGCCAGCCAGGCTGTCGAGAGTGACCCTATCAGTGACATGGTATTTTGAAGGCAGTCCCTCCCTTGGCTCACAAGCCAAATCCCCAGGCCCCTGGCTGTCTTCTACCTTCCCCTAACCTAAGACCTCATCTGACCTAGATCTGGGCCTCTGGAAATAGCATAATAATGGAATGGAATGTTTTCCAGCAGACAGGTTTTCTTTCCACATGAACTGAGTCTATGACCTCTCCATTGCAATAATAATGGCCAAGATTTTTGAGCACTCATTATATCCCAGGCGTTTATGATATGTTTTCCCATTTAACCTTCCCCCAAACCCTGTGGATTAGGTATTATTATTATCCTCATTTCACTGATTAAAAATACTAATGCTTCAAGAGGTAAAGGGACTTGCCCAAGATCACAGCTGGCAAGGAATGGCATTGGCATGCCTTTGAAAAGCAAACTGTCCCTTATCTAAGGCCACACTGGCCAGAGATGTCCAGCTTCTCTCCCTCCTTCCTGGTCATGTTGCCTAATTTAATTTAGCTCCAGAGAGTCAATAAATTTATTATTTTAAAGGAAAATGAAAACATTCCAGAACATTTACGTATAATTTCAAGCTCAAAAGAACACAAAGATCACCTTACAAAGAAGTTCTGTAATGAATAAACTCTTCGTGGGGGGTGGAAACAGAGAAAATAAAGTCAGATTTCCTTGAGATCAATTCAGCTCTTTAACTCTGACTCTCAGTTACTAACAAAACATTCTCCTCTGCACCCTTCTCCCCACAGTTCCATCAAACTGAAAATTACGACAGCCTTTTCCAAAATCGACGTGTTCCTTTTTTCTTAAGAATCATCAGCTTTGCTATTGTTCTTTCAAGATATTCTTAGGAAAAGAAGAAAATGAAATTCTCCAGAATTCAAGGTTTGATGATAGAAGCTTGCTGTCTTCCTGGCTTCCTCTGTAAAGAGCGTCAGGCAAAGGAAGAATGTGTTGTTAAAAGTTAGAAAGATAGAAGAAATTTTTTTTTAATGAAGAATCTAAATGGAAAGTAACATTAAGAAAGAAATGTTAAAAGGAAAAATAGGAAGAGTCCATTACAGGTGACCTTCCATGATATTTGAGTGTCTTGGCCATCACCCACTTTGTGTTCTGAGAAATAAATAACCACAAAGGATCTCCAACTCTTTCCTATCCTGAGCTAAGATTTTCCTCCTTTCTCCGTGACTCAGATAAGACCCAACTCCCCTTCTTCATGACTCCCAAAGATTGTGAATGATTACCTTGTCTACCTGCCTTTGCAAATGTGCAGGCCGCCTTGATTTTCTTTGAGAGGTATCTCATTAGTAAACCTCCCCCCTGTCCCACTAGCCCAAATAAAATTATACCCTTAATACTCCAGTGCATTTCTTCTGTCAGAGTTTTTGGTGCTGTCACTTGGATATGACCGGACTTTGCCTTGAAACCCTGTTAATTCCCCCTAGATAAAGAGGCTCTCAGGGTTCTTTGTGTTCCATTCCTGACTAGTGGTCCAATGAGTCCAAAGTTGGTTTAGCTCCCAATCTGTGCTCAAGGTAGCCCAGTAAGGATTCACACCCACTGGGCAGAGAACAGCTTTTTAATATTTGCCAGTCATCTTTTTTTTATGTTTAAGCTTGATTCAAAACTTAATTTTGAATTAAAACTATAAGCTCTCTTTCTCTCTATATGTTGTATGTTTTTATGTCTATAATTAAAAAAGGCCTTTACCTCTCATTGTACAAGAATGTAATATTTTACTGCCTCTATATGGTATTAGCAAATTCGTTTATAAAATCCCTTAAATTATAGAAACTCTATTCTGGGTGGCTTAGAGATAAATACGTGTTTACATACATTGGATATTTCTAAAATTTTCAGAATATATACTTTCAATGTATTTTGTAAAAAGTATTCTCAGTTTTCTGGTCAAGATGGTAGAGTGGGTAAATACTGTGCTCCCCTCTTTCCATGACCACATCAAAATTACAACTAAATTATGAAACAACCACTCTTGAGAACCTGAACACTAGCTGAACAGAACTCCTATAACTAAGGTCATAAAGAGGAAGCCTTGTTGAGATGGTAGGAGGAGTGGACACATAAAGCAGTCTGGCCTAACACTCAGTCCTGGTGAGAAGGATGGCTGCTGGAAACCCACACATAATCTTAAAGGTCCTGAGAACAGGCTTGTGCTCAGAAAACACTCATGCTAAGATCCAGAGAAGGTACAACAGATCAAAAAGTGCCAGGGACATATGGGGAAAAACTAACATGTCTGGCTTCAGGAAGAGGGCTCGAGGGACTGCACTCTCTGAGACTAAAAGTACCAGCAGGCACTGTGGTTCCTTGGTTGAGCCCTCCCCAACATAGCCTGTAAGCACAGGCAGGCACTCAATCTGAGTCTCCATTAATCTGGCTAACACTGATCTCACCTCCCGCTGGTTATTTTCTGAGAACTTACCCCACCCAACTCGCGGCCTGGCCAAACCTCCTTTAGTAGCTGTTCTTCACAAGAGCTGATCTCTGCCAATGCTGCAGAGTTTCCTAAAAATCATTCAAATGTCTACAAACCCCAAACAAGCAGAAGATGCCCTCCAGGTGCCCTGTGCTTCCTAAGCAGCTCCATGCCCGGCAGTAGTGGCAACTGGGCTTGGTTCACAAAATAATCACAACCAGGTGCCTCCAAGCACATCACTACCAGGCTGCTCCCAACTGCAGATCACCTTGTAGTTTCTACCAGGTGGTTCTGGGTGAACACAGGCAGCAGCTAACCTTGGCCTGCACTGGAACCCCTCCCAAGAGGTCCCAAAACCAACACACCAGGTGACAAGTTTCATATCACTCAAAGAGTAGACTCAGAAGTCACCAGAGCCCCACTAAAATAAATTCTACAAATGAAGGCCAGCCCTTTCACAACTGCTTGTCACAGTCAGTACTCATAGCCAGCCAGCCAGTAAACCTGAGGGTCAATCCCACCCACTGATGTGTCAACAGCAATCAAGGCTCAACTACAAAAGGATACCACACACAACCCACACAAGGGACACTCCTAGAGCACCCAGAGAGCACAGAGAGTCCCAAATAAGATGAATCCAGAGAGGCCCACACCAAGACACATCATAGTAAAAATGCCAAAGTTTAAAGACAAAAAGAGAATCTTAAAAGCATCAAGAGAAAAGCAGCTAGTTCCCTATGTGGGAGCTTGCATAAGATTGCAATTTGTTGACAGAAACTTTATAGGCCAGAAGGGATTGGCACAAAATATTTAAAGTGATGAAAAGCAAGGACCTACAAACAAGATTACTCTACTGAGCAGCACTATAAATTTGAATCAAAGTAGAGATAAATAGCTTCACAGACAAGAAAAAGCAAAAAGAGTTTACCACCAAACCAATATTATAGGAAATGTTAAGGAACTTTTTAAAAAGAATAAGAAAATATCACAAAGAAAAATGTTCTTATTGACTACAGCAAATGCATTAAGACAGTGCATCAACTAGCATTAAAGCTATACAAAGGTTAAAGGCAAAGATAGAAATATGAGTAATTGCAACAGTAAATTAAGGAATATATAGAAACACAAAAGAAATAAAAAATGACAAAAACATAAATGTGGAGGTGGACAGGGGGTAAGTAAAAAGGATGTGTCTACAATGTGTTCAAACTTAAGCAGCCATCAACTGAAAATAGACTGCTATAAATATTGCTTGCTACATATGAAGTACATCATACACACAAACCAAAAAATCTAAGAGATATACAAAAACAAATAAGAGAATGAAATCTAATCACAACACTACAGAAAATCATCAACATACAAGAGAAGAGACCAAGAGAATAAGAACAGAGAATGCTAAAACCCATCAGAGAAAATTAATAAAATAGCAATAACTACATATCTATCAATAATTACATTAAATGTAAATGGACTAAATGATTCAATAAAAAAATGAATAGATATATATTAGTATAATCAATGGACACAGACACTGGGGTAGTGAGGGCTTGCTTGGGGTGATAATGGCTGGGGGGTCATTCGGGGGACAAAGGAGACAGTGACATTAGACACTAAGAAAAAGAAAAATATAATAAGTAAAAATAATAATAATAAAAGATGAATGGATAAAGAAAGTGTGCCAAACCGGTTTGGCTTAATGGATAGAGCATCAGCCTGCGGACTGAAAGGTCCCAGATTCGATTCCGGTCAAGGGCATGTATCTTGGTTGTGGGCACATCCCCAGTAGGGGATGTGCAAGAGGCAGCTAATCGATGTCTCTCTCTCATCAATGTTTCTAACTCTCTATCCCTCTCCCTTCCTCTCTGTAAAAAATCAATAAAATATATTTAAAAGAAAAAAAAAGACAGTGTGATGCACATGTAAAATGGATATTTCAAACCATAAAAGAAATTGAATCTTACCATTTGGTTCAACATGGATGGTTCTAGAGGGTATTATATTAAGTGAAATAAGTCAGGCAGAGAATGACAAATTCCATGTGATTTTACTTATAGGTAGAATCTGAAAATTTTAAAATGAACAAACAAAACAGAAACAACTTCATAGATACACAGAAAAAAACTGATGGTTGCCAGATGGGAGGGGTGCTAAGGGCTAGGTGAAGGATTGAAGTACATATTGACAATTATAAAATAGATGTAAAAATCAGCTTAGGGAATATAGTCAATTATATTGTAACTAGAGGCCCGGTGCATGAAATTTATGCACTCGGGGGGGTAAGGGGTGTCCCTCAGCCCAGCCTGTACCCTCTCACAGTCCTGGAGCCCCATGATCAACCTCCCCAAAGAGGTAGGCCCCACCCAACCAGCCGGGCTCCATGTTGGATCACCCCCACAGAAGGAGGTCCTGCCCACTGGCCACAGCCCACCAGCCAGTGGCCTGGGCCTCCCTCTTTGGGGAAATAGTGGAGTCCCCCAACTGACTGATCACCCTGCCAGCCAGTGGCCTGGGCCTCCCTCTGCAAAGTGATCATAGGACGATGGCTGAGCCCCCAACCAATCACATAGCACCCACTTTGGCTGGCCTGGCATTATAGCATGATAATCAGGATGGTTGTTCTGTTGTTCAACCATTCGGTCAATTTGCATATTATTCTTTTATTATTATAGATAACTATATATAGTGTCGGGTGCAAAATTTATAGGGAAATTACTTCATAAGTTGTATAAATGCCTAACCACTGTGCTGTATATGAGAAACTAATATAAGATTGAATATCAACTGTAATTTAAAAATAAAATTTTTAAATACAAGTTAAAAAAAATAAAATATCTTCTCATAGAAACTAATTCAAATGTGTTACTAGTTCAAGCTCACATAATTTAGGTGATTTTTGACAAATAAGACAAGTTTGATATTATTTAATAAAACTCTTCAGTGCTATGAAATAAACTAGCATTATTTCTACTGAATATTTAAGATAATGAAAAATGTAATTTGTGCAAAAAAAAAAAAAAGGAATACAAGGACAACAGTGTGGTGATTGTTGAGGCAAAGTGGCTTTCAGAGAGGTGGAGGATGGCATAGGAGTGTGGATGAAAAGGGCCACATGCTGACCTGACAAGCTCAGGGGAGGCCTGCATAGCAGTCTTGCAAACTCAGAGACCTAAAGTCACAACAAAGAATGGTCCAAAATTAAACTTTAGCTAAAAGCAGTTTGGTGGGTAATTACATGCTAGGCGGGCATCTTCACTGACAAGGTCAACCTTTACTTTAACTGAGCCTATCTTTTTGCATCTATGATAACATTCCCTTGAAATGTCTGGGTAACTTGTAACTTCCCTTTTTCTGGAGCTCCTGGGGCACAACCAAATGTGGTGGGTACCAGGACAGATACCACAAATTTCTTATCATGTTAATTGTTCCTGCACCCACTTAAGCATGTGTCTATCACTTTACTTTTTATCCAATCCCAGGGGTTTTCCCCGCCCCACCCCACCCCACCCCACTTTCCTTTCTCCCACCTCCCTAATCTATCACCAATGGATTTCATGTAATCCACTTATGGCTCCTCTTTTGACTGTAATGTATAAAATAAGACTGCCATTCTCTGGAGCAGTGGTTCTCAACCTTTCTAATGCCGTGACCCTTTAATACAGTTCCTCATGTTGTGGTGACCCCCAACCACAAAATTGTTTTTGTTGCTACTTCATAACTATAATTTTGCTACTGTTAATGAATTGTAATGTAAATATCTGTGTTTTCCGATGGTCTTAGGCTCTACAGCAGCAGTTCTCAACCTGTGGGTCACGACCCACAGGTTAAGAACCACTAGCAGGGACACCTAAGACCATCAGAAAACACAGATATTTACATTACGATTCATAACAGTAGCAAAATTACAGTTATGAAGTAGCAACAAAAATAACTTTATGGCTGGAGGTCACAACAACATGAGGAACTGTATTAAAGTGTCGTGGCATTAGAAAGGTTGAGAACCACTGCGTCTGGAGCATTATCTCAATCTGTTGAGATTCTGCTTCCCAGCAATTGTACAGTTTGGCTCAAATGAGCACAAAAATTCTCTACAGGTTTGATGTTTCTTATGTTAACAGTGGGGATAAATGATGATGGATAGACCCTTGACTTGGGGTGGTGAACACACAATAAAGTGTACAAATGATGTGTTATAGAATTGTGCACCTGAAACTTACTTAACTTTGTTAACCAGTGTCACCCAAACAAATTCAATAAAAAGGAAAAAATGTCATTCGTGTTTATTATACTTGAATCATTGTTTTGATAAATTTTATTTTACAGTAATTGTTTTATATATTTTGTAGCATGTCAGCTTGAAGATAGTTTAAAATCTTTAGGTAACTTCAAACTAATCCTAAATTAACCAATGAGTTTTCATTAGATACCTACATCATTTCTAGGTAAGAAAATGCTGAAACATTACTTACTAAGCATAATTTTAAGATTATATAATTTTTAACTCTTAAGTTTATATACAGAGAGGTTATATATACTTGGGTGTGTAAATAAATATGGTCATTTTTTTAATTTTGGAAGTTACACTGTAATAAATATGTAGTCATACAAAGTTGTTAGATATATACTTGTGAGCTCTGATAGTTTGTTGCAAAATCAAGGGGGTGGTAGACACTTCACAATGATCTATTTCCTAGCTTTCTCTGTGAAGTAGAAGTTACTTTGCTCAACACTTTAAATAATAAAAATTTTAAATTAAAAAAAAGAGGTTACTTTGCATAAAAGTTATAATCAGCATACATGAATGAGACTTTACCAGAAGCAATAAGGCAATGGAACAACTTTGTATGCAAGGTATGCAGGACATATATATATATTTTTTTAAGAGACAACGATGGTAGTTTTGTCCTGAACTAAAATGACTGGTTATTTCAGAATAAGAAAGAGGAAAGTGAAGAGCAAAATCTGAATGGATATAGAAACTTACAGAAGGTTCTCAGAGAGGGAGTTTTATTTGCAGTGATCAAAGCTGACAAAGTTTTAATGGGTATACTTATAAGATTTCCAAAAGGAGCTTTGTTTGCATTACTCTCACTAAAAGTTTGTAAAAAGGTTGTCCATTACTTTCTGAGTAATCTGCTTAGAAGACAAAGGTTCTGTGTCTTGCCAGAATTTATTTTGCTTTATGTATACTTTATCATGTCCTTGATTATTTATTAAGATACCAAGTGTTTTCACTTTTGAAAGAACTAAGGATCTTTACAGTCATATTACCCTGTTTCTTTTAAACCCTTTTATTGTCATTTTGGTTAAGTAGATAGCAAAGTACTGTTTTTCAGTAATCCATGATTATATCTCAAAGATTCAAATCTTACAACTCTTGATAGTTTGGCATCCCAAATCAAATCTTAAATTATATGTTTTGCACCTAAAACTATCTTTGAAATCTCTCAGAAAGTCCTTGGAAAATCACAAAAGATGTATTTTTCACCTTATAATTACAAGTTTCTAGAAACAACCAGGTTTATTTGATATGGAACCACTGAGTTGTATAGGAAGGGTTATCACATTGGAAAGATGCTGCACCTTCCCTATGGGCCTCTGGTGTCAGCATAAAAACTTCAGAGACTATATCCTGATAGGAAGGCCCTAGAGATTTGCCCACATCCTTGCTGTGCATATGTTTTCTACCAAAGTAGAATCCTGAGGCTACTTTGCTGATACCATTCAACAATAGGCTAGTAAAATTATCAGCCATAATTTCAGGTATTTTTTAGATGTCAACTTGATCAGAACTTTACTTGTTTAATTTGAACCGTTATCTTCTCCACTAGTGGTTTTCAAATGAATATTCACATTATTTACTATTACTATTAATAATGAGGCTTTATTAATGTACAAATGTCTAGAACTCACTCTAGCCTTCATTACCCTCCTTGCTTGTTGTGCCTATATATATTTACTGTGTGTGTGTGTGTGTTTGTGTGTGTGTGTGTATACCTTCATCTATTCACTCAGTGTCTGTGTTTTTAATTTGTTGTTTGTGGCTTTCTTTCAGAGTCAAAGAGATACACATTAGTTTAAATTTTACTTAATTTTCAGATTCTATATTTATTAATATTAATTAACTAAGGGCCCAGTGCATGAAATCTGTGCACTGGGGGTGGGAGGGGATCCTTCAGCCCAACCTGCCCCCTCTCACATACTGGGAGCCCTGAGGGGATGTCCTACTGATGGCTTAGGCCTGCCTCCCTGCCCCCTTCCCTCCCCCACCCCCCGAAAAGGAGCAAGCCTAAGCGGCAGTCTGGCCTCCCTCTGTGAGAGACAACCAGACTGATGAGGGGAAGGCACCAGCCCCATCACCCTGCTGCTGCAGCCACTGCCAATCACCGCAGCCACCAAGGTGTTTTCATCAACACAGACTCCAATCCCTTCACCATGAAAAAATGACAACTTTCTTTAGGCATTTTCAAGATGTGTTTTTCATAGGATATGACATTTCTTTCTTTCTTTTATTTTTTTTTTATCTTCACCTGAGGATATGTTTCCATTGACTTTTAGAGAATGTGGAAGAGAAAGGGAAAGACAGAGGGAAACATCAAAGTGAGAGGAACACTTTGATTGGTTGCCTTCTGCATGAGCCCTGACCTGGGCCCCAGTCAGGGAGGAGCCTGCAACCTAGGTACATGCCCTTGATCAGAATTGAACCCAGACCCTGTAGTCGGCAGGTCGATGCACTATCCACTGAGACAAACTGGCTAGGGCAGGATATGACATTGCTTACTCCTCCAGAAGTGGACCTTCTTTTTTTTCTCCAGAAGTGTGGTGGAAAAACCCTAGATCACCTTTTTGGATTCTTATTACCCAAGTTACTAAGAATATTACCAGTGGCATACAGGAAGCTTTTTGTCATATACAGATAATTGCTTGTTTTACTCTGATACTTCCCTGAGAAAGCTCTGTAATCAGCTATGGGCTACAGTGTTGCATCTTCGACAAAGAACTATCTGAGATCCCTGGGAGGTGATTGCCAGGCCCCTTTGGACACAGGTCTCCGATGGTGCTGCCTCAACCACACCTATGAAGTGAGTCAGATTTCCAGAATTCTAGTCAGGAAGTAGATGAGTTAATGAAGCTGCAAACCCAAGATCTAGCCAAAAGAGAATCAATTACATAGAACTGAATGAACTTACCTTCAAGGTCTATTGTGATTTTTGTTTGGAACATTGTTGATATTTTAATGTTCTGTTTTCTGGATATACTAGAGGCCTGAAGCATGAAATTCATGCAAAAGTAGGCCTTCCCCTGGCTGCCGGCACCAGCTTTCCTCTGTCACCCAGGACCCAGGCTTCCTTTGTACTCCTGGCTTCATCCAGAAGGTCATCTGGTCTAATAAGCATATTATGCTTTTATTATTATAAATAAGGGAAGTCTTTTTGCTTTCTTCTTAAGTTGTCTGTAAATCACAGCAATTCAGTGGGTTCTCTATAAGCTGAAATAAAACTTTTGTGACATCTTATTCTTTCTGCCTGAGCCCTCCAGAATTCAGAAATTCTTATTGAGTAGTCTTACTTTTCATGGCAATATAATTATTTGTCTAGGTTCTATAAGACTTTGTCTTTATGTAACCAGAAACTGGTTATATAACCAGACTTTATCTGAAATGTCATATTTGAGAATGATGGTTATTTAGTCAGATAATAAATAACCACACACTTTTAAGGACTAAGATTATCTTTATGGAGCCCGAGCTTATAAAACTCTCCCAGAAAATTGTGTAGTACTTAGCTTACAGGTGATCAGCCTTAAAGGTGAGTAAGGAAGAATCAATGAATGTTAAGGTATTTTGGGAGACTTTGAGAATAGGATTTATCCAAATGTGTAGGCATTGCAGTTGAAATATGGTAGTGAATTCTTGGCTTCCTACCCTCAAGAAGCTTTTAAAAATTCAATCTGAGATTCCTAATGAAAAACTCCACTACACCGAACTTCAGAAGGTCCACATATAAATTAACACTCTTGCAGCATCTATGTAAATAAACAGGCCAAATATAATGAAATCAGCCTTATTTTGTGATTAAGAATAATCTTTCTTTGATATTCTCTTTAATCAAAAAAGGGTGAAAATAGAGAGAAATTTTGTATTCCAATATAAAAATATAGCATCTTGTATGCTATCAGATTCTGACCCTATTCGTTAGTCTACTTGCTTCTACAAATTCAGACTCTCTTCCTTTTCTAAGATGTCCCTCACAAATGAACCTTCTTCCTACTGCAATCACCTCCTCAATTGTCAATGCATTTTGTTTGTCACAACAATATCAAGGGTTTTTTAATTTACATAATATTAAAAATATGAGAAAAATAATGCTATGAAATTCTCCCTTTGTAACCTTCTCATCCCATGACAGGGCTGCTTCACTGGTTGAAAAGGTTTTCATCACATGGTGCAGTATTTTTATTGGAACAGTTTATGAATGTAGACGCAGTTTGTAAACCTAGTCACAGATAGTCAACACATTCTAGTTCAAGCTAAGATCTTTTATCACAGGCCAAATTTTATTATTGCACACCCTACACACACACACACACACACACACACCAGCAGAGTGTCACACAGGAAGGTGCACTAGTATTGTGGTTTAATTGTTTCATTGGTTGACAAACAATATTTTTTTCAGACAATATATTTTGATATATTTTCCAGGTTCTTTTAGTATGTCCAGGGTTTGGTTCCCTGTTTTGGACATACACAGGCTCCCAAGGCTATCTCTCGCTTTTTAGTCTGATTCCAAAATGCAGAGTCCAGCTGACCTTTGGGGACCTGTATACTGGCCACATGGTTCTCAAGCCCATGGAATGTGGCTGATGTGAGCCAGGATGTGCTATAGATGCACAACACATACTAGATTTCTAAAACATTATATGAGAAAAAAGAATGTGCACTGTCTCCTTAATAATTTTGTATTGATTATATATTGATAGCTAATAATCTAAATATATGGGGATAACTAAAATATACATTGTTGTTTTTACACAACTACCAGAAAATTTAAAATTATATCTGTGGCTTGCTTTATATTTCTATTGAACAGCATTGTGAGTCTTAATTCTCTTTAAATGAGTGCCAAGGAATCCAAAGTGAACTTTAAAGCAGCTTGCTTCAATGGGTCAAAAAGCCCAAAGGTATCTGTTCTGTCACCTCTTATCATGTGAGAATCCCCAGAGCCAAAACCCCCACACAGTGTCCCTGAGCAACAACTTCAAATGCTGGACCGAGGTAAGAATTTCCCACCCAGGTACTCTACTGGCTTCCACGTGCTGATGGAGATGTCAGCCAAGTGTCAGAGCGTGACAAGGACACATGTCCCCTGATGTGAACTTCTGAACACATATGTGCTCCCAGAAGTTCACCAGGCCTACAGCAAGCTAGTGCCAGCACCACAGGAGCTAGGGTTGGAAGGCCTGTAGCTATGGTTACCAAAGGCCAGACAGCTGAAACAAGCCCCAAAGCCACCAGCTCTGCATGCCATGCCTCCATTTCAGGCCTGCTTTGAAAGGCCTCTGAATTGTAAAGCTGCAAGACACTCCTCCGACTCTCAGTGGGAGCCTCTGCTGTCAGTGTGTAAGGCTGGTCACATTCTGATGTAAAAGACTGCAGCTGGCTGGGACCAGCCTTCCCTGCAACATGAAGACAGGAAAGGCTGTGCTGAGGCAACTTACGGAGACTCTGACCAGTGGAGCTCTTCAGTAGGAATTCATGAAGGATAGACTTCAGATGCCCTGCTGCCATTCATCTGTTTTCCTTTCTTCCTCTGAGGGACAATAGATGTTAGACATTATTCTAGGCTTCCGTTCTGTATTGAAAAAGAGTGTCCTGTGTTTTGTCTTCTGAGACAGACATTCACATACTAGTTTCCATCAGATCCCATACTTGAGAAGGCTCCCAAGACAAGGACCTTAGATCCCCAAGAACATAGCAACCCCAATTAAGTCTCACAATGCTGTTCAATAGGAATATAAAGCAAGCCACTGTCTCTGATAGACAGTGGAACTGTGTTTTACAAGGTAATAAATAAGGAAAACAATGAATTAAAATAAACACAATATATTAATTTTATTTAACTCAACAAATAAGTACTATTTTAATTGCTACAAGATCCCAGTGAGTTCAACAACCATCAATTAAACAAAGAATTCTTAAGATTTAGGACAGAACTAGCATTAATCTGAGTTTGCTAATGGAACTAGTTGTACAAAGCCTAAATATCACCACTTAAACTAAAATACAGAGCATAAAAGGGGACCTGAGAATCATTCTATGTGGCACAATTAACTACTGAATCCTATAAAGTGTGTGTGTATTATGCATTTTTGATAGAGAAATACAAATATTTTTTTATTTTTCATATTTATTTTCCTTCTTACTTAATGTTCTGTTCCTGAGATTCTCATTCTGTCTTTTTGAGGTTTTATGATGCTGAAAAATATTCCTTTTCCTATTGAAATATTTTCTATTTCTTATAGTACATAGTTTGCACTTTAAGAAAAAAAAGGACAAAAGAAAGTAGAGAACAAGGGTGTAAGCCATCCCTGCAGAGTACTACTAGGACAGCAGATGGCTAACAAGCAGGGCGGGGAGTTTAGCTACATAGAGGTAAATAAATATGTTTGTGTGTGTGTGTGTGTGTATGTGTGTGTGTATTGAAGATAAGGGAGCCAGGTTTTCCACTGTTTGGCAACTACTAAAAAATACAGAAAAGGGGAGGTTGAATAAATGCATGGTATAAGCCTGAAATGTGACATACCAGTGATTTTCATGGTTTTCAATACAAATTTCCTATATAATAAAAGAGTGATATGCAAATTGACCATCACTCCAACACACAAGATTGCTGCCTCCATGTGGACACCAGATGGTGACCACAAGCTGGCCAGCAGGGAAGGGCAGTTGGGAGGGACCAGGCCTACAAGGGAGGGAAGTTGGGGGTGACCAGGCTGGTAGAAAAGGGCAGTTGTGGGGGGACTCAAGCCTGCAGGGGAGAGCAGTTGGAGGAGATCAGGTATGCAGAGGAGGGCAGTTAGGAGCAAACAGGCTGGTAGGGGAGCAGTTAGGCATTAATCAGGCTGGCAGGGGAGTAGGGGGTGATCAGGCTGACAGACAGAAGCGATTAGAGGAATTCAGGAAGGCAGATAGGCAAGCGGTTGGGAGCCAGCAGTCCTGGATTGTCCGACTGCCTGTTTAGGCCCGATGCAGGCAATCAGACATCCCTCAAGGAATCCCAGATTGGAAAGGGTACAGGCTGGGCTGAGGGACACACACCCCATGCATGAAATTCATGCACTGGGCCTCTAGTCCTATCTAATAAAAGAGTAATATGCAGATTAACAATCACTCCAACATACAAGATGACTGTCCCCATGTGGTCAAAAGATCCTGCCCCCATGTGGACACAAGATGGCCACCACAAGATGGCCAGCAGGGGAGGGCAGTTGGCAGGAACCAGTCCTGCAAGGGAGGGCAGTTGAGGGTGATCAAGCCTCCAGGGGAGGGCAGTTAAGGGTAATAAGGCTGGCAGAGGAAGGAAGTTGGAGGTGACCAGGCCTTCAGGGAAGGGCAATTAGGAGTGACCAAGCCTGCAGGGGAGAGCAGTTAGGGGTGGCCAGGCCCACAGGGAATGGCAGTTAGGAGCAAACAGGCTGGCAGGGAAGTGGTTAGGGGGTGATCGGGCTGGCAGGCAGAACAGTTAGGGGCAACCAGGAAGGCAGACAGGTTAGCAGTTGGGAGCCAGCAGTCCTGGATTGTGAGAGGGATGTCCAACTGCCTGTTTAGGCCCAATCCAGGCAGACGAACATCCCTCAAGGGATCCCAGTTTGGGGAGGGAGCAGGCTGGGTTGAAGGACACCCCCACTCCCATGCACGAATTTCGTGCACTGAGCCTCAAGTATAAATATAAAAAGTATAGGTGTAAATATGTATATATGTATGAATATATGTATAGTGTAGACATATAGATATATAACATGTATCTCCTAATGCTGCCCACAAAAGTAATACATCCAACTCCTAGATCTTGACTTCCAAATATAATATTTTTTTTATCTTTATTGTTGAAAGCATTACAGATATCGCCTTTTCACCCCATTGGCTTCCTACACACTGTTCCTGCAACTTCACCTCACCCCCAGGCCTTCACTGCACTATTGTCCGTGTTCATGCATTTTGCATATAGGCATATAAGTTCTTTGGTTAATCTCTTCCTTTCCCTAACTCCCCCCACTTCAAACCAGGAATATTTTGGTAAAGGGCAGATTCAGGACAAAGGCAGGGAAAGTACAAGATGAGCCTGAAACATTTTACAGTGAAGGAAGTAAAAATGTGCTCCAGAAATAATGGGGACATGTCAAAAGGCTACAGAAACTACATTGTAGGGACTATCAGTAGCCAAATATAGGACACGGTGAACATCAAAACAAATAGTAATAGCAATGAATTACAATCCATTGACTAAAACAGAATTCCATGAGACCTCTTTTTAATAATAAAAAATACATACATACATGAAAGAGAAAGTTTTTCCTTATAGTAGAATGCCAACTAATAAATGCAGAAAGTATTAAAAAAAATCACTTTTTGGCAGTTATCTATTCTTCTGGCAAGAAACATCAATTGAAAGGAAATAAGATTTAAATAATTCCAATGTTATCTCCACACAAAATGCTTACTGATTGCAAAGAGAATGAAAGGTCACTTGGTAGTGGAGCATATAGTATCTTAATCATGAGATCAAATTTAAAGTCACAAGTAATGAAAAAAATCGACATCAATTTGCCAACTGCTAAGATGCACTGAAATAGAGGGGGAACACTTTATAAAGTATTTGATTATCTAACCACTATGCTGTTCACCTGAAACTAATACAAAACAATCTTGAATGCAAACTGTAATTGAAAAATAAAGATGCCATGAGAATAGCACAATAGCATTTCTATAATATTCTGGTCAAAATATGTATAAACAAGGTCTAATCATGAGGAAATTTTGGATCATCACAAATGGAAGGATATTCTACAAAATTATTCATCAATAAATGTTTTTTTTAATATATTTTATTGATTTTTTACAGAGAGGAAGGGAGAGGGACAGAGAGTTAGAAACATCAATGAAAGAGAAACATCGATCAGCTGCCTCCTGCATGCCCCCTACTGGGGATGTGCCCGCAACCAAGGTACATGCCCTTGACTGGAATCGAACCTGGGACTTTTCAGCCTGCAGACCGTCACTCTATCCACTGAGCCAAATCGGTTTCGGTGTCAATAAATGTTTTTAAACATCAAGTCCAGGAAACACAGAGAAACTATTCCAGATCAAAGAAGGCTAAAGAAATATGACAAGAGGAACTAATGTGTGAATCTGGATTAAATCGTTTTCCTGTGAAGTTTATTATTATGACAACTGAAGAAATTTGAATAGAGTTTTGGTACTATTCTTGCAATATTTCTGTAAATTCAGATTTGTTTTTATAAATTCAAAAGTTTATTTTAAAAATATTTTGTTTCTTCTCATTTTTGCCTTTGACTGATAACATTTTTAAAATTTAAATAGATAAAAATTATACCTCACAGATGTGTTTGAGTGTACATGTGAAATAGATAGATGTGCCGAAACTGCTTTGGCTCAGTGGATTGAGCGTCGGCCTTCGGACTCAAGGGTCCCAGGTTCGATTCCGGTCAAGGGCACGTCTTGGTTGCGGGCACATCCCCAGTAGGGTGTGTGCAAGAGGCAGCTGATGGATGTTTCTCTCTCATTGATGTTTCCAACTCTCTATCTCTCTCTCTTCCTCTCTGTAAAAAAATCAATAAAATATATTAAAAAGAAATAGATAGATGACAGATCAATAAATCAATAGATGGATAATGTCTTAAATTTCAGTTACATAATGTGTACATGACATCAGAAACACATGTAAAACAACTTTTAGGTATAAATTCTATCTTAAGAACCTCAAAAATCTTTGGACACAAATACAAACTTGTCCATACATCAATTTAATTTCTATCTCCAATATAGCACTCCAAAATCTGAGTTGCAACCTTTAAGAAAAATAACTCCCAATAAATAATGGTAAGGTTTAATTTAATCTTTAATTTAAAAAGATAATCTTCAATTTTAAAAAATGTATCAGAAAATCCTTAGTTCCCTTACTAATGTCATTTGAAGGCTTAAATCCTCAACTGTTGAAGTTGTCAGCTCTCTGACTTCCTTCCACTTCTCCAAGCAAGCTGATCTGATCTCTGAAATGCTTTAAGGTCACATACTTGAAGGCAGAGCTGTAGTCCCACACCACTAGGTGTCCTGTTGTCCTTTTGGCTCTTGGGGTGGCACAGGGATGGTTTTGTAGGTGATCTTGGGACCCAAATTTCACAAAAAGGCCACAAAAGTGGGTCAGAACCTGGTAGAGTTCCCTGCACATTCCTAGATGAATCACATACATATTTTATGTCCTGTTCCAGAATCATTTATAGGTCTTTTTTTTTTTTTTCAGAGCCATTTCTTCCCTATTCTATCAACCTTTTAAACAAATTATTTCTGGGACATTTAATTCTGACCAACACCTCAGAACATTTTGGTAAACAAACAAATCATTTTAATTATTCTTATGATTAACTTGAAGGAACAAAAGGAGTAAAGAATGTGACCCAAAATACTAAGCCTCATTATTTTATAACTATCATTTGCAAATCTTCATTTTTATTCTTTTTTTGTTACCCAAATCCTTGAATTTCTGCTCCTAATTTTTATGTTTACACAAAGTCTGTAGGAATCTGTCAGAGGCCTGTTGTCTGGTTAATAAAACAGTTAAGGTGATCAGATGGGTGGTTTGTAAAGAAGGAATCTCACCAGCCAAGCATCTCAACTGGGTGATATCTTAGAGGGGAATTGTAAACCAAAGTCCACAGCTGATCAGCGATGGACATGAATGCCCAGATTCCCAACCGTGGATCAGTGAACGGCTGGACAATTGGACATTACTTTGGCCTCAGGCCAGGCCAAATGGGCAGCATTTCCCTCTGAGTAGTTCCTACACAGATATCTGACCACAATATGGATCAGTACAGCACTTTAGCCTCCCCTTGAAAAAGGGATTTGTGAACCCAATATTATTATAATCAATAGTTTTTATTCTTCTCTAAAACACCTCGTTCTAAGTCCTGGATATTGATGTTGCTTATGAACAAATGGAGAGCAGTGATTGGGAAGCGAGTTGAAGCAGGGGCCCCGGTGCTGCCTCGGATTTGTTTACCAGGCTCCCTTAGCTACTCGGCAAATGGCAAGGTTTTGCAATCTCATTTTGAAAGGCTTCAATGAAGTCTTTATGTGTAATTCAGTCATTTCAGGGTTGGGTCTAGCTCATGGTCCTGGATATTTATTTACTTACCTTGACCCAAGTTTAGCTCATTTTCATGGCTGTAACTGTGATTTGTTCCTCAGAGCCCTCTTCTGTGCAACTGAGCACACTCTGTGACATGGACAGACATTCGCAAGAAAACCAAAAATTAATTTCTCATAAAGCACCTTTAAACAACAGTCACACCCCTGCCTTTGAACAAAAGGCAGTTTATCGCATGGCAAAGGCAGAGGAGCAGAAAAGCTCCTTGATAAGGGCACCCACCCGATGGTCCCCACAGCCAGAAAGGTTCCCTGGATCCCGCTTCTGCCAACTGGTTCCCTGTGTGCTCCTTGCACAGGGGAACGAGCCCAGGAAAGGAGCTCCCCGAGGACCAGGCTCAGAGAAGGGGCCTGCTTTGGTGGCAGGACAAACCCGCCTCACAGAGGGGTGTACTGCCGAGGCCAAACTTGGCCAGATCGCCTTCTCTCCCTATTTCCTTCTTTGTTTGTTTTAAGTCCAGGTGAACATTTGCTGCCAGAAATTGTTTTGTCTTTTACTGTTGCTCAGGTTTAAAGTAGACTCAAATGTCACAGGTTCATCTCTAACTGTGCGCAGACTCCCTGTAAAAGCAGGAAGTGTACTGTATGGTAGTTGAGAAAACACATACAAGGTTATCATTGTTCTTGAACTTAAAATGGGCAGAGTTCATATGATGTTAAAGTTTGAGCCCAAGATAGAAAATATGACTTCTCATGTTTTCTCCAGCAGATATCTTAGCAGCAGTAAAAGTATCTAATGCATTGGTAGCAGCACAAGCACATCACAGTTGGGCAGTCCCGATCACATAGCACAGAGGGAGGCAGTCAGCATTTGCACGTGTCACCATTGTAAATGCATGAATGAAGATTTTCATTAGAAAGAAAAAAACTTTCCTCACCAATTAAACATTCTTACCTGCTCATGATTTTATTGACCATCCACAGATTGAGAACTCCCAAACCTAAGACCATAACTTGGGGACCTGAACGCAGAGATTCAGGACCAACACATATAGAGCTATTTATTGGATACTTAGCTGTACTGCACACACCTCAAATTTACCACACCCCCTTCCATATCTCCCCTTCCAAAGAATTCCCTGACATCTCTCTCCAGAATTCCCTAACATCAAGAGTCAGGGGTTAAGAGCCCTGCAATGTCTCCTGCCGCTCACCTCCCACATCCTATCTGTCACCAAATCTTCATAGATAGACCTCCGATAAAAGGCCACACTAGCCCAGGCTCCCGTGCCTCCATCCCTGCAGTGGACTCTCAGGTGTCTCCTGTCACCCACACTCTGACACACCATCTTCCACTGCCGACCCTGCAGCCTCAGGGTAGTTACTAGTAAGTGCAGTCCTCCATAGGTCCACTCCCTTCGCCCTCTCCTGTTACTTCTGACCCACACCCTCTCACCAGGCCGTTATATCCAACCACTACGTGGTTTTGTGCACCTCTTGTCCCTAATGCACAGCACAGTGCCTGGCATATATTCCTTATGCAATAAGCATTTATTAAATAAACACCTGTATGAGTGACAGAAAGATGCTGAAAAAGAAGCAAAACATGATGAATTTTAGTTCACTATTTTAGGTCAATATCCTCTTAGATATGAGTAAATATTTTAAGAAAGGAGGCTAAAGATATTTTATGAGTTAGGAAAGGAATGAATGCATCCTTTTTATTGTCATTATACTTTTTAGCCCATTTGTGGTTTTATCTTAGAGAGGGTTAAGTGTTGGCTGTGCTGTTCACAGCTGACCCTGGGCAGAGTAAAGCAGAGGCTGGATACAAATCACTCTATGTAAGTCTCTGCATTCCACATAGCTCACTTAAAAAAATATAGACATGGGGCATAACTTAGAAACCCTCTCTAAAGTGCTATAAATGCAGATTTTATAGTCCACAAAGTTCAAAAGAAAATAGAAACAAGTTGAATTCCACATCTCTATTTTCTGACTTGTGATCACACTTGCTACGCATTATTTTGGCTGATAGATATTTAAATTATCATGTCAAAGAAGCAACATCTTTGGGAAAGCCACATCAGCAGCAGATCTCAGACAGAATAAATGAAGGTGAAGAGAATAGTCAAAGACCACATATGCGTAGTCCATGGGCACAGACAACAGTGTGGTGAATGAAGGTCAGGGTATTGAAAGCTGCCCATTGCCTTCACTAGCAGAGAGGTGTGGACAAGGAACTCAGAAGTCTGGTCAACCTTGAAGCTCTGAAAGGTCAGAGCCAACCATCCACTGTTTAGTTGAGACAATGGTAGCTAAAGCAACTTCCACCTTTTAGTCTTATGTAAATCCTTGCTGATGGGCTATCTTGGAGCTATTACTGGAATTGCCTGCCTAAAGGCTATGGGTGTATCCCATTGTCTTAATAAAAGGGATAGCTGGGCCAGAGCAGAGTGAAGTCCTTCCCCTTGAATTGGGCTCCAGCCTGGCCCCTAATATTTACAAATTAATATTTTCTAATCTCTTTGATTTGTGTGCAGCCTCCTCCAGAGCCTAAACTCTGAACCTGAACCCTGAACCACATAGGACATGGAGAGGGGGCGGGGCGGGGGGGGGTACTCACACCAGGGTGTAGGGGGAAGCCTGGGTGTAAATGGGCTAAGTGGGGGAGAGGGACATGTATAATAGTATCAACAATAAAAATTAGTAAATAAATAAAATTTAAAGAAGAAAGCAAACTAGGTATGTCTGTAAACATGACTGGAAAAGTGCTAAGAAAGTCATTGGGTCCTGACTCTCTCTATACTTCATACATTCCCAGGTGTCAGATACCTCACCACTGATGTCAGCTGTAAAACAAGTGAAGCTTGCCCCCCTGCCACTCCAGCTCTTTCTCACAAAGTCAAAGCACTGTGTACAGTCATGTACCAAATGTGAGCCCAGGATGCATGTCCTTACTCTACAAAATATGTCCATAATTTACTCCAGTGCTTTGCCTTTGTTTCTATGGGTGTTAGGTGCATTTTCTAAACTTGAGAAATGGCACCATCTACATCTACTGATGTGGGGCTGTCCTAGGCTAATTGGTGCTGGGAAAGCTGGCATTCCTGAAAGGTCTGCACAGTAGGGCTGCATGGGTGGAGGATGGAGTGTGCTCCTCTCTGGGAGATGGTCCACGACCACTCCTTAGAACTCAACTGTTTCAACAGAAGCTTAACAGAAAGTTTAATGTGGTCACATAAAAATTATGTGATATTTAGAAGACACAGGATATTCATTAGAGGAGACTTTCAGCTAATGTTATAGTAATAATAATAAGGATAAAATATAAATATAAAATAAGAATTGGGTGTGACATATTAGAGTGGAATGAAGTATGGATGCCCTTAAAAGAGATGTGCATGTAAAAAAGTTTGTACCCCACACATAAGACCAGCTAGCAGAACACCTGGGACCCGCTCAGAAGACACACTGAAGACACACTGAAGACGTCTGCTTGAGCACATAAAAAGAGAGCAAGCTTCGAAGGAGATTAGAGCCGCTTGTCTGCTCCTCCACAGACGCTCGCTCTCCTCTCCCCTTACTGCATTCTGCCTGAGCTCTGCCGTGGACCCTGGGTCCGAACCATGAGCCATAAGCTGAGGCCTCTACAAGATGTCCAGTGTGTGTGTCTGTCAGCGCGGATCTCCGGGTGGCCTGCCAAAGTCTGGAAACCACCAGGACTCTGGTAAATTAATCGCGTGTGATTCGTGCATTGCCTGTCTGTCTCCTGTGTAATTTATGCTTGGCCAATATTTAATAAGTGCCTTGAGTCATCCATATAAGTCCATTCTATTGGCAGAGGATACTCTTGGCCACCTGTGCTTGCGTCCTTAGATAAATTCTGGGAGAACTGCACACAAGGTGACAAGTAAGGCCACTTAACCCAAAGAGTTCCACACAACAATCAGACTTCAGTTACAAAATGCCAGGGCCAGGACAGCAGCTTGCAGCATCAAAGTGTCTCAGGTATTTTCAGTCTTCTGCTCAGTCACCTAAAGAGATAATTCTCTTCTCCACAGGAGCAAGCTGGCTTCTATTCTACCATCTGTCATAAGTTGTGACCCCACATTTCAGAGAGGAAGAGAGAGGGGAGGGGCAAAGATGTTCCAGCCTTCTATCTCCCTTTGAAGGGGCTTTTCCAAACCCAAACAGTTGACTTCTACCACATCTGATGGACAGAACAGTCCTGCGGCCACCCTTCAGGAAGTCCTGCATGGAAATGTAGCTTTGTTTAGCTGAGCTAATTGCCACTCACAATAAGACTGGAATTCCATTAAGCAAAGAGGAGAATTTAGACAACTCATACAAGTCAACATAAACATTCACACATAACTAGGTAGGCATCCGTACCAACTCAGAGCCCCAAAGTAGGAGTCTTAGGAACCTACAACTCTATCTGAACTTCAAATGAATCTATTCAAATGAAAATATGTCCTATTTATCTATTCAAAATTCCAAACTTCATGATTATGTGCTTATTTCACTCAGCCATGTGGCAAATATAACCTCTCAGTCATGGAAGAACAGAGGAAATGGTTTATTCAAGAGTTTACATATAATTCTTCAGAGCTTTAAGAGCAACCTTGAAAGTAAATATAAAAAACATAAACTGATGAACAAAAACAGATCCAGAGACAGAGAAACATCGATCAGACCATCAAACCTTAGAGGAAAGATAGGAGAGGTAGGGGTAAAGGGATAGGTCAACCCAAGGATGTGTATGCATGTATATAAGCCTAACCAATGGACACAGACATTAGCAGGTGAGGGCATGAGTGGGAGTTGGCGGGGCGGGGGGGAGGGGAGGAGGGCAATGGGAGAATAAGAACACATGTAATACCTTAATCAATAAAGGAAAATAATTTAATAAATAAATAAATAATAAATAAATAAAAATATCCAATAGGATCTCTATCATTGTAATTCAAAGACCCATTGAATGTTACAAATATTACAAAGCAGAGATACATAGTAAGAATGAAGAACAACATTTCTCTGTGACTGTCTCTAAAAGACTGCTAAGTAAAGGGGTGCAAAATGACCGAGTGAAGCCAAGACCGGTTTGGCTCAGTGGATAGAGCATCGGCCTGCGGACTGAAAGGTCCCAGGTTTGATTCTTGATACCTTGCTTGCGGGCACATCTCCAGTGTGGGGCATGCAGGAGGCGGCTGATCGATGTCTCTCTCTCTCATCGATGTTTCTGACTTTCTATCCCTCTCCCTTCCTCTCTGTAAAAAATCAATTTTATATATATATATATATATATATATATATATATATATATATATATAT
>JAAGEH010000040.1:21166634-21231860 GCA_011751065.1 Lasiurus cinereus
TATATATATATATATATATATATATATATATATATATATATATATATGTGGCCGAGTGAATAACAATAGGCTTCAGCTGGAGCAATGTTGGGATTTGAACTTGCTGCTTCCTAATTTGGTAGTTCTGTCTGAATATCAGTTTCTGACTATAAACTGTGGATAACATATAAAGACAGAGGTTTTGTATGTAAAGGTTCAGCCAATTTAAATAGTAGTTGTTAAAAAAATAATTATCCTATATAATAAAACCCTAATATGCATATTGACCAAATGACAGAACAACCTGTAGAATGTCGGGTCACTATGCGTCCCAATTATCGTAGGACGTAAGCACAGATGACCAAGGGTACCTAAACCGGACAGACCTTACAGTGACCCAAGGTACTTACTTATGAGTTCAGCCAAGTATAAATTAGCAACAGAAGACAAACAGAATGTACGAATCACACATGGCTTATTTACCAGAGTCCTGGTGGGTTCCAGACCTCGGTAGGCCATCCGGAGATCCACGCCGACAGACACACACTCAGGATGGCAACAAGATGCAACTGTGGCTCCACGTCGTTCGAGGCCTCGTTACCGGCTTGTGGTTCAGACTTCAGTCCGTGGCAGAGCTTAGGCAGAGCTTAGGGGGGCTCACAGAACGACCGTCTGTGGAGGAGCAGAGCGAGCCTCTCTGATGTTCTCTCAAGCCGTCTCCTCATATATTCTTGACTGGGTGTCTTCAGTGTGCCTTATCAGAGGGTCCCAAGGACTCCGTTATCTGGGGGTACATGCACGCCACTTGGGGTATGTTTATCTATGTTTTTTGGTTTCATACTTAATGTTTACTTAATTCTTATTTCAATACTTTTACTTTTATTCTAATACATTTTATTTCTGTCTATTCTTTTTATTATAACACTATGACATGTACTGACCACCAAGGGACAGATGCTCAGTGCAGGAGTATCTGCCCCCTAGAGGGAGATGACCAGCAGTGGCAGTAGTGGGTGGGACCAGCCAGCAGGCAGCGCCAGGCCACTAGCCAAGGCAGGTGTCCGCAGGGGCCCTCTGATTGCCCTGCCTGCTGGTTGCCCACAGATGGCTCTGATCTCCAGCCAGGCCTAGGGACCTTACCCTATATCAGTGGTGGGCAAACTGCGGCTTGTGAGCCACATGCAGCTCTTTGGCCCCTTGAGTGTGGCTCTTCCACAAAATACCGTGACCTGGGCTAGTCTCTTTTGAAGAAGTAGCATTAGAAGAAGTTTAAGTTTAAAAAATTTGGCTCTCAAAATAAATTTCAATCATTGTACCAATATCTGGCTCTGTTGACTAATGAGTTTGCTGACCACTGCCTGTATAATGGGAATAGTCTCTTAGATTTAACAATTAAAATCTAACAAGGCTATTCTAACATTGAAAAAACAGGATTATGCATCAATGATATGCATGGACTCTGGCTTGCACATTTTGTGGTCAGCCCCAATTCTGACACTTATAACTGTGTGACAAAGCCAATTAATTAACTTCTCTCTGTTTCAGTTTTTTTACCTATAAGATGGGGAAAATGGTACTACTGCCCCAGAAGGTTCATGTTATGTACTATTTTTTATAATCAGGGCAAAACAATGTAGCTGCCCATACAGCAGCAAGATGCCTTTTACCTGTATGAAAAGTATGGTCACTGGTGCATGCAGCATACAGATTGCAAGAGGGATATCCAATTGCCAGTTTAGGCCCAACCTCCCCCAAGGAGTCCCAGATTGTGAGAAGATGCAGGCTGGGCTGGAAAATCACTCCCCTCCCCCACACCTTGCACAAATTATTCTAATAACAGAACAATATGCAAATTGATCTTCACTCCAACACCCAAGGATGGCTGCCCCCATGTGGTCAAAGATGGCCACCCCCATGTGGACACAAGATGGCTGCCACAAGATGGACAGAAGGAGAGGGCAGTTGGGAGAAACCAGGCCTGCAAGGGAGGATAGTTGGGGGTGATCAAGCCTGCAGGGGAGAGCAATTGGGGGGAACCAGGCCTGCAGGAGAGGGCAGTTGGGGGCAACCAGAACTGCAGGGGAGGGCATGTAGGGGTGACCAGGCTGGCAGGAGAGTGGTTAGGGATGATCAGGCTGGAAGGCAGGCTAGAGGTTGGGAGCCAGCAGTCCTGGAATGTGAGAGGAATGTCTGACTGCCAGTAGGATCAGGCCTAAATGGGCAGTTGGACATCTCTCAAGGGGTCCCAGATTGGAAAGGGTGCAAACTGGGCTGAGGGACACACACCCTCATGCACAAATTTCATGCACCGGGGTCTCTAGTCCATATATATATATATATATATATATATATATATATATATATATATATAAACAAGTCAACTGTTTGACTAGTCAACCATTTGAGTGGTCACTATGATGCACACTCACTACCAGGGGGCAGATGCTCAATGCAAGAGCTGCCCCCTGGTGCTCAGTGCACTCCCACAGTGGGAGCACTCCTCAGTGAGCTACTGAGCAGTGGTGGCAGGTGCAGGGGGGCCTGGATGAGCGGGAGCGGCACCTGGCCAGGGCTTGGGCTCCTCCCTGGCCACCTGCCACTTCACACACTACTACATCCCTCAAAACCTACCACTTCACACACTATTATATCCCTCAAAACATCCCCCAAGGGGTCCCAGATTGTGACAGGGTGCAGGACAGGCTGAGGGCCCCCACCAGTGCATGAATCCATGCACTGGGCCTCTAGTAATAATAAAATAAAATAAAATAAAAGATTTAAAAAGATAAAAAGGAAAAAATAAACAAATAGTATTTGTTAATGTCATTGGAAAATTATGTCTGCTATCCTTAATCAAATTGGTTTAATTAGTTTAGTCAATTGGCCTTATTGAGAAAAATTAAAGCCATAACACAGTGCCATGCCACAGGGGAAAGGCATATAATGAAGAAACAGGTTTTAAGGGGGTTAGTACAGACTATTTATTTAACCACAATTCTAACAGTACAGTTGTGGGGGTTTTGTGTGCTATTGTTGAAAAGCAGAGATAATTATTTCTCAAGGTGAGAATGATCAGTGTTTCATTTTCCCAGGACTGCTTTGGAGAAACCATTGGGAAATGAATTCCATTCACTTTTTCTTCTGTTAATTCAGACTGGCCAAGCTGCATTGGATGAACACCACTGAGCCTCTATACAGGTCCAGTTATCCTGGAAGGCTAGGCTGAATTCCCAGGGCTGCTGTCTGTCATGACAGGCCTGAGGAGCCATGGAAGCTATTTCCTGGCCTGGACGCTGAGCTAAGGAGCAGGACACAGAGAGATGAAAACAAAACCTAAATCCAAAGTCTTTTTGCTTTTTGAAACTGCCTGAGTCACATTAGTTCTCTCCTGTGGGCTTACTAATGACATGCCATGACATGGAATTTTGACTCATAACTAACACAGAATCTTCATCTTAAAAAGTCATTTTCATGAGAAAAAAAAAGATAAGTGAAAAATAAAAACAAATTGATTTTTCACTTTCAAAAGAGCTAAAATAAATAAATAAATAAAAGACTTGGAGTGGTTTTGGACATAGATACTCAGCTTCTAAGAACACCGCGTTTCGTACACTTCCCGTTTTTCTTCCTCATGGGGACACTGGGACTGAAACTCTCTCCTTTCTCATATAACTAATGCTTTCCTTGCTTCTCAGAGAGTCATTTTGCAGTGCATGCCAGGCTCTGCAATGGGAGCTTCAGTAGCAAGCCCTTCTCTCACTGCAATAACACACAGGGACAGAGGACACCGGCCGAAGACCCCCGAAGAAAGGCATTTATTTTTACAGTATCACTTTCTTGCTCCCCCAAATGATAACTATTTGTATTACTTATTATTGAATCAGAGAGGGAAGAAGCCTCAAATATAATTTGGTTTCACTATTTGTACCACTATTTGTTTATCTTCCATTCATTACTTAACTTAGGAAATTATAAAAAAGCTCTTGGCCATTTATTCCACTTTGTGTTTATAAGTTTTGATCTGCTGCTTCTCAGCTGCAGTTCTTCTTTCTCAGCTGCTTGTATTATTGAAATATAAAGTGCCCATAAGGCTTAAGTTTCTTTAAAAATATTCCAATGCAGAGGGAAAGAGTTCCTTCTTAAAACACACAAGAAATCATTCCACATATGTGACTTAGTCATCTAGCTCACAGAGTAGGCAGCCCTCATGGGAGTTCAGGGCAGGCAGCATAGCTTTAAGGTAGCCCCTGGTTCATAGAGACTATGGTGACATTAACATGGTCCAAGCATAACTCATTTATTAATTCACTATAACATGCTGAGTCGGACTCAAGAGCACCAGGAAAAGGTAAATAAACTGGCCTAGAGACAGTACTGAGTTAACAAAGACAGAGTCATCCTCAGACAGGAAGTGAAGAAATTTTCAAAAGGGCTTGCAAGTTTTCCAACAATAAGGCCAAGTTTGGGAACTTGAGAAATAGAGCACCAGGCTTTGGGGACTTATAGAAGGGCAGGTTCTTTGTGCTGAGAAGTGATGACCCCAATTCCTACCACCACCCTTTAATTCCACCCCATCCAGGACAGATGCTGTTCACATCTACAACTCTTGCCCTATATTGCGTCCAGCCATACAATTCCATTCCAAAAGAGAAATATGTAACTTTGATCTCCACCCTCAAAAGGCCCAAACTATACTCACCACCTTTCTCTAACAGTGCCAGCCAATGACCCTTTCTGGAGAATATCTTGCCAGTATCAGTGAATCATGTCTTTCCTTCACTTTTTATTTCCAATACATTCTTTCTACCCAACTGAAGTTACAGTGGTACCTCAAGATATGAATTTAATTCGTTCTGTAAACTTGAGACGTGGGAAACTATGAAACGCTCAAGTCTCAGTAAATTGGTGGGTCGTGTGCAGCCGGCCGATCCACGCAATTACTCCTATCTCAACTGTTGCTCGTATTTCAAAGCAAAAATCGCTCGCTCCACGGCTCGTATCTCAAAAATCTCGTATGTTAGGGCACTCATATCTCGAGGTACCACTGTATTGGTTTCTTCATATGATGTCTGAAATTTGCCAGTTCTTTCCATCTTCATAGCTGATCTCTTAATGCTTAATCTCTTAATGCCTAGAAGGCAGCCCAAGATGGCAGGAAACACAAGGGCTCTGGATCTGAATTGGATCCAATATTAACCACCTCATTCCTGTGTAACCTTCACCTTGAGACTTCATCTTGAGAACTTAGTCATCTGAAAAATCCAGTGACAAATGCAGGGTTTGGCAAAAATACCTTGTAGAATAATGTTAGTAGTTAGTCTTCCTAAACATACTTTGGTTAGACCAGTTCAACTACCCATGGGGGATTATTTCTCATAAGCACAAGTTCTTCCTCCTGGCCAGAGTCTCCAGGATCTCTTCACAGCCTCTCTGTGACCTGTACTGGTGTTCTGAGGAGTACCAGTAACCCCACTGTGTGCAGACTTCAGACTCTAGGAGGACTCATCTAGCTTCTCTCCATATCACTCCCACTCACCATGCAAATCTGCTTAATGCTCATATCAGTTGTAAACTTTTCTAAGGTGACTTTTTTGTGTCCTCTGGATTATATTAATCTCTCCTATCTCTTACAGTGTGTGTGTGTGTATCAGGAGGATACTGTATATATATATATACACTTGTATAGCATTTACTATGTGCCAGATTTTATTCTGCTTTTAAAAATATATATTACTAGAGATTTGGTGCATGACTTTGTACATGGGTGGGATCCTTCCTGGCCAATCAGAGCTGTCTCACTCAGTCCCAATCGGGACTGGCCAGGGGGACGGTCTGTGAGAGATTGGCCAGCTTGGGGGAAGGATCACAGAAGGTTGGCTGATCATGGGAGATTGGCTGTGGGAGCACACTGACCACCAGGAGGCAGCTCTTGCATTGAGCATATGCCTCCTGGAGGTTAGTGAGCGTCATAGCTACTGGCTGGTTGTCCAGTCATCCAGTCAAAATGGTCGCTAAGGCTTTTATATATATAGATGATTATTGTCATTATCCCCATTTTATAGGTGGGAGTACAAAAACACAGAGAGTAATTTCCTCAAATTGCATGTGGTAGAACCAGAATTTAGCCCCAGGCAGGCTGGCCATACATCCCAGCCTGAATCACTGGACTCACACACATAGTTCAGACGTTCTCAAAGCTTAAAATGTAACTTCGTATGCAATTGCTTTAGAGATGATCTTCTGGGAGGAAAAGGTAACCTTTATTATTAAGATTTTAGGGGGGTTGACCAAGATAACTATATAGGAGAGTCCTGAACTCCCCTGTTCCCATAGACCCAGCAAATTTAAAGTTACTTACAGATTAATTTCCAATGAAAAAAATACAGATTATGAGTAACTCCTATACATCAGCCAAATGAAAAAATATCCAAATCAAAATGGGGAGGAAAGGCTGACATACAGTCTCTCTATAAACCACACCCCATAATAGTAGGGAACTCCCTACTCCCCTAAGCTTTTCTCTAAAGAATGAAAGGTTAGAACTTCACATTTAGGACCCAAGCTTTTAAGACACTCACCCAAGAGATGGCCCCCAAACACCTACCTCTAAAAGCCAATGAAGTTTGCATCTCAGCACTGTGGAAAACTAAAAACAAGCTAGTAACAGGACTGTGAGCACTTGCTGCACCTTCCCTGCAGGGCTCAGTGCAGAGGGAGTAGACAAAAATATCCATATCCCAATGTGGTTCAATGTGGTTCAATGGTTAGAATATCCCTTGTGCTTCAAAGGGTCATAGATTCAATTCCTGGTTAAGAACACATAACTGGGTGGAGGTATGAAACTCAGCTTCAATCAGGGCACATGCAGGAAGCAATCAAACAATGTGTCTCTTTCACATCACTGTTTCTCTCTCTCTCTCTCTCTCTCTCTCTCTCTCTCTCTCTCTCTTCCTCTCTCTCTCTCTCCCCCCTCCCCACCCCCCACCCCCATCTCCCTCCTATCCATTCTATCTCTCAGAAAAAAAAATGAACAAAATATCCTTGGGTGAGGATTAACACACACACACACACACACACACACACACACACACACACACAAGTCCCTAGTATTTCCCACAAAGGGGTTCATCTGTATACTTTAAAAGCTGCTCCCTGAGAATCAAGCTTCTCATGTAGCATATATCTAGGAGCTGGCTACTACTGACCTCCTCAGAGACCAGGGAGCTGAAGAACATGTTCGTGCCATCATGCTGTCTCCATCTAGCCCGCTCCAAGAAGTTAGTATCTCTCTGAAAGGAGCTTGTACACATGTCTGGCATCTCAGTTTTTATGGCTACTGCCCAAAAGATAGCCTTCTGGCCAACTAGATCTGAAGACCAATGGGGCTTCTATTCACAAATTCAATAAACTGTAACAAACAAAGAAACAATTATTAATAAGTGCAGAACTACCCCTTCTTACAGCTGTGTACCCAGGCCAGTGCAGAGGGAGCAGCCCAAAATGCCTATCTTCTAGTTATTCCCTGGAAGGGGCTTAATTATATACTTACACAGCTGTAACCTGAGGGTCTGTTTTCCAATAAACTTGCATCTAGGTGCTGGATGTGATCCTCCCTTTTGGGATACTGATGGATTTGGGCACACCCTCAATTATTGGGAACCGCTAAGAACAAAGAAAATGGCTTGGACAATCTCAAAGGTTTAAGAGGCAATCAAAAGCTCAGCCTAGGAAGACTGACAAAGTTTAATTTCTACACAAAACTACTCTTTCAAGATTGCAAGAGATGGCTGTTTTACTTAATGTTCAAAAACCAACACAGAAAATCAAAGAAAATGAAGAAAAAGAGTAATATAGTCCAAACAAAAGAACAAGATAAATATTCAGAAACAGATCTTAATGAAATGAAGATATGTGGTTTTCCTGATGTAGAGTTCAGAATATCTATTTTAATGATGCTCACCAAGGTCAGATACCCATTTCTATGTAAAGTAAGAATTTCAAGCAAATAGATAGAAAACATTTTTTTTAAAAAAGAATAAAAGAGGAATCTTAGAAATGAAGAATGAAATTAGAGTACTTAAAACTCAATAATATTTCAATAGTAGACTATATCACATAGAAAAAAGGATCAGTGAACTAGAAAACAGAGCAGTGAAATTCATCCAACCAGAAAGAAAAGAAAACAGAATGAAAAGCCAATAGACACCATTATTAAATGGACCATTATATGCATTATAAGGTTCCTAGAAGAAAAATAAGAGAAACCAAGGGGCAGAAAGCTTATTAATAAGTTTTTTCCTGACCTTGGGAAAGAAACATTCAGATATATAAAATGCAGGAAGTTCCAAATAAGATCTAAATTATATGAATTTAAAGAGACACATTCCTAAAGACAGGAAAGGATCTTAAAACCATCAAGACAAAAACAACTTGTTATATACAAGTGACACTGCATAAGACTACAAGCAGATTTTTAGCAGAAACTTTAAAGGCCAAAAGGCAGTTTGATTATATATATGCAAAGTGCTAAAAGAAAAAACCTGCCAATCAAGAATTCTCTACCCAGAAAATTAGTCCTTTGTAATTGAAGGAGAGATAAAGTTTTTCAGACAAGCAAAAGCTTAAAGAATTATAACCACTAGACCAAACTTAGAAAAATATTAAAAGTTCTTAAAACTAAAACAAAAAATATTAATTGATAAAAGAAAATAGGTGAAAGTATATTTAATTATAAAAGTAAATGTATAGTTTAATTCAGAGTACTTTAATATTGTAATGGTGATGTGTATCACTTATCTATAGCATTAAATTAAAAGACAAAAGAATTAAAAACAACTATAACTATAATAATTTACTAATTGATACCCAATGTAAAAATATGTACATTGTGAATGACATCAATGACATAAGAAGTAGGAAAGTGTCAAAATGTAGAGCTTTATATGAGTTCAAAGTTAAGTTGTGAGGAGCTTAAAATATAGTTAAGTTATAAATATAAGATGTTCTATGTAAATCTTATGATAACTCCAAAGCAAAAGCTTATAGTAGATACATAAAGATAATGAGAAAGGAGTCAAAGCATACTACCAAAGAAAGTAATCAAATCACAGAGTAAGTGAAGAACAGAAGAATTATGAAATAATAAGAAAGCAATGAATATAATAGCAATTATAATAAGTCCATGCCTATTAATAACTAGAGGCCCAGTGCTCAAAATTTGTGCACTCAGCAGGGGGGGGAGGGTCCTTCATCCCGGCCTATGTCCTCTCGCAGTCCCAAACCTCTCGCAGAATGTCCAACTGATGACTTAGGCCCACTCCCCCAGGCCTAAGCCATCAATTGGACATCCCTCTCAGAGTTTGGGACCTCTCATTCCTTACCTCCAGCCTGCTCATTGCTCCTTAACACTCAGCTCACTGCTCCTGAGCATTGCCATGGAGGCAAGAAAGGCTCCCGCCTATGCTCACCAGCTGTGAGTTCGCCTTCTGGCTGAGCAGCATTCCCCCTGTGGGAGTACACTGATCACCAAGGGGCAGCTCCTGCATTGAGCATCGACCCCCTGGTGTTCAGTGTGCATCATAGCTACCAGTCAACCCACTGTTCGGTTGATATGCATATTAGCCTTTTATTATATAGGATTATTCAAATGTAAATGGACTAAATTTTCCAATCAAAAAGCATAGAGTAGCTGAATAAGGAGAAAAATAAAACCAAATATATGTTGCCTCCAAGAGACTCACTTCAGCTTTAGGGTACACATAGACAAGGGCTGAAAAGAGAGATTATATGCAAATAGAAAAAAACGCAGGGATACCTATACTTAGAGTCAGACAAAACAGTTTTTAAAATCAAAGACTGGGAGGGAGAAACCAAGACGCAGCATAGGTGAACACCTAAACTGCTGCCTCACACAACAATTTCAAAACTACAACTAAAATACAGAACAGACATCATCCAGAACCACAAGAAAGCTGGCTGAGTGGAAATTCTACAACTAGAAGGAAAGAGCAGGGCTAACAGAAACTCAGAGGAGCTGCAAAAAGCTGAGGTATGAAGATGAGCATGTGGAGAGAGCAGGGTGGCAGAGTGCCTGGCTGGCTTCCTCTGGCAGGAGGGAGATGGAGACTCTCGACAGCACCAAACCCCTTATCCTACTGCACTGAACTCCAGTTCTAGGCAAGACTCATACGGGGAGTCTAGGCTGTGAAAAGGGAGGAGTGCAGGTAAATTTAGGGGAGCCATGAAAGGGCAGAAGTATGGGGGCATGCACACCAATGCGCACAGAGAGGATGGACTGCTGATTGTGTCGCTGGCTTTCTCTAGTGGGAGGGAGACAGAGCCTCCCAACTGAGCCACTTTTGGCTGCATTGAAGCCCAGTTTTGGGCGAGACCCGGAGGAGCCAGACTCATATGGGTCCTGGAGTGCAAGGGAACTGAAAAGGCAGAGGTCCAGAGGCACACGTGCATGTGCACAGAGAAGGCTGCAGCAATTACCTTGAGACTCAAGGGCCATGTAGGGCAGGGCTTACTGGAAGATAAGGCTGTATGCTCAATCCTGAGACTCCACTCCATCCAAGCTCAACAGAGAGGCTTTTGCAGTTTTTTAAGTCTTGTATCATAAGGCTGACTTCAGCACAGAAGTTCTCCTGGCATAGTGAAAATACAGAGACAAAGGAACAGGTCACAAATGAAAGAAATGGATGAAAACAAATGACTGGATATAGAGTTCAAAACTACAGTTATAAGGTTTTTCAAGAATTCCCTAGAAAAGGTGGATAAATTTAGAGAGAGGAGGTGAAAAAGGACCAACTAGAAATTAAACATACACTGATAGATAAAAAATATTATACAGAGACCAACAGCAGATTAGAGGAACTCAAGAATCAAGTCACAGATTTGAAATACAAAGAAGCAGAAAACACGCCACTAGAAAAGAAAAAAGAAAAAAGAATCCAAAAATTGGAAGATAGTGTAAGGAGCCTCTGGGACACCTTCAAGTGTACCAACATCAGAATTATGGGGGTGCCAAAAAAAGAGAGAGAGCAAGATACTGAAAACCTATTTGAAGAAATAATGACTGAAAATTTCCCACACCTGGTGAAAGAAATAGACTTACAAGTCCAGGAAGCACACAGAACCCCAAACAAAAGGAATCCAAAGAGGACCACACCAAGACACATCATAATTAAAAACCAAGAGCATATGAAAACATGCTCAAAGTCATTAATCATCCAAGAGATGCAAATCAAAAAAAAACAATGAGATACCATCTTACTCTTGTGAGAATGGCAATCATCAACAAATCAACAAATGACAAGTGCTGAAAAGGATGTGGAGAAAAAGGAACTCTCGTGCACTGCTAGTAGGAATGCAGACTGGTCCAGCCATTGTGGTGAACAGTGTGGAGTTTCCTCAAAAAACTGAAAATGGAACTCCCATTTGACCCAGTAACCCCACTTCTAGGAATATATCCCAAGAAACCAGAAACACCAGTCAGAAATGATATATGCACCCCTATGTTCATAGCAGCACAATTTACAAGAGCTAAGATTTGGAAACAGCCTAAGTGTTCATCAGCAGATGAATGGATTAAAAAACTGTGGAACATCTACACGATGGAATACTATGCCACTATGAAAAAGAAGGAACTTTTACCATTTGCAGCAGCATGGATGGAACTGGAGAGCATTATGCTAAGCAAAATAAGCAAGTCGGAGAAAGATAAATATCACATGATATCAATCATATGTGGGATATAATGATCAACATATTTTTTGGGATGAACAAGAATAGATTGATCCAGAGACAATTAGATTGATCCAGGAGGGGTTAAAGAGCAACCAGAGGCTGGAACGCATGCATATTAGCATAACCAATGGTCACAGACACTGGGACAGTGGGGGCTTACCCAGGATGGGAATATTTGAGGTGGGGAGTTCAATTGGGGAAAAAGAAGACGTATGTAAAACTTTACAAAATAACAAATAAATAAATAAATAAATAAATAAACAAACAAATAATTCTATATAAAAAAATAAATAAATTCAAAATAGAAATGAAGAAGTAAAATTGTCTCTGTATAGATGACATGATATACATAGAAAACATTAAAGACTGCACCAAAAAAACAACTGTTAGACCTAATAAATAAATGCAGTAAATTACAAAAATTAGTTACATTTCTGTACTCTCAACTATCAGAAAGTGAAATTAAGAAAACAAGCCCATCCATAATAGTACCAAAAAGCATAAAGTAGGCATAAGTTACGCATATATTTAATGAAAGAAATGAAAGACTGAAAACTGTAAGATATTAGTGAAAGAAATTGAAAAAAAAACACGCAAAGAAATGCAAAGATATTCCATGTTCATAAATAGAAAGACTGATATTGTTAAAGTATTCATACTACCCAAAGAGGTCTATAGATTCAATGCAATTCCTGTCAAAATTCCAATGGCATTTTTCACACACCCACCACATTCCCTGAAAGCTAAATAGCAACTCCCCTGCCTAAAGCCCTTTCAGAAACAGACTTTTGAATAATTAAGATTAACAGCTGGCTAGCAGGCAAAAATGGGCAGAAGCAGAGCCTCAGGAACAGCTGAAGTTCACTGACTCAGCCTGGGGCCCACTGCTGCTGCTAACAAACCTACTTTAGAGGGCAGACTGGCCACTCCTGCTTGAAGCCAAGGTCTTTGGAGACAAACACAAACCGTGGATCAGTAGATTGCTCAGAGCTTCAAGAGGGTTACTGAAAGCCAAAGGAGGATAATTTCTGACAGTGGTTAGCACCCGAGTACCTCACAGGAAGTCCAGAATTGGCAGACAGAGAGTAGGACCCAAGAGGAGCCCACTCAGGGCACTAAACACCACTTCCACTTTTTTTTTTCTTTTCTCTTTTTTATTATCTTTTTTCTTTATTTTTTTATTTTGCCTTTCTTTTTTCCCTTTTTATATTTATATTCTTTACCAATCTCTTCTATTGATCTGTTATTATAGTAGTCTCTATTGTTTCATTCATATATCTAATTTTCTTCTTCCCTTTCCTACTCAATTTTTTCTCTGTTTTCCATTACTCAATTTTTTTTCTATTTTCTTTTACTCCTGCTTTCTTATCTTCCTTTTTTTTTCTTCTTATTTTAGATATATCTGCTTTCTCCTCTATTTTTCTTTTCAAATTTGTTTCTTCCTCCTTTATTTTAAACTGTTTTCCTTCATCTATTTTCCTAAGTCTTAATTATTATTTCATTTATTTCAGCTCTGCATCTACATATTCCTTCCCCCATTTTTTGGTGCTTTTATTTGTATGTTTGTTTGTTTTGTTTTGTTTTCTCCTCAAATTTTTTCTTTTTTTCTTTTCCTATCATTCTTGCTCTTTTCTCTTTCCTAATTCTCTCTTCTCTGCTGATCACTTTTGTTGGTGTTGTATGGGGCATTATGTATGTTTTCATTTAGTTTCATTAGTTTCATGTTTTGTTGTGCTGTATTTTGTTCTTTTCAGTCAGCACCTCCACAAAAGCTTGCAGGATAGGATCAATGGTGATCCATATAGCCAACCAAAGAGGAGACTCCATCCATGAGTGGGACAATAATAATAAAGACCCAACTACAACAGGAGAAACCAAATAACGCAAGTAAGGGGCTTTGCTAGAATCTCTAGCTTAGGAGATTTAAGAGACTGCACTGCTGGCTCCCACATAACACTTCCTACATAAGACCACCCCACAAAATCTGGGTGCCATAGCAGTTTGATATATACATAAAAAAAGAAAACAAAGGGACAGAAAATGGAGAGACAAATAAACAAACCTCAAATAAAAGAAAATAAGGCATCCCCTAAAGATGGACTAAATGAAATGGAGGTAAACAATTTGTCCAATAAAGAATGCAAAGTAATGGTAATAACAGTGTTCAAACAATTCAGTAAGAACTAAAAGCAACTTAATGTGAATTATAAGGCTCTTAATGAGAGTTACACAAACATGAAAACAGATCTTGAAACAATAATTAAGAATCAATTGGGAGAAAGAAGATAGCTGCTGATGGGAAGGCAGATTGCAAGATAGTGTGTGAGTGAGAAAACAAAGGGAGAGTGTGTGGTCACATGGGAGTGTTTCTTGGTGAGTTGAGGGACAGCTCTACTCCAGGAGACTGTGGGGGACTGCCAGACAGGGATCCCCTGACAGGGAAGCCCCCACTGCTGCTGGGTTCCCTCCCAGAGTGACCGGCTCAGATGCGGAGACCATGCCACCTTGAAGGGGCACGTGGAAGTTATCAGAGGCCTGAAAAGCCAGGGGAATCTGCAACTACAGCACCCACTGAACAGCTGGAAACCCAAGAATACCAATCCCCAAGTAGTGCAAGCACACAGATTCAGAGGACCTTTACACTACCTCACAGAAAGGAGAGAACTACATCGCTCGATGCCTGGAGAAGAAAGATCATGGGGACACAAAGAAACAGCCCATGTATGAAAGAAAAGCAGGCATCACCAGCATAGGAAGTAAGCAAAATGGAGGCAAGCAATGTGTCAGAGAAAGAATTCAGAGAAATGGTCATAAGGTGGGTGAAAAGAATGGAAGACAAATTTTATAGTATGAGTAAGAACCAAGAGGAAATGAAGAAAAATCAAGAAGAAATGAAAAATGGCATTGCTGCTATAAAGAACACATCATATAGAACACATATAGAAAGCATCAAGTGTAGACTATAATAAGCAGAGGACAGCACCAGTGAGCTAGAAGACAAGGTAGGAAACAACACCCAAGTAGAGCAGCTCCTAGGGAAAAAAAATAAAAAATTAAAAATCAGGAGGAGAGCCTAAGGGAATTTTGGAACAAGAAACAAAATAACATACACATAATAAGGGTACCAGAAGGAAAGGAAACTGAGTAAGAAATAGAAAACCTGTTTGAAGAAATAATGACAGAAAACATCCTTGATATAGGGAATAAAAAACTCACACAAATCCAAGAAACTGACAGAGGCCCAAGCAAAATGAACCCCAAAAGACTGATGCCAAGGCACAGTATAATTAAACTGGCAAACATCAATGACAAAGTAAGAATTTTAAAAGTGGCCAGAGAGACACAGAAAGTTACCTATCAGACTAGTGACTGATTTCTCAACAGAAAATATCAGGCCAGAGGAAAATGGAATGAAATAAACACAGTCATGCTAAAGAAGAGTCTAAATCCAAGAATACTGTACCCAGAAAGGCTATCAATCAAAATTGAGAGTGAAATCAGGAGCTTCACTGCCAAAAAAAGATTAAGGTAGTTTATTACCACCAAATCAGCAATGCAAAAAAATGGTGAAGGGTCTGCTGTAAAAAAAAGAAAGAAAGAAAAAGAAAGAACAAAGAAAGAAATAGAAAGCAAAGAAGGAAGGAACAGAAGGGTAAAGAATAAAAATGGTGACAACAAGTATCTATCAATAATAACTTTAAATGTAAATGGACTAAATGTTCCAATAAAAAGACATAGGGTAAGGGATTGGATAAGCAAACATGACCCATATATTTGCTGTCTACAAGAAACCCACCTCAGAAAAAAAGACACACAAAGAATGAGGAGGAAGGGATAGAAAAAAAGTTTTTCAAGTGAAATGAAATTTAAAAAAGCTGAGGTAGCAATACTTATATCTAACAAATCAGATTTCAAATTAAAGGAAATAAAAAGAGATAAGGAAGGCCACTTCATAATCCAACAAGAATAAATAACTCTGGTAAACATATACAGACCCAATACAGGAGCACCCAAATACATAAAAAAAAAAACCACAAAAAACCTCTTGGAGGATATCAAGGGAGAGATTGCCAGCATTACAATCATATAGGGAAGTTTAATATCCCACTATCACCATTGGAAAAAATCCTCTAAACAAAAAATCAACAAAGAAACATCAATCCTAAATGACTCACTAGACCAGATGGAATTAATTGAGATCTTCAGAACATTTCACCCCAAAGCCACTGAAAATACATTCTTCTCAAGTGCACATGGGTCATTTTCAAAGATAGAACATATATTGGGTCACGGGTAAAGTCTCTTCAAATCCAAGAAGATAGAAATCAAATCAAGCATCTTCTCAGATCACAGTGGCATAAAACTGAAAATCAACTACACTAAAAACAATCAAAAAAAATCAGACATATAAAGATTAAATAGCATGATTGGTTTATCAAAAAGATCAATGAAGAAATAAAAAACATCATAGCAACAAACAACAATGAAAACACAACAATCCAAAATCTACGGGACACAGCAAATACAGTCTTGAGAAGGAAGTTCATAGCTCTACAAGCCTACTGCACACAAACAAGAAACAATGGGAGATTTTGCCTGGGATAAGAGGGAGGTGGATGGCTGTGGAGGTCTGAAAGCTGCGGATGGCAGAGGCACCCACCGAACAGCTGGGGACCCAGAACACGGCCCTCCAAACAGCGCAGACAAGCGGGCGATGGATTCAGAGATCCACACTGCACACGGAAAGTTCCTTGTGTGCTGTACCTGATCATGTTGTAGTTTGTGCCTTTCAATCAACGTAGGAGAGAGAACTACGTAACCAGACACCCGCAAAAGAAAGACCATGGACAGAAAAAGAAACAACCCACATAAGACAGAAAGGAAGGTTTCACCAGAAAAGGAAGTAAACGAAATAGAAACAGAAATAAGCCTGCCAGAGAAAGAGTTCAGAGAAATGATCATAAGGTGGATGAAAAGAATGGAAGACAAAATCGACAATCTGAGTAAGAGACAAGAGGAAATGAAGAAGACCCAAGAGGAAATGAAGAAGACCCAAGAGGAAATGCAGAAGAAGCAAGAAGAAATGCAGAAGAACCTAAAAGAAATACAGAATAATCAAGAAGAAATGAAAAATGACATCACTGCTATAAATAGAAAGCATCAAAAGTAGACTAGAAGAAGGAGAGGACCGCATCAGTGAGCTAGAAGACACAGCAGGAAAAAATACCCAAGTACAGCAGCTTCTAGAAAAAAAGTTAAAAAGCAAGAGGAGAGCCTAAGGGAACTTTGGGATAACATGAAACAAAACAACATCCGCATAATTGGGTTCCCAGAAAGAGTGGAAACTGAACAAGGATTAGAGAACCTGTTTGAAGAAATAATGACAGAAAATTTCCCCAATATAAGAAAGAAAAAACACACACAAATCCAAGAAGCTCACAGAGTCCCAAGCAAAATGAACCCCACAAAATCGACAGCAAGGCACATTTAAAATTAAATTGGCAAACACTGATGACAAAGTAAGAATCTTAAAAGCAGCCAGAGAGAAACAGAAAGTTACCTACAAAGGAACCCCCATAAGACTAGCTACTGACTTCTCAACAGAAACTCATAAGGCCAGAAGGGAAAGGAATGAAATATACAAAGTCATGCAATGGAAGGGTCTGAATCCAAGAATACTGTACCCTGCAATGCTCTCAATCAAAATTGAAGGTGAAATCAAAAGCTTCACAGACAAAAAAGGACTAAGGGAATATATTACCACCAAACTAGCAATGCAAGAAATGTTAAAGGGGGAGAATCCAAGATGGTGGCATAGGTAAACACCTACACTGCTGCCTCGCACAACAATTTCAAAACTACAACTAAAAGACAGAACGGACATCATCCAGAACCACAGGAAAGCTGGCTGAGTGTAAGTTCTACAGCTAGAAGGAAAGAGAGGGGCTCACAGAAATGCAGAGGAGCTGCAAAAAGCTGAGGTACGGAGACGCTTGTGCACTGAGAGAGCGGGTGCTGGAATACCAGACTGGCTTTCTCTGGCGGAAGTGAAACGGAGACTCCCAATGGCATTGAACCCCTTATCTTATGACACTAAACCCCAGATCCAGCCAAAACTCATACGGGGAGAGTTTGGACTGTGAAAAGGGAGAGGTGCACGGAAATTTAGGGGAGTCGCAAAAGAGGTCTGGTCGAGCACAGCACTGCACAGAGGACAGATTGCTGATTGTGTGGCTGGCTTTCACAAGTGGGCGGGAGACAGACCCACCCAACTGTGCCACTTCTGACTCCACTAAGCCTCTGTTTCGAGCAAAACCCTGGAGACCTATACTCGTGTGGTCCTGGTGCGCAGGGGAGCTGGAAAGGCAGCGGTCTAGAGGCACTGTGGGCGCGTGCTCACAAGGACCGCTCCAGGAATTATTCAGTCACGTGAGACTCAGGGACCGTGGAGGGCGGGGCTGACTGGAAGGCAAGGCGGTCCCTTAAGCCCTGAGACTCCACCCATCCCAAGCTCAACAGAGGCTTCTTTGGTTTTGCAATCTGCTATCATAAGGCTGAATTCAACACAGAAGTTTTACCGGCATAGTGAAAATGCTGAGACAAGGGAAGGGATCACAAACAAAACAAATGGAGGGAAAAATAATGACTGGATATAGAGTTCAAAACCACACTTATAAGGTTTTTCAAGAATATGCTAGAAAAGTTGGATAAACTTAGCGAGAGCCAAGAGGAGATGAAAAAGGACCAACTAGAGATGGAAAAGATCCAGCTAGAGATGATAAAGGTCCAACTAGAGATGTAAAAGGACCAGAACCAACTAGAAATTAAACATACACTGACTGAAATAAAAAAATATATATATTATACAGAGTCCTAACAGCAGACTAGAGAAAGACCAGAATCAAGTCAAAAATTTGAAATATAAAGAAGCAGAAAACACTCAACTGGAAAAGCAAGAAGAGAAAAGAATCCAAAAATGTGAACATAATGTAAGGAGACTCTGGGACAGCTTCAAGTGTACCAACATCAGAATTGTGGGGGTGCCAGAAGAAGAGAGAGAGCAAGATACTGAAAACCTATTTAAAGAAATAATGACTGAAAACTTCCCACATCTGGTAAAAGAAATAGACGTACAAGTCCAGGAAGCACACAGAACCCCAAAGAAAAGGAATCCAAAGAGGACTACACCAAGACACATCATAATTAAAATGCCAAGAGCAAAAGAAAAAGAGAGAATATTAAAAGCAGCAAGAGAAAAACAGTTCATTACCTACAAGGGAGCACCCATACGACTGTCAGCTGATTTCTCAATGGAAACGATGCAGGCCAAATGGGAGTGGCAAGAAATATTCAACGTGATGAATAGCAAGAACCTACAACCCAGAATAATCTATCCAGCAAAGCTATCATTCAGAATTGAAGGGCAGATAAAGAGCTTCACAGAGAAGAAAAAGCTAAAGGAGTTCATCAACTCCAAACCAGTATTATATGAAATGCTGAAAGGTACTCTTTTAGAAGAGGAAGAAGAAGAAGGTAAAAGACAAAAAATTGTGAACAACAAATACATATCTATCAACAAGTGAATCTAAAAATTAAGTGAATTAAAAATTTGATGAACAGAATAAACTGGTGAATATAATAGAATCAGGAGCACAGAAAGGGAGTGGACTGATAATCCTCAGGGGGGAAGGGGTGGGAGGTATATAGGGAGAGACTGGACAAAAATCATACACCTATGGATGAGATCAATGGGAGGGAGCTAAGGGTAGAGGAAAGGTTGGGACCTGGGTGGAGGGGTGCTATGGAGGGGAAAAAAGAGAAACAAATGTAATCTGAATAATAAAGATTTAATTTAAAAAAATACTTGTTAAGTACAAAGACCAAAACGGGTAATTTTGCAGTGAAGAACATGGAGACACCACCTTAATCAACTGATCAAAGTTACATCACCAGTGATGGGACACATTGAAGTCATGTGCCACCTAAAAGGTTGCAGTGAAAAGAACACAGCATCACTTAAATGGCATTCCTGCCAAAGATGCGTAATTGGAATCTAATCATGATGAATCCTCTGACAACCCCAAATTGAGGGATGGTCTACAAAATAACTTGTCTGTAATTAAAAAATGTCCAGGTTATGAAAGACTGAGAAAACCTTTCAAAGTAAAGGACATTAAAGAGACATGATGAGTAAATGAAAAAAAAAGAAATATTAAAGGGTCTGCTGTTATAAAAAGAAAGAGGAAGCAAAGAAGGAACTCAGGGGTAAGGACTAAAAATGGCAACAGATAAGTACTTATCAATAATAACTTTAAATGTAAACGGATTAAATGCTCCAATCAAAAGACATAGGGTAACCAATTGGATAAGAAAACATGATCCATATATCTGCTGTCTGCAAGAAACCCACCTAAGGAAAAGAGATGCACACAGATTGAGGGTGAAGGGATGGAACATGGTATTTCAGGCAAATGGAAATGAAAAAAAAGCTGGGGTTGCAATACTTATATCTGACAAATTAGAACTCAAAGTGAAGGACATCATAAGAGATAAAGAAGGCCACTTCATAATACTAAAGGGAACAATCCAACAAGAAGAAATAACTCTGGTAAACATATATGCACCCAATATAGGAGCACCTAAATAAATAAAAAAAAAACTCTTAGAGGATATTAAGGGAGAGATTGACAGCAATACAATCATAGTAGGTAGGAGACTTTAATATCCCACTGTCACCATTGGACAAATCTTCTAAACAAAAAATCAACAAAGAAACATCAATCCTAAATGACTCACTAGACCAGATGGAATTAATTGACAACTTCAGAACATTTCACCCCAAAGCCACAGAATATACATTCTTCTCCAGTGCACATGGGTCATTCTCAAAGATAGATCATATGTTTGGTCATAAGAAAAGTCTCTTCAAATTCAAGAAGATAGAAATCATATCAAGCATTTTCTAAGATGACAGTGGCATAAAACTGGAAATCAACTATAATAAAAGCAATAGAAAGAAATCAAACACATGGAGACTAAACAGCATGCTATTAAACAACGACTGAGTAACCAGAGAGATCAACGAAGAAATAAAAAACATCATGGCAACAAATGACAATGACAACACAACAATACAAAATCTATGGGACACAGTGAAAGCAGTCTTGAGAGGGAAGTTGATAGCCCTACAAAACTACTGCAAAACACAGGAAACAATGGTAATAAATTACCTAAACCTACAACTCAAAGAGCTAGAACAAGAGCAACAAGAAAAGCCCAGTGTACTCAGAAGGAAGGAAATAGTGAAGATCAGAGCAGAGATAAACAACTTGGAGACCAAAGAAACAATTCAAAAGATCAACAAAACAAAGAGCTGGTTCTTTGAAAGGATAAAACGATTGATGGACCTCTAGCCAGGCTCACCAAGAAGCAAAGAGAGAAGACTGAAATAAACAAAATTAGAAATGAAAGAGGAGAAATAACAACAGACCCTGTGGAAATACAAAGGATTGTTAAGAAACAATGGTAATAAATTACTTAACCCTACAACTCAAAGAGTTAGAGAGAGAGCAACAAGAAAAGCCCAGTATAAGCACAAGGAAGGAAATAATAAATATCAGAGAAGATATAAACAACATAGAGACAAAAGAACAATACAAAAGGTCAACGAAACCAAATGCTGGTTCTTTGAAAGGATAAACAAGATTGATGAACCTCTAGCTCACCAAGAAGCAAAAAAAGAAGACCCAAATAAACAAAATTAAAAATGAAAGAAGAGAAATAACAACAGATCACACAGAAATATAAAGGACTGTTTTAAAAAATACTCTAAACAACTCTATTTCAACAAACTGGAAAACCTTAAGGAAATGAGTACATTGTATAAAAATACAACCTTCCAAAACATCTCAATAGGCTAATAACTATGGAAGAAATTGAAGCAGTCATCAAAAAGCTTCCAGAAAACAAAATCCAGGTGCCAGATGGCTTCACAGGGGAGTTTTAACAAACATTCAAGGAAGAATAAAAAACTATCCTCCTCAGACTATTCCAAATTTTCAACAGGAAGGAACACTTCCAAGCTCAGTCTATGAAGCCAAAATCACCCTAATACCAAAATCAGATTAAGACAACGCAATGAAAAAGAATTACAGGACAATATCCCTCATGAACATAGATGCAAAAATCCTAGCAAATCAGAGCCAGCAGTACATCAGAAAGATTATACACCATGACCAAGTAAGATTCATACTGGGGATACAAGGATGGTACAATATCTGCAAATCAAAAAATATGATACATCACATAAACAAACAGAGATAAAAAACACATAGTCATATCAATTGATGCAGAAAAAGCATTTGACAAAATCCAACACCCTTTTTTTAATAAAAAACTCTCAGCAAGGTGAGAATAAAAGGATCATACCCCAACATAACAAAAGCCATATATGACAAACCACAGCCAACATCATACTCAATGGGAAAAAACTAAAACCATTTCCCCTAAGAACAGGAACAAGACAGGGATGCCCACTCTCACCACTCCTGTTTGACATAGTACTGGAGGTATTAGCCATTGCAATTAGACAAGAAGAAATAAAAGGCATCCAAACTGGAAAAGAAGAATTAAAGCTGTCCTTATTTGTAGATGACATGATATTGTACATAAAAAATCCAAAAGACTCCATCAAGAAACTAATAGACTTAATAATTGAACTTGGTAATGTAGCAGGATACAAAATTAAAGCCTAGAAACCTATGGCATTTCTATACACCAATAGTAAACTTACAGAAAGAGAGACTAAAAAAGCAATCCTATTTACCATCACACCAAAAATATTAATATACCTAGCAATAAACTTAACTAAGGAGGCAAAAGACATATATGCAGAAAACTACTGGACATTGAAAAAAGAGATAGAGAAAGATGTAAACAGAATGGAAGAACATACTATGCTCATGTATTGGTAGAATCAACATCATTAAAATGTCCATACTACCCAAAGCAAACTATAGATTCAAAGCACTTCCCATTAAAATACCAATGGCATATTTCACAGATGTTTAAAGAACTCTCCAAAGATTCATGTGTAATAAAAAAAGACCCTGAATAGCCACAGCAATCCTGAAAAAGAAAAATAAAGTAGGTTGGATCTCAATACCAGATTTCAAGCTGTATTACAAAGCCACTGTTCTCAAAACAGCCTGGTACTAGCAGAAGAATAGATGTATAGACCAAGGAAACAGAATAGAGAATACAGATATCAACCAAAACCATTATGCTCAATTAATATTTGACAAAGGAGGCATGAACATAAAATTGAGTCAGGACAGTCTCTTCAATAAGTGTTTTTGTGAAAATTGGACAGATACATGCATAAAACATGAAACCAGACCACCAACTTACACCATATGCAAACATAAACTCAAAATGAATAAAGGACTTAAACATAAGATAGGAAACCATAAAAATACTAGAGAATTATTCAGGCAGAAATATCTCAGAAATAAGCTAAAGCAATTTCTTCATTGATACAGCTCCTAGGGCAATGGAAACTAAAGAGAAAATAAACAAATGGGACTACATCAAAATGAAAGGCTTTTGCACAGTAAAAGAAACCATCAACAAAACTACAAGAAAGCCCACTGTATGGGAGAACATATTTGCAAATCTTATCACTGATAAAGGTATAATCTCCAAGATCTGCAAGGAACTTATGCAACTTAATAATAAATAAATAAATAAATAAATAAATGATCCAATAAAAAAAAATAGGCAACAGACCTAAATAGAATCTTTTTGAAAGAAGACAGAAGGAAGGCCAAGAGACATATGAAAACATGCTCAAAGTCACTAATCATCCAAGAGATGCAAATCAAAATAACAATATGGTACCATCTCACACCTATCAGAATGGCAATCATCAACAAATCACCAAATTACAAGTGCTGGCAAGGATGTGGAGAAAAAGGAACTTTCATGCACTGCTGGTGGGAATGCAGACTGGTCCAGCCATTGTTGTGAACAGTATGGAGTTTCCTCAAAAAACTAAAAATGGAACTCCCATATGACCCAGCAATCCTACTTTTAGGAATATATCCCAAGAAACTAGAAACAACAGTCAGAAAGGATATATGCACCCCTATATTCATAGCAGCACAATTCACCAAAACTAAGATTTGGAAACAGCCTAAATGCCCCTCAGCAGATGAGTGGATTAGAAAACTATGGTACATCTACACAATGGAATACTATGCTGCTATAAAAAAAGAAGGAGTTCTTACCATTTGCAACAGCATGGATGGACCTGGAGAGCATTATGTTAAGTGAAATAAGCCAGGCAATTAAAGAAATATACCATATAATCTCACTCATCTATGAATAATAAAGAACATTATAATCTGATGAACAAAAAGATAGATACAGACAAAACCAGTTTGGCTCAATGGATAGAATGTCGACCTGGGGACTGAAAGATCCCAGGTTCGATTCCAGTTAAGAGCACGTACTTGGTTGCAGGCACATACTCAGTAGGAGGTGTGCAGTTGGCAGCTGATCGAAGTTTCTCTCATCGATGTTTCTAACTCTCTATCCCTCTCCCTTCCTCTCTGTAAAAAATTAATAAAATATGTTTTTTTGAAAAAGATAGATACAGAGGCATAAAGCACTGAACAGACTACCAAATTACAGCAGGAAGGCTGGGCAAAAACTAAAGCCAAAGTGTTGGGGACGGCAGGGGGAAGAGATCAACCAAAGGACTTGTATGCATGCATATAAGCACAATCAGTGGACACAAGACATTGGGGAGGTGAGATGAGGGATGTGATAAGGATAGGGGAGGCTGGGGAAGGTCAATAGGGGGAAAAAAAGGAGATATGTGTACTACTATATGTACTACTTTAAACAATAAAAAAAGAAAAAGAAAAAGAATCAATTGGAAATGAGGAATGACATAGCTAAAATAAAAAACATCCTGAAATGAGTCAACAGTAGATTAGAAGAAGCTGAAATTGAATCAGCAAATTAGAAGACAAGATATAAAAAAACAAACAGACACCCACTCAGTGCAACAAATGGAAAAAAAAATTTTAAAGAAGGAAGACAGGCTAACAGAGCTTTGGGACAACATGAAATGCAATGACATTCACATAGTATGAACATAATCTGATAAAGGAATAGAGAACCTATTTGAAGAAATAATGGCAGAAAATTTCACTAACCTAGTGAAGGAAAAAATCACTCAAGTTCAGGAAACACAGAGAGTCCCAATCAAGTTAAACCTTAAACGACCCGCACCTAGATACATTTTAATTAAAAACTCAAACATTGGAGAGAAACCAAGATGGCAGCATAGGTGAACACCTAAACTGCTGCCTCGCACAACAACTTCAAAACTATATCTACAAAACAGAACAGACATCATCCAGAACCACAGGAAAGCTGGCTGAGTGGAAATTCTACAAGAAGGAAAAAGAGGGGTTCAAGGAGACTCAGAGGAGCTGCAAAAAGCTGAGGTACAGCTGAAACTGGTTTGGCTCAGTGGATAGAGCATCAGCCTGGGGACTGAAGGGTCCCAGGTTCAATTCCAGTCAAGGGCATGTACATTGGTTGTGGGCACATCCCCAGTGGGGGGCGTGCAGGAGGCGGCTGATCGATGTCTCTTTCTCATCGATGTTTCTGGCTTTCTATCCCTTTCCCTTCCTCTCTGTGAAAAATCAATAAAAATATATTTAAAAAAAAAAGAAGAAAAAAAGCTGAGATACAGAGACACACACCTGTAGATGAAAGGCAGCGGAGTGCCTGGCTGGCTTCCTCTAGTGGGAGGGAGATGGAAACTCCTGCCTGCACTGAACCCCTGTTCTGACTGCACTGAACCCCAGTTCTTGGTGAGACTCATACAGGGGGAGTCTGGACTGTCATGAAAAGGGAGAAAGGTACAGAAATTTAGGGGAGCCCCAAAAGACAGAGGTCTGACTGTGCGCATACTTGAGTGTGCACACAGAGGGCTGAGTGCTGATTGTGCCACTGTTTTTCTCTAGCGGGAAGAAGACAAAACCTCCCAACTGGGCCGAACTCCACTTCCAACTGCACTGAACCCCAGTTTTGGGTGAGACCCTAGGGACCCAGACTCATACGCATCCCCGGAGTGCAAGGAAACTTAGGGGAGCCACGAAAGGCAGTGGTCTGGAAGCACACAAGCAAGCATGTGTGCAAAGAGGGCTGCAGCAATTACTGAGGGACACTGAGAACCAAGGGCTGCATAGGGCAGGGCTGATGTCAAGCCAAGGTTGTCTGCTCAGCCCTGAGACTCCGCCTCATACAAGCTGAACACAGAGGCTTTTGCAATTTTGCAAGTCTTGTATCATAAGGCTGACTCCAGCACAGAAGTTCTCAAGATGCAGACACAGGTGATCCTCACAACCAATTGGCTTGGAGGTCAATTCCCCAATGATGCCAGCAACAATAGACTTAACTACAACAAGGCTGTACACACACCCACAGAGGGGTAAACCAAGAGTGTCCACCTCAGGTAACTGGGGAGGCAGAGCTACTGGGCCATATAGGACACCTAGTACACAAAGCTACTCTACCAACTCAGGGAAGCAGTTAAAATGTGGAGACAAAGGAACAGATCATAAACAAAAGAAATGGAGGAAAACAAATGACTGGATATAGAGTTCAAAACCATGATTATAAGGTTTTTCAAGAATTTCCTAGACAAGATGGATAAATTTAGCGACACCCAAGAGGAGATGAAAAAGGACCAACTAGAAATTAAACATACACTGATAGAAATAAAAAATATTATTTGGAGACCTAACAGCAGACTAGAGGAAGGCAAGAATCAAGTTAAAGCTTTGAAATACAAAGAAACAGAAAACACTGCACTGGAAAAGCAAAAAGAATCCAAAAATTGGAAGATAGTATAAGGAGCCTCTGGAACACCTTCAAGCATACCAACATCAGAATTTTGGGGGTTCCAGAAGAAGAGAGAGAGCAAGATACTGAATACCTCTGTGAAGAAATAATGACTGAAAACTTCCCACACCTGGTGAAAGAAATAAATTTACAAGTCCAGGAAGCACACAGAACCCCAAACAAAAGGAATCCAAAGAGGACCACACCAAGACACATCATAATTAAAAACCAAGAGCAAAAGACAAAGAGAGAATATTAAAAGCAGCAAGAGAAAAACAGTTAATTACCTACAAGGGAGCACCCATACAATTGTCAGCTGATTTCTCAACAAAAACTATGCAGGCCAGATAGATGTGGCAAGAAATATTCAAAGTGATGCATAGCAAAAACCTACAACCAAGATTACACTACCCAGCAAAGCTATCATTCAGAATTGAAGGGCAGATAAAGAGCTTCACGGGTAAGAAAAAGCTAAAGGAGTTCATCAACACCAAGCCAGTATTATATGAAATGCTGAAAAGTACTCTTTAAGAAGAGGAAGAAGAAGAAAAGGTAAAGACAAAAATTATGAACAACAAATACATATCTATCAACAAGTGAATCTAAGATCAAATGACTAAAAAATCTTATGAACAGAATCAACTGGTAAATATAATAGAATCAGAGTCATAGAAAAGAAGTGGACTGACATATCTCAGGGGGATTGTGATAAGATAGGTGCAGGAAGAGATCGGACTAAAATTGTACGCCTATGGATGAGAACAATGTGGGGGCGAGGAGGGAAGGGCGGAGGGAGGGGTGGAAGCCAGGTGGAAGGGAGCTATTGGGGGAAAAGAGAGGAACAATTTTAAAAATCTGAACAATAGAGATATATTAAATTTAAAAGGATAAATAAATAAAATTCACCATGAGAAAAAAATAAATAAATAAAATTGTGAACATTAAGGACAAAGAATTTTATATCTCTATATACATTTTATTATCTTTTTTTTTCTTTGATATCACCAGGCACCCAATCCACTCTACTGGCAGGATGAAGTTCTTGAAAATAATACAGAAAAAATTTTTAAAGTAACATTATCTTTCATTTACAACAGAGAAACACTATTAGGACATTTAGAGTTAATATAATATTTAAAACATCAATATTAGCCTGAACCACATGAAACTGATATTTTTTGTAAAATGATCAAACATGGGCAAAATGATTGAATAACAGCAAGTTCATATGATTCAACCTAATACCTAATTTTCCTCCCAATTTATTTTTTTAATTAAATCTTTATTGTTCAGGTTATTATATTTGTTTCTCTTTTTTTCCCTCCATAGCTCCCCTCCATCCAGCTCCCACCCCTCCCTCTACCCTTACCTTCCCCTGCATTAAACTCATTCATAGTTGTATGATTTTTGTCCAGTCTCCCCTCACCCCTTTCTCCCTGAGATATGTCAGTCTACTTCCTTTCTGTGCTTCTGATTTTATTATAGTCACCAGTTTATTCTGTTCATCAAATTTTTAATTCACTTAATTTTTAGATTTACTTGTTGATAGATATGTATTTGTTATTCATAATTTTTATCTTTAACTTTTTCTTCTTCCTCTTCTAAATAAAGACAAAGAATTTTAAAGGCTGGAAAACAGACAGAAAGTTACCTACAAGGAAGATCCCATTAGACTTTTGGCTGACTTCTCAATAGAAACACTTCATGTCAGAGGAAATGGCATGAAATATACAAATAAATGAAAACCAAGGGACTCAACCCAAGACTACAAGGCTATTAGTAAAAACTGAAGGTGAAATAAAGAGCTTCACATACAAAAACAATATTTTATTGCCACCAATGCAACTCTGCAAGAAATGCTAAAGGGACTGTTGTGAGAAGAAAGAGACCACAGGCATAAAGAATAAAAATGACAATAAATAAGTACCTGTCAATATTAACCTTAAATTTAAATGGCTTGCCCTGACTGGTTGGCTCAGTGGATGGAGCATCGGCCTGCAGACTGAAGGTCCCAGGTTCAATTCCAGTCAAGGCCATGTGCCTTATGGGCAAATCCCCAGTGGGATGGGTACAGGGGCAGCTGATCAATGTTTCTCTCTCATTGATGTTTCTGTCTCTTTCCCTTCTTATCTGTGAAGGGTCAATGAAATATTTTTTTTATTTAAATGGCTTAAATTCCCTAATCAAAAGACACAGGGTAGATGAATAGATAAAAATACCTGACTCATATACATATGTGCTGCCTACAAGAGAGCCATCTCAGAACAAAGGATTCATACAGACTGAAAGTAGAAGGATGGAAAAAAATTTTTCAGGAAAATGAAAATGAAAAAGAGCTAGGGTAGCAATACTTATATCTGAAAGATGACTTCAAAATGAAGGCCATAACAAGAGATAAGAAAGACCACTTCATAATACTAAAGGGAACAAAACAAGTCATGCATATAACTCTGGTAGATACACATACACCCAATACAAGAGCATCCAGATATATATATATAACTTCTGGAGAATTTTAAGGGAAAGAGTGACATCAATACAATCATAGTAGGGGACTTTAACACCCCACTAGCATCACTGGATGGATCTTCTAAACAAAAATCAACAAGGAAACAGTGATCCTATACGCACACTAGATCAGATGACATTTTCAGAACATTTCACCCCAAAGATACAGAATATACATTCTTCTGAAGTGCACATGGGACATTTTCATAGATAGACCACATGCTAAGTCTCTACAAATTCAAGAAGACTGAAATCATATTAAGCATCTTCTTATATCACAATGGCATAAAATTAGAAATCAGCTGCAATAAAAACATTCAAACACATGGAGGCTAAATGACATGCTATTAAACAATAAGTGGGTTGCCAAAGAGATCAAAGAAGAAATAAAGAACATCTGAGAAACAAATGAAAATGAACACACCACACCCCAAAATCTATGGGACATAGAGAAAGCAGATCCTAGAGGCAAGTTCATAGTATTACAGGCCTATCTAAAAACAAACAAACAAACAAAAAAATTCTAATTAGTTATTTAATCCTACAATTTAAACAGCTAGAAAGAGAATAAGAAAAGTCCAGAGTAAGTAGAAGGAAGGCAATAATAAAGTTCAGAGTGAAAATAAATGATGTAGAGACTAAAAAGCAAAATAAAAGATCAATAAAACTAAAAGCTGTTATTTTGAGAAGATAAACAAAATTGATGAACCTGTAGCCAAACTCACCAAGAAGCAAAGAGGCCCCAAATAAAATCAGAAATGAAAAAGGTGAAGTTACAACTGATCCCACAGAAATACAAAGGATCATAATAGAATACTAGGAATGACTATATTCCAACAAACTGGACAATCTGGAAGAAACGAACATATTTCTAGAAAAATAGCATCTTCCAAAACTCAATCAGGAAGAATATAAAAACTTGAATAGACCAATAACTACTGATGAAATTAAAACAGTAATAAAAAATACTTTCAGCAGACAAAAGCTCTGGTTCAGATGATTCACAGGAGCATTTTACCAAACATTCAAAGAACTAACATCTATACTCTATAAACTATTCTAAAAAAACTCAAGAGAAAAAAATACTTCCAACCTCTTTCTATGAAGCCAGTATTAACTAATCCCAAAACCAGATAAAGACACTACAAAAAAGAAAATTACAGGCCAATATCCCTGATGAACATAGATGCTAAAATCCACAACAAAATATTAGCAAATTGGATATAGCAATATATTAAAAAGCAATATAATATATACACCAGGCCAAGTGGGATTTATTCCTGGGATGCAAGGCTGATACAATATTTACAAATCAATAAATGTGATGCATTTATTGCAAGACAAAAATCATGTGATCATATCAGTTGATGCAGAAAAAAACATTCAACAAAATCCAACACCATTTTTTATATAAACTCTAAGCAAAGTGGGAATAAAAAGATCATACCTCAACATAATAACAGCCATATGTAACAAATCTATGGTCAGCATCATACTCAATGCACAAAAATTAAAACCATTTCTCCTAAGATATCTGCTTTCATCACTGTTGTTCAACATGCTACTGGATGTCCTAATCATAGCAATCAGGCAAGAAGAAAACAATAAAAGACATCCAAAATGTAAAGGAGAAAGTAAAATTGTCATTATTCTCAGATGTTGTGATATTGTACATAGAAAACCCTAAAGACTCCATAAAAAACTACTAGCTTTAATAAATGAATCTGGCAATGTAGTAGGATATAAAATTAACACCCAGCAATCTATGGCATCTCTATAGACCAATAATGAACTCTCAGAAATAGAGACTAAAAAAAACAAAAACCAAAAAAACAATTCCACTAACAATTTCAACAAAAAAATTAAGATACTTCCTAAATAAATTTAACCAAGGAGATAAAAGACCTGTACTTGGAAAACTATAGGAAAATAAAAAACTATATGGAAGAATATATAAACAAATGAAAAAAATACCATGTTCATGGATTGGTAGAATCAACATAATTAAAATGTACATGCTACCCAAAGCAATTTACAGATTCACTCCAATCCCTATTAGAATACCAACAGCATATTTCACAGATCAAGAACAAACACTCCAAAATTTTATATGGAACCAAAAAAGACCCTAAATATCAATCTTGACAAAGAATAACAAAGTTGGAGAAGTCACAATACCAGATATCAAGTTATGCTCAAAACAACCTGGCTCTCCCAACTTATCCCATACATAAGAATAAATTCAAAATGGATAAAAGACTTAAAAGTAAGCTATGAAACCATAAAAATCCTAGAAGAAACCATTGGCAGCACAATCTCAGACATCTCTCATAACAATATGTTTACAAATACATCTTCTAGAGCAAAGGAAACTAAGGAGAAAATAAACAAATAGGACTATATCAAAATACAAAGCTTCTGCACAACAAAAGAAATCATCAACAAAATGGAAAGAGAGCCCACCACATGGAGAACATATTTGTCAATGATACAACCAATAACAGGTTAATTTCCAAAATATATAGGGAACTCATGCAACTTAACAAAAGGAATGCAAACAATCCAATTAAAAAATGGGCAAAGGACCTAAATAGATACTTCTCCAAAGTGGGCATACAGAAGACCAAGAGGCATATGAAAATTTGCTCAGTCATTAATCATGTAAGAGATGCAAATTAAAATGACAATGAGGTATCACCTGAGACCTGTCAGAATGGCTACCAACAACAAATTAATAAATAAGTGTTGGCAAGGATGTGAAAAAAGGGAACCTAGTACTCTGCTGGTGGGAATGCAGACTGGTGTAAACTGGATGGAGATTCCTCAAAAATTTAAAATGAAACTCCCATTTAACACAGTGATCCCACTTCTACCAATATATGCTAAGGAACCCAAAGCACCAATCAAAAAAAAAAAAAATGGATGCACCTTTATGTTCGTAGCAGCTAAAGTTATAATAGCTAAGATTTGGAAACAGCCCAAGTGCCCCTCAGTAGAGGAGTGCATTTAAAAAAAAAATTGAGAGGTGAAAAATGGCAGCAGAATAGACGGACGCATCTGGAGTTTTGTCACTGGGCAGAGGGAGAGAGAGCAGCTGAGAGTCGCACTGGGAGTGTTTGTTGGCAAGTTAAGAGTCGGTTATCCTCCAGGAGAAGGTGGGGAACTGCTGGACGGGGCTCTCCTGGCCAGGCAGCCCCACTGCCATGGGGTTTTTGTCTACCAGAGCCACCAACAAGAACACGGAGACCGCGCCATCTTGCAAAGGGAGGTGGATGTCTGTGGTGGTCTGAAAGCTGCAGCTGAATCACTCACTGAACAGCCGGGGACCCAGAACACTGCTCTCCAATTGGCACAGACACGCGGAGGACTCAGAGGAGATCCACACGGCACACAGAAAGTGCCTTTTGTGCTGTACCAGGTCGTGTTGTAGTTTGTGCCTTTGAATCAATGTAGGAGAGAGAACTACATAACCAGACACCCGGAGAAGAAAGACAATGGGCAGAAGAAGAAAGAGCCTGCATACGACAGAAAGGCAGGTATCAGCAGAAAAGGAAGTAAATGAAATAGAAGCAGAAATAAGACTGCCAGAGAAAGAATTCAGAGAAATGATCATAAGGTGGATAAAAAAAATGGAAGACAAATTCGACATTATAAATAAGAGCCAAGAGGAAATGAAGAAGACCCAAGAGGAAATGAAGAAGAAGCAAGAAAAAATGCAAGAGGAAATAAAAAATGACATCACTGCTTTAAAGAACTCAATAGAAAGCATCAAAAGTAGACTAGAAGAAGCAGAGGACCACATCAGTGAGCTAGAGGACACGGTAGAAAAAATACCCAAGTACAGGAGCTTCTAGAAAAAAAAATTAAAAAGCAAGAGGAGAGCCTAAGGGGACTTTGGGATAACACGAAAAAAAAAACCAACATCCGCATAATTGAGGTTCCAGAAAGAGTGGAAACTGAACAAGGATTAGAGAACCTGTTTGAAGAAATAATGACAGAAAATTTCCCAATATAGGAATGAAAAAACCCACACAAATCCAAGAAGCTCACAGAGTCCCAAGTAAAATTAACCCCACAAAACCGATACCAAGGCAAATTATAATTGAAGTGGCAAACACCAAAAACAAAGTAAGAATCTTAAAAGCAGCCAGAGAGAAACATAAACTTACCTACAAAGGAACCCCCATAAGACTAGCTACTGATTTCTCAACAGAAACTCATCAGGCCAGAAGGGAATTGAATGAAATATACAAAGTCATGCAAAAGAAGGGTCTGATTCCAAGAATACTGTACCCTGCAATGCTTTCAATCAAAATTGAAGGTGAAATCAGAAGCTTCACAGACAAAAAGGACTAGGCGAATATATTACCACCAAACCAGCAATGCAAGAAATGTTAAAGGGTCTGCTGTAATAAAAAGAAAGAGAAAGCGAAGAAGGATCTCTGGGGTAAAGACTAAAAAATGGCAACAGATAAGTACCTATCAATAATAACTTTAAATGTAAATGGATTAAATTCTCCAATCAAGAGACATAGGGTAACCTATTGGATAAGAAAACATGATCCATATATCTGTTGTCTACAAGATACCCAACTCAGAAAAAGAGATGCACACAGACTGAGGGTGAAGAAATGGAAGATGGTGTTTCAGGCAAATGGAAATGGAAAAAAAGCTGGGGTTGCAATACTTATATCTGACAAATTAGATCTCAAAGTGAAGGACATCACAAGAGATAAAGAAGGCCACTTCATAATACTAAAGGGAACAATCCAACAAGAAGAAATAACTCTGGTAAACATATATGCACCCAATATAGCATCACCTAAATACATAAAAAAACTACTGGAGGATATTAAGGGAGAAATTGATAGCAATACAGTCATAGTAGGAGACTTTAATACCCCGTTGTCACCACTGGACAAATCCTCTAAACAAAAAATCAGCAAAGAAACATCAATCCTAAATGACTCACTAGACCAGATGGAATTAATTGACATCTTCAGAATATTTCACCCCAAAGTCACAGAATATACATTCTTGTCCAGTGCACATGGGTCATTCTCAAAGATAGATCATATGTTGGGTAATAAGAAAAGTCTCTTCAAATTCAAGAAGATAGAAATCATATCAAGCATTTTGAAGACCACAGTGGCATAAAACTGGAAATCAACTATAATAAAAACAATAGAAAGAAATCAAACACATGGAGACTAAACAGCATGCTATTAAACAACGACTGGGTAACCAGAGAGATCAAGGAAGAAATAAAAAACATCATGGCAACAAATGACAATGACAACACAACAATACAAAATCTATGGGACACAGTGAAGGCAGTCTTGAGAGGGAAGTTCATAACCCTACAAGCCTACTGCAAAAAACAGGAAACAATGGTAATAAATTATCTAACCCTACAACTCAAAGAGCTAGAGAGAGAGCAACAAGAAAAGCCCAGTATACGTAGAAGGAGGGAAATAGTGAAGATCAGAGCAGAGATAAACAGCATGGAGACCAAAGAAACAATTCAAAAGATTAACAAAACCAAGAACTGGTTCTTTGAAAGGATAAAAAGATTGATGGACCTTTAGCCAGGCTCACCAAGAAGCAAAGAGAGAAGACTCAAATAAACAAAATCAGAAATGAAAGAGGAGAAATAACAACAGACCCTGTGGAAATACAAAGGATTGTTAAAAAATACTATGAACAACTCTGTTCCAACAAATTGGACAACCTGCAAGACATGGACATATTCCTAGAAAAATATAACCTTCCAAAACTCAATCAGGATGAATCTAAACATCTCAATAGTCCAATAATTATGGAAAAAATTGAAGCAGTTATCAAAAAGCTTCCAGCAAACAAAAGCCTTGGACCAGATGGCTACACAGGAGAGTTTTACTAAACATTCAAGAAAGAATTAAAACCTATCCTCCTCAGACTATTCAAAAACATTTAAGAAGAAGGAACACTTTCAAACACCTTCTATGAAGCCAGCATCACCCTAATACCAAAACCAGATAAAGACAACACAATGAAAGAGAATTTTAGGCCAATATCTCTCATGAACATAGATGCCAAAATCCTCAACAAAATTTTAGCAAATCAGATCCAGCAGTACAACAGAAAGGTCATGACCAAGTAGGATTCATCCCAGGAATGCAGGGATGGTACAAAATCCGCAAATCAATAAACGTGATACATCACATAAAAAAATTGAGAGATAAAAATCACATGGTCATATCAATTGATGCAGAAAAAGCATATGACAAAATCCAACACCCTTTCTTGATAAAAACTCTCATCAAAGTGGGAACAGAAGGATCATACCTCAACATCATAAAAGCCATATATGATAAACCCACAGCTAACATCATACTAAATGGGCAAAACTAAAGCCATTTCCCCTAAGAATAGGAACAAGACAGGGATGCCCACTCTCACCTCTCCTGTTCGACATAGTACTGGAAGTATTAGCCATTGCAATTAGACAAGAAGAAGAAATAAAAGGCATCCAAATTGGAAAAGAAGAAGTAAAGTTGTCCATATTTGCAGATAACATGATACTGTACATAAAAAACCCGAAGGACTCCATCCCAAAACTAATTAACTTAATAAATGAATTCAGCAATGTAGCAGGATATAAAATTAATGCCAAGAAATCTGTGGCATTTCTATACAATAGTAGTGAAATTACAGAAACAGAGACTCAAAAAGCAATCCCATTTACCATCGCACCAAAAAAATTAAGATACCTAGGAATAAACCTAACTAAAGTGGTAAAAGTCCTATATGTAGCAAACTACAGGACACTGAAAAAAGAGATAGAGGAAGATGTTAACAGATGGAAGAGCTTACCATGCTCATGCATTGGGAGAATCAACATCATTAAAATGTCCATACTACCCAGAGCAATCAATGTACAACCCATTAAAATACCAAAAACATATTTCACAGACCTTGAAAGAATTCTTCATAGATTCATCTGGACCAAAAAAAGACCCCAAATAGCCACAGCAATTCTGAGAAAGAAGAATAAAGTAGGTGGGATCTCAGTACCAGATTTCAAGCTATATTACAAAGCAACTGTTCTAAATACAGCCTGGTATAAGAATAGACATATAGACCAATGGAATAGAATAGAGAACCCAGATATCCACCCAAACCACTATGCTCAACTAATATTTGACAAAAAAAGACATGAACATACAATGGAGCCAAGATAGATTCTTCAATAAATGGTGTTAGGAAAATTGGACAGATACATGCAAAAAAATGAAACTGGACCACCAACTTACACCAAATACAAAAATAAACTCAAAATAGATACAGGACTTAAACATTAGAAGGGAAACCATAAAAATACTAGAGGAATCCACAGGAAGCACAATTTCAGACATATGCCAAATTAACTTATTCACTGATACTGCTCCAAAGGCAATGGAAGCTAAAGAAAAACTAAACAAATGGGACTACATCAAAATAAAAAGCTTTTGCACAGCAAAAGAAACCATCAACAAAACAACAAGAAAGACCATGTATGGCAGAACCTATTTACAAATGCTATCACTGATAAAGGTTTAATCTCTAACATCTACAGCCAACTTATACAACTTAATAAAAGGAAGATAAGCGATCCAATAAAAAAATGGGCAACGAACCTAAATAGAACCTATTTGAAGACGAGAGAAGGAAGGCCAAGAGACACATGAAAACATGTTCAAAGTCACTAATTATCCGAGAGATGCAAATCAAAACGACAATGTGATACCATCTTACACCTGTCAGAATGGCAATCATCAACAAATCAACAAATGACAAGTGTTGGTGTGGATGCGGAGAAAAAGAAACCCTTGTGCACTGTTGGTGAGAATGCAGACTGGTACAGCCACTGTGGAGAACAGTATGGAGTTTCTTCAAAACACTAAAAATGGATCTTCCATTTGATCCAGTAATCCCACTCTTAGGAATTTATTCTAAGAAATCACAAACACCAATCAGAAAGGATTTATGCACCCCTATATTCATAGCAGCACAATTTACAATAGCTACAATTTGGAAACAGCCTAGATGCCCGTCAGCAGATAAGTGGATCAGGAAACTGTGGTACATCTACACAATGGAATTCTATGCTGTCATTAAAAAGAAGTAATTCTTACCATTTGCAGCAATCTGGATAGAACTGGAGAACTTTATGCTAAGTGAAATAAGCCAGCCAATGAAGGAGAAGCACCACATGATCTCACTCATTTGTGAATAATAAAGAACATTGTAAACTGATGAACAAAAGGATAGATACAGAGGCAGTATAGCATCAAACAGACTGTCAAATTATAGCAGGAAGATTAAGGAGAGGTGGAGTAGATAAGAGATCAATCAAAGGACTTGTATGCATGAATATAAGCATAACCAATGAACATAGACACTGGGGGTTTGGGGTATGCCTGGGCGGGAGGGGGGGCAATGGGTAGATATGTATACATGTAACACAATAAAAAATAAATTTTAAAAAGTTACAAAAAATAAAAATAAAATAATTAGTTCCATAACCTTGAGGCGTGGGAAACTATGAGACACTCGAGTCGCGGTAAACTGGTGGGTCGTGTACAACCAGCCGATCCTCGCGATTACTCCTATCTCAAATGTTGCTCGTATTTCAAGCAAAAATCGCTCGCTCGATGGCTTGTATCTCCAAAATCTTGTATGTTAGGGCACTCGTATCTCGAGGTACCACTGTACTTTGCACAATGGGATACTACTCAGCTGTTAAAAATAAAGAAGTCTTACCATTTGTAATAGCATGGATGGACCTGGAAAGTATTATACTAAGCAAAATAAGCCAGTCCAAGAAAGATAAGTATCTCATTATCTCACTGATATGTGGAATCTAATGGACAAAATAAACTGATGAATAAAATAGAACCAGAGACATAAAAGCATTGATGAATTTCAGAGGGAACACGGTGTGGGGACCGAGAGGGAGGAGAATGATTAACCAGGGGACTTACGCGTACTAAAGACCCAGTGCACGAAAATTCATGCAAGAGTAAGCCTTCCTTTCCCCCGCTGCCTGCACTGGCTTCCTCCAGCACCCGGGACTCAGGCTGCTCAGGCTGGCTTCCCTCCTCCAACCTCTGGCACTAGGACCTGGGCTGGCTTCCCTTGGGCTGCTGGTAGACACCTGGGACCCTGGCTGGCTTCCCTCCGACCCCAGCTTCATCAGAGAAAGGATGTCCAGAATGACATCCAGAAGGATGTCCGTCTAATTAGTATATTACTCTTTTATTATTATAGATATGCATAACACATGGACACAGACAAAAGAGTGATGAAGGCCTAGAGGGGCAGATACAGAATGGAGGGGTTAAGGGGGAGGAAAAAAGCAAAGGGGGCATCTGTAATACTTTCAACAATAAAGATAAACTTTAAAAGTAATAATAAATTATTAATGATCCAATAGAATGATAAAATTTCATAGTAAGTGAAAATCACAAATATTTAAATTTTAGTGTCTATCAATAAAGTGCTGTTACTGAAAAAAAAAGAGATAACATTGGGTTTAACTGTGTAACTGACAAGTGCTTTACATGTGTTAATAAATAAAGTTTATTCTCATAGCCTGAGGAGGTTGATATTATTAACTTATTTATAGAGAATGAAACAAGGTCTTTCCATTCTCCTCTGTGATATGGTGCTTTGTATTGTTAGGTATCACAATGAAGTGAGTTATGACTGAATGCAGATTTATAAAGAAATTGAGTTGTCTCAAAGAGGTACCAAGCCCTTAATGTGTGACATGTTTTCTTCTAAGTCACTCCAGACAATCATGCCAGGTGTCTCTGATGTGGCATTTTTCCAGTCAAATTTCAGAAAAGAAGCTTGTGTGTTGTGTTTTTTAAAGCAAAATGGAAATAGGATGAGTTTTTATTATTGTTTGTATATGTATGTCTTGTATATTACTCTTCCAGTTGTGGACTGCTGCTGGAATCCAACAGGTCAGCTTGTGGTTTATATTATATATTATTCTAACTGCAACAGAATAGGGATATTTAGGGAGCAGGGAGAGAGAGGATAGAGAAAGTGAGAGAGAAAGAGAGAGAATTTCCTGGCCAAGTTTCTCGTTTGTATTTGTATCTGAGGAGTTTATGCATGTATCTGCCTTTTTCAAAAGAAAGAGAGGGGAGTGAAGGCACAGCCACAAGCCATCCCCCTTCAGGCAGGATGGGAGGCCTTCACTCCACAGGAAAGCAGGGAGACAAGTCAAGCTTATACCAAACCCTGCTTTCCACATCATCACCATCTGAAACATAGTACCATAAAATTGATGTTGATGATGACAATCCAGAGCAGAAGAAAACTGATAAATTATGTCCTGGAAACTTTGTGTGAGAAAGCAGGAAATTGGGTAGTATATTTCAAAATAAGTGTCACACTAAAACTGTTCAAATTTAAATAATAAAGGATTCAAATTTCTACCATCTAAAAAGATCACTTTTCTAAAAGGGTTTATTCCTTGGCATTTTATTTGGCAACTTCTTTATATCTTCTACAATGAGGATGAACTCTGTTAAACTCTAACTATATTTTTTCTTTGTACCCATAAACTTCTCTATCATTTCTAAGACTTTTCAAAGTGGATTTTTAGGTTCAGGTTCCAAAAATAGGCTAGAGCCAACATTAACTGAATATTTACCATGTGCCTGGACTGTGCTAAACGTTTTACAGGAATTAGCTCACAGTACTCAGAACCACACCATGGGGACAGAGGGAGTACTGGTATTGCTCCCAAGTGATTAATGAGGAAACTGAGGCTTGGAGAGGTTAATTAAGTGATTCAAAGCCAAACAAGGACTATGTCAGGATCCAAAGTCATGCTCATTGGGCTCCAAAGCCAATTATTCAACTGCTAGAAGAAAGTGCAAAGGAGAGGAAAGCAAAACACTGGGCTTAGATAGCCAATAAAGGAATTGGCTCTGATGAGGAAGGGAAGTTGGCTACAGTACTAAATCCTAAGCAATTTTTTTCTCAGCTGGTATTTAGACATCCCTTTAAAGCAGTGTTAATAGCAGCCATTGTAACCTGAGCCTGTTTCTAACAACTGCTATGGGTCCTCTTGATAGGGGCAGAAATAGAATATTGAGGACCAACTATAATTGTAAGAAATATTAATCATGCTCTGTTAACGGTGATTGTTTTGTGCTGATTAAAGAAGGCACATTCTAACCTGGATGGGAGTTGCACATGGGACCTGGGAGCTCACCTGGAAATGCAGGACATCATCATCAGGGAACTGCCTATTATCATGGAAAGATTGACAACCTTGTTGCAGAAACCAGAGCCACCAGCCCTTTGAAGATCCCCCAGCCCTTTGCATATCATAAGCCCAATGAAGACCTTTGCATACTAGCAGCCCTTTGCAAATCTCAGGCTGCATTACCTGTCAACTGCCCATTTGGCATACCCTTTTGCCTACTTCCCCATGTAATCTTTGTTCTTCTACCAAATATAAGTGAAAGGTGAGACGGAGGGCCAAAAACCAGGACAACAGGCTTTATTAGAGGAGAAGGACCCTGCCAGGCTGTCTCGCAAGGGAAGAACAGCAAACACGTGCAAACATGCCTTCTGAGGGGAGGAATGGGAAGGGATGGGGCTTAGGGTACTCGGCACTTGCTGATTGGTGGCTTCATATAAGGCACATAATTAGACTCTTAGGTACTTAGGAACAAGGGCTTAGGGTATTGGGCAGGTGCTGATTGGCGGTTCAATGTATGCCTGATTAGATGCTCAGGAATGTCCAGGCTGCAGGTGTAGGTTACATCATACTCTACCCACTAGTTGGGGGAAGAAGGATCTATCATTCCAGGCTTCTGATAATGTTTTTTTAAAAAAATTGAGAGTCTTGCTGAAACCAGTTTGGCTCAGTGGATAGAGCGTCGGCCTGTGGACTGAAAGGTCCCAGGTTCGATTCCGGTCAAGGGCATGTACCTTGGTTGGGGGCACATCCCCAGTAGGGGGTGTGCAGGAGGTGGCTGATCAATGTCTCTCTCTCATCGATGTTCCTAACTCTCTAACCCTCTCCTCTTTGTACAAAATCAATTAAAAAAAAAAAATTGAGAGTCTGGGCAAGGTCGAGGGTGAAGGTCCGTCTTCTGTAACTATTTTCTGGTGAGAGGGGACGTTGTCAGGGGCATCTACCCAGGGTCTCAAGGATCCTGGTGACATAGGTATCTCTAGGTTCTGAATTCAAGGCCAGATAGATCTCTCCCACTTTCTGGTTGGCGAATACTTGCATTCTGTTCTGCAAGAAACTAGTGAAATAGCGCATGAGACAGGGCCCAAAGAGCAAAATTAAAAGAATAAATACCAGTGGGCCTAATAGTGGGAGGAGCCATGGGGTAAGTGAGCTAAAAACAGGTAGTGTTTTCCGTGCTGGACGAAGAGTGAAGCAGCATGATTTTCCCAAGAGACTGGTTGGTAAAGTCTCAAGAGCGATCCTGTTGAGTCACCTAGGAGGTAAAAGCTGGTCCTGAAGCTGCCACAGCATCACTTGACTGGTTTTGTTGCTTTTCTGGGGCTGGAGCTGAAATACAACTGAGACCTAGATGTTATTTTTAGGGGGGAAAAAGTAGGGGTCTCAGTTGCCTCACTAGTGATATGAAAGAGAAGAATAGGTTACCCTGGGGGTAAGGTTCTTGTTTTCCCAGTTTTGCCCCTTGCTGGGCATCCACATGTTTCTTGTAGGTCCTGAGACAGGGTTTCAAAGTACGGGTAGAGCAGTGGTTAAGCTCCATATGGCAGTTCCAACCCCTACTGTGATGCCGAGGGTTATGAGGAGAGGGATTATCTGGACTCCTCTTTTGTGTTATATATGATGGGTTATGGGGACAGGTAAAGACTGATCGTTGGGGGCTACATCTTCACTGGGTAAGAGATAGATGAGAGTACAGGTTCCTGTCCAGCTGATGAGGAGACCGGAAGAAAAATCTCTGATCAAGGAAACAAGCTGATAGGTATAAGGAGAAGAGGTGGACTAAAGGGTATGAGATTCCTTTTTCTAGTTCCGCACTCCAAGCTGAGAGGGTAGTTGCCATGGTGTGCTATGAATGAGGGGTGACAGATGAGTGATTGAGATTGTATTGCAGTGAAAGTGGGAGAGAATGTTAGAATGGGCTGTTATCCAAGGGAAAAGAGAAAGGGAAGGAAAGGAGCAGTGGAAGATGAGGCTGGAGAAAAGGCAGGGGGAGGAGGGAATAGGCCCCACAGCCGGTTTCCAGGCCTCTAGCCACTTGAATTTTAAAACTGCTGCATTTTTTTCTAGAGATAACATGCTAAGGTTGGGGAGATAATGAGCTCAGTTTCTGATAATAGCCGGACTGTTAAGTAAGCCTGTGCAGTCAAGGAAGTTGTTCTTTGGGAAGGGTGGAGTGGGGGAGGGGGAGGGGTGAGAAGGCGCTGAGGTCAGAGCAGTTTTCAGAGCATGAAAGGGGTGAGAATGTTGGCCTTTGGGATCTAAAGGCTCAGTGAGGGTGTCCCTTTAACATGCCATGTCATAGAGAAGCTTTGCAAGAAGACTAAAGTTGTGAACCTGGAGGCAAGAGTACACAGTGAGCCTGAGAAAGGAGAAAATTTCTTGTTCAGAAGAGGAGGCAGCCTTAGAGGAGATAAGGAGATAAGGTGTTTACAGTCCAAAGAATGGCTCAGCCTTGTGGGGTGAGAGAGTGAAACTGGGGTAGGTGACTGTGGTTCGGGATAACTGGGCTTTATAAGAGGATGCATGGTAGCCCTGGCCAGGCACCAAAGTAAAATGAGAAAAGAGTGAATGGGGAATTTAGTAAGATCAATGTAGACATAAGGTGGCTAATGGCTGTGAGACTAATCCATCAACTCTCATAATAGAAACTGAGAAGTGGACAAAGGTCCCAGTGAATTCAGAGAGGGCAGAATAAGTGGCCCCAGTGTCCATTAAAAGGAGATCGGCTTACCTGCCACCACAGTCATTACCTGAGGCTCTGTCCTGGTGATGTAAGTCTGTGGGCCTCTGTCAGAGCCTGGGTAGCTTCTTCGGTGTCCAGTTCCAGGAGGTCTGGGAGCTCCAAACCGGATCCAGAGAGTGACCATGCTGGACTGGCTAAGGCCAGAGCTGGAAGAGCCAGACTCCAGTCTGATTTCCAGTGGCCTTCCCTTCCATACCTTAGTCAGGCCCTAGGCAGGGGTCTTAGGTTTGAGCAGGCTTGGCTCAGTGTCTTTCCTTGTTGCATTTGAAGCAGGGCCCAGAAGAGGCTTAGGCCCTGACTTAACCGCAGTTGGAGGACTAGCATTTCATTCAGGGTTCATGAGAGTGGTGGCTAGGAGCTGAAAGGCTTCCTTCTGGGCCTAAGCCTTGGCCTGACCTTGCTTTTGATTTTGGATTTGGGTCTCTTTGTCTCTATTATTAAAGACCTTAAAGTTCCTGTTAACGAAGTCTTTTTGAGGGGTTTGTGGACCTGCTTCTATTTTTTGAAGTTTGCGGCATATATTGGGAAGTAAAGGTGGCCAGGTCAGTGGAAAAAGAAACCTTAGATGCCTCTCAATCTGTGAGGCTGAATATAAAGAATGGGATGTGGACTTAGACTCTGCCCTCCGTTACTGCTGCCTCCCTCAGGGGTAGCATGGATGTGGGAATAGAAGAAGCTGTTGCGGAAGGCAATCTTTGGGTGGCCTGAGAATGAATGTTAGATGGGAAAGGCTGTTTTAGAGCTCACATTCTTAGGATTTGGGCTCTCAGGAAGATCAGAAAATGAGAAGGGAATGGCCAGCCACCTGTGAATTAGGTTGCTGGTGGTCACCAGAGCAGAGGTTTGGCGGAAAGCACACAGGGGAAGGTGGGCGGTTAGAATTCTCAGAGGTAGAGTGTGGAGTGCGGATTCTGCAGCAGGGTTGTAAGGGGCGGTGGGAGTGGGCAAGGTGGAGATGAATTATCGGCTTGGTAGAAAAAGTCAGAAGACAGAGAAAGGAGCAGAGGACCAATCTGAGAGGGAAAAGAGGACTTTGGTCAGAAAAGTCCCTGAAGCCTACTGGTAAGAAAACGACAAAATCCCCATGTATCTTGATATGGCAGGGTTTGAGAGGTGTCCGGAGCAGGCCAAACAATTCAGGACCATGGCACCGAGCAGAGCCAGAGCAGAAGTCAGAAGCTCGGGGCTAGGTTTGAGGGTCATCCACACTCCCGTGCACCTCTCCCAGACTTCGGCACCAAATGAAAGAGTGAGGGCCGAAAACCAGGACATCAGGCTTTATTAGAGGAGAAGGACCCTGCCAAGCAGTCTCGAAAGGGAAGAACAGCAACATATGCAGAGGTGAACATGCCTCTTGAGGGGAGGAATGGGAAGGGATGGGGCTTAGGGTACTCAGCACTCGCTGATTGGTGGTTTCATATAAGGCACATGATTAGGTACTTAGGTACTTAGGGATAAGGGCTTAGGGTATTTGGCAGGTGCTGATTGGCAGTTCAATGTATAGTCCATATAAGGTCCTGGTTAGGTGCTCAGAAATGTCCAGGCCACAGATGCAGGTTATGTCATACTCTGCCCACCAGTTGGGGGAAAGGAGGATCTATCAATGAGCAGCTGGCTTATGGTGGGGGGCAGAACAGATTTTTGTGGATGATCTACTGCTCTCCCATACTGCCGGCAGTATTGCAATAAACATTCTTATATATTTCAATCCTGTCTCTGCTTAATTGGCATGGGCCCATTTATTGTCCAGTAAAGAACAGGACAATAGATTTTTTAGGAGATATCTCTCCAATTTCATCCTAAAATCAGAAAATTGACAGCAAGGGGAAGCAAGAAGCACTCACTCTTGGCCATAATCTGGTTAACTTCACTTTATGACTCCTGTTAAGGCAGGGAAAGAGCTCTTGAATGTCTCAACAGAACTTGGAAGTTTCACCAGGCAGAATTCAGATCATGAATTCAATGTAAGGAGTCTCTGTGGCAACACAACTGGTAGACAGAAGTCACCATATCAATGATGAATGCTCAAACTCAGCTTGTAGCAAGAGCCATTGGGGTTAGAGAAGCTTCAGTCAGTGTTCAGGCCAGGGGTCTCTCAGAGATCTCAGTGGTAGGTTTTTGAAGCTCTGGGCACCACTGCAGATGTGTTCACAGAAATGGTGTGCTCCTGTGAGAGGAAAAATGCACAAATCAGGAGCACTGCCAGGCACACAGACCCTTTTCATCAAACCTCTGCACACCGGACTCCATCGCTCTCGAACTCCCCTGTGAAGATGCAGTTTCAGCCTAAGGAACTGATCCTATAGGAATTTAAATTTGGGCTTTCAGCTATTTCTAATTTTTGTTTGTTTCTGGAAAGGAGGGAGGAGAAAGGGGGGAAGGAGCTGAAAGAGGGGCATTGAGTGGCCTTTTTTCTATTGTTCTTCACCATGTGAAACTCATTATTTCACTGCTAAACTAATGATGTTCCAGCCAGAAAGTCCCTGAGATCTGGGAAAGAGGCCATAATCCCCCAGGGTTCCAGACACGTCTGTCCCCAAGGCCCACACAGAGACAGTAGAGCTATTAACATTGATGAGGCTTACCTTTGAGGGCATGATCAACACTACTGAAGTCAAATGGAGATAAAGGCAGAGGTGAGTCAGAATTGGTGCAAAACTCTGATGTCTCAACACACTTGGGCAATGCAGAAGAAGCCAAGGATGACATAGCACTGCCTGGGAGACAAAGGCCTCTCCTGGACTCTGGGCCAGGGCCACTAGCAGTGATTCTTTCACATAGAAGCTAAGGTAGCTTTTCATCATCACGTGGCTTCAGGCAGATAAGATATAAGTAGAGGCAAGAATGCCAGCCTCCCAGACATCTGGTTCAATGCCATTCCATTACCCCACACTGCATTTGGCAGGGAAGGCTTCCTTCTTCCATGTTTGGGGCTGTGCTTGTGCTTGGACAGCACTCAGCTATTTCCCCCAGACTGGTGCCTTTCTAAGTTGGGCAAACCACATTGGGAAACCTCAGAGCCTTCTCCTGCTGAAGTGGAGCCAACGTAGAAGGGACCAATCTTAAAAGTGGTGAATGTCATGCTTGCACACAGGATGTCATACCCTCTCACTATAGATTTCTTGATATTTATTCTTAAAATGTAGTAATAGTAATATGCCCTACTGACAAAAATAATTTTGAGCTGGCCCAATAAATTTTCAACAAAATATTAGTAAGAGAGAGAGGAAGCATGTTCTTTGCTAGCCCAAAAAGAAAAACAGAAATAGTGAGTAGAAGTACTAAGATTTTGATTCAGTATCTTTTAAAAGTTTTCTAATGTTGATAATTTTTTAGTTGCCTGAAAGGAGAAGCTGGTGTTTTGGTAGAGAAATTGATAGGGGCAGAAATGAAATGTTGGAGAACAGTTAGAGTTGTAAGAAATATTAATCATGCTCTATTAACTGTGATTGTTTTATTCTAATTCAAGAAGGCACTTCTAAACTGGATGGGAGTTGCCTGTGGGACCTTGGAATTCACCTGGAAATGCAGCCCATCCTCCCCATTTGGAGCTGCCTATTATCATGGAAAGATTAACAACTTTGCTACAGAAACCAGATCCACCAGCCCTTTGCACTTTGCTAGCCCTTTGAAGACAGCCAGCCCTTTTCATATCTACAGCCTTTGCAAATCTCCAACCTACTTATCTGTTAACTGCCCATTTGGCATACCCTTTAGCTACTTTCCCATGTAATCTTGGTACTTCTACCCAATATAAGCATCCAGTTTATGGTTGGGGCAGTGGAGATTTTTGTGGATGATCTGCTGCTCTGCCATATTGCCAGTAGTATTGGAATAAATGTTCATATATGATTCAACCCTGTCTCTGCTTAATTGGCTCAAATAATGACAGGCCACATGTACCCATTGTTTGTTCAGTTACAAAATCATTTATCTTCTTTAGAAATGTTCAACAAGAAACTAACTTGCTTTGTTATAGAGAAGATTAATTCACTAATTCCATTGATCTCCCTCATCTTTCATCCAGAGAAGAATATGGAGGTTCCATAAATCTGCATAAGGACCAGACAAATCCAAAGAAGTAGTCATGATTCTGGCTTAAAGAAGCTCAGGCTAGAGAAAGAGGTAGCAAAATAATGTTTAGATTTCCTTCCATTTTAAATCTTATGGTTTGGCAGTTAATGATGCTGATCAGAAACATGGCTGCCTCATTATCTGATATTCCTACAACAGTAGCATCAAGTTATTGACTCTACATTTCCTTTTGTTATTCTGTCAGCCTGAGAGTCAACTCTGGCTTTCCTAGCAAAAAGTAACCTAGGCACCAAAAAAATATTTAGATGTACACCAGGATCACCAGCCCCTAACATTTACTAAGTATTATGAATGATTGATGCCTTCAGTAGAATTTCAGGGAATCCCCTGAGGCTGGCTGCTTTATTCTCCTGCCCTCTGGCTCCAAATTGTGTGAACTATTTATAACTAGAGGCCCCATGTGTGAAATTTCTTGCAAGAGCCTCAGCCCTTGCAGCCCTGGCTTCTTCCTGAAGGTCTCCAGAAGGACATCCAGAAGGTTGTTTGGCTGTCTGGCCTAATTAGCATATTATGCAATTATTATTATTGTTAAGATTAGCTTACTGTGAGACTTAGTCCTTTTCATTAATTAGTGACCATCAAAACAAAAATCAAAGACATCCAGATAAGGAGTGACAGATGCCACATCAGTGAGAGTCAACATCAGAAAGTTCTGCTTTGGAGAGTCCTGTTTCTTTCTAAGGCCAGCCCCATGATTACCTCTTTGTCATGACCCCTCCACAGGCATTGGCTCCTCTCTCTCTCTCCCTCAGTAGCACATTCCTGTACAGTGTGCAAAGCAGTTTGGCTATGTCATGTCACCTTTGCTCCACAACTATTCCTTCATCGAATATTTACTGAACACTTCTTTGAGGAGGGCACTGTTCTGTATTCTGGGGGTACAGTTGGAACCAAATGTTTGCCCTTATGGGGCTTATCTTCCAGTAGTGGAGACCAGCAGCAAGAAAACAGAACATATATCAGACAGCAATAGAGGCAATGCAGAGAAGTCAAACAAAGGAGGTGCACAGGGGTTGCCAGGGCTGAGGGTGATTATCTTGTTTAAGATGGTCCTGGAGTGCTTCTCTGAGAAGGGAGCATTTGATCAGAGACCAGGAAGAATACAACTATCTGGAGTAAGAACATTCCAGTAGGAGGAAAAAGCATGTGCAAAACACTGAGGCAAGAACAGCAGCAATAACAAGAGACAGTATTGTTGGGTGCAGAAGGGAAGAAGAATGTGATAGGTGAGGATAAAGAGTCTGGGTCATGCAAGTCTTACAGGTCACTTGAAAACTCCAATTTCTGCTCTGTATGAGACAGCAAGCCACTAGAAACTGTTGAGCTGAATGTGACTTAATCAGTCTGATTTATTGTTTAAGGGTCTACTTTCAATATAAGTGGATGATAGACTGTAGGAGCTATGGTAGAGGTGGAAACCAGGCAGGTGGCTTTGCAGAGAGCCGGGTGAAAAATGAGGGCAGCTTGAGCAATTAGGCAGCATGAGTAACAGTGAGAAAGGGCTGGTTTTGTAATGTATCTTGAAGGTGAAGCCAACAGAATGTGTGATGAACTGGATGTGTGGCATGAGAGGAAGAGATGAGTCAAGCATGACTTCAGCTTTGGGCAACCACAACCTCACCCACTCAGCATCTCACTCTCCTCCCCCAGGAGGTTTATCAAGGTATCTCTCTAAACAAAGACTGTCCTGACTGTAGGAGGGGTTTGTGTAAGGAATGTACTACCCACTATATATCCCTGGGCTCCTTTTCTCTGCTCCCTGAGCAGTCAAAGGGAGTTGAACAGTCCTCTGGCAGGAAGACATTCAAAGGGAACTTTTCCTAGAATTGTAACAGAAAGCTACTAAAAGTGAAGCCTGACTTTACAGGGCACATACTGGAAATGAAGGCTATTAATAGGCTCCCACAGGAATGCTGCCATGCTGAAACAGGCTGAAAGGCACTGAGCCTCGCCCAGCAGCATTCACAGGAGGTGAGAAACAGCACTCCAGAGCTTCTAAACAGAATATGGAAAGAAAATCATTTCATTGACTTGCCTTAGTAATGCAAAAAAAAAAAAAAAAAAAGGTCAGCAATCCTGTTTCGATCCTTAGTCTATGGCCAAACAGCTAGGAACTGGTCTGTGGCTATTTGAAGTAAACCGAAAACTGAAAGCTTATGGGAGTAGCCAAGTTAAAAGAATCCACTACAGTTTATCAGAGATAGTGATTTTTAAAGGACCAGCAGGACATACACACTTTGGAACCTTAGAGCTAGGAAAATGGTTCACCTAAATTAGTAATTAGTAGCCACTCCCCATGAGGGATTCTGAACCAAGCTCTCCAGGCTCAAATCCTGGACAAGGCACAAAGATGCTGCCTTTGAACAAATAATGTGAGTGAATGCTTCAGTTCCCTTCATCAACATTTACTGACACCTAGTAGGTCAACATAATGGATAAACCATGCTCATATGAGACAGCATCTGTGAAACCTAATGTCCTAGAGAAAATCAGGCAGCAAAAATGAAAGTGCTTAAAAAAATACCCATTTCTATCCAATGGTAAAAGACAAAAATAAAAATCTGAATTCCGATTGTGTGATTTTCTTTCTTAGCCAGGGCTTTGTAAAACTGCAGATACACAATCAAACCAATTTAGTGTAGTAAAGAGCACAGCTTAGTAGTCTTAGATCTTATTTTGAATATTAACTGTACCTGCTACCAGGTGACCTTTGAGAAAATGACATTATCTTTTTGAGCCTCAATTTACTCATCAATAAAATAGACACAACACTCCTCATTTCACAGCGTTGTGAAAATCCAAATGGATAACATCCAAAGTGGCTGGTCCCTAGTGAGTTACTGCAAATGTTAGTTTGCCTTCCCAGTTGCTAATGTAAGAGAAAAACAGAGTGTAAGCCAAGGGAACTTACAGAGCCTGGGAATCCAGAAGGAAACTGTTGCAGTGGGCATATTTTCCAAATTGTGTCATTGGACACTGGTCACATATTGGGTATATTGCAAGAAACAGTGCCCACTTCTCTTCTCCCACCAAAATGTCTTCGATGCCAACACAATATTGGAGTAATTCTGCTTAGTATTTGATCAGTTTCCAAAAGAACATAAATGCCTTGTGTTTTTTCCTTTAATCTTGCTGATTTGTCATGTTTTCTTCATAATTTAAAGGACCCCTGAGTTAGTCAAAGGGCATTCGTTGAATGTCAAATCTCAGGAAACCCCATGAAATACTTGGTTTCCTTCATCTCCTTCTGGATTTCACCTGCATGTCACACAAAACCAGTTCCTCCTCAACTAGAAAGAGTCTGTGGTTGAATGAACGCTTCTTTTTTCACTTCTTGGAAGGGATTTGGGAGGAATCTAAGTATTATTGTAAAATCCCAAACCCACTGAGTGAGCAACAGATGAGGGAAATTGTTCCATATCCTGCTGAGAGGAAATGAACAGGACTGGGAGGAAGAATGTGTCGCGTGGTATAAAAGCTGGGTTTTGATTCTGATGCCGAACATCTGTCACACTTTTGTGTGGACCCACCAGCTCAAGCTGACAGCAAGGAACCTAAACTCACAGGCCTCCCAGTGCAAACCAAAGCTGTCACCCTCAGCAGCTGTGGGAATGTGGACAGGAAGCAAAGGACTCTGAAAGAGCGAGTGTAGGAGTACATCCTGTGGGGATAGATAAAAAATAACGGCGAGGCTGTGGGAACCTCTTCCGAGCAGACACGTGAGCTGGAGACTATCCCGAGCCAAAGCTCTGACTCTTTACTTGCTCTATCGTTTTATTTTCTCCAAAGTGATCTTGCTTAATTTTAGCAATGAGAAAAAAAAGACATAAACCCAGAATGTATATGATTGGTTCGTAAGCTTTTTATCATGGGATACTGGGAAAAGGGGGTGCCAGGCTGGGACTCAGGATTGGCCATGTGAGCCAGCAGAGCACAGGCAGTGGCAGGGGTGCCTGACAGCCTTTCCTGCTGGCAGAGAATGCTGGTCAGCAGGCACGTTAGGGAGCTGGCCCGTGGATGGTCCCTCAGGCCCAGGGTGTGTTTTTCTATTGCATCAGCCTCCTCGGGGCCAGTGAAGAGGAGTTCTCCCAGAGTCATCTAGCCAGGAAGCAATTTATCGTTATCAGAGGCCTTATCAGAGTCTGGCATTTCTCTGAATTTCCAAGAAAACTCCAAAAGTGTTGGTTGTTTTTGATGTGTGTGTTTTTTATGTTGTTGTTTGTTTGTTTGTTTGTTTTTCACCGAGATTTAGAATTAATGCATCTATCCCTGCACATTAGAATTTTAAACAATAAAGTACATCATGAGTAAAATATGTTTTCAGTACTTTTAGAGGCAGAAACTTCTTTCTGAATCCTTTTAAGGTAGTTATCAAATGGATTTTTGGAGACCATTTTGGCAGCTGGCATGATGCAGGTGTAGATGATGAACTGTACACCCAGACAGGTGGGTCTTTGCCCTCAACAAGTGCATGGCCGGGCTCTCCCAGACAGGCTCAACCAGCCCAGAGCCCACACTCTGCCCTTCCGCTGAGGGGAGAGAGAGCTCAGCCAGCTGTGCCTCCTCAGTGCCTCATTGGAACCCATCTACAAGGTGTCAGGTCTCTTTCTGATCACATTTCCTCTCTCCTCAAAGCCTGCTTTTCAACGTAGACACTCTGCTTATACTGAGAAATATTCATCAAATGCTCCCTTGAATGAATGGAATTTACCTTTAGAGGATTTGCAAGTTCTCCTTTTTTCCCTCCTCTTTCCAACCAAGAAACCTTCCACCTCATGACCTTCCCCCTGAGGTCTCCTGTGTGTGCAGTTCCTTAGGAGACTAAGTGTTGGGGGCCTCCTTCCTACTAGGCAGCAACTGTGTCTCAAATTCAAGCCTCAGCTCAGAGACCCTACACTTATCGAGCATGTTTTGTACTCATGTAAGTTCATTTCTATTCAATCTAGATGTTACAACTAGTTTTTCTTTAAAAAAATGCTCCCTTATTTCCATGACTTCATGGCACCCCTTTCTTCAAAACTTTTCTTCCTTCCTTCCTACCCTCCTTCCTTCCTTCCACACCCTAGTGCTCTTCAAGGACAGGACAGGGCAGGCCATCCCGGGCCAGGCCCCATGTGAACTTGGAAGTTATTTCTGTACCGTTGCACCAGAGCCTCTGACAGGGTGGCCTTTCTTTTCCCTCGCTTCCAGCAGCTGCAGTCAGCATGTTGATTCTTGCTCTGCCTGCATCCCTCTCTTCCTGTGTGTATAAGTTTACCTTCTATTGTGGGCCCGCCTAGACTAAAGCAGTCCGCCCAACAAACTCCAACCCACCCTGGGGTTTTACTGGCTGAATGTGAACATCCACCTGCGTGGCAGTAAATGAAAAGGGACGGGTAAAGGACATTCCCACAAAACACAAAATAATCACAAAGAAGGAGAATTAAAAATACCGCAGTATTTGGTGCTGAACATCTCGCAAAGCATCTTCTGATTTCACAAATCTGATGGAAATATTCTGAAGGTATTAATAAAATGCAGATGTTAAAGAAGTTGACTTAGAACTCTGCTGAACAAATGACCCTATTGGGAAGTCGTTTCCAGTCTCCAGGGACATTCCACAAAGGGCCCAGCTGACTGCCTCATATTGAAACAACATGTCCAAGACACATTCCAGCTAGAAGAAAACGGAACAGGGCCACTCTCACCAAATATAAATCATGAGGCAAAAGGGCAACTTAACTCCCTCAGCTCTCTCCTCCCGCCTTTCCTGATTCACCCTCTACCTTCCTCCCACCCTCTTCCAGCCCCCAAGGAAAACAGACATTGAAGAAAAGACTGCCAAACCAAGCTGACTCAGGCGCCAACTGGAGGCCCAGCACGGCCCAGATGGCAGCCGTTAGGGAAGTTCACAGCTTTTGGCACTGTGGCCCTGATGTTTTTACTTCGCTGCAATTTGTTTCTGATCTTCACTCAAATCCTTACAATGCTGGGGTCCCCTTAGAGAGTTTATACTTTGACCTTATGACAATTAACACCAGAGGCCAAGGAAAAAATAGATAAGATAAAAGGTCTATTGAGAGAGAGATGGTAGGAAAGCGAGGTAGAGTCTTATTACTAAAGTAAATGTGTTATTTGTGAAATTATTTCCCATCCAATAAAAAGAATGCAGTGTCTTTAAAGAGACAAATTGCCAAGATGGAAAGAAAGTCTTCTTTCAAAAACTGCCAGACCTGATGATATGTGTTCAGAAAAGGACACAACTAAGCTGAAGTTGAGGCTGAAGAACTTCCTAGTGTGGACAGGGCCTTTCACAGCTCCGTTTGGCTACAGAAATGTTGTGGAGTAGAGGAGGGTACCTGTCTAGACCCTGCCTGCCCTCACTCCTGAGGCAAATCCAAGTTCTAGTCCAGAACCTGTGGTCTGGATTACGATTCCCGGGGCCACCAGGTGGCCTCCTGAAGGTCACCAGGCAGAGCAGGCAGCCGCATCTATTCTCACTTCTCAGACATAGCACAAGGTAGCAGGAAAGGAACACAGGCAACAGCTGGATGCAGCCCGACATGTCACCAGAAAGCAAGGAACAGTGACATCAAAGCTTTCCCAGTGTCACCCCCATCAGCCCTACAGAAGAAAAGCAGGCATGTCTGAAAATTCACCCGGAGATAAGGATTTGGGAACAAATGCACCAAGAGAAGCTTGGTTAATGCCTAGCCTGGATACATGAACGTTAAAGCAGAGTCACCAGAGCCAGGAGCCCTTCCAAACACAGGTGAGGCCCGGGCCTCCTGTCCCTAGTTTCTGTCCTCCTCCCTCCCCCAGTCCCCACGCACATGCAGGACCTAAAGCAGCGACCAGAGATAAGAGATGCCAGATGGGGCATTTGCTTAATTCAGATCTTGGTTCCTTTTAACTTTCTTTGTTTTTCTTTCAGAGACAGTTCTTATTTAGGGCTTGCTCCAGATCTGAAGTGAGGGGCTGGGGTGACAGGAACCAGCTGATGTTTGCTGTGCTTGTGGTTTGCTGGGAGACCAGGACTTGCTCCCATGGACACTCCTGAGGAGGAGAGCCCCAGAGAGCTGGGCGCTCCCATAAATCACCCCTCCCAGGAGAAAACAGCACAGAGCATGACAGATAGAACATGGTTCTCATCCACAAAGAGGTGTATGAGCAAACAGAGCAGCCAGGCCAGCTAAAGAGGCGAGTTTTCAAGAAAGTTCCAAGTTAGAAAGAAATAGACTACATTATTTCTCCCCCCAGATAATTTATCAGAAAACAAGATGATTATTATCCTTAGTAGCTGAAAGTTTGGGCTTACTCAGGAAACAAAATGTTCTTTTGATAAAGAACACTGACTAGCTGCTACTATGAGTCCTGTTTTGGGGTCTGTCCACAGTGGAGAAGGCAGAGGTCTGCCTGTACACTCCCCTGAATCAAGGGCATTCAAAGAGTTGAGAAGAGAAATTTGCTCAAATTTAGGGAATGAGGGAGGCTCACAGTGGGAACAGACTCTAGACTGAGATCTGAATGAATTACCCAGGTAATGATTACAATTATTTTTTAAATTACAATCATTTTTAATGTATTGATTTTAGAAAGACAGAGAGGAAGGGAGAGAACCATCAATTTGTTGTTTCACTTATCTATGCATTCATTGGTTGATTCCAGTTTGTGCCCTGAGCAGGGATCAACCCACAACCTTGGTATATCTGGGGAAGCTCTAAACAACTGAGCTCCCTGGCCAGGGCTGTACAGTATTTTAGACAAAGGGATCTGCCAGTCATTCTCTAGGGCCTGGTACAGAGAGAGGGTGGAAGCTGGAAGAGGAGGAGGCTGTGGAGGAAGTTTAGTCTGCAGAAGCAAGCAGTGACAAACTGCTAACCAAACTAGTAAGCCATGTTAAGGAGACTTCTTTCTTAATGTTTTCATTGTGATACAATACACATAATATAACATTTACTATTTTAAACATTTAAACATACAGTTCCTAGGTGTCAAGTACATTCATATTGTTGTGCAACTATTACCAACATTTATTTCCAGAACTCTTTTCATCCTGCAAAACGGAACCTCTAATACCCATTAAAAAACAACTCCCCATACCCTGCCCCCCAACCATGGCCAAGCACTAGTCTACTTTCTGTCTTTGTGACTTGACTACATTAAATATTTCACATAATTGGAGTCATACAGTATTTGCTTCACTTAACATTACATCTCCAAGGTTCAACCATGTTGTGGCATATGTCAGGATACCTTTCCTTTTTAAATCTGAATAATTATGTCATTGTATGTGCTAGTATACATCACATTTTGTTTATTCATTTATCTGTTCATGACACTTGAGTTGCTTCACCTTTTTAGATACTGTGGATCTGCTGATATAAACATGTGTGCACAAATATCTCTTCTAGACTGTGCTTTTATTTTCTTAGATATACTAGTATATGCAGAAGTGTGATACCTGGATCATATGGTAATTCATTTTTAACTTTTTGAGAAACAGCCATACTATTTTCCATTGCAGCTGCATCATTTTACATTCTCGCCAACAGTGCACAATTATTCCAATTGCCTCATACCTGCCAGCACCTGTTATAAGAATTAGACTTATAAAGAGAAAGTCTTTGAAATATTTTTTAAACTTCTAATGCAGAGGGTTAAGTTAACCATATTCTCCATTCTCATCATTAGCCCCTAAAATCACTACATTTTATTGACTCTAATACCCTACCCTACTGGCTTTCCTTTCAAAGGCAATGTCTTTAAATGTATTTCTTCTTATTCAAGGTGTTTTGAAATCTTATGCACATGTATTCTATTTTATGTAAATAGATGTTGTAATTTATCTTATTACATTTCCTGTCCTTTTAACCAAGTACTATTTTTTAGACAGTCCATGTCATTGGACACACACCAAATCCATTGCTTCTAACCTGTACCACTTCCCATCTACCCCCAGGTTATGCTAGCTCCCTACCCCCACATACCAAGCTGCAATGAACATCTTTAAATTGTCCCTTCAATGACCCACCTGGGGATTTCCAAGGAGCCCATAGATGGTAACATGCCATCCCATACTAGATCTGGCTCAAGGGGCCCAGGTTCTGTCCAGAATGGCTGTCCAGCTTGGGTTCCCATGACGAGGGAGCTGTGGTAAGAAATTATGTTGGGAAAAAAGCTGAACTTGCAAAACAGATTCAAATGTATACTTCAGTTTCTGAATAGTGGAGCCATTGAAGGATTTTAACAACATTCTTTTTTTTTAATATTTTTAATTGATTTTTTACAGAGAAGAAGGGAGAGAAATAGAAAGTCAGAAACATCAATGAGAGAGAGACATCGATCAGCCGCCTCCTTCACACCCCACACTGGAGATGTGCCCAGGTACATGCCACCAACCGGAATCGAACCTGGGACCTTTCAGTCCGCAACCCGACGCTCTATCCACTGAGCCAAACCGGTCTCAGCTAACAACATTCTTAAAGAAGGAAAATGATCCTAACTTTCATATTCCAAATAATACTTTGGCAATACCTTTATTCTTATCCAAAAAACTATTGAAAATTAGAATTGACCAAGAAAGTCAAACCTCAGAGTTGAAGTTCTTTGTCCCATACTCCCCACACCCTCTCCTCACATTGAAAACTTATGAGACTTTAAAAAATACATGTCAAATTTAACTTCTAATAAGAAAGTATAGTTGAGTCAAGGATTAGGAGATTTCACCACACTGGTGTGACATTCAATCTATGTTGTTATAACCTGTACTCACATAATTGAGTATACACTTAAAACTGTAGATTGAGTGGAGAACTTAATCAAAGATGAAGGGTGGGGTCAGGGAAGAGAGTGAGGGGGAAAGTTCTAGACAGAGATGAAGTCTCCTAAGTAGATGTTATAATAGAAGCCACTACAAAACAGGAGGTCAGAAGGCATCTCTCCTGAGGCTCCCTCTCAACCTACTATCAACATCATAAAAGGGAACTTCTTTAAAAACATATATTTTATTGATTTTAGAGAGGAAGGGAGAGGAAGAAAGAGATGGAAATACCAATGATGAAAGATTATCATTAATGGTTGCCTCCTCCACACCCCCTACTGGAGATTGAGCCCACAACCCAGGCATGTGCCCTTGAGAATCAAACTGGAATCCTTTTGAGTGGAATCAAACCTGGAATCCTTTAGTCCACAGGCCGATGCTCTATCTGCTGAGCCAAACCAGCTAGGACCATAGAAGGGAACTTTGCAGTGCAGAGGAACATAGCAGTACAAGGAGACACCCAAGACAGTGGCATCCTCCTGAGTCACATAGCATAAGGATTAAGGATAAATAAATTATATATAAACTAGAAATTAAAACTCTAGATTCGTTACATACACACTTGGCTCTCTAAACCCTGGTTTGATTATCCATAAAATGTTAATAACAATCTCTACTTCTCTTTGTTCAGAAGACTCACTTATTTTTTGTTCCAGGCACTGCTCTGGGTATAAGAAGATTCAGCAATGAGCAAGTCAGACCTGATTTATATTATCAGGAAGCTTATACTCTAGTGGGAAATGATGGTGACAATAATAATTTCATAAATATAGTACCCCCCCCAAAAAAAACAAACTACATCTATGGTAATCCAGATGTTAGCTGAGGACTCCCAGCTCCTTAAGATCTAGACAATGTTATTGTCTACCTCTTTTCTGAGCTCTATGGAAAAAATCCAGTGATCTCTCAAATTTTTTTGCAAACCAATTTTTAGGAACTTACTTCTCAGGTTTATCTCTGCCTACTATTTCCTACCTTCTCTGAATTCTTTTCTACACATATTACATCAGCTAAGTCTTTCCTTGCTTTACCAATGTACATACTCACAGCAGTGATATAAGATTTTAATGGGGGCTCATGGAGAATCAATACAAACTTTAAAATTTACTTTAGTTGTATGTGTTGGTTATGTTCCTTCTGCCATTGGGCCATGTGGTTCAGTTTCTTCTTCTGTGTACCCCCAATTCTCATCAACCCTCAATACCACGTACCTTCTCTCATCGTTCTGGTGAAACAAATCCCATTAAACTCTCCAGTGACGCCCAGCACTGAGTTCATTGGATAGTAGTTCTCTCCCTCATCTCCCTTTGACCTTCCAAAGCTTCCACACTTTCTTCTCCAAATGCTATTTTCTCTTGGCTTGTGTGCCTCATCACTCTCTGCCAACCCCACACTTGACTCTTCGAAGCTCATGCTTCAAAATGTGGGATTTCTTAAAGGATTATCCCCAGGCCCACTTTTTCTCTCACTTTATGCACCAGAAGTCAACAAAGCTTTAGAAGTCAGATAGCTAATATTGTAAGTATTGTAGACTATAGGGTTATGTTGCAACTGCTGAATTCTGCCAATGTAGCACAAAAGCAGCCATAGAATATCTGTAAACTCACAAGCATGACAGAGTTCCAAGAAATCTTTATTTGCAGAAGCAGGTGGCTAGCTAGATTTGGCCTGTGGGCCTGCATTTGCCAACCCCTCCATTCTACTCTATCCTGAGTGAACAAATCCATTCTCAAGGTTTCAGCTACTATATAAATTTTTAGTTTCTACTAAGTTTCTCTTCTGCGTTCCAAACCCATTTTTGCCACTTTAGATAAATAAAATGCTCCTCAACTCAACATTCTTACATGGATCTCATAGCTTTTCCACTGTTCACTCATCTCCTTTCTGTTTTCTACCTCAGAAATGATACTCTTCAGGAGTCATTCTGAACACCTCCTTTACCCTCAACCTCCATAATTAAGTCCACTTAAGTCTCTGCACAATACATTCATGCCTGACTTTGCTGCCCTGGAGATGAAAGGATTTGGAATCATAGTGAGGAGCGATTTGTCAGGTCTTCCTTCCCATAAAATGACTCCAGCTCCTAAATTACCCCCATTGCTCCATTCTTTCAGAGAAAATGATTTAAACTATCTTAACTAAAGAGCAATTTCATTATCTGAACAAAGGAGTTCACTCAAAATAAATAAAAGAGATAATTCTCTTAAGTGATTTTTGAGTTTAAAGAGGAACTTACCTACTTAAATATAAGTTTAACATCAAAATAGTTTATGTCCCCACCTATACTGTAGTTTATGTCCCCACCTATACTGTAGTTTATGTCCCCACCTATACTCTATGTTCATAAGTAGGGATCCATTAAGCAGCATCCTTCTGAGGTGCTAATATTGAGGGGTGTCCTACTTAGCATCTTCTTAAAGCTTAGGTAAAGTTCCCCATCTGGCAGATGACACATGCAATATAGGCGACATGAGAAGGTGCTGGAGATGACTGCATGAGGGAGCTATCTTTTCTGATGCTCTCTAACCTATTCTTGCTGAAAAAGGCAGAAAAACCAAGAATCACAAAGAACCCGCTATTTCAAAGTTTCTTGTTTCCTCCTGAATAGAGAGTTGGAAAATATGCAACCATGTTGAGGTGTGATGAGGACTCAGCTATGCCCTAAGACTACAGAAGGATACCTATGCCAGGCCCATACTGTCCTACCAATGTGGCCAGAGAATATTGGGAAGGAAAAAGAGGTAATCCTCAACCTTGGACCAGAACTGGGCTACAGACCACTGAAATCTGTGTGTCCCAACAAGTCTCAGGAAGAAAAATTCTTGGAAGCTGATAAGGCAGCAAGTGAAAACAAAAGATTCTAATTTGTAGGAAACAGGACATAATGTAGAGAAATTTGTTTTGTTTGGGGAGAAAAAATAAACAATAGACCATTGAACTCAGGTCAGGATTGCACAGCAGCCTTTCCCCAAAACTGAGAGCAGATAAAGAAGGAAGTGTGGCAGAGACATGTATTAAAAAAAAAAAAAGCTATTTTGAGGAACATTGTCTTAAACCCAATATGGCTTCTTTCCTTATACAAGACTAGAGGCCCAGTGCATGAATTTTGTGCACCGGAGGGGGGGTGTCCTTCAGCCCAGCCTGCTCCCTCTCCAATCTAGGACCCCTTGAGGGATGTCTGACTGCCTGGATCGGGCCTAAAAAGGCAGTTGGACATCCCTCTCACAATCCAGGACTCTAGCTACCAACTGCTCACCTGCCTGCCTTCCTGATTGCCCCTAACCATTTCTGCCTGCCAGCTTGATTACCCCCTAACCACTCCCCTGCCAGCCTGATTGATGCCTAACTGCTCCTCTGTCAGCCTGTTTGCCCCTAACTGCCCTACCCTGGGGGCCTGGTCACCCCTAACTGCCTTCCCCTGCAGGCCTGGGTCCCACCCCCACAACTGTCCTTCCCTGCAGGCTCGGTCACCCCCAACTTCCCTCCTCTGCTGGCCTGGTCACCTGTAACTGCCCTTCCCTGCCGACCTAATCACCCCTAACTGCCCTCCCTTGCAGGCCTGATCCCTGCCAACTGCCCTCCCCTGCTGGCCATCTTGTGGTGACCATCTTATGTCCACATAGGGGCAGGATCTTTTGCCCATATGGGGGCAGTCATCTTGTGTGTTGGAGTGATGGTCAATCTGCATATTACTCTTTTATTAGATAGGATAGAGGCCTGGTGCATGGGTGGGGGCCAACTGGTTTGTCCTGAAGGGTGTCCCAGATCAGGATGGGTGTTCCCTTAGGGTGTGGAGTGGCCTGAGCAAGGGGCCTGTGGTGGTTTGCAGGCCAGCCATGTCCCCCAGTGACCCAAACAGAGGTCTTGGTATCTGGGATTTATTTATCTTCTACAATTGAAACTTTGTAGCCTGGAGTGAGGCCAAGCCTTCTGTTTGCACAGCCATTGAAACTTTTTTGCCTTAAGCAGAGACCTGCCAGCCAGGGTGTGCAGAAAGCTTGGCTTCCCCCATCGCCAGGGGCAACCCAAGCCTACCTCCTGCTCTCTCTGTTGGGTTAATTTGCATAGTCGCTCTGATTGGCTGGTGGGTGTGGCTTGTAGGTGTAGCAGAGGTATGGTAAATTTGCATATTACTCTTTTATTAGATAGGATACCATCTTCATAAACAGACTGACCAAATCCTTTATGGTAAAAAATCCCCCAGCCCGTAGGAGAGAGCTCTCCGGTTTCTTTTTGCAAATCCCTGACAGAAGGCTGGGTGCTTCTAAATGATGCCCACTGCTATCTTCTCTCAATGGATTGCCTCACTGAGTGAGTCACTCATCAAGTTTACATTTGACTTTGTAATCTGTAACTCAAACCCCCAGTCAGAGCAACCTCAGGTATATTAATCTCACTCAGAAGACCTGAGCCATTTCCCTCTCACTTTCAGATCAGCTCAATGGTATAGGGTTATTGTGTTTTAAAAACACACTTACACAAACTTTGGGTCAGTAGTATTTTTCTATATGCTTTGAGTTCAATATTTATACAAACACATTTTTGTTAGCAGTTAAATGTTTCTTGAATGCATTTACCAACTACCAAGAGGGCTTAGAACTGTAACTGCCAGAAGAGTTTTGTGCCACCTTTATGTGGTTTGTACCTACGTATTTTCAGAAATGGAGTGAATTCTCTTCTATTTTATCTTATTTGACCCTCTTCTACAGGTTGGCCAGAATGGATTTCCCAACAGGATCCATTGCATCAGGAGATCCTTAAAAACTGAACAACTCATCAATGCTTCCTTGGAAGAGTTTGTTCCCTAAATGTACATCTATCTTTATTCCAAAGTCTAGCCATAATATTGGCCATGTTCAATATGAAATCCATCTGACCTGTCTTAGAGAAGTAGATAAATGAAGCTGTCACATGAGCAAGTGATTTATGAAGTTATCCACAGCAGTTCTGGCAAAAGACACAGAAATTGGGACAGAGCATTGTGTGAGCTTTATAGTGATAGCTAATTATCATGGTAAGAGAGCTGGAGGGTTTCCCTGTCGTTAAGTAGCCATGTATGAATGCGAGCAAAATATGTATATGTAATCAAACTTCAGTTCTGGAATGTCTCCAATCTGAAACAATTTGCTCCTCAAATTGACAACCATTTTATGCTGATACATTCTTTCAGATGACCAACGAGGGAGAGAATGCAAGAGTATGAGTCAGGCCGAGACCGGTTTGGCTCAGTGGATAGAGCGTCAGCTTGCAGACTGAAAGGTCCCAGGTTTGATTCCGGTCGGGGGCATGTACCTTGCTTGCAGGCACATCTCCACTGTGGGGCGTGCAGGAGGCGGCTGATTGATGTCTCTCTCTCATCAATGTTTCTGACTTTCTATCTCTCTTCCTTCCTCTCTGTAAAAAATCAATAAAAATATATTTTTTTTAAAAAAGAGTATGAGTCAGTTTAATGCTAAACCTCACATTGTTAACATCTCAGGAAATTGTGCTGTGAATATTTTCATGTTTTACTGTATATTTTATATATTTTATTTCCTTCTTGTTAAATTTTCATTTATATTTCATGTCTTTTTTGTTTTAAAGTGTTTATTTATAGATTAATAGTACATTAGACATGTACTGTATATAAGAAAGGTTAAAACAGGGAATCATTTGGGTGTCTGGAATGGATTAATTCAATTTACATTATTTCTAATGAGAAAAAATATTCAGTCTTTGAACAGCCTTCTGGAACAAATTAAGTTCAAGAACCGAGGTTCCTGTATATATATATTGAGATATAATTTACATACCATATAATTTTTAGTATATTCATAGAGTCATGTGACCAGAACTGCAATCTATTTTAGAATACTTTCATCGCTCCAGAAGAAAACTAGTTCCCATTAGCAACCATTCCTATTTTCAGTCAACCACTCCTGCCATAGGCAGCCACTAATCTACCTTCTGTCTCTATAGACTCTAGGCAAATTTTTAATATGCCTGGGCCACAGTTGCTCCATCTGCAAAAGAAGAGAAACAGGGATATGTGCATGCTGGAAAAACCCTCAAAAGTCTCTTATCTCTTTAAGATGCTTACAGATCATCCAGAAATGAAAGCCTTGTCATGCCCACACTTAAAGAAGGAGAACATAGGCGTGTGTGTGTGTGTGTGTGTGTGTGTGTGTGTGTGTGTGTCTGATCATATTACATGCAAATAGAGATAGTTTTACTTCTTCCTCTTTAATGTGGTCTTTAATTTTTTCCTAATTGCTCTGACTAGAATTTCCAAAAGTATGTTAAATAGCAGTGACAAAAATGTACATCATTATAGTGTTCTTAATCTTAAGGGCAAAGCTTTCAGTCTTTCACCATTGAGTGTAGTGCTAGTTCCGAGTTTTGCATAAGTGTTTTTTATAACGTGAAGAAAGTTTCCATACATTCCTATTTTGGTAAGAATATTTATCATGAAAGAATGTTAAATTGTGTGCTTTATTCAGTCTTTTGAAATGAAGAGTCAAATCCATTTGCATTAAATGTGGGGAAGGAAAGACTAATGACAAGAAAGAGCATCTTTACGACATTTTCTGATTTGTCTTTCCTTACATTTTTGTTTCTCATTTATTCTACAACTGTGTTCTTTTATATTTAGTTGATGTTTTTTTTGAATGAACCATTTTCGTTTCCTTCTTATCTTTAAATACTCTGTTCCTATATAACTCTGACCCCATCCATTTTTGATGTTGTCAACACAAATTACATTTGTACACATTGGGTGTCCAATAACATATTTTTAATTATTTTTGTGCATTTGTCTTTGAAATCATGTAGTAATTCAATAAAAAGTGGATTTAAAAACCAAAAATGCAATTTTATTGGCTTTTATACTTGCCTATATAGTTATCTTTCCTGGCAATCTTCACTTATTCATATGGCTTCAAGTTATTGTCTCGTCTCCTTTTATTTAATTCTCTTTATTATTTTTTGTAGGGCAAGTCTGGTAACAGATTTCCTCAGCTTTTGTTTATTTGGGAATGTCTTAATTTTAACCACATTTTTTGAAGGATAGTCTTCCCAGATATGGAATTCCTGGTTGACCATGTTTTCTTTCATATTTTAATTACACCATCCCACTGCCTCTATCCTCTATGGTTTCTGATGATAAATAGGTTGTTAATATAATTGAGGAGTGCTTGTTTGTGATGAGTCACCTCTCTTCTGCTTCAAGATTCTTTCATTGTCTTCAGCTTTTAACAATTGTGTAATGTCTCAGTGTGAATCTCTTTGAATTTTTCTTTCTTAAAGTTTGTAGAGCTTTTTGATTTTCTAAATCCATCTCTTTCCTCCTATTTGGGAAATTTTCAGCCATTACTTTTCAAATATTTATTTGACCCCTTGTTCTAGTTCTCTTCCCTTTCTGGAAGTTCCATAATGCAAACATTGGCTTGTTTAATATTATTTCAAAAGTCCCTTAGGTTCTATTTACCTTTCTTCTTTTAACTCATAGAATATATAATTGAATTGTCCTTTCTTAAGTTTTTCTGAATCTTTCTTCTGTCCAAATCTTATGTTGAAATCCTCCAATGAGTTGTTCATTTTAGTTATTACACTACTAGAGGCCCGTTGCACAATATTTGTGCAAGAATAGGCCTCTGGCTTCACTCCCAGCCACCCAGAAGCCAGCAAGTCCCTGCTCCCCACCCCAGCCATCTGGGAGCGAGCATATCACTGCTCCCTGGCCGCCTAGGAGCAGGCACATCCCACTTCCCACCAGGAGCCAGCAAGTCTGGAGCACCACTCCAGTAGCTCCCTCCATTGCCCCCCTTTCCCTCATAGCAGGCTTCACACAGCTCTGCACCTGCATATGCAAATTAACTACCATCTTTGTTCTGTTAATTTGCATACTCATTCTGATTGGCTGTAGGCGGAGCAGAGTATTGGTTAATTTGCATGTTTCTCTTTTACGTATTAGGTAAGATTTTTATTTTTATTTTTTTTAATTAATTTTTATTAATTTTTTATACATATCTCCCCATTGCCCCCCCTCCCTCCCAGGCATACCCCAACCCCCCAGTGTCTGTGATCATTGGTTATGCTATTATGCATGCATACAAGTCCTTTGATTGATCACTTATCTACCTCACCTAACTTTAATCTTTCTGCTGTAATTTCACAGTCTGTTTGATGCTTTATGATTTTTTT
>JAAGEH010000040.1:21232260-21262474 GCA_011751065.1 Lasiurus cinereus
TATGCATGCATACAAGTCCTTTGATTGATCACTTATCTACCTCACCTAACTTTAATCTTTCTGCTGTAATTTCACAGTCTGTTTGATGCTTTATGATTTTTTTTCCTCCTAAGAATTATCAGTCTACTCCCTTTCTGTGCTCCTGATTCTATTATATTAACCAGTTTATTCTGTTGATCAAATTTTTAATTCACTTAATTTTTAGATTCACTTGTTCACAGATATGTATTTGTTGTTCATTATTTTTTATTTTTTACCTTTTTCTTCTTCCTCTTCTAAAAGAGTACCTTTCAGCATTTCATATAATACTGATTTGGAGTTGATGAACTCCTTTAGCTTTTTCTTCTCTGTGAAGCTCTTTATCTGCCCTTCAATTCTGAATGATAGCTTTGCTGGATAGATTATTCTGGGTTGTAGGTTCTTGCTGTTCATCACGTTGAATATTTTTTGCTACTCCCATCTGGCCTGCATCGTTTCTGTTGAGAAATCAGCTGACAGTCGTATGGGTGCTCCCTTGTAGGTAATGAACTGTTTTTCTCTTGCTGCTTTTAATATTCTCTCTTTGTCTTTTGCTCTTGGTATTTTAATTATGATGTGTCTTGGTGTGGTCCTCTTTAGATTCCTTTTATTTGGGGTTCTGTGTGCTTCCTGGACTTGTAAGTCCATTTCTTTTACCAGATGTGGGAAGTTTTCAGTCATTATTTCTTTAAATAGGTTTTCAGTATCTTGCTCTCTCTCTTCTTCTGGCACCCCCACAATTCTGATGTTGGTACGCTTGAAGCTGTCCCAGAGGCTCCTTACATTATCTTCACATTTTTGGATTCTTTTCTCTTCTTGCTTTTCCAGTTGAATGTTTTCTGCTTCTTCATATTTCAAATTTTTGACTTGATCCTTGCCTTTCTCTAGTCTGCTGTTAGGGCTCTGTATACTATTTTTTATTTCAGTCAGTGTATGTTTAATTTCTATTTGGTCGTTTATCATCTTTAGTTGGACCTTTTTCATCTCCTCTTGGGTCTCACTAAATTTATCCAACTTTGCTAGCATATTCTTGAAAAACCTTATAAGTGTGGTTTTGAAATCTATATCCAGTCATTTTTTTTTCCTCCATTTCTTTTGTTTGTGATCCCTTCCCTTGTCTCGGCATTTTCACTATGCCGGGGAAACTTCTGTGTTGGATTCAGCCTTATGATACCAGACGCAAAACCGAAGAAGCCTCTATTGAGCTTGGGATGGGTGGAGTCTCAGGGCTTAAGGGACCGCCTTGCCTTCCAGTCGGCCCCGCCCTCCATGGCCCCTGAGTCTCACGTGACTGGGTAATGGCTGGAGCCGTCCTTGTTCGCGCGCCCCGCAGTGCCTCTAACCACTGCCTTTCCAGCTCCCCTGCGCACCAGGACCACAGGAGTCTAGGTCCCCAGGGTTTCGCCCGAAACAGGGGCTTAGTGGAGTCAGAAGTGGCACAGTTGGGAGGGTCTGTCTCCTGCCCTCTTGTGAAAGCCAGCAGCACAATCAGCAGTCTGCCCTGCACGCAGTGCCGTGCGTGCCACCAGGCCTTTGATCTTTTGCGACTCCCCTAAATTTTCGTGCACTTCTCCCTTTTCACAGTCCAAACTCCCCCCGTATGAGTTTTGGCTGGATCTGGGGTTTAGTGTCGTAGGATAAGGGGTTCAATGCCTTTGAGAGTCTCCGTTTCCCTCCCGCCAGAGAAAGCCAGCCAGGTACTCCGGCACCCGCTATCTCCTCGCGCATGTCTCCGTACCTCGGCTTTTTGCAGCTCCTCTGGGTCTCCATGAGCCCCTCTCTTTCCTTCTAGTTGTAGAACTTCCACTCAGCCAGCTTTCGTGTGGTTCTGGATGATGTCCGTTCTGTCTTTTAGTTGTAGTTTTGAAATTGTTGTGCAAGTCAGCAGTGTAGGTGTTTACCTATGCTGCCATCTTGGATTCTCCAGACTGTCAAGGTAAGATTTTTAGCTCCAGAATTTTTATTACTTCTACTTAGTTCCTTTTTAATAATTCCTATCTGTTTTTCTTAAGTTCTTTGACCATGGTTTTCATTAGTTCTGTAAACATATTTAAAACAGATGACTTAAATTTTTGTCTAATAACATGAATGTCTAAGCTTTCTCAGGAAGATTTATGTCCATTTATTTTGTTACTTTCAATGAGCCACACTTTACTATATTTTTCTATGTTTGTGACTTCTTGTTTAAAATTGAATGTTTAAATATTATAATGTGGCTACTCTGGAAATCATATTCTCTTCCTCGAGCTTTGCTATTTTTGATTTGAAGAGTATAGTCATCCATTTATGTAATGACTTTACCATACTAATTTTTCAAAGACTATATTCCTTGTCATGTGTGGTCACTGAAAGCTTTGTTTCTATAGCTTGCCTGCAGGTTTCCTTGAATGCCAGGAGTTAAAACACACACACACACACACACACACACACACATACATACACACACAAAAAAAAGTCTATTAATATTTTAAGATTGACAATTTGCTAGGCATTCCTTTAACAGTTAGCAGATTTTTTTTCAGTACTACTTTAGCCTTTATTTTGTGCTGGAATTAAGCCTGTAGATCATCCAGAAATGAAAGCCTGAAGTTTTCACAGATATTTTCTGTACATATGTCTTGCCCTGGGCTTGTATGCTGCTTTATAAATTCCCTAGAACATATCTGTACTTTTAAATGCCTTAATTTCACAAAGAAACTCTCTCTGGCTTTCCCTCAAAGCATTTAGGTAGGTTATTATATGTATCAACCACAGTCTTTTGCTCAGGAAGCTGTAGGTTACTTGTTTGTCTTACAATGTTTTCAAGAAATGCCTACCACTTTCCCAACCTTGATGATTTCTGAATTAGGTGAATCAGAAACAAGTACCTAGTGTCAGTCCATTAGGTAACCCTCAGAAAAGTGAGAAGAGACAAACACTATAATTTGCAAATAAGGCAAATTATAGTCAGGGAACAGGATTCCACTCTGGGAATTTAGGCTGCCTAAATCAATGTCAACCATAAAGGGGTGGGATAAGGCTACAAAATAATGCCACAAAGATTAAATACCATTTCAAAGTCAAATTTTCCTTAACTCAGCAGTTTTTTGGTTGCTATGAATTTTTGACTATTTTTTAGAGTTCTGAAAAAGTTGGTTCTGACAGTTCGGCTCATTTTCTCACAGTTCTATAAAAGAACAATGGCTGCCTACTGTGCCATTTTACTGACTTGCCCTGCCAAAAGGAAAAAAAATTTATAAGAGTTTTTCACCTAGTAGGAGAGAAGGTACTATAATATTCCATCCACTTCCCAAGACACATGTTCATCAAGCCAAATGAAGTTGGTTCACAAGCCCAGTGATATCCACAGGGTAAGATATCTGTCATAGGTAAGGAACTGAATGGGTGTGCTTGCTTTTTATTGGCAAAACCCCATGAGGGGCTACATAAGCTGCCCTAATGGCAAAGCAAGGAGAGCAAGTTGCAGCAGGAGTTGCATTCCCACAGGTCGCAGCTCATGTCACCATGAGCCAGATTGTACAGGGCAGAGGTAACTGGGCTTACGCTTTTTTGAAAAGTTCCTAACATAAGAAAACTAAAGAGAAAGGCAAACCACCAGAAAGAGTCTAGGTAGTGTGTACTGTTGGAGCAGAAATCAAGAGGAAATCAAAGTGGTCAGCTCAACCGGATAAGTGTGTCAGGAAACATCTTAAGTCTTAAGTTACCCTTTTAAATTAATGTTTTCTAAAGAATCCACTGGAGCATTTATTTAAAGAAAAAGTCAACATCTGGGCACCTGAAGAGGGAACCAATGTCAAATAAGAGCTACACTAGGCAAATGAGATCTTCCTGACACAAATTAGGCCTTTTCTAGCCATAACTCCCAAGGAGAAGAAAGAACAGATAAATGTTCTCCTTCCCCAATGCCTGGTCCCAAGCCTAGATCACGACTGAGGTGGTGTTAGGGCAGGGAATGGAACATACTTTAAAGCTGATGAGAGATTAAAGTTTTTATTTAACTTAAACTGAACTTTTAATGCCCGAAAGTGAACAAGAAAGCTATGTGCTCTGCTCCAGATCTCATCCAAGGACAATGAAGGAAGCTTCAACTGGATTAATTAAAAACAGTGTTATTTCCTGCTTTGTATGTTTCCAAGCCAAGTTAATTCAATATATGGATGACACATAATTAGAAGATGAGTGGCAGAAAAAGAAGGGCAGGAGAAAACAGGAAGTCAGATTCAAACAGACTTAACCCGTTGTTCTATTTTATAAAACAAAAAGAATTGGGGGGAAAAATTAAATTTAAATTTTAGCATCACACACAAATGCATTAAAAAACTTAAGAGTTGAATTGTGTTCTCATAGCACTGCCTTCCCTGCCTTGTTATGCAAGGTGTGAGGGAAGAGTGTAATTATCAGCCCATATGATCCCAGGCTCCTCTCCAGAGAAAGCCTCTTCACTCAGGCCTATGAAATGACCAGCGCAGAGAGGACTCTTGGAGGACTGGTGCTGAGAGTGCTGGGAGTCTGGGAAGGGTGTGCCCTGGACCAGGGGATGTGTGGGAAACCATGTGCTCCTTGATGGTTTCTTTAAACTTAATGCCAGAGAAGCTTCAGCAAACGTCTCTTAGTACATGAGCCAAGTCTAATACTCAACACAAATCTAAAGAGGAAAGGTGAGAAAAGGAAGCTTGAAGTTTACTGGAGTAAAATAAGGCTTGACCCAACTTTGTATCCATAACTCTATAAATATCATCTGGAAATGGGTGAAATGAGGAAGCGACCTTTGTCCCCCTGTCTCAGAGCTCTATCTCACAAAACAGCAGGGGACACCAAGCAGATTGTGCTTGTCTTCTTCCCAAGCAGATCCTGTTTAACCTGGTTAGTACTTGCTGAACACTTGGTTGATGTCTTTTTGGTAATAAAATTGAAATCATTTATTTTCTTGACTGCTTCATAAAATATTCTATGAATTTATTCTAAAGAAGAAAAGGGAAAAAGAGTAATAAATGTGGTGTTGGTTTTTCAATTGTGGTTTTTATTTCCATAAACCTTAGATTACAAGAATGCATGAGATATTTAGACAAATCTTTCCACAATTCCTGTGGCCTTTGGGAGCATAGCATTTGCATGACTTCACCCCCGTGGCTTCCATGTGCTTTCTCAGCAGCTTTGCTTGCAACAGGGAGCAGTCCCACTGGTGCTTGTAGTCATGTGTGTGTGGTGGTGGGGGGGGGGGGGCGGGGGGGTTGGGGGTGTTGTGTATATGTGTGTGAGAGGGAAGCTTAATGCCAGAGAAGCTTCAGCAAATGTCTGGAGGGGGATCAGGAGAAAGAGGGAAATTGTCCTTTCTCATCTTTTCTTGCTTTTTCTCTAGAAAAATCAATTTTGAAAGGGGATTCAAGTTTTTCTACATCACAATATGCTGTTTTCTCAAAGTAACTGTTTTCTTCTTCCTAGATAATTTATTTGGGAATGACAAAGTGTGAGGACCCTAACTGAGAAGAGCAAAGTATCATTTTTTCAATAAGGAAACATGATGGCTTATCTGACCTAGATGAGAAAAACATAAAAAAGATTTAACTATGAGGAAAATGGAACCCAAATTCAAGCTTCTCAATAAGTTAGGTTTCTGTGTTGGGAACAGGCTCTCCAACAGCTTCAGAGTGAAATATTTGGGGGTGTCCTCTGGTCAAGCAAGGCCTTGGAACCAAGCTGGAAAGCCAGAGTCAACCAAACACAAGCACAGACAGAGTGCATAGCAGGTCCTGGGCCACTCGACTCCTACGTTTGTTATAGCTGCTTTCCACTTGTTAGCTACTAATTGAGAAGCACCTGCACAGAAGATTTCAGGGGGCAGCTATATGCACTAACTTAGAGAATGAGTAATATGTTCCTATTCCTTCACAAAACCCACCTGGTGTCATGGTAGAATACAAATGAATTTTGCAGACACCACAATGGCTTTACTCACAGAGGTCATTTCATATTTCTCTGATTTTGCACAGCAACAATGTTGATATCATGATCATCACCGTAAATGACAGCAGATACAAAGGGGTGGTGTGGGTGTTGAGAAAACACAACCTTTACATAGCAGACACTTTGCCATTTTAGTCCCACTTGTACATCCTCTTTATTCCACCTGTGGCAAATAGTGCACTTTGGGAGAAAGAGCACAAAGTTCAGCCAAAATGGACCTTCATTTAAATCCTTTCCTCACCACTCCCTAGTTTTAAATTTTTGGGTAGGTTCTATGGCCTCTCTGTGCTTCAGTTGCCTTATCTATCAGGTAGAGAAAACACCCTATGCCTTACAAGAGTGTTGTGAGGATGAAATGCAGTGATTCATGGCAATGCACTAGTGTAACATGTGGGCATAGGAGGTGGTTCAGTAAATGGAAAGTTAAAAAGGCTCCAGTTGACCCTGAGAACCTGTGTTCTCTAATACAGGTCTATCGTTCTCCTAATCTCCTCATATCTGCAGTGGGCAGAAATGACAGAGAACAAATGACGATGTCTCCACCCAGGGGAAACAGAAGACATTAATGCACAGCAAGGAAACACAAGGCATCCAAAGAGAACTGTTCAGTGTTTTACATTCAGCATGTGGGGCTGTATTAGCTGCAGGAGTGAGGCCTGGTGCCCAGTGTCCCTGTGAGAGTGTGATGCCTACAAGAGAAGATGCACACTCTGATTCACAACAGGAGCTCATGTGCACAACCAGTTTTATGGATGCATATCCATGTACACATTTCCAGCTGATTACAGGCTCTCCCACTTTATCTGCCCCTTATGAGGATTTCTGGGAAATTTTGTTTCTTTCATACAGATTTAACAATAAGCAAAATTGCTTTTTCTATATGTAAATTAATAGCTTAATGGAAAACCTTCAATATATTGTAATATTTTAATGTGACATTAGATTCTGTTTCCATTTTGGAGAGCTTGACCCCAAGGCAAAGGCCCTGTACTCTGAGTTCAGAAGCCATTCACTCATAGCACCCTCTCAGGATTGGTTGAATCTTCTTTCACTGACCATAGGCAGCACACTTGTCTTCTTAAATGAACAATAATCTGGTTAGCGGTGATACACAGCATTGTCAGTATTTTCATTCCATCTGTTTAGCACTTTTAAGTTCAAAGCTAGAAGATTTTAAGAGTCAAAATCTTATAAACTTCAGAATTCTGCATAGTGGTTCTTAAGTTAAGCAGGAGGCAGGGAGGATAAGAAAGTACCCCCACAAAAAGAAAAAACAAACCAATTATCCTTTAAAAGGCCAACACACCTTAAAATTCCCAGTAAAAGCATATGTCCCTTGTACATTTTTTGTAAGAAAGACTTTCTCTGGGGTACTCAGCATATGATCTAGAAATGGATTTTTTTTCTTTGCTAGAAAGTACTAATCCTTTATATATTACAACCAGATCAGATAACTCCCCATGGTTGTGATTCTAACAGTGTTTGAAGTTAACATAGGAAATGATTTAAACAATATCATTTCACAGACCAAGTAAAAACACAAATAGCAGCATGAAAAACCCATCCGAGAGTTTCCTTTTAATAGCAATTGACTAGGAAATAAGATGTGCAACAACCTGCAATGCATAAGGAAGTTACTGTAGGCATGAGTAAAGATAGAGAGCACTCATTTGTCTCCTCCTCAGGAGCAGGGTCAGGAGTGGTAAGCTGAGGAAGCTCTAGGAAAAGTAAGACATGCCTCCACCAAGCATTTTCCAGTTTAGGAACAATTTGTGGTGATTTTCAGATGAGTAACTGACTGATTTTCTTCTTTTCACATGGTTTTGCAATATTGTCAATACACATTAAGGGAGGTCTGTTTGGCATGGTTCTGAGTTTGGTTTTCCTTTGTTAACAACAACTTAATTAATGACAATCAATGTTGGCTGTAATTCCCTCACCATAAATTCAGCTGTAGCATTGGAATTTAGATAAAATAGGAATAAATTCTCATTAAATACAAGAAAGTACAACATGATACCCAGCAATGCAAAGCCTGTAACTACTGGGAGGAAAAATCAATTCATCAAAACATTCCATTAACTGTAATCCTGAAACTTCTACTGTTCTACTACAAGCATACACCTGTAAATGCAGCTCAGTACATAATCAAGTTGCATTTATTCATCTATAACCTCCTTCAGTCTGTGTTCTCAAATAAGTGCAGTGATTTACTTCCAACTGACCAAAGCCTCAATCATTTATTCCTAGGCAGCATGTGATGATATAGCCCTTGGGAAGAGTGCATGACAGGGTCCAGCTCGATGTCATCAGAAGAGCGGAGGACACAGTCATTGGTATGTGCATCTTTCTTTTTGGCTTTTGTGTCTTTCCTCAACTGTGTTTATTTCAGGATGTCTGTGTCTACCTGGCTCAATGAATCCTGTACCAAGGACATAGCTCAGGGCCGTGACCACCACAAGGGCTAATGCACCAGATGAGCTGGTCGGAGCCCTGATGGAGGTGGCCAGCTCTGGGGATTGCTTCACCTCAGGCTCACCTGTCTGGACTTCAGAGTCTCCACCTACTATGTGTGGAGTGAGTGTTGCATGATCTCTGAGCTCCAATGTCTGGGAAAATACTGTTCTGCTTGACAAACAAAGCCACCACAGATTTCCCTTGCCCAATCTGGATATTAGGGCTGGTTGTACTAATGTACAGAAATCCTTATAATAGAGGAATGAGGGGATTAAAATAGCTACAGACACCCTGTGGAGACAAATTTTTGCTCTAAATTCCATCCCTCATTCAAAGACTATTACCTCTGTCTTTGTTTTTCCCTCTATTTTTATAACTGTAGCTTGGCCCAGATATTTAAGGCTCAGAGATAGTTTACAGCAGGCAATCAGGCTGATATCATAGATCCAGGTGGAAATTGAGGCACAGATCCTGGTTAAGGAAGTAAAAAGGGCCCAATAGATCATTCCGGATATAGTATTGCAAGCTGTTTCCACTAGGCCTTCCCCTCAAGGTCATTGATTTAAACCATGTATTCCTGAAATTTTAAAACAGATCCTCCAAATGTCTTCTTCATAGACACAAGCTGGGATGCCAGCTTGGAATTATTTGTTTGTGACAACAAAGTGGTGAGTCATATTTCTGTGCTTTCTAAACCATCATCTACCTGTCATGTCAGTGTGATTTCAGTAAATTCTCTTTGACTGCAATCAAAAGAAACTGACTTGGCTAACCTCAAGTAAATGTATCCACAGAAGCAGCTCAAACTGGTCCTATCCTGTTTCTAACAAGACCTGGAACCAAGGTTTACAAGTAACACTTGTGAACCCCCATGGAATCAAAAGACCAGGAGATGCTGTCTTAGACCACACTGAATCCGAATGCCAGAATCCTTTCAGAAATGAAGGTTTCGTTGTCCAAGAAGGCCTGGTGCTGAAACCCTTTTAAAACTTGCCCTAAACCCTGGGGAGACAGATTGGAGCTTTGCTTCCTTTCTCCTTGCCAGTCAGTTTTATAATAAAAGCCTTTTACCCCTCAAAAACCAGTACCATCGTATCAGCTTCTGTGTACATTGGGCAGCAAGCTCTTGTTCAGTAACATAAGTAGCAATTTATTAGAAAGATATGATGTAGCTCATAAAATCTAGGGAAAATAGGAAGAGCAAGGCCAAGGTATCTTGGTTAATTAAATTATGTTGCTAATTATAACCTAAATCAGGAAGCAAGTGAAGCTTTTCCTGCTATCTTTATCATGATGAGACAACAGCTTTTTCTTCACATACCTGGACATGTCTTTTAAAAAGCAAAGCTCTTGGCCTTTGCAGTGTACGTACACAGCACCTGCCACATAAGCATGTGTAAGAGCCTTAAGTACAAATCGCAAACCCCAAAAAAGTAAAGCAACTGATCTATGCCAGCCATCTGTCTCTTCCCTGCTTTCTCACTTGCCACGAAGGCCTTGGCACTGTGAGATCACTCTGTGATGTTGGCCTCGAGGATGTTCAGGCTTGAAGAAGCTAGCCTCCATACATACAGGCTACGATACTTCTAACCACATAATGTAGAAATGTGTAAGTGGTACAACTGGCCCCTGATGTATCTACATCTGTACCAATGAGGAATTAATCAACTTGCTCCACCCCATAGAGTGTACTCTTCCAGGACAAACTACCTTAAGTCTGTAACAGGGGAGTAGTCAGAAAACACCAACACCTCTTTGGATACAGATATGGTGATGAGAAACTATGCAGTATTAAATTTCCCTCAGTAAAATAGGCTTTGGCAGAATATTGTAAAAGATAAAAACATTAGGTTTGAAGCCACACCCTGACAAATGATACGATTTTAGGCAAGTCACTCAATAGCCCTTCATTGCGCTGTTGTCAGACTTAGATGAGCTATTATTTACAATGTTCAGCATAAATGCCAGAATAAAGAGGAACTGGTACTAAAAGAGCATAGAAATGAAAAAGATTTAATATGCTTTCCCAATTTTTCTATCTGCTGCAATTCAGAATAAAGATGCTACTTTAGTATACTAGCATTGTGTCTATGGAAGGAAAAGAAATAGCTGATGAAAAAAAAGCAAGAGAAAGGATGACAGACCATCTAGAAAGAGAGCAAGCAGATAAATGAGGCAGTGGGGACTCAAGGAAACCTGGGATGAAGCAGGCATGTAGGGAGGGTTGTGTGGCCAGAGAAGACCAACAGATTACACATATCCAACATTCCCCTGAGAATCAGTACAGTCTAATGCAGCATGGGTGGCTTTTTAAAAGTGAAATCTGCCCTAGTTGGTTTGGCTCAGTGGAGAGAGTGTGGGCCTGCAGATTGAAGAGTCCTAGGTTTGATTCTGGCCAAGAACACATGCCTGGGTTGTGGGCTTGATCCCCAGTAGGGGGCGTGCAGGAGGCAGCTGATGAATGATTCTCTCTCATCATTGATGTTTCTATTGCTCTCTTCCTCTCCCTTCCTCTCTAAAATAAATAAAATATATATTTTTAAGTGAAATTTCTTTCCTTAAGGAGTTTAAAACTCAACTAACATTTTTTGTAAGTTGTTGAATGTTGTGTAGCTCCCAAGCATGATGTTTTCAAGCTGCCTTCCTCTACCCTTGCCATTCTTGGTGCCTTCCAACCATCCCATAATCTTTTGCAAGAAGCTACCCAGGGCACCCCCTGGGATTTGGAGAAATCTGACACCATGCCCTCCTCTGGGAGCTAGCCCTGAGTCATCTACACCAAGTTCAAATCCTCATCTCCCTTGTCAGTGGTTCTAGAACTCCACCTGCAGCTGGTCAGCCTCAGCTTCCAAGTGGATGGGAAGCTCCCGTGAGAAAGCTGCTGTCCCCTGTGTTGCTGCCATTTGGGGGTCAACCATAAAGAAATAGAGCCACCATCCTGGGACTTGCCTTCCTTTTGGTCTTTCAGAGACAGGAGATATGCCTTTCTTTACTGTTCAAACTACTTTGCAGTGGGCTTTCACCTACTTGAAACCAAATGCATCCTACAAGGTCCACATTGGAGAATGTACTATAAACGTTTCCAGCCCCAGTTCTGCCACTAAATGAGTTCACTGAGTGCCTTGTTTGCCATCCACAATAGGAAGAGGCATCTCTGTGCTTCCAGAGTCCGTATGGACCTTCATCTTTTCAAATGTCAGTCTCTATGGTTCTTCCATAGAAAATTGGACCCCTGGGATCCAGTCTTCTAAGACATCTCTCTTTCTCCAAGATCAGGAATAAAAAGTGGGATACAAATTATGTACAGTAGAGATAGCAGAAGAAAAAAATTACATGACTTAGTTAACTGGTTAAAAGAATTCAGCTAATTTCTGTATGTTTCCAGTTATTGTTTCCCTTTAATCCTTGGAGTCACCATACTTCTGGGCTGGGCTGTTCTAAAGACCAGAGTTGAGTCATTTTCTTTAAATCACTTAAAATAAGGCCTTCCACACATGAGAGTCCCAGATACTCTCAGACTTGAACTCTATTGAATACTCATTTGAAGATACAACCTCTTCAACTCAGGCGCCCCTATTTCAACCATGCTGTGGCTGCTTTCTCTTTGTTTGTGGGTTCTGTCCATTCCCTTTTTAACTCCCTCTCTCCCCAGGAAGGACCCTTTGTTCTTCACATCAATAACCCTGGATATGATGCCCCTCCTAAAGCCCCAAACAAGTTTATATCTATGGATAGATATGCTGTGTCATCACTGCAGAGATTAACAAGATAAAGAATAGGGGTCTCTGCACTTGGGGGACTTACAGTCCAGCAGGGGATCCAGGATAAAAATCACTTCAACATGAGTCAGTGTCAGACACTGTCATGGAAGAGATCCAAATAAAATGCTAAACGATTTTGGGAGGGATAAGATTTTCAGTTGGGGGAATTCTGAATAAAAGTTGCTAGTAAGACATGGAATTTAAGCTCGGTTATAGAGGCCAGAGAGACTTTGAATTGCAAGTGATGGTGGTAAGGGAATGATGTGGTAGACAAAAAGAAAAGTGGCAGGAAAGGTGGAGCGTGCACTAGACAAGGCAGTTAATGGAGAGTGGCCATAAGGACAGGAAGTACATTAAAGGAAGCTAGGAAGCCAGGTGGGGCCCAAGTGGTGAGCAGTTTTGTATCCAAATTAGAAAAAATAATTTAATCTGGTGGATGATAGGAAATCATCTCTCTATCATAGCAGTTAACACACTGTTTATTAGTTTGGCATTTGAAGTAGATTGTGAGATCCATAAGGACCTCCAGGCTCTCTTTTCTCTGCAATTGCAGCACTTATCCCTGTGTGTGGCCTATGGCAGGTTCTCAATACATGGTTGATGAATGAATACTGGAATTGATCAGATCTCTGCTGTGTGCAACCTAATCCAGCAGCAGGGAGAGATTGTATCACAGTGACAATGATGGCAGATCTGAAGAAGTTAAAAGTAGTTGGGAATTCAGAACCATAGAGAATGATGAAGGAGAACAAAAAGGGGGAAATGGATTAGAAATTGTGAAAGAAGAAGCAAGGGGTTTGAATGAAATGTAAAAATTAAACATGAAAGGAAACTTAAACCGATGCTAAGTGTTTGCTGTGGAACAAGCATGTCAGTCCTGGGTGCTTGGAACTTTGCTCCTGGTAGGTTCTCACCCCCATCAGGGCAGACTGGACTGTTCCCCCTCCTCCTGTATTGCCAACACCAAAACATAGACTACTGGGCTCTCAACAGTATTTGAACAAACAAATAAGTGAATATCCTCTTTGTAATACTTTGGTAGAGCCGTAGCCCTCTCTTAGTTGCAGAATACTTGCACATTGGTTAGGAAAAAGAATTTAAGGGATTAAAAGGCAAAACACACTTTGTGACATCCAAGGCAGTGTTAGCACAGAGAAGTTAAGAGAAATCAGACCTGAAGAATGAATGGTTTGTTAGACGAGTTGAAAAGGATCCTACATATTCTGGGTGTTTTAACATCTTATTGAAATTATTGTGGAAATTTTTTTTAAGTCTGCCAAGTACGTCACTCTAGCTGCCAGCCATCTGCTATGACACCACAAATTTTCTAATTCCCAGGTGCTCCCGGCGGACAAGAAAGTGCTGAGGCGTGCACAGGGCCGGCTCTATAAATTTCCATTCGGTCTGACAGAGGCGTGGGGAGCGACAGAGTGGCCACAAACAGCTCCTTTCCTGCAAAGGTCTCAAGATCGCAGCTGCAATGTGGCCTGCAAGAGTGGGTGCTCCGGTGGAGGATGGAGGGTGAGAGAGATGGAGTCTGTGAACAGAGAGGCCTAAGCCACGGAGGCAGGAACCCGCCTGGGAGCCACTTGGAAAGGATCTCATAAAAGTGCCATTTGTTAGGAGGCAGGAGGAAGTGGAGGCAACTTTGGCACACGTGGCCAAGGTGCTAAATTAACTGTTAACACAAATAATCAAAGTGCAAGACCTATCCAGCACTGGCGCCAGCAAAGCGCAGAGGAGGGGTAAGGGGTGGGTGGTGTCAGTGGGGTGTCGTCTGGAGAAGGAGGACAGGAGGGGTGGGGAGGTGGACTGCCCCGGGGGGTGGGAGGATGGAGACTGGGAGGAATTGGTGGGGGCCTCACCCAGGGACCCAGGGCAGGGGGAGGCAGTGGGGGATGTACCAGCACCCGAAGAAGGGTGTGTGCTGTAGTTCTTACCTGCTGACAGCCACTCTCTGAGGCCCAGTGCAAAGATGGTGAGCCTTAATGTCAGTGAGACCAGTGCACAAAGAAGCAAGAGGAAGGGGTGGTGCAGGGAGAGAGACTGGTTACCAGTAAGGCTTGGTGACTGGCCAGGCCTTCACAGGCCTGCTCAGACTATGGGGTACAGAAACTTCTGGGGCAGCTCCCCAGGGAGAGTCCCGGCAAGGAAAGCATTCCAAATCTGCTTTGTGGGGTAGGTACTCCTTGTTTCCACCAGTAGGAAGGTTGGAACATTTTACCACAAACTCTTTCACATGCCATCTCTGCAGCCCAAGACCATTATCTTCGATGTGTAGACAGAAATTTAGTGAGTGCACATAACGCAGGCCTGCTCAGTGTGGGCCTCCTAACCCCTGTCCTGCCAGGGGCCCTGGGTGCCCAGTCAGGTGACATCTACACTGTAAAGAAATGGCATGGCCCTGCCAAGTTGCTCAGTGGTTAGAGTTCAGCCTGCACATGAAGCGTCATGGGTTCAATTCCTCATCAAGGACACATACCTGGGTCCCAGGTTCACCCCTGGCTCCAATGAGAGTGCATGTGGGAGGCAACCAATGGTTGTGTGTATCTGTCTCTCTTCCCCTCCCTTTCCCCCACCTTCCTCCCTTCACCATTTCTAAAAAACTCAGGGGAAAAAAAGATATTCTCCTGAGTATTACAACAACATAAAGAGAAGTGGGACGGAATAAAAACACTACAAGGTGGGCGAGGAGACCCAAGCAATGACTAGTGTTTTGGGGTGGCCTTCCTAGGGTCCTGGAATTAAGAGAGGCTACTTCCTAGAAAGAGCTCTCTTTTGAGAAGATTTTTATACATGCCTTCTTGAGTAAGGTGTCCTCATTCTTCTGTATCTCCAAGAATCAAAGCAAGGTATAATCAGAATTAGTACAACAAATAAACTGCAAAAACATAACAGTGGGAGAGGCAAACTGTCCAGCAGCACAAGGGCAGACCCCGGATCTGTGAGACAGCCACCCTCCATGCCTCAGGGAGAACCCAGTCATGCCCTTATGGAGCCACAGCAACTTAAAAAAGCTGAACATAAGGCTAAATTGGGCAACTGGCATAATTTAGTTTTTATACTAAATTATGTTTTTAGTTTTTAAAAACTAGATTTAACTTTACTGCATTTATGTCCAACATATATGTTTATACAGACACAGTCAGTGAAAAACAGAAATTCCCTCTTTGAAAAGATATTAAAATTATGAGTTGGTGATTAAGGAAACTATAACCATGCTAGTTAAATTCCCATAAAATGTTTTAATATGAAAGGAAGACTGCAGAATTTTTCCTTCGCTATGTCCTTGAATACTCAGAAACACTCTGTGAGTTAGGTGTGCGAATGAGTCCCACACCTCACACCTGAGGACCCCAGGTATGAGGGTCAGCAGTGCAGCCATGGCTAGCCAGTCAGTGGGTGTGATTTGAACCCAAAGCTATATCTGGAGGCTACACCATCCCAGAAGGTGACATCCAGAAAGGTAGCAAGAATATGAAATCCCTCTGTACTCATTCATTCAACAAACATTTATTGAGCTCCTACCGTGTACCTGAGTCAGGAGCTAGGACCCAAGCAGGAAAAGCAAAGAGGTTAGATTCCTCTCTAGCAGAGCGGCCAGGCCTTCCTGTGGAGCAGGGAGAGGGGCATGAAATGAGCGACTCAAAAACGACTGCCTAATTACAGATTGTGACTATGGAGTCCTGGAAGCATGGTGTTGAGACAGGTGCTCTCCCACCTCCAATGGAAGAGGACAGGGATCTCAGTTTCCTCACAGCACTCATCCTAGTGATGAGGCCACTGCCAGAAATAGCCACAACTCCATGTAGGGAGCACGGCTATGTGCCAAGCCGCTATGGGAGCACCTCCAGAGATTGTTTGTTCCTACCAGTCATCCCATGGCTGAGGCTCTGTTGTTTTACCCATTTTACAGATGAGGAAATAGATGTAGAGAAATTAAGGTCTCACAGGACATGGTAGAGCCCAGTTCTAAAATCCAGTCAGATATTGTGGTTGTTTTGTATGTTTTTTTAAGCTTGCTTTCTTCTTCTGTACATCCCAGAATATAAAATAGAAAAGAATACAGCTAATGTCCTTGCTATGCTTTTATTACAATAGTAAGAACATGACCCTAAGGGTGCACCATATAAGCACAGGGTATATTCCAGGGCACACAGCAGAGTGACCAGTAATGGGGCTGGGGACACAGGCCACTTGCTCTGCCCTGGATCTGCACTGTTTCTCTAAACACAGACAGGGCTGTGGACTTATGTAGGCTGCTGATACCAATAACGATGGTAACAGCACCATGCCCTCCCCATGGCCACCTCATGTAATCCTCAGAGCAATCGTGGGGTATGAGGCACTATGCCCTTTTTAGAAAGGAAGAAACTGAGGTGTCAAAAGCTTCTGTACCTCACACAGTTAAGGCCCAAGAATCAGAACTTGGGTCTGTAGACCTCCAAAGCCTGTGCTTTGGCCCTGCTAGTACATGACTCCTCCACAAAATGAAGTCATTGAGAACTAGAAGTCTCCATTCCAGTTCTCGGGTGCAGTAATTACAGGGTGAAAAAGGCTATGAATTTGGTTTCTTGTTTAAAGAAAAAAAAAAGCTGTGTAACTAGGTCAGGTAAACAAAATTATATTTGTACTAACTTGGTCTAACTCTGAAGATTTATAATGGAACATCTGAACTCAGTTGGGGAAGGGCTGAGTTTTTATAATTGTGTTCCAGTTCACAATGCAGATTGACTTGAGCACATAGGCAGCCTACAAGGTCCCACTTAGCCTGCCCAGTGATGGTTTGGTGACACCTACCCTGACAGCTCCCAATGATAGCCAACTCTGACAGGAGCCTCTGATATTCTTTCTATTTGCAATTGGCAAGACTTTGGTAGTTTTACGTGTTCAGAACTATTCATAGGAGGAATAGAAACCCTTAAAGATAGAATTTCAAATGCCAGGAATGGAGAAGGTTTCATCTGCTCCCAGTAAAACAATTTAATATTCCTCATAATTAGAAGAACGCCCCGATCTAGAAAAGCAAATTTCCAATAAATCAAATTGACTTAGCACAGTGGGCTGCACTCTTGCCAGCGGTGTCCTTGGGCATACCCTCAGGCCACTGAGACAACCCAGCACCTGTCAGGCCATGGCTCCACACCTATAGGGTTTTAAATGGGACATTTTTCGTCTCTAGCAGAGATGATGAAGTGTGCTGGAGTCAGCAGAGAGCTTCTTTTAAAAATCAAAAACAAAAATTATTTTTCCCCTTGGAGCATGGTGTTAGACCCTCCCATATTCTAAGGACAGTTCTCTAACAATCTCAGAGTATCTCCAAGTGAATGACTCTTACCACCACTGCATTCACCTAGACCAGTGGTCAGCAAACTGCAGCTCTGTTGACTAACAAGTTTGCCTACCACTGGGATAGGGGTTTAATCACAAGGAACAACAGCCTGTAATTATTGGAATCGAGAGACTAAGTCAGTGGTTGGCAAAGTCATTAATCAACAGAGCAGCAAACCACGGCTCTCGAGCCTAATGTGGAGAGCCATAGCCATTCCTTGAGACTGGATTTGGTGAAGAATGAACATATTGGGTCTGCCGCAAAGGCAGCTCTGGCTAGAGAAACACCAGCACCTGGCTCCACCTGCTCTCCAACAAAACTGTTCAGTGGGTTGCTCTGTTCCTCCCTGCCCTCTGTGCCATTCCTTTCCATGGCATCTCTTTTTTGTTGAAGTTTCCCAGGCTACCTATGGTGTGGATTGCAACCATCCCTTTTCCCAAAAGGATGCCAGTTATGCTCCCATAGTACTTGGTATGAGCCTTCATTAGAGAACTTGTCGCATCTCATGTATTGCCTTCCATGTTTTTATTTGCAATGCAGTATGAGTTCCTGTAACATAAATGACAATCTTCTGTTTTCATGTGCAGCATCACCATCTACTGCACAGGCTCTGAGGAGTAGCAGGCATGTCTTTACACCTCTGCTCTCACCAAGAAGTGGCAGGCTCACTGCTAGAAATGGCAAAGGATCATTTTGAGCAAACTCTTAAGACCAATAAGAGGTCTGTAAGCAAAATCATAAATAGTAAATGCCCCTACAAACAGCACCTTGTGTTTGCCATAAAATACCAAGCTGCATTGTAGAATACACAAAGATATAGCATATAAATAACACCTGGTCATTTCATTAGAATTTTAAGAGGACAAAATTTATATATTGTATTCCTTGCAGGTAGGATTTGTGTCTTATTTACTTTCTTCCGCCCCTCCCCCTCAGCTCCCCTCCCCCCCCCCTGCAATAGAAATATGATAGGCACTCATTAAGAAATGAATGAGTGCCAAAACTGGTTTGACTCAGTGGATAGAGCATCGGTCTGCAGACTGAAAGGTCCCAGGTTCGATTCCATGTACCAATAGGGGGCGTGCAAGAGGTGGCTGATCGATGTCTCTATCTCATCGATGTTTCTAACTCTTTGTCCCTCTCCCTTCCTCTATGTAAAAAATCAATAAAATACATTAAAAAAAAGAAATGAATGAGTGAATGAATGAATAACAACTGGTAATGGAGGAGATGAAAAATGAAAAAAAAATAATATTGGTTAAAGCATTAAATTAATAAATAGAAACTCATTTCAGGCTTTTAAATTTTTAATTAAATAACATAGCCACAGCAAATTGAAAGTTAAAAAAAAAACACAAAAAAAAAAAAAACTCTGAGGAGCTATATTGCTTTTAACAAGATTATTTAAAATATTTTATTGTAGTTCTATTTATGAGTCCAACATCCTTAGCATTTAGCATGGCTTTTCCTCTGCATGCTTCCATTTCTGTACAAGTGAAAAGTCTGGATCATCTAAACTTGATGCCTCTTAGAAATTTTAGAGGGTCAAAAACTAATAATAGTAAGGTGAAATGATCTGATTTTTTTTTTTAGAAACATGTCTTGGAGGGCATTACAGGTAACCTTCTACTAGTAATAAGACAAATGAGAACTGGTGAAAGGTGGGAGGAAAGTGCAAGCAATTAAAGAATTTTTTAAGTTCTTACAAAAAATATGGTTTCCTTGATGTAAACAAGTAGCCCAAGCTACTTGTTTGCAGTACAGTGGTACCTTGAGATACAAGTGCCCTAACATACAAGATTTTTGAGATACGAGCCATCGAGTGAGCGATTTTTGCTTTGAAATACGAGCAACATTTGAGATAGGAATAATCGCGAGGATCGGCCAGCTGCACACGACCCACCAGTTTACCGCGACTCGACCGTCTCATAGTTTCCCACGCCTCAAGGTTATGGAACGAATTAAACTCGTATCTCGAGGTACCACTGTACTGGAGAAAATATGTAACTTATTTTTATTAGAGAAAGTTTTTTAATATAAAAATGTTTTTATACAAAAAAAACAGCATAGCAAGATTATCTGTTCTTTGTTTTTTGTTTGTTTGACATTTAACAAACATTTATTTGGAACTCTGAAGAATAATTTTTTTCAGAATAACATTGTGTTATCAAGGAAGTTAAGGTATCCCTTTCCCCAATGAGTGCTGGGGGTGAAGTCCTTACAATATTTTAAGACAAGAATTTTCTGAGACTTACCCAGGAGGATATATTTGCATGGAATTACATCCCTGGGTTTCCAAAGTCCCATTTCCCTTAATCTAGTCCTGCAGTAAGTGCAATTGGGGTTTCAGCAGAACTAAAAGCCAACCCAGTGTCCAGAGTTCTCATTCCATGCTATAGCTGGTTCCAGTTCAGCATCAGACTAGTTGCAGTCCATTAGTCCATTGTATGTGAGCCATGTGAGCAAATGCAAAAGAAGCACAACATGCCAAGAGCACAAAAGAAACCAAGAGTACAAGAAAGCAAGTTCCTTTGTTCAGGGAATTAAGTATCCCAAATTTCACCCCTCTCAGCGGCCATGCCTATTCTGGTCAATGATCTGTTCACAGGTGTAATTGACAGACAAGTACCTTCCCTAGTATTCCACCCCCCGACACACACACCCCCACCCCCCGCCAACTTCACTGGGCATACACCTCCCCCTGCCAGGTCCCTTCCTCCAGTGATCTGCTGGGAATAGAACAGTGGCTTCCTGGGAAATATAAAGCTTAGCTTCCTGGAGAAGTTGCTCAAATGAGATGCCTATAATATTTGGCCTTCCCTTTGCTCCTTTCCTGTTATTAATAACTAGGTTAATTGAAATGGTATCTATTATAGAGATCCAAATATTTATGAAATGAATGGATTAGTATTATTATTATAAGCTACCAAAATCTAAAAGAATCACTATCCCTAAAAGAATATGTTCTGTTGTATAAAATCTTTCTTAAGGATAATATGATTTATTTTAAGTTACTCTCGTTAAGGCACATAGCTTAGCCTTTTCTAACTTTGTTTTTAATTAATTTAATTTTTCCATCACCATTTATTCCCTCTTACTCTCTTCCACCTTCAACCCTCTCTGCAATCATGTCATGTCCATGAGTTATCTCTCTCTTTTTTTCTTTTTTGCTCAATCCCTCCATTCTCCCTCAATTCCTCATCCCCCATCAGAGCTGTCTGCCTGCTTTCTATCTATGAGTTTCCTTTATTTTGCTTAGAAATTCAATTTGTTCATTAAATTCCACATGTGAGTAAAATTAAATGGTACTTACCTTTCTTTATCTGACTAGCTTATTTCATTTAGCATAATGCTATCCAGTTTCACCCATGCTATTGCAAAGGGTAAAATTTTCTGCCATTTTACTGAAGAGTAGTATTCCATACATTTACTAATGGACAGTTGAGCTGCTTTCAAATATTGCCTATTATAAATAATTAGAGGACTGGTGCACAAAATTCATGCATGGGGGGCAAGGAGAGGTGTCCTTAACCCAGCCTGCACCCTATCCAATATGGGACCCCTTGAGCGATGTCTGACTAACTGTTTAGGCCCAATCTACCAGGATCAGACCTAAACGGGCAGTCGGACATCCCTCTCACAATCCAGAATTGCTGGCTCCCAACTGCTTGCCTGCCTGCCTTCCTGATAACCCCTAACCACTTTTGCCTGCCAGCCTGATCACCCCCTAACCACTTCCCTGCCAGCCTGATTAATGCCTAACTGCTCCCCTGTCACCCTGTTTGCTGCTAAATGCCCTCCCCAGCAGACTTGGTCACCCCTTACTGCTCTCCCCTGAAGGCCTAGGTCCCCCCAAACTGCCCTTCCCTGCAGGCCCAGTTGCCCCCAACTTCCCTCCTTTGCCAGCCTGGTCATCCCTAACTGCCCTCCCCTGCAGGCTTGATTGCCCCCAATTGCCCTCTATTGCCCCCTTGTCTCTCCCAACTGTCCTCCCCTGCTGGCCTGATCATCCACAACTGCTCTCCCTTGCAGGCCATCTTGTGGTGGCCATCTCGTGTCTTCATAGGGTCAACCATCTTTGAGCACATGGGGGCAGTCATCTTGTGTGTTGGAGTGACGGTCAATCTGCATATTACTCTTTTATTAGATAGGATAGAGGCCTGGTGCATGGGTGGGGGCCAGCTGGTTTGCCCTGAAGAGTGTCCTGGATCAGGGTGGGGGTTTCCTTGGGGCATGGGGCGGTCTGTGATGGTTTGCAGGCTGGCCATGCCCCCCAGAGACCCAGGTATATGGGATTTATTTATCTTCTACAATTGAAACTTTGTAGCCTGGAACGGAGCCAAGCCTCTCCTGCTGGCTGGTGGCCATAGCCATTTCTGTTGGGATTTATTTAACTTCTGTAATTGCAACTTTGTAGCCTTAAGTGGAGACCAAGGCAGGCCAGGGCTCCAGAAAGTTTGGCTTTCTCCATCACCAGGGACAACTCTAGCCTCCTGCTCTCTCCAGTTCTATGGCTGCTGCCATTTTTGTTGGAATTTATTTATCTTCTATAACTGAAACTTTGTAGCATTGAGTGGAGGCCTGGGCCAGCCAGGGTGTGGGGAAAGCTTGGTTTCCTCCATCTCTGGGAAAACCCAAGCCTGCCTCTCTCTCTCTCTCTCTCTCTCTCTCTCTCTCTCTCTCTCTCTCTCTCATATATATATATATATATATATATATATATATATATATATATTATTGATTTTCTACAGAGAGGAAGGGAGAAGGATAGAGTTAGAAACATTAATGAGAGACATCGATCAGCTGCCTCTTGCACTCCCCCCACTGGGGATGTGCTCACAACCAAGGTACATGCCTTTGACCGGAATCAAACTTGGGACCTTTCAGTCTGCAGACCGATGCTCTATCCATTGAGCCAAACTGGTTTCAGCCCAAGCTCCTCCCTCTTGCTCACTCTGTGGCAGTAGCCATCTTGGTTGGGGTTAATTTGCATACTTGCTCCTGATTGGCTGGTGGGACTGGCTTGCAGTGTAGCAGAGGTACAGTCAATTTGCATATTACTCTTTTATTAGATAGGATGCTGCCATGAACATAGGGGTACATATATTCCTTTAATCAGTGTTTTGAGTTTCTTCAGAAAAATTCCCAGAAATGGAATCACTGAATCATAAGGCAGTTCCATTTTTTATTTTTTGAGATAACTCCATATTACTTTCCACAGTGGCTGCACAAATTCGTATTCCCACCAACAGTGCACAAGGGTTCTCTTTTATTCACATCCTCCCCAACATTTATTGTTTGTTGATGATAAGCCATTCTGACAGGTGTGAGGTAAAATCCCATTGTGGTTTTCATTTTCAATTCTCAGATGATCAGCGACATTGAGCATCTTTTCATATGTCTACTGGTCATCTGTATGTCCTTTTTGGAGAAGTGTCTATTTAGGTCCTTTGCAGATTTTTTAATTGGACTATTTGTTTTTTGGTGTTAAGTTTTATAAATTCTTTATAAATTTTAGATATTAATCCATTATCAGATGTATCATTTGCAAATATGTTCCCCCATTCAGTGGGTTCTCTTTTCATTTTGTTCATGGTTTCCTTTGCTAAAAAAAAAAAAAAAAAAAAAAAAAACCAAAAACTTTAGATTAATTTAGTCCCATTTGTTTATTTTTCTTTTGTTTTCCTTGCCCAAGGAGACATATCAGAAAAAAATGTTGCTATGAGCAATGCCCAAGATTATGCTGCCTATGTTTTCTTCTGGTATTTTTATTGTTTTGATTCTAACACTTAAGTGTTTAATTCATTTTAAGTTTATTCTTGTGTGCAGTGTAAGAAGGTGGTCTAGTTTCATTTTTTTGCACATATTGGTAATTTTCTCAACAGCATTTATTGTATAGACCAGTGGTTGGCAAACTCATTAGTCAACCGAGTGGCAAATCACAGCTCGTGAGCTACATGTGGCTCGCGAGCCACAGTTTGCTGAGCAAGGGTATAGACTATCTTTAGTCCAGTGTTTGTTTTTGTTTCTTTTGTCAAATATTTATTGACTATAAAGGCATAGATTTATTTCTGGGCTCTCTATTCTGTTCCATTGATCCATATGTCTATTTTTCTGTTTGATTGTTTGTTTGTTTGTTAAGACTTACCAAAGGATATATTTTTCCATTGATTTTTAGAGAGAATGGAATGGAGGGGAAAAGAAAGAGAAAGAGAAACATTGATGGAAGAGAGACACATCAATTCATTGCCTCCCGTACACTCCCTGACCAGGGCCAACCTAGGTACATGTATGCGCTTGACTAGAATCAAACCTGAAACCCTTCAGTCCACAGGCTGAAGATCTATCCATTGATATAAACTAGAGCTCTATGTCTGTTTTTATGCTAGTAGCATGCTATTTTGATTACTATAGCCTTGTCATACATTGTAGTATAATTGCTCCAACTTTGTTTTTCTTTCTCAAAAATTATTGCTATTCAGGACTTTTTGTAGCTCTGTATATATAAATTTTTGAAATATTTTTTTCTAGTTCTGTGAAATACATCATTGGTATCTTGATAGGAATTGCATTGAATCTGTGCTTTGTTGATTTGGGTAGTAAGGACATTTTAATGATATTAAGTGTTCGTATCCATGAACATGGTATATGCTTTCACTTATTTTTATCTCCCTCAGTTTCTTTCTTCAGTGTCTTATCATTTTATGAGTACAGGTCTTTTACATCTTTGGTTAAATTTCTTCCTAGATATTTTTTTTGAAGCAACTGTGAATGGGATTTTTATATCCATATCCCTTTCTTATAGTTCATTATTGGTGTATAAAAATGAAGCAGCTCCTAAGCTGATCCATAGAAACTGTGAAAAAATATATGTTTTTGTCTTAATTTGTTTAAAAATTTTATAAAAAGAAAGCTCTAAAAACGTCATTGTACTTGAGACTTCTCCAATCTTAGCCAAGTTTTTTCTGTGATTTTGCCTTTGTTGGTGTTGGAGAGCATCAGAATTTCACTACTAAAATCACTAAAGTTTTCAAAGAGCTTAGAAAACTAATCTACTTGAAATTGATATAATTTGTTTCCCTTTTGCTCTACACAATTGATAACAATCAATTTCAGATGTAGACTCCACTTCTGTTACCACATGTTTTAAGATAACAAACCCTTTCTCTCCATTTATTGTTTAACTTAAAGAAAAACACAGGGGGGAAAATTGCAGCAGAACAGACAGACGTGTCTCGAGCCTTGTCCCTGAGCAGACAAAAAGAACAACTGAGGGTCGCACTGGGAGGGTTTGTTGGTGAGTTAAGGGACACCTATACTCCAAGAGAAGGTGGGGGACTGTTGGATAGGGCTCCCCTGACCGGGCATCTCCCACTGCTGCTGGGTTTTTCTCCTGGAGCCACCAGCTCGGACATGGAGACCACACCATCTTAAAAGGGAAAGTGGATGTCACTGGAAGCCTGAAAATCTACAACTGTGGAAACCACTGAACAGCTGTGAGCCCCAGAATACCGGTCCCCAATTGGCGCAAACACTCAGATTCAGAGGAGTGCTACACTCCACATGGAAAGGTCAGATTTTACCTGGGATAAGGAGAGAGAACTACATAACCAGACATTTGGAGAGGAGAGACCATGGGGAAACAAAGAAACAGTCCGCATATGAAAGCAAGCTTCACCAGAAAAGGAAGTAAACGAAATGGAGATAAAATACCTGCCAGAGAAAGGATTGAGAGAAATGGTCATAAGGTGGCTGAAAAGAATGGAAGACAAATTTGACAATATGAGTAAGAACTGAGAGGAAATGAAGAAGAAATGAAAAATGACATTGCTGCTATAAAGAACTCAATAGAAAGCATCAAAAGTAGACTAGAAGAAGCAGAGGATTGCATCAGTGAGTTAGAAGACAAGGTAGCAAAAAATACCCAAATAGAACAGCTTCTAGGAAAAAAAATTAAAAAGCAGGAGGAGAGAATACAAGAAATTTGGGGCAACATGAAATAAAACATCTACATAATAGGAATTCCAGAAGGAGAGGAAACTGATCAAGGAATAGAAAACCTGTTTGAAGAAATAATGACAGAAAACTTCCCTAATATAGGGAAGAAAAAACCCACATAAATCCAAGAAGCTCACAGAGTCCCTGGCAAAATGAACCTCAAAAGACCACCACCAAGGGACATTATAAATTGGCAATCACCAACAGCAAAGTAAGAATTTTAAAAGTGGCCAGAGAGACAGAAAGTTATCTACAAAAGAACCCCCATCAGACTAGCAACTGATTTCTCAACAGAAACACATCAGGCCAGAAGGAAATGGAATGAAATATATGAAGTTATGCAAAAGAAGGGTCTAAATCTAAGAATACAATACCCAGCAAGGCTATCAATAAAAATTGAGGGTGAAATCAGGAGCTTCAGACAACAAAAGGGACAAAGGGAGTTTACCAAGAAACCAGGAATGCAAGAAATGCTATAAAAAAGAAAAATGGCTATAAAAAAGAAAAAGAAAAGAAATGGGAAGCAAAGAAGGAACACAGGGGTAAAAAATAAAAATGGTGACAAACAAGTACTTAGCTATAATAACTTTAAATGTAAATGAATTAAATGCCCCAATCAAAAGACATAGGGTAAACAGATTGGATAAGACAACATAACCCACATATCTACTGTCTACAAGAAACCCACCTCAGAGAAAAAGACACACACAGACTGATGTTAAAAGGATGTAAAAAGGTTTTCAGGCAAATGGAAATGAAAAAAAAAAAAGCTGGGGTAGCAATACTTATATCTAACAAATTAGATCTCAAATTGAAGGACATAAAAAGAGATAAGAAAGGCCACTTCATAATACTAAAGAGAGCAATCCAACAAGAAAAAAATAACTCTGGTAAACATAAACACATCCCTTACAGGACACCTAAATACAATTTAAAAAAAAAAAAACTCCAGGAGAATATCAACAAAGAGATTGGCAGTAATACGATCATAGTAGGGGACTATAATACCCTACTATCACCATTGGACAAATCCTTTAAACAAAAAATCAGCAAAGAAACATCAATCCTAAATGACTCACTAGACCAGATGGAATTAATTGACATTTTCAGGATATTTCATCCCAAAGCCACAGAATATACATTCTTCTCAAGTGCACATGGATCATTTTCAAAGATAGACCATATACTGGGACACAGGAAAAGTATCTTCAAATTCAACAGATAAAAATCATATCAACCATCTTCTCTGATCACAGTGACATAAAACTGGAGACCAAATACAATAAAAACAATCCAAAAAAAAATCAACCACAGAGACTAAATAGTATGCTATTAAACAATGTCTGAGTTACCAGAGAGATCAAAGAAGAAGAAAAAAACATCATGTCAATAAATGACAATGAAAACACAACAATCCAAAATCTATGGGACACAGTGAAAGGAGTCTTGAAAGGGAAGTTCATAGTTCTACAAGCCTACTGCAAAAAAATAAGAAACAATGGTAAAAAAATTACCTAACCCTACAACTCAAAGAATTAGAAAAAGAGCAATAAGAAAAACCCAGTGTAAGCAGAAGGAAAGAAATAATAAAGATCAGAACAAAGATAAATAACATAGAGTCAAAAAAGACAATACAAAAGATCAACAAAACAAAGAGCTGGTTCTTTGAAAAGATGAAAAGATTTATGAGTCTAGTCAGAATCACCAAGAAGCAAAGAGAGAAGACCCAAATAAACAAAATCAGAAATGAAAGAGGAGAAATAACAACAGACACTTCCAAAATGCAAAGGATGAAAAACTATTCCAGCAAACTGGACAACCTGGAGGAAATGGAGATATTCCTAGAAAAATCCAACCTTCCAAAACTCAATCAGGGAGAATATAAATATCTCAATAGGCCAATAACTTGGAAAAAAATTGAAGCAGCTATCAAAAGCTTCCAGCAAAAAAAAGCCCAGGACCAGATGGCTTCACAGCAGAGTTTTACCAAACATTCAAGGAAGAACTAAAACCTATCCTCCTCAGAATATTCCAAAAGATTCAAGAGGTAGGAATACTTCAAAACTCATTCTATGAAGCCAGAATCACCCTAATTCCAAAACCAGATAAAGACAACACAATGAAAAATAATTACAGACCAATGTCCCTCATGAATATAGATGCCAACATCCTCAGCAAAATTCTAGCAAATCATATCCAGCAGTACATCAGAAAGATCATATACCATGACCAAGTAGGATTTATCCCAGGGATGCAAAGATGTTACAATATCTGCAAATCAATAAATGTGATACATCACATAAACAAATTGAGAGGTAAAATTCACCAAGTCATATCAATGGATGCAGAAAAAACATTTGACAAAATCCAACACCCTTTTTTGATAAAAACTCTCAGCAAGGTGGGAATAGAAGGATCATACCTCAAAACAATAAAAGCCATATCTGATAAACCTACAGCCAACATCATACTGACTGGGCAGGAATAAAACAGGGATACCCAGTCTCACCATTCCTGTTTGACATAATATTGGAAGTATTAGCCATTGCAAATGGACAAGAAGAAGAAACAAAAGGCATCCAAATTGGAAAAGAAGAAATAAAACTGTCCTTATTAGCAAATGACATGATATTGTACATAATAAACCCGAAAGACTCCATCCAAAAACTAATGGACTTAATAAATAAATTAGGCAATGTAGAAGGACACAAAATTAATGCCAAGAAATCAATGGCATTACTCTATACCAATAGTGAACTTACAAAAAGAGAGACTAAAAAAGCAATCCCATTTATCATCGCACCAAAAAGTTAATATATCTAGTAATAAACTTAACTGAGGAGGTAAAAGACCTATATGTGGAAAACTACAGGACACTGAAAAAAGAGATAGAGGGAGAGGTAAACAGATGTAAGAATATATTGTGTTCATGCATTGGTAGAATCAACATCATTAAAATGTCCATAATACCCAAAGCAATCTATAGACTCAATGCACTCCCCATTAAAATACCAAAGGCATATTTCACTGACCTAGAAAAAAAACTCTCCAAAAATTCCTCTGGAACAAAAAAAAAAAAAACAAATAGCCACAGCAATCCTGAGAAAGAAGAACAAGGTAGGTGGGATCTCAATACCAGGTTTCAAGTTGTATTACAAAGCAACTGTTCTCAAAACAGCCTGGTACTGGCACAAGAACGGACATATAGACCAATGGAATAGAACAGAGAACCCAGATATCAACCAAAACCACTATACTCAATATTTGACAAAGGAGGCATGAACATACAATGGAGTCAAGATAGTCTCTTCAGGAAATGGTGTTGGGAAAATTGGACAGATACATACCGAAAAAAATGAAACTAGACCACCAACTTACAACATACTCAAAAATAAACTCAAAATGGATAAAGGACTTAAACGTAAGACAAGAAACCATAAAAATACTAGAGGAATCCACAGGCAGAGAAATCTCAGATATATGCCAAAGCAAATTCTTCACGGTTAACACTCATAGGGCAATGGAAACCAAAGAGAAAATAAACAAATGGAACTACATCAAAATAAAAAGCTTTTTCACAGCAAAAGAAACCATAAACAAAACAAGAAAGCCCACTGTATGGGAGAACATATTTGCAAATGTTAGCACTGATAAAGGTTTAATCTCCAACATTTACAGAAAACTTATACAGCTTAATAAAAGGAAGATAAATGATCGAATAAAAAACAAAAGCAACAAACCTAAGTAGAATCTTTTCAAAAGAACACAGAAGGAAGACCAAGAGACATTTGAAAACATGCTCAAATTATACAAGAGATGCAAATTAAAACAACAATGGGATACCATCTCACATTTATCAAAATGGCTATGATCAACAAATCAACAAACAAGTGGAGAAAAAGGAACCTTCATGCACCGCTGGTGGGAATGCAGATTGGTGCAGCCACTGTGGAGAACAGTATGGAGTTTCCTCAAAAACCTAAAAATGTAAATCCCATTTGACCCAGTAATCCCACTCCTAGGAATATATCCTAACAAATAGAAACACCAGTCAGAAAGGATATATGCACCCCTATGTTCATAACAGCACAATTCACCATATCTAAGATTTGTAAACAGCCTAAATGGCCATCAGCAGATGAGTGCATTAGAAAGCTATGGTACATCTACACAATGGACTATCACGCCACTATAAAAAGAAGGAATTTTTACTATTTGCAGCAGCATGGATGGACCTGGAGAGCATTATGTTAAATGAAATAAGACAGGGAATGAAAGAAAAATACCACATGATCTCACTCATTTATGGAAAATAAAGAACATTATAACCTAATGAACAAAAAGACAGACACAGAGTCAGTAAAGCATCGAACAGATTGTCAAATTACAGTGGGAAGCCTGGGGAGTGTTGAGGGTGAGGAGGAAGAGATCAACCATAGGAATTGTATACATACATAAAAGCACAACCAATAGACATAAGACACTGAGTAAGGAGGAGAGATAAGGCATGCGACAGCGTGTAAGGGAGGCTGGGGAAAGGTAAATGGGGGCGAGGTGGAAAGGAGGTATATGTACTACTATCTGTAATACTTTAAACAATAAAAAAACAGACTACCTTAGTGCAAATCAACAACAAAAAAAGAAGAAAGAAAAAGAAAGAAAGGAAGGAAGGAAGGAAGGAAGG
>JAAGEH010000040.1:21267474-21291084 GCA_011751065.1 Lasiurus cinereus
AAGTCCTTTGGTTGATCTCTTATCTACCCCACCTCTCCTCAACCTTCCTGCTGTAATTTAACAGTCTGTTTGATGTTTTACTGCCTCTGTATCTATCCTTTTGTTCATCAGTTTATAATGTTCTTTATTATCCACAAATGAGTGGATCATGTGGTTTTTCTCCTTCATTGACTAGCTTATTTCACTTAGCATAATGCTCTCCAGTTCCATCCAAGTTACTGCAAATGGTAAGAATTCCTTTTTATTGCAGCATAGAATTCCATTGTATAGATGTACCATAGTTTCTGATCCACTCATCTGCTGATGGGCACCTACGCTGTTCCCAAATTGTAGCTATTGTAAATTGTGCTGCTATAAACATAGGGGTGCATAAATCCTTTCTGATTTGTGTTTCTACTTTCTTAGGATATATTCCTAAGAGTGGGATTACTGGGTCAAATGGGAGTTCCATTTTTAGTTTTTTGAGGAAACTCCATACTGTTCTCCACAGTGGCTGCACCAGTGTACATTCCCACCAGCAGTGCACAAGGGTTCCTTTTGCTCCGCATCCTCGCCAACACTTGTTTTTTGTTGATTTGTTGATGATTGCCATTCTGACAGGTACGAGATGGCATCGCATTGTCGTTTTGATTTGCATCTCTTGGATAATTAGAGACTTTGAGCATGTTTTTATGTGTCTCTTGGCCTTCCTTCTGTCGTCTTTCAAAAGGGTTCTATTTAGGTCCGTTGCCCATTTTTTTATTGGATCAGTTATCTTCCTTTATTAAGTTGTATAAATTGGCTGTAGATGTTGGAGATTAAACCTTTATCGGTGCTAACATTTGCAAATATGTTCTCCCATACAGTGGGCTTTCTTGTTGTTTTGTTGATGGTTTCTTTTGCTGTGAAAAAGCTTTTTATTTTGATGTAGTCCCATTTGTTTATTTTCTCTAGCTTCCATTGCCCTTGGAGCAGTATCAGTGAAGAGGTTCTTTTGGCATATGTCTGAGATTGTGCTATCTGTGGATTCTGATAGTATTTTTATGGTTTCCTGTCTTATGTTTAAGTCCTATATCCGTTTTGAGTTTATTTTTGGATATGTTGTAAGTTGGTGGTCTAGTTTCATTTCTTTGCATGTATCTGTCCAATTTCTCCAGCACCATTTATTGAAGAGGCTGTCTTGACTCCATTGTATGTTCATACCTCCTTTGTCAAATATTAATTGAGCATAGTGGTTTGGGTGGATATCTGGATTCTCTATTCTCTTCCATTGCTTTATATGTCTGTTCTTGTGCCAGTGCCAGGCTGTTTTGAGAACAGTTGCTTTGTAATACAGCTTGAAATCTGGTATTGAGATTCCACCTACTTTATTCTTCTTTTTCAGGATTGCTGTGGCTATTCAGGGTCTTTTTTTTTCCAGATGAATCTTTAGAGAGTTTTTTCTAGGTCTGTGAAATATGTTGTTGGTATTTTAATGGGGAGTGCATTGAATCTATAGATTGCTTTCGGTAGTATGGACATTTTAATGATGTTGATTCTTCCAATCTATGAGCATGGTATGTTCTTCCCTCTGTTTACATCTTCCTCTATCTCTTTTTTCAGTGTCTTGTAGTTTTCTGCATATAGGTCTTTTACCTCCTTAGTTAGGTTTATTCCTAGGTATGTTAATTTTTTTGGTGCGATGGTAAATGGGATTGCTTTTTTAGTCTCTTTTTCTGTAATTTCACTATTAGTGTATAGAAATGCCATAAATTTCTTGGCATTAATTTTGTATCTTGCTACATTGCTGAATTCATTTATTAGTCTATTAGTTTTTGGATGGAGTCCTTTGAGTTTTTTATGTACAGTATCATGTCATCTGCAAATAAGGACAGCTTTACTTCTTTTCCAATTTGGATGCCTTTCATTTCTTCTTTTTGTCTAATTGCAATGGCTAATACCTCCAGTGCTATGTCGAACAGGAGAGGTGAGAGTGTGCATCCCTCTCTTGTTCCTGTTCTTAGGGGAAATGGTTTTAGTTTTTGCCCATTGAGTATGATGTTAGCTGTGGGTTTATCATATATGGCTTTTATGATGTTGAGGTATGATCCTTCTATTCCCACTTTGCTGAGAGTTTTTATCAAAATTTTATCAATTTGGATTTTGTCAAATGCTTTTTCTGCATCAATTGAGATAACTATGTGATTTTTATCTCTCAATTTGTTTATGTGATGTATCACGTTTATTGATTTGCAGATATTGTACCATCCTTGCATTCCTGGGATAAATCCTACTTGGTCATAGTGTATGATCTTTTTGATGTACTGCTGGATCCGACTTGCTAGAATTTTGTTGAGGATTTTGGCATCTATGTTCATGAGAGATATTGGCCTATAATTCTTTTTCATTGTGTTGTCTTTATCTGGTTTGGGTATTAAGGTGACACTAGCTTCATAGAAGGTGTTTGAAAGTGTTCCTTCTTCTTGGATATTTTTGAATAGTCTGAGGAGGATAGGCTTTAATTCTTCCTTGAATGTTTGGTAAAACTCTCCTGTGTATCCATCTGGTTCTGGGCTCTATTTTGCTGGAAGCTTTTTGATGACTGCTTCAATTTCTTCCATAGTTATTGGCCTATTGAGATGTTTAGATTTTCCATGATTAAGTTTTGGAAGGTTATATTTTTCTAGAAATATGTCCATTTCCTGCAGATTGTCCATTTTGTTGAAATAGAGTTGTTCATAGTATTTTTTTAACAATCTTTTGTATTTTGGAGGAGTCTGTTGTTATTTCTCCTCTTTCATTTCTGATTTTGTTTATTTGGGTCTTCTCTCTTTGCTTCTTGGTGAGTCTGGCTAGAGATTCATAAATCTTGTTTTTCTTTTCAAAGAAATAGCTCTTGGTTTTGTTAATTTTCTGAATTGTTTGTTGGTCCCTATCTTGTTTATCTCCACTCTAATCACAGTGGCAAAAAAAACTGGGATCAACTACAATAAAAACAATACAAAGAAATCATACATGTGGAGACTAAACAGGATGCTGTTAAACAATGACTAAGTAACCAAGAGAGATCAAAGAAGAAATAAAAAATATCCTGGCAACAACCAACAATAAAAACAACAACAATGACAGGGTAACCAGAGAGATCAAGGAAGAAATAAAAAACATCATGGCAACAAATGACAATGACAGCACAACAATACAAAATTTATGGGACACAGTGAAAGCAGTCTTGAGAGGGAAGCTCATAGCCCTACAAGGCTACTGCAAAAAAAAAAAAAAAGAAGAAACAATGGTAATAAATTACCTAACGCTACAACTCACAAAGCTAGAAAGAGAGCAACAAGTAAAGCCCAGTGTAAGGTGAAGGAGGGAATTGTAAAGATCAGAGTGGAGATAAATATCAGTGATGAGAGAGAATCCTTGATTGGCTGCCTTCTGTATGCCCCTTACTGGGGATTGAGCTCACAACTGGGGCATGATCCCTGACCAGAATTGAACTGTGACTTCCTGGTTCATAGGTCAGACATTCAACCACTGATCTACACTGGCCAGGCTGCTTTCTCTCTTTCTTACTCTGCTCCACATTGCATGTTCATGGGAAATATAAAAAATAAAACATAGTCAAATTTGCCCTTTTAATGTTTAATCAGGAAATCTCACTTGTTACCTATTGGGAACAAACAAATATTTTGGAAAATGTAAGTGGGGTGTGGAGGGAAAGCACCTACTGTTATCCTCCTTGAAAGGCATTGCCACCTATTGCTACGTGTATTACTTTTTCCTTGCCAAAATATAAATACCAAGGATTTCTAGAACTTGGAACTTCTTTATGTCTTCAAATAAGAGCTGAATTGAATTTGTGGTTTCTTTGATTTTTATATGACCTGATTTTGAGACCTTGGCCAATCCCTCCATCTCCTTGAGTCTAAGTTTGTTAATCTAATAAAATATACGGTTTGGACTATTTATTGCTATGATCATTCTTATTCTAAAATGCCATTCTCACCAAATCTAAAAGGAGACAAAGGACTGTGAAAGAATAGAAAATGACAAGTCCCAGATGGGTCACATCTCTGAAGTGTCACCTGAAGGGGAACTCTGCTTTAGAAGGAACACCTATTTGAGATTTAAATGAATGAAAAATAAACCTTTGTCATTTTTAAACCTCTTGAGGTTTAAAACACATTTGAGCGTGTATTTGTTACAATAATTAGCTTTGTCATTTAATAGAATGAGAATAGTAATAAGCATCTAGGAAAGTTTTTGTGAGGTTGAAATCAGATGGTGCATGTGAAAGGGCCCACACTATGACTATAAGAGTGAGCATCATTTCTCTGATCCTTCCATCCAGCTGCGGAGGGAGCACAGAGACTTCTTTTGTACTGTGTGGGCATGAATGAGGCTCATGCTCCATGATGTCCACCCATGGGTCCCATGCCTCTGAAGAGCAGCCACAAGCCTGTGGTCCCCCAGCGGGAGCTGTGTGGGATGCACTTTCCTCATAAGTTGACACAAGGGCATTTGGATAGGGCTACAAAGGTTGGGGAAGTTGAAAAAGTCAGTTGAATTTTCCTTTTGTGCTTCATCTGTCTCTCTGCCACAGTGCTTTTCCTCATCCCGAGGTCTAGCATCTATTCTTACCTCAAAGACATGCTGGGCCTTGGGAACAAGTAATGCTATGAAGATTGTGTGTCACAAGATCCCAGTTTCCTGTGTCTGCCATGGAAGCAAGGGGAAGCCCTCCACTGTTCTTTGGGGAACAGCAGACACTTAAAGTCTGGACTATACCTTTTAGGAGCCATGTGGTCATAGCAGCAGCCCCCACCAACAAAACCTCAAAAAAAAGACCACACAGAGTTGATTCGGAGAAACTCATGATATGCAATTTTAAACATATGTGGAGCACAGTTACCAAGTAAGACCTCAGAGAGTCAGGAAGAAATGGATGACTGTCATTGACTTCAATGTCACACGTGTCAGAGAGGCTCCACCTCTAAGTCATAGTAAATATCTGCCACAGATGAGACTAAGAACTGGGTTAGTGTGGGGGAAGGGGGACTCATTTTACATTAAACCATGTGCTCAGTAAACTTGGAACTAGAATCCCAAGTACCTCTTCATTCATAATGATGATGATGACAAAAACAGTGCACACGCACATGAACGTTCCTTGATTTCCTGGATAGCTTCCAAAGTTCCCTTGATTTCACACTACATCCCTGCTGTTCTCACAGTCTTCCTAGTACTTTTCTTGAAGATTTCCTCTAAAGAAATCTCAGTGTCTAATTTTTTGCTGTTGTTAGAATGCTTTGAAATGTTTGAGAGTTTTCCTCACCCCGAAGGAAAGCTCCTTCCCTCCTTCCCGACAGAAACCTGTGCCTTCCAGAACAATCCCACTACATTTGTTCCAGGATGTATGCAAATGAGGCCAAATGTGTGGGACAAACAAAATTAATTTACTGAAACCCCAGAGAAGATAAAGCCTGTGCAGAAAGGGTTCTTGCCTGTGAGCTCATTCTGAGAGATCACTCAGCCCCTCCCCACTGGGCTTTGTCTGGACAGGGTGAAGCCAATGTGAACTGAGGGACAAGGGGCAACACCATCAGCATAGTGTACCTTTCTGGAGCATGCACTGGCTCTTATCTCCTGCCCATCCCCAACTGTGCTCTTTGCTTCTTCCTCTAACAAAGCTTCACACTTGTTATAAGCTGGTGTTCATCTTGGCTGACTCATCTGGGATGGTTTTCCTGCTACATCCTCTGGACCCTGAGCCAGGTTTCCTTCCCTCAGTGACTCAGTGAGACACTCCCAGTGAATGAGATCATATGGGAAACCTTATCCCCCACTCCTCTCTCATTTGGATGCCTCCTATCACACCACCCTCTGGCTTCCAACAACCTTGTCTACTTTCCCAATTCTTCCGTCAATCATTCCTTAAAATTATCTTCACCCCCAGGAAAACCCCTGTGTTAACATGCTTCTATATTCTCTATTAGTGCTTCTTCATTTTTTTATGACTCCTCTAAGACTATGACAAAAGATACTGATCTTGCCCCAGAGAAATGTTCATATGCTTTCATCTTGGTCAACCTCAGAGCAATGCCCATTCCTGGGGCTTCAGGAGAATCACCTTTGTTTTATTTCTGGAGCACTGGGCACTGACGGATGCCTGATGCCCAGTGAGGGAATAGCTCTGAGAATGCCTCTGTGGTTGGTAAGACCTCAGAGAGTCTGGCACCACTCATGTTAACCTCTCTCTTCCCAGGCCCAAAACTGTGGACAAACCCCCAGAAGAAATAAGTCATGCCCTAGGGGGGAGGGGAATTGGATAAGAAACTGTAATTCAATCTAATATTTGAGGCTTGGCAACTGTACCTGTGGGATTTCATGAAAACCCCTGAATCTTTTTCATTTCAGAGCAATTAAGCAGACCCCAGAGTCCTGGCTCCAGTAAGCTGCTCAGCTCTCAGTTTTATTTCCCGTTTCCTTTAGCTTAGCCAGCACTAGCTCCCATCCTTATACTGTTTTGATTCCACAAAGGGGCCTCCACAAGCATGGGGTTGGGGGAGGGGGTGTGGGCACAGACTCAGACCAGGCCAGTGAGGCACATGTGACTGCCAGGGCCGAGGCGCTCAGGCACTGATGTGTGGTATAATCAAAAACATCCAACCGTAATTTAATAGTTCCCACCAAGAACAGACAAAAAGTCTAGCAATTCTTTCCTCCACATACTTAACCCTTAGAGGAGGAGAAAGGGGCCAGAAGAAAAGGAAAAATAGTCCTGAATAATTGCTATGTTAGGATTTTTTGTGTGTTTTTTTTGTTTCCTGCTCTGATGTAGAGAGACGGCTGTGAAATTTGGAAAGTTGCAGTGAGCAGGAATTTATATTAAAATGTCTTCCTTCAGTTCTGACAGAGGGGAAGCAGGTGAGAAAGGGCAAGGCCAGTCCTGTGGAGAGGACTGTCCTTTTGACAGACCAAACAGATCAGTCAACACAGAGCCACAAACAAGGTGGCATACTTTCTAAAAAGTGTGTGAAACTGACTTTGATACACAGTGAAGCAACTGATTTCATTGACAATGAGGCCACATCTCTTTCATAGGACCGTGGTCAGCCCTCCTTCCCCAGCTCTGAGCACTGTTATCATCCCTCTGGAGTGTGGGCATTCTGACCGGCAAATGGACTTCAGTAATTAAGGAACTGACAAAACTGGATGCATAAGCTTTGGAATAAATGTGTCTTCCAGTTAGAAGTTTTTAATTTAAATGACAGTAAGTTCTCCTAAAATTAGTCATCCACCATTGCCAAAGTTTTCCATATATGATAAGATCAGTGGCAGCTCTCAGCTTGGCATTCAAACTGTAGACTCACATGCATCTGAGACTTTTGATTTTGAGGCCCCTGCCCCCATATCACCAAATTAATGCTTTTCTAGTCTCTCTTTTCATTTGCATGTGGCCTTCTCCAGAACCTGAACCCTGAACAGGAACCCTGAACCACGAGGGATGTGAAAGAGGTTCCCACACAGGGAGAGGCTGGACCAGATGGCTAAATACATGGCTTTGTTTTCCAATTTTGAAAAGCTGTGTGCCTTGCAGAAACCGGTGACCTCTGGGCTTTACTTTCCTTATTTGCAAACAGAGAGTGATACCAGTGTCCCTCTGCAGAGTTTTGTGCACATGGAATGAGTAAACATTTGAAAACCATTTGGAACAGTAAGTGGCATGTTGTGAATATCATATACGAGTTTACTACTATTTCACTTTGAGATGTAAGTTAGATGATGTCAAACTGCTACACTGCTAAGGAAGCTCGCAGCATTGGGAGTCAGTCAGGGATGGTTTCATAAGTAATGAGGATTGTCAGCTAGACCTGGCAGTAATTCATTTCAAGCAATATTTTCAGCCATCACAAGTAAGAGGTGTGGCTATCCTTGGGTTGGGAATGAAGGTTTCTTCAAAAAAACACATGCCCACCCCCTTCACAACCTGATATCTATGCATGTCCAGACTACGCAAGGACCACATGAAAAAAAACATGGGTGAAATGAGCTTCCAAGCTCCTCTGATTGGATAAAATGTACCTCTCTGCCCACTAAGAAAGACAGTAAGGAAGCAGACCAAATCCCTCATCTGTATCTGGGCCAAGAATGGAATTCTCCACTCCAGATGGAGAGTCCTGGTGTGTGGACCAACATCCACCACTTTCTGGTAGAGAAAAGTTCTCTATCAGATGCAAAATATTTGACATGTATTTATATACTACATAAATGAATCTGGCATTTTTTTAATAAACATATTTTATAAATATGTAAAACTATGAGAAACACATGTTATTCTGTGATGGGAGAAGTTGGATAAGATGGCTCTAAGAACTTAAGCTTTCCAGAGAAACCAGTGTTTCCCCTTGAGATCAGGAACAGTACTTTCTTGTGAAATGTGTCTTAAATGACAGCATTTAGTATCCTGTCCAAATAAGAACCTCCCAAGTGAAATCTAAGAAACCGAAACAATCATGACAAGAGAATGTGCTGTATCAGACTATCTCAGTCCTAATTATTTTCTATACTTGCTTTGACATTAACTATTATCTGAGAAAAATATGACTCAGAGTGAGCCATCTGTCTTTAGATTGTGGGGGGTGGGTGAGGGCAGATGCCACCCACAGTAATCAGCCTAATCCCAAAATCAGTAAGTCTGTTGTACTGATAGGGCCCTGATTAGAGGAAAGTAAATTGGGAATCTATGTTTGTTTCCCTGGGTTCCTTAGAAACTTATAATGTGGATCTCATCTCTCCCATGTTCCTAGCATGTTCAGTGCAGGTTAACTGGGGTGGGCCTGGCTGGGATGCAAACTTCCCTCTGGTACACCAGGATGCTCCAGGCACAGAGAGAGCAATATCTGCTTTCATACTAGTCTCTATGCTCTCCCCAATCTCTTCATTGCAGTCTTCCCCTATAAGGCTGTGCACTGCTTCAGCCAGCTACCTGTCCGCAGGGAAGCTGCCCCGACTCGCAGCCATCCAATCACTTCCACCCTCCAGGCCAGCCATTTCACAGCAAGAATCACTCTGCTTGGGTGGCTTAAAGTCATCCTTTCTTCCTATGCCTAGAACTCCACCTAAAACAGAGTTATGGCCCTGAAATGTGATGTTCAACATGTTAGATAGCTTCCTTGCAATCTAACCTTACTTTATTAATGTATGCAATCTTTTCCTTTTGAGAATCACTTTTCACAGAGCCTTCTATGGCAAAGAGGCCAAACTGGTTGGTATAAGACCTCAGTCCCAGAGGTGGCCCAGCATCATATAACTGAAGTCACAGATGTTTCCTCAACAATTCCCATTGGCCTAGAACAAATCCAGAAAAGCAGAGACCTGAGGTAAAATTGGGGCTATCTTTGGGTTCGATCACATTTTCCTCCTTTTCTCCTGAAAGGTATCCCTCTCCTTCATCTCCTATCTCTTGGAGTTTCTCATTTCCTAAATTCTCTCCAGAAAGTAAAGGAACATATTTATCCTAGAACTCAAACCCTTTCAAGTCAGGGTAAAATTCTCCAAGCATTTGTGTCTTCAGGTTTTTATCTCTAAGCATAAAATGGAAGTTTTGAATCTTGTTTAAGGAATGTCTGGTTTCAGGGGAGAATTTTTGAATAAATCCTCCTTACACCTAAAATTGTAAGAGCTTCTCATGGCTGGATCTAAATGAGCTGTAGGCACTGGGGTTGGGGCCTTCTGCCTGCCCACACTCTCTCTCCCTGGCTCCCAATCTCTCTTCCATTCCTCCACCTAGGACTCTCCAATAGGTATAGAAGAGTGGCCTCTCTCCCTCCCCTCATTGGCCAGCTTCCATTGGGAGATCACACCCCTGCTGAGCTACCTTGACAATCCCGACTCTTCCTACAGCATTGATCTCAGCACAGGGACATGAAGGTGCGAGGTAGAATGAGAGGCAGGAAGTGGGGAATTCTGGTAGATGTTGGTAGGTACAGGGAGGCTCCAAGGGGGGTTAGTTGAGACCAGGAAGAACAAGCTGATGGAGCATGAAATGAAGAGCTCTATCTTTGCAGACTGGGAAGTGACAGTTACGCACTGTATCAGGAAAGCTAAACTGACACCAAGTCTGTATGCTAGACCTAGTAAGAAAATATTTAGAAGGTGACTTGTCTGTGTAAAAGTCATACTGATTGGACTTATTTTAATTAAGTGTTCATCACTTATGCCTAATTATCATGCAGCACAATAATGGCTATGTATATCATGAAATGGGAGTCAGATTAACTTTTTATTACAATGGCAAATCCTGCAAATGTATAATTAGTTTGGTCCTTATAATTAGTTTCTTCCGTGGCACTAACTACTTTGGAGGTATGGTTTTATGCATTTGTCCTAAAATAAATGAAGGGAAATTAAATGAAATGAATTAAATTAAAAGAGGGATAAACAATACTGGGCCTGTCCAGAAGCCTCAAGTGACCAGGCCCCTGCACTTCCTGCCTCCTGGAAAGAAAATCAAGTCCTGACCATCAGGTCACAGCTTTGTTCCCACCTCCTTCTCTCCAGGTCCCAGAACAGTACTACATGGTAGGTATTAATAAATACTTAGTAAGTGAAGGTTAAGGAATGACTGACAGTAAAGGTAGAATCAGTGTAGGTGAGGTTTTGACAGCTCTACCATGAAACCCCTGAGCACAGGTAGGATAAAGAATAACTTATTGCATTTCTGTGATGAGGGAAAGAAAATGGCAGTGGGAAAAGCGAGGGGCGAGAGCAAGGAGGAGTCCTTAAGCGTTAACAGCCAAAGAGTAGGAGGTGCTAAGCAGATTGGACAGCTGGCTCTTTGGGTTCATGAGGCTTCACGAAGATGGTGCCAGGACAAAGACCCTATTGGGCAAGGCCAATCGCTGCTATGAATCTTTAATCTTAAAAACTAAAGGAAAAGTGGAGTCTGATTTCTTTTGTCAATTAGGTCACTTCAAACTTCTGATGGAAGATTATCCAAAAGCATTATCTGCGTATCAGAGATACTATAGTTTGCAGCCTGACTACTGAAAAAATGCTGTCTTTTTATATGGCCTTGGTTTGGTTTACTTCTACTACAATGCATTTCATTGGGCAATTAGGCCATTTCAGGAGGTGCTTTATGTTGATCCCAGCTTTTGTCAAGCCAAGGAAATTCATTTACAACTTGAGTTTATGTTCAAATTGAACACAGACTATGAATCTAGCTTAAAGTAAGAGAATACAATTTAAAATTGTCAAAAGAAAAAGATATCAAAGAAAGAGTTCAGAAAAATACTACTCACAAGAGTCCAGTTCTCCTCTCCCTTTGCAGTCCTATGGATAGCACTAATTTCCCCACCTTTATGTGTGAATCATCCTATCCTATCTAATAAGAGTAATATGCAAATTAATCATCACTTCACTACAAAAATGGTGGCCCCCATAGCCACAAGACGGCAGTGCCCAGTCCCCTCAGCCCTGCTGCTGGAGTGTCCGGGCCTATCTGCCAGAGCAGCAAGGCTGGATCCGCCACCAGAGGCGGGAGATCCAGCCTCCCCACTCCACCGCTGCTGCAGTGTCTGTCAGCCCTGCCAGGGTTGGAGGGAACCAAGAAGTGAGGCTGGATCTGCCCCCAGACACAGCTGACAGAGCCCAGACTGCAGGGCTTGGGGCTTCTTTAGTGTAGAGGAACACCCCCAGGCCCAGCAGACAGAGCCCGGACAGCAGGGCTTGGAGGCTTCCTTAGCACGGCAGTGGCAAGGAAGTCCCCAGATGTGGGAACTCCTTTCACATCCCGCATGGTTCAGGGTTCAGGTTCTGGAGAAGACTGAACACAAATGAAAAGAGACTAGAAAAGCATTAATTTGGGGAATGGAGGCCAGGCAGAAGCCCAAGAGAAGACTATGCTTTGCTTTGGCCTTGCCATCCTTTTTATTCAGATTTGGGATACACCCATGCCCTGAGGCAGGCAATTCCAGTAACAGGCAGATTATCTTATCAGTAAGGATTTACATGATTATTTGGTGCAGAAGTTGCTTCAGCTACCATTGTCTCAATTAGATAAGGAGTGGTTGGCTCTGACCTTTCAGAGCTTTAAGGTTGACCAGCCTTCCAGGTTCCTTGTCCACACCTTTCTAATTAGTAGACAATGATTGGTTTCTGGCACCCAGACATGGCAGACAGAGCCCAGACAGCAGGGCTTGGGGGCTTCCTTAGCTCAGAGGCAGTGGGAACATCCCCAGGTCCAGCAGACAGAGCCCGGACAGCAGGGTTTGGGCTTTCTTAGCAATGTGGCGGCAGGAACACCCCCAGGCTCCATAGACAGAGCCTGGACAACAGGGCATGGGGGCTTCCTTAGTGTGTTAGTGTCAGTGAAACCCCCAGGCCTGGCAAACAGAGCACACTACAGGGCACTGGGGCTTTCTTCACAAGGTGCATGGCAGCAGTAGACAGAGAACGGACAACAAGACATGGAGTCTTCATCTCCATGGCTGCAGCTTTTCAACTTACTAAACATCTACAGAGGAGAAGCACCATGTGCCCGCCCTGTACTAGGCATCTCCACTCTCCAGGCCCCATCCAAGTGTCCTCAGAATTAAGTGACAGATTGGATGGAGCCCTTATTCCACCCATCCTTCTAAACAAAGCCCAGCACCTAGACCTTCTCATAGCTCACCGTGCTCTGTAGCTGACCAGCCAGTGCTCCAGCGGCAGGTGACCCACTGCTTTGTACTTTACTCCTCATCGGCTTCAGTATCCTCTTCTGTAACTGTTGTTTCATTTCAAATGTACTTGACCTTGAATCAATGTGAGTGCTATGGACTGAATTGTACTAGTATGCTCAAAAGTGTATGTTTTGAAGTCCCAATCTGCCATGTAAATGTACTTGAAGATAGGGTTTTTAGGCGGTTATTAAGGTTAAATAAAGTCACAAAGGTCAGATCCTCCACTGATAGGATTGGTGACCTTATAAGAAGAGGAAGAGAGAGAGCTCTACCTCCACAGGCATTGAGGAAAGGCTGTGTGAGGACACGGTGAGAAGTCAGCTGTCGGAAAGCCAGGCCAGGAGACCTCGCCAAAAATTCAATTCGCCAGCTCCTTAATCTTGGACTTTCAACCCCCAGAAGTGAGAAATAAAAGCCTATTGTTTAAGTCACTCAGTCTATGGTAGTTTGTTCTAGCAGCCCAGTTACTAGAGTGAGTTTAATTTTTAAAAATTAGGTAAAGCTCCCATGTTAAAGTATGTGTTCTATAAAAGTCAGCTTTCACTGAAACCGGTTTGGCTCAATGGATAGAGCGTCAGCCTCCAGACTGAAAGGTCCTGAGTTCGATTCCAGTCAAGGGCATGTACCTTGGTTGCGGGGATGTGCAGGAGGCAGCTGATCAATGTTTCTCTCTCATCGATATTTTTGGCTATCTATCTCTCTCCATTCTTCTCTGGAAAAAAAATCAATAAAATATATTAAAAAAAAAAAAGTCAGCTCTCTCTTCCCAAGCACATTATTGTGAGCATGACTTAAATTTGCTTTGCTAAATTAAGATCATGCCATGCCTTAGGAAGTTGTTCTGAACAATCAATATTCATATATATATTTACTAGAGGCCCAGTGCATGAAATTTGTTTACAGGGGAGGGAGGGGAATGGAGGTGTGTCCCTCAGCCCAGCCTGCACCCTCTCTAAACTGGGACCCCTCAAGGGATGTCGACTGCCCGTTTAGGCCCTATTCTGGTAGGATCCCGGTACAATCAGGCCTAAACAGGCAGCCAGACATCCCTCTCACAATCCAGGTCTGCTGGCTCCCAACTGCTCACCTGCCTGCCTTCCTGATTGCCCCTAACCACTTCTACCTGCCAGCCTGATTACCCACTAACCACCCCCTTGCTAGCCTGATTGATGCCTCGTTGCTCCCCTGCCAGCCTGTTTGCCCCTAACTGCCCTCCCTTGCAATCCTGGTCCCCCTCAACTGCTCTCCCCTGCAGGCCTGGGTCCCCCCAAACTTCCCTTCCCTGCAAGCATAGACATCCCCAACTTCCCTCCTCTGCTGGCCTGGTCACCCTAACTGCCCTCCCCTGCACACTTGATCACCCCAAACTGTCCTCCTTTGCAGGCCTGGTCCCTCCCAACTGCCTTCCCCTGCTGGCCTGATTGCCCACAACTGCCCTCCCTTTCAGATCTGGTCCCTCCCTACTGCCCTCCCCTGCTGGCCATCTAGTGGTGACCATCTTGTGTCCACATGGGAGCAGCCATCTTGTGTGTTGGAGTGATGGTCAATTTGCATATTATTCTTTTATTAGATAGGATAGAGGCCTGGTGCATGGGTGGGGGCCAGCTGATTGGTCCTGAAGGGTGTCCCAGATCAGGGTGGGGGTTCCCTTGGGACATGGGGTGGAGTCTATGGTGGTTTGCAGGTGGGCCATGCTCCCCAGCAACCCAAGCAGAGGCCCTGGTATCTGGGATTTATTTATCTTCTATAACTGAAACTTTGTAGCCTTGAGTGGAGGCCAAGATAGGCCAGGGAGTTTGGCTTCCTCCATCACTGAGGGCAACTCAAGCCTCCTGCTCTCTCCAGCTCCATAGCAGCCACCATTTTTGTTGGGATTTATTCATCTTTTATCATTGAAACTTTATAGCCTTGAGTGGTGGCCTGGGCCTGCCAGGATGTGTGGAAAGCTTGGCTTCCTCCATTGCCAGGGAAACCCAAGCCTCTTGCTCACTCTGTGGCTGCAGCCATCTTGGTTGGGGTTAATTTGCATACTCAATCCTGATTGGCTGACGGGTGTGGCTTGTGGGTATAGTGAAATGATGGTTAATTTGCATATTAGTCTTTTATTAGATAGGATAAGAAAGAAACTATAGAAGCTGTTGGAGGTATAGTGCTTAAACAACTTTTGGAAAGCAAATTTCTCTTTCTTTTGCCAGTAATATTCCATTCTGCTTTTCTTTGATACACAGAGAGGTGTGACTCTAGTAAGTCAAGGATATTTCTCTTTTTTTTTAATATATATTTTATTGATTTTTTACAGAGAGAAATGGAGAGGGATAGAGAGCTAGAAACACTCATAAGAGAGAAACATTGATCAGCTGCCTCCTGCATACCCCTACTGGAGATGTGCCCACAACTGAGGTACATGCCCTTGACGGAAATCAAACCTGGGGCCCTTCACTCCACAAGCTGATGCCCTATCCACTGATCCAAACCAGTCAGGGAATGGATCTTTTTCAATGAATAAAAACTACATTCTTGAAAACAAGGATCCTATAGGAAGGTGTGTATCTAATTTCTCCTGGTGAATGTTTTCAACATTGATAGTCTTTTGATAATATAGTTATTTCTTAAAGAGTTAATATGGAATTTCCCTTCTAAAGGCGTCAGAAACAACAGTGTGAAATGGCCAGAATTTGTGTTTTGTCTGTCTTCAACCATTTCTGAGTTTCTGTCTTCAGGCATCCTATCCCCTCTCTTAGTTCCTTCTGGTGTCTAATGTTCTGAAATGATGTGATGAACTAACCATCCTTAAAAAAATCACTGGTGGTTAAGGAGTTTGGAATTTCCCTTTGGGGAGGTTCCATTTTCATATGCAATGCACATTTAAGAAAAATGAAACCTCTCCAATTATAAATGTCAATCATCAACCCTAAATAGGGGTAGCTGTAACTCAGGATGGGAGGAGATGACATCTATTCACAGACGACCACCTTCTCTAGCAATCCTGGTCCTGTTCTGGCAACATCCATCTCCCTTTTTTCAATAAGATTACAAATAGTCAAAAAATTAAAAATGGAAGAGCCATTTGACCCAGTGATCCCACTTCTAGGAATGTATCCTAAGAATCCAAAAACACCAACCAGAAAGAATATATGCACCGCAATGTTCAATGTTCAAAGAATATATGCACCTCAATTTACAAAAGCTAAGATCTGGAAACAGCCCAAATGCCCATCAGTAGATGAGTGAATAAAAAAGCTGTAGTACATTTACACAACGGAAAACTATGCAGCTATAAAAAAAGAAGGATCTGTTTCCCTTTGAGACAACATGGAAGAACCTGGAGATTATTAAGCAAAATAAGCCAGTACCTGGTTATTTTGATTACCAAGGCTTTGTAGTATAGTTTGATATCCAGTATTGTGATCCCTCCAACTTTGTTCTTCTTTCACAAGATTGTGGAACTAGTTGTTGTTTTTTGGTTCCATATAGAAATTTGGAACTTTGAAATCTGTGAAATATGGCATTAGTATTTTTATAGGGATTAGATTAAATCCATGGATTACTTTGGGTAGTATAGATGTTTTAATGACATTAATTCTTCCAATTCATGGACATTATATATTCTTCACTTGTTTGTATCTTCTTCTATTTCTTGTTGCAATGTCCTCTAGTTTTCTGAGTATAGGTCTTTCACCTCCTTAGTTAAGTTTATTCCTAGGTATCTTTTTGTTGTTGTTGTTGCAATGGTAAATGGGACTTATTTTATAGCTTCTCTTTCTGATAGTTCATTATTGTAGTATAAAATATGCCATTGATTTCCGGATGTTAATTTTGTATGTTGCTACATTACTGAATTCATTTAATATATTAGTTTTTAGTGGAGTTTTTAGGTTTTTCTATATATAATATTATGTCTTTGGTGAATAATGAAAATTTTACTTAATCTTTTCCAATTTGTATGCCTTTTATTTCTTCATGTCTGATCATTGTGGCAAGGACTTCCAGTGCTATATTGTATGAGTGGTGAAAGTAGATATCACTTTCTTGTTCCTGATCTTAAGGGAAATGTTTTTAGTTTTTGACCATTGAGTATAATGCTGGCTGTAGTTTTTTCACACATGGCCTTTATTATGTTGAGGCATGGTTCTTCCATTCCCACTTTACTGAAAGTTTTTCATCATAAATGAGTGCTGTACTTGTTGAAGGCTTTTTCTGTGTCTATTAATATGATCATGTGATTTTGTCGTTCATTTTTTTTAATGTGATATATCACATTTATTGATTTAACTATTGTACCAACCTTGTGTCCTGGAATATATCTAACTTGATCAGATGTATGTTCTTTTTCATATATTTCTAGTTACGATTTGCTAATGTTTTATTGAGGAATTTGACATCTGTGTTCATCCAGGCTATTGGCCTATAACTTTATATCTTTGTTGTTTCTTTATGATCCACATTTTGGTCTGTTTGGGTGAATGCTCCATGGATACCTGAAAAGAATATGTACTCTACTGTTGTTGAATGGAATATTCTGTAAATATCAATTAGATCCTGTTGGTTAATGGTGCTGTTGCCTACTAGATCTTGTGGATTTTCTGTCTAGCAGTTCTAAACAGAACTACTGAGTATGGGATATTGCTGAATATGGGATGTCTCCAATTTTAATTAGAAGTGCTCTATATTTCTTCTCAGTACTGTCAGTTTTTGCTTCAACTTCTTTTATCTTTGTTTTTTCTTTATGCATTTAGAATGACTATGTCTTTATGGTTGATTAATCCTTTATCATTATGTAATGTACCTCTTTTTCCATGGTTTCTTTGCTTTCTTTTGTTAATGTTTACATGGTATATTTTTTCCATCATTTAACTTTTAACCTACATATATCATTGAATTCAAAATTAGTTTCTTATGTACACAATGTACTTTGGTCAAGATATTTTTATGCACTCTGCCAAGTTTTTATGTTTTTATTCATATATTTAGACCATAAACACCTGAAATAATTATTAATATGGTACAGCTTAAGTGTGTCATTTATTTGTTTTTTATTTGTTCTCTGTTTTTCATATCTCTATATTCCTGTCTTCATGTAGATTACTTGAATATTGTTAGCACTCTATTTTGATTTATCTAAAGTGGTTTGGAGTATATTTGTTTCTATAATTCTTTTAATGACTATTCTGGGTATCACAATATATATATATATATCACACATATCTATCATGCTATGTATCCATAACTGACTATAATCTTCTGGTATCAAATATATAGAGAGCAGAACTGTTCTCCACCTAACTACCTTTTACTAATGGTCCACTCATTCTCAGCATAGCAAGCCTTCTCTTGAGGGAGACCTTCTTGTTATTTCTGTTGTTAAAACATTTTTTCATTCAGTAGCTCTCAAGGTAGAAAGAGTGTGACTAAGATGAGTCAGGTAAAATAACTTTGAGAAAGATTAACCTTCAAACTGAGTTGGGAAAGTCTGAGACTTCATGAGGCTCAGAGTATAGTATTCATCTCTGCTTAACTGATGATCTGTGAACTATAGCCTCCAGCCACCATCACCCTACCAAAACTAATCTACCTAGGAGTTTCAAATGGGCACAGACTTTGAGCAGCAAAAGAGAGAAATTCTATATGAACTTTAGGAGGGCCTTATGTCCATGACAAACTTCTGGAATAAAAGTGATGTTCATAGAGATCAATAGTCTAATATTGAGAGTAGTAGGGGGCAGAAGTAACCTATACTTAAAGGTAAAATGAACCCCTTATAATCAACTAATGAATATGTTTTAGGCAAATTGAAATAAACAAGGAATAAACAGTTTTGTTTTGTTTTTGTTAACCCTCACTCGAGGATATTTTTTCCATTGAGTTTTTTAGAGAGAGTAGAAGGGAGAGGGAGAGACACACAGAAAGAAACATTGATGCCTCCTGGTTGCCAGGGACTGGGGATCTGGGATCGAGCCTGCAATCTTGTTACATGCCATTGACTGACCCGAATCTTGGACCCTTCAGGTCATGGGCCAATGCTCTGTCCACTGAGCAAAACTGGCTAGGGCAGGGATAAACAGTTTTTCCAGGGCCTATAGTCATAAATTCCATTGAGGAAAAAGAGAGATTATATGGTGAAAGGTGAATGGCCTTCTGAAGCACAAGAGAGGAACCCAAAAGAGGAGACCTTTCCTCTTACAGGGAGACAAAACCCAGGACAAGACACCAGAGATCATATCAGGCTAAGCCAGCCCCAGTCCTCAGCTGCAGGCACAGATATTGCCAATGATCTTAGTGGTTTTAGTGCTCTCTTTTTTTCTTGGTCAATCTAACTAAAGGTATGTCAGTTTTGTAGATCTTTTAAAGAACCAACTTTTGATTTTGTTGATTTTATCTCTGGTTTTATTGTTTTCTATTTCATTAATTCACACTGTAATCAATATTATTTCTTTATTCTGAGCAATCCATGTCAAAATCTACTGTGTGAGTTTTCAAACCAAAGAAAGACTTTGCGTGCAGGATCACAGCGGGGCGGGGGCGGGGGCGGGCAGGGTCAAGGGGGTGGGGGGCGAGGCGTGGAGACGCCTTGGGGCATAGCCAAGGTGTTGCAATTAGGGGGAGAGGATGGAGGGAGGAGGCACTTGTTTTGTTCTCTAACTGGTACTTTTCCACTCCCATCTTTTCACATTCATCTTTTACACCCTCAGGTCCACAAAAGAACAAAAAGGAGTCTTTTGTGGGGCAGGATGGAGGGAGGCAGTGAAACCATTCTGCCAATTTGTTCCCTGATCTTCACTCAATACTGTTCTTGGGGAATAGGAACCATTGGAAAGCCAGCACCTTTCTCTTTTGCCTCTTATCTGAATTGTAAGTAAATAAAGGCTTGCTGCTTCTGTTTGGTTTGTTGTCCTAATTGAACACTTAGATTCTTTTGTTTGGGATACAGTTTTCTCTTCCTTTGGGTGTCTTAAGTTGGAAGGTTAGGTTATTGATTTGAGATCTTTCTTCTTTTTTAATGTAGGCATTTATACCTGTAAGCATTGCTTCAGCAGCATTTCATAGGTGTTGTATTTTTATTTTCATTTATCTCTATGTATTTTTTTCATTTCCCTGTAATTTCTTCTTCAACTCATTGTTTATTTTAGTGTTGTTATTTAATTTTCACATATTTATGATTTTTCAAGTTTCTTTGTTATTAATTCCATATTTTACCCCACTGTAATCAGAGAATGTACTTTGCACAATTTCAATCCTTTTAAATTTAGTGAGGTGTGTTTTATGGCCGGCCTAGCATGGGGGTCTATCCTGGAGACTATCTTATGCTAATTTAAGAATGTGTATTCTAATGATCAACAGATATATGAAAATATGCTCAACTTCACTAGCTTTAGAGAAATGCAAATCAAAACTACAATGAGATAGCACCTACCACCTCTTAGCTGTTAAAATGGCTATTATCAACAAGACAAGTAATAACAAGTGTTAGAGATGTTGTGGAGAAAAGGGAACACTCCTTCACTGTTGATGGGAATGTAAACTGGTACAGCCTCCATGGAAAACATTATGGAGGTTCCTTGGAAAATTATGAATAGAGTTACCATATGAACTAGCAACTCTCTTCTGGATATCTACATGAAAGTTTTGAAAACAGTTCTTTGTAAAAAGATATATGTACCCCTTTGTTTATTGCAACATTATCCAAGACATGGAAACAGCAGAGTGTCCTTCAATAGACTATTGGATAAAGATGTGGTATTTACATACTATGGAATATTATTCAGTCATAAGAAATGATGACATAATGCCATTTGCAATAACATAAATGGATCCTGCGAATATTAAGCTAAACAAAATAAGTCATATAGAAAGCTAAAAACCATATGATTTCACTCATCTGTGAGATACAAAACTGAAAGCAGTGAATGGTCAAATAAGATAAACAAAAACTCATAGACACAGACAACAATAGAATGGTTACCAGAGAGAAAAGGGGGTGAAGGGAAATACTAAAGGGGCTCAAACACATGGTGATGGAAGGAGATTTGACCTTGAGTGGTAAACACAATGCAATATATAGATGACGTATTATAGAAATGTACACTTGAAAACTATATAATTTTAATAACCAATGTTTTAAATTGTTATATCTTTTTGATGAATTGACCTTTTGATCATTATAAAATGTTCCTTTTTATCTCTACTAACATTTTTTTGTTTCTAAAGTCTATCTTGTCTGCTATTATTGTAATAATAGCACTCCAGATCACTTTTGGTTGCTGTGTGTGTGATCTATTTTTACCATCTTTTTACTTTCAACCTATTTGCAATTGAATCTAAATTCTATCCCCTGTACAGAGCATATACTTGGATCTTGTCTCTCTATTCAGTATAACAATTTCAATCTTTCAGATTGTTTAATTGATTAGATTGGTTGATCACTCACACTTAACATTATTATTGATGTAGTTAGATTTAAATCCACCATTTTTACATTTATTTTCTACTTAACTCATGTCCATTTTTTTCCTCTGTTACTCCTTTACTGCATTCTTTTATATTAAGTAAATATTTTGTTGCTTAACATTTTAATGCCTCAAATGGTTTTTAAATCATATTTTCTGTTATTTCCTTGATGATTGCTCTAGGGCTTACCACATACATTTTATAATATCATAATCTACTTCAGATTTATACTAACACTAGAGGCCCGGTGCATGAAATTCATGAATGGTGGGGTGTGTCCCTCAACCCAGCCTGCACTCTCTCCAATCTGGAACATCCATCTCACGATCCAGGACTGCCAACTCCCAACCACTTCTGCCTGCCAGTCTGGTCACCCCCTAACCACTCTCCTGCCAGCCTGTTTGTCCCTAACTGTCCTCCCCTGTGGGTCTAATCACCTCTAATTGCCCTCCCCTGCAGGCCTCATCACTCTAACTGCCCTCCCCTGCAGGCCTGGATCCCCCACAACTGCCCTTTCCCTGCAGGCCCAGTTGCCCCCAACTTTCCTCCTCTGCTGGCCTGGTCACCCCTAATTGCCCTCCCCTGCTGGCCATCTGATGGTGGCCATCTTGTGTTCACATGGGGGCAGCCATCTTGTGTGTTGGAGTGATGGTCAATTTGCATATTACTATTTTATTAGATAGGATAGAGACCTGGTGCATGGGTGGGGATCAGCTGGTTTGCCCTGAAGGGCATCCTGGATCAGGGTGGGGGTTCCCTTGGGGCATGGGGCAGCCTGGGCGAGGGGCTTGTGGTGGTTTGCAGGCCAGTCACACCCCCTGGCAACCCAAGCAGAGGCTCTGGTATCTGGGATATATTTATCTTCTATAATTAAAACTTTGTAACCTTGAGTGGAGGCCTGGGCCCGCCAGGGTGTGTGGAAAGCATGGCTTCCTCCATTGCCGGAGAAACTCAAGCCTCTTGCTTGCTCCATGGCCACAGCCATTATTGTTGGGTTAATTTGCATACTCACTCCTGATTGGCTGGTAGGCATGGCTTGTGGGTGTAGCGGAGGTATGACCAACTTGCATATTATTTGATTATTAGATAGGATAATGCAGTGAGATCTAGAAGTGACTACCCTATTCTTGAGCCAGTTGTAACAGGAGAGGCAGTGTGCTTACAAGGATATCACAGTAGCAAAAGGAGAAGGCATTAGCAGGACCATTTCGTTATTGAAGTGTCTCAGTCTTTGGCTAAACCTTAGAATCAGCCCTGTGGCTTTTAAAATATCAATATATCTTTCTATGGCAGACTTTTTGGTCTGCTGGTCAGCGGGTGAGCCATGGGCATCAGTATTAATTTTTTTTAGGTGATTCTAATGTGTGGTCAGAGTTCAGAACCAGGAAAAACACAATATATATTTGGGGATGATGGGAGCAATTTCTGAGGAGACAGATCACCAAGCTATACTGTTTCTAACTCCCAAGTTGCCCAAGCAACTACCTGATAGTCCCGCCAGAAATGTTAGTTATCTGGGTTTCCCCTGATGCTAAGCAAAAGCTTAGTGCTTGCCTGTCATTTAGATACCAACTACCACGCTCCCAGCTGCTAGCCAAGGTCCCTCTCCATGCAGACCACTCTGACCTATGGTGTCATCACTGTTCTGGCCTCATGTATGGTCACTACCTAAGGTTTTTGCCTCTGCCCATGCCCGGCCCATCAATCAGTTCCTTTTGGATACTGATGTCAATCTTCCCAAAGCTGTTGCTGTTTCCCCTGAAGCATCCCAGCCTACACTCTTCCTGCTGCATTCTCCAGAAGCAGAGGTTCAATATCTGGAAGGGCAGTTAGGAGACCATGCTAGGGATCTCAAACCAAATTTAGCATGCATCATAGAGCCCAATCACAGTGGGAGCCTTCAACCTGAGAACCAAAAATCTGCAGTGCCCCAATACCAAGAATCAAAATTAGATTCTTATACACATGGCTCTATGCCTCCCTGTGTTGCCCATGGAAAAAGTTTTCTTTCTCTCCCATCTAACCTTCCTTTCTATCACTCCTCTTCCCATTTACGTTTGGGCTTATGATCAGCAGTTGCTTTAGTTATCAACTCAGTATCTCAATGAAGAGATGTTTCCACAAAGCACATCTGTCCACAGCTTGACAACTATAACCCACTTACTGTATCAGGAAAGGGCAATCAGGTAGGGTTTATCTGTAGGTGTGAACAAGTCTATCTGGAGTTTATGTGTGCTGTCTACCCTCGTGTATGTATGCTTGATTAGGGAAGATGAGCTATAGAGAGTTAGGGAAGGAAGGCCATCCCCATACAGATACTTCAATATGTAGATTTTATTTTTTAATTATTCTAAGCAAACTATTTGCTTCCCTGGATTTGATGGCTATATCCCTAGGAAGTAAAGAATTTTATTTTATTTTTGGTTGTATAAAATAAAATAAAATAAAATAAAATAAAATAAAATAAAATAAAATAAAA
>JAAGEH010000040.1:21291094-21322654 GCA_011751065.1 Lasiurus cinereus
AATAAAATAAAATAAAATAAAATAAAATAAAATAAAATAAAATAAAAATAAATACACCACATGTGAATGCTCAATACACAGTTAACTTCTGAAATGTAAAATCTCATAGATCACAGTTTTTGTGTTGTTGGGTTGTTTTTTTTGTTTTTGTTTTTGTTTTTTTGTTTTTTTGAAAGTGAACCTTTTCGGTTCTCGGGAAGAGAAACACACAGAGTGTTTTCTCATCCCACCCTAGTAGGCACCAATACTGGAAAACATGGCTAAGTGAGGTACTTGGCAAACAGATGCCTCACACTGTATCCCTTTCCCAGGCACAAACCCTCCCCATGCCTGCGTTTCTGGAGCTTATTCCCTTTTCCTTTGCCGAGGCAGAGCATGTTGTCCAAAGCTGGCACTACTGGGTTTCTGGCTGCCTGGGCCCTGGCTGGGTCTTGCCATGGAGGTGTAGCTTGATGGGTTGCATTTCTGGGGCTTATTTGGAGAGGAGAAGAGGGAGGAGAAAGAGTTCCAACTGTCTCTATTATGGCATAGGGTATATTTAAAGACAGAAACAGGACCTTTGTTCAGAGGTATTAGTTGATCTGCAATGTGCTCTTTTAAGCAATGGAGCAAACAACACCAAACACATTAAACGGAAGAAGCCAGGAACTATTTTTACACTTTAGAGAATAGATTTAAGAATTTTGGAGAGCACAGCATGTACTTCACCTACCTGGCTGGGAGAATTAAGGCGGCTCTCACTGTTTTATTTTATTTTTTCTTCTTCTTTAAATTCTGTCTCATACTCTCCCTCATCACCCAACCCACACCCAATTTCCCACAAGTCCACCTATCTCTGTCCATATCCACTGCCACCATCCTATCTCATGCCAACACCTTCATCTGTCATCTAACTTGTTTTGTTGTCTTCATATGCAATCCTCCACGGACATCCTTGTCCTGCTACTGATCTATACACACACAGAATAATAGTTTCAAAATCCATACCCAGCTTGTGTCTTCCATGCTATTAATAATACTAATAATAACAAAATTCAATAAAAACAAAACTTTCAATGGCTTTCCATTGCTCTTATAATAAAGAAAAAACTATTAGCAGGAACTATGTGTGGGTGGCCCCTACCTCTCTCTACATTATTATATTGACTTGTTCTTCCTTTCCCTTCTATCTTGGAGTCAAGATGGGTAGTTCCAATCTGGACGGGAGAACTCAATAAAAGAGATACTAGAAGTCAGACAGGTAAAAGCATCATGGTTAACAGGACTGCAGCTCAGTTCTATGTAGTTTCCTCATTAGCAATTCAACAGAATTTCCTTTTAAGGCCCTCATTATGCTGGACTCTCCTTACATTTTAGGGTAGAATTACATATATCTCCTCTCAATGTGATAAATTAGAGAAAATATAGAAGAGTATATGAGCAATGAAGTCCCTGAAATTCTTGTACCATTTGTATTGAAGACTTACCTACTATATGGTCAATATCTCTTACATAAAGACACACATAATATATTCCTCTGAGTTAAGAACAAAACAGTTAAGTCAATATTTAAACTGGTCTACTGCTATTCACAATGGAGATCATATAATTCATAGTGTTTTATGTAATTTTATCTCTAAATATCATCTCCCAGGTTGCCAGCAGTTTCAAAATTGAGTAAGGCTGAGAGCTCCAAATATCTCTAGATTATGATTGTATCCTCTTTTCTATCTTTTAACTTTTATTATTTATTTACTTATTTTAATTTATATTTATTGTTTAAAGTTTTACAGATGTTCCCATTTTTCCTCCCATTGACTCCTTTTCCCCACTCCTGCTCCCTCCCCCCTATTGTCTGTGTTCATGGGTTATGCATATAAGTTCTTTGTATAATCTTCCCTCCCACTTCCCTTTAAGAATGCTCAGTTTGTTGTATGCTTCCAGGTCTCTAGCTCTATTTTGTTTGTCAGTTTATTTTGTTCATTAGATTCCACATATAAGTGAGATCACGTGATACTTGTCTTTCTCTGACTGAATTTTTCACTTAACATAATATTCTCCAGGTCCCTCCATTTGGTCTTAAAGAGAGAGATCCTTCTTTTTTACAGCTGCATAGTATTCCATTGTGTAAGTGTACCACAGCTTTCTGCCATTTGACCTAGTGATCCCACTTCTATTAATATATCCTCAGAAGCTGAAACACCAATCAGAAAGAATATATGCACCCCTATGTTCAGAGCAGCATTACTTACAATAGCTAAGATCTGGAAACAGCCCAAGTGCCCTGAGTGGATATTTTATTTATTTTGATCCTTGCCTATTAGGATTTTTTTATTGATTTTAGAGAAAGAGGAACGGAGAGAGAAAAAAGAGAGAGAGAAATGATGTGAGAGTGAAACATTAATCAGTTGCCTCCCTTAATCCCCCAACAGGGGATCAAACCCACAACTAGGTATGTACACTGACTGGGAATCAAACCCACAACCTTTAGGATGGTGTTCCAACCAATTAAGCCACCCAGCCAAGGCTCTTTATTCTAATTTTAATGGTCTTTATATGTGACTTTTAACCTAGGCAACTTTGTTTTCTATCCTATCTAATAAAAGAGTAATATGCAAATTGACCATCACTCCAACACACAAGATGGCTGCCCCCATGTGGTCACAAGATCCTGCCCCCATGTGGATACAAGATGGATACCACAAGATGCCCAGCCGGGAGGGCAGTTGGAGGGACCAGGCCTGCAAAGGAGGGCAGTTGTGGGCAATCAAGCCAGCAGGGGAGGGCAGTTGGGAGGGACCAGGCCTGCAAGGGAGGGCAGTTGGGGATGACCCAGGCCTGCAAGGGAGAGCAGTTGGAGGTAGGGGGGATCAGGCCTGCAGGGGAGGGCAGGTAGGGGGAACTAGGCCTGCAGGGGATGGCAGTTAGGGGGGACCAGGCCTGCAGGAGAGAGCAGTTAGGGGCAATCAGGCTGGCAGGGGAACAGTTAGGCATCAATCAGGCTAGCAGGGAGTGATCAGGCTGGCAGGCAGAAGCAGTTAGGGGCAATCAGGAATGCAGGCAGGTGAGCAGTTGGGAGCCAGCAGTCCTGGACTGTGAGAGGGATGTCTGACTGTCCATTTAGGCCTGATCCTACTGGGGGGGTCTCAGATTGGAGAGGGTGCAGGCTGGGCCTCTAATTTTAAAATAAGCAGTATGTAATAAATTATACTGCACATTTGCAAAGTATTAATCAACAAGAAGTAGCTCTAGAGGAGAACTAGAGAATAGAAGAAAAAAATCAAAGCCAACCTTCACTCCACCCTTCTGGACCCCTACACCAAGAGAGTTTCCCAGGGCCAGGGGAGGAAGGCAATGCCAAAGATGCCTGAACTGCTGGCCTGCAAGGGAGGCAAAGAGCTGTGAAGAAGCTCTCACCCTCAGGAAGGTTCTAGGCCAGCTGGTCTGCTGGCTTGAAGAGAGGTATGGAAAAGGGTCTTCCATGATTTGCATCACAGGTGATAAAGTCATTGAAAGGGCATCAAATGATTTTACAGACTGTGTTGTTTTTTCAAATTACACTTAAATCAGAAACATTTAAGACTATAAGGCCAACTGAGGTCACCCTAAAACAGAACCTTTCTTTTTTTTTAATATATTTTATTGACTTTTTACAGAGGGGAAGGGAGAAGGATAGAGAGTTAGAAACATCGATGAGAGAGAAACATCGATCAGCTGCCTCCTGCACACCTCCCACTAGGGATGTGCCCGCAACCAAGGTACATGCCCTTGACCAGAATCAAACCTGGGACCCTTCAGTCTGTAGGCTGACGCTCTATCCACTGAGCCAAACCGGTTTTGGCCAGAACCTTTTTTAAACCTTAAAGAACTATATATGTCACTCTGAAAATACATAATATTATTATTTTTGAAAAATGTAATGCATTTTGTAAAAATTCATGCAAATTTCAGCCTTAGCTAGTATGGTTCAGTTGGTTGGAGCATCACCCCATATACCATACTGAAAGGTTGTGGATTCGATTATCGGTCAGGACATATACCTAAATTGCAGGTTCAATCCCAGGTCAGGGCACCAATTGATGTTCTCTCTCACATCAATGTTTCTGTCTCTTTTCTTTCTTCTCTAAAAAGCAATAAAACATGTCCTCAGCTGAGGATTAAAAAAAAAGAAAGAAAGAAATCCATGCAAATTTCACAGCCAAAAGAATAATAATAATAAAACTAAGTGGTTTCTCAAAGTGTTTATTATGCCAATCATAGATGTTTCCTCTTTGTAAAATTTTTTATTAAATTTATTGGAATAACATTAGTTAGTAAGATTATTTAAATTTCAAGTGTACAGTTTTATTACACATCATCTGTATATCGCATTGTGTGCTCACCAGTCAAAGTCAAATCTCCTCCCTTCACCATATGTTTAACCCTTTCCTCTCTGTTCACGCCTCCTTCCCCACATCCCCTCTGGTAACTACCATATTATTTGTGTTTATGAGTTCTTTGTCTTCTGTTTTGTCTGTTTGTTCATTGCTTTCTGTTTTATATTTTACATATCAGTGAAACCATATTTTTTTTCTGATTTATTTCACTTAGCATGATATTTTCAAGATCTATCCATGTTTTTGCAAATGCAGTATTTCATCTTTCCTTATGGCTGGAAAGTATTCCATTGTATGTATGTACACATCTCTATTATCCAATCATCCATTGAAGGATATTTCAGTTGTTTCCGTGGCTTAATCACTGTGAACAATGCTGCAACACAGTGGTCCATATATTTTTACAAATAAATGTTTTCAAATTTGTGGGTAGATACCCCATTCTAACAGGTATGAGATGGTACCTCCTTGTGGTTTTGATTTGCATTTCCTTATAGCTAGTAAAAGTGAACATACTTTCATATATCTGTTAACCATTTATATCTCTTCTTGGGAGAACTGTGTGCTCAGATGCTCTGTTCATTTTTTAATTGGAATTTTTTTTGGTATTTGTTGTTGAGTTGTATCAGTTCCTTATATCTTTAGATATTAGCCCCTTATTTGGAGGTATTATTTGCCAATATCTTCCCATTGAGTTGGTTTTAATTTTCTTTTTCTTATTTATATACTAGAGGCCCAGTGCAGGAATTCATGCATGAATGGGGTGCAGCTGGCCCAGCCCCCATCTGCAGATAGGGCTGGGCCTGTCAGGAGGAGACAGCAGGAGGTTGGCCAACCTGCCTGCCCCTGATTGGGGCCCAATCAGGGCCAGGTGGCTGAGGAGAAGAGCCTCTGGTGATTGGCTGGCAGGCCTCACCCCCAGTTGGGATGGAGGGATGATTGGGGGTGTGACCGACCATGGGGAGGGTCCATGGGAGGTTGGCCAGACAGCCCCACCCCTGATTGGTGTGTGGGAGAGGCGCTAATAGGGTGTAGAGCTGGCTGGGGGGAGGGTCCAAGAGCCAATCATGGTGGTGGGGCTGATTGGGGATGGGGCTGGCCATGTGGAGGTGCTGTGGGCAGTGGGCTGGTTATCCCAGCCCCCAAATGGGGTGGGAGGCGGATCAGAGGACAGTGCCCTGGGGGAGAAGCCATAGATGATTGGCTGCCTGAACTGCCCTTGATCAGAGTGGGGAGAACAATGGGGGCGTAACTGGATGGGGGAAGGGACCGCAGGCCGATCCCTGTGGTGAGGGTCTATCAGGAGCGAGGCAGATTAGGAGGAGGGGCTGCAGAAGGCTGGCCAGCCAAACCCTTCCCCTATTCGGGTGGGGGAGCAATCAGGGGTGGGGCCAGCTAGGGGGAAGGGCCACATGGGGCGATTGGCCATCTGCCCCACCTTCGATTGGGGTGAGAGAGGCCGAACAGAGGTGGGGCCGGCTGGGGGAGGGGCAATGGAAAATTGGCTAGCACCCCACTCCTTTTTTTAAATTAATAAATCTTTATTTTTCAGATTATTACAATTGTTCCTCTTTTTCCCCCCATACCCCCTCCACCCAGTTCCCATCCCTCCCTCTGTCCTTACCTCCCCTCCATTGTCCTCATCCATAGTTGTATGATTTTTGTCCAATCTCTCCCTGCACCCTCTGAGAATTGTCAGTCCACTCCCTTTCTATGCCCCTGATTCTATTATATTTACCAGTTTATTGTGTTCATCAGATTTTTTATTCACTTGAGTTTTAGATTCACTTGTTGATAGATATGTATTAGTTGTTCATAATTTTTATCTTTACCTTTTTCTTCTTCCTCTTCATGAATAGCTTTCAGCATTTCATATACTAATGGTTTGGTGTTTATGAACTCCTTTAGTTTTTTCTTATTTGTGAAGCTCTTTATCTGCCCTTCAATTCTGAATGATAGCTTTGCTGAGTACAGTAATCTTGGTTGTAGGTTCTTGCTATTCAACACTTTGAATATTTCTTGCCACTCCCGTCTGGCCTGCATAGTTTCTGTGAGAAATCAGCTGACAATCATATGGGTGCTCCCTTGTAAGTAATTAACTGTTTTTCTCTTGCTGCTTTTAATATTCTCTCTTTGTCTTTTGCTCTTGAAATTTTAATTATGATGTGTCTTGGTGTGGTCCTCTTTGGATTCCTTTTATTTGGGGTTCTGTGTGCCTCCTGGACTTGTAACTCTATTTCTCTCACCAGGTGGGGGAAGTTTTCAGTCATTATTTCTTCAAATAGGTTTTCAGTATCTTGTTCTCTATCTTCTTCTGGCACCCCCATAATTCTAATGTTCGTATGCTAGAAGTTGTCCCAGAGGCTCCTTATACTATCTTCACATTTTTGGATTCTTTTTGCTTTTTGCTTTTCCAGTTGTGTTTTCTGCTTCTTTGTATTTCAAATCTTTGACTTGATTCTTGCATTCCTCTAGTCTGCTGTTAGGTCTCTGTACAATATTTTTTACTTCAGTCAGTGTATATTTAATTTCTAGTTGGTCTTTTTTCATCTCCTCTTGGGTATTGCTAAATTTATCCATCTTTTCAAAGAAATTCTTGAAAAACCTTATAACCATGGTTTTGAACTCTATATACAGACATTTGTTTTTCTCCATTTCTTTTATTTGTGATCTGTTCCTTTGTGTCTACATTTTTTCTTCTTCCCTGAGTTGGTAGCTTTGTGTTCTAGGTGTCCTATGTGGCCCAGTAGCTCTGCCTCCCCAGTTACCTGAGGTTGACTTTCTTGGTGCACCCCTTTGTGGACTGTGTGCACAGCCTTGTTGTAGTTAAGTCCTTATTGTTGTTGGCATCACTGGGGGAATTGACCTCTAAGCCAATTGGTTGTGAGGATCAGCTGTGTCTGTTGTCAGCCTTATGATACAAGACTTGCAAAATTGCAAAAGCCTCTGTGCTCAGCTTGGATGGGGCAGAGTCTCAGGGATGAGCAGACAGCCTTGGCTTCCTATCAACCCTGCCCTTCACAGCCCTGGGTCTCAGTGTTCCTCAGTAATCGCTGCAGCCCTCTTTGTGGGCACTCACGCTCCTGCACTTCCAGACCTCTGCTTTTTCGCAGCTTCCCTGAGTGTGTGTGCACTCCTCTCTTTTTCTGACAGTCTAGACTCCCCCCGGATGAGTCTCATCTGGAACTGTGGTTCAGTGCAGTAGGAACTGGGGTTCAGTGCAGGCAGGAGTTTCTGTCTCCCTCCACCGCTAGAGGAAGTCAGCCACGCACTCCGCCACCCCTCTTCTCCATGCACATGTCTCTGTACCTCAGCTTTTTGCAGCTCTTCTGAGTCTCTATGAGCCCCTCTCTTTCCTTCTAGCTGTAGAATTTCCACTCAGCCAGCTTTCCTGTGGTTCTGGATGATGCCTATTTTGTCTTTTAGATGTAGTTTTGAAATGGTTGTGCGAGGCAGCAGTTTAGGTATTCACCTATGCCGCCATCTTGGTTTCTCTTCCCACCCCATCTCTTGATCAGTCCTGTTCACTGGCTGCAGTGGTTGTCATAGCAACTGGCCGTTCTAGTTGTTCCAGTATTCCAGTCACCCGCCTTTTATATATATATAGATATAGGTATTTACTCATTTTGCTGTGCAGAAGGTTTTAGTTTGATATAGTCTCATTCATTTATTTTTGCTTTTACTTCCCTTGATTTAGGCTCAAACTCATAAAATCCTTTCTAAGGTCAAGGTCCATTAATTTTGTACCTATATTTTTATGTATTTTATTGTTTCAGGTCTTAATTTTAAGTCTTTAATCCATTTTTAATTATTTTTGCATATGTGCCAGATAGCTGTCTAGTATCATTCTTTTGCATGTGGTTCTCTAATTTTCCAGCACCATTTATTGAAAAGGTTTTATTTTCTTCAGTGTATGTTTTTGGCTACTATGTGGAAAATTATTTTTGCATATATATGTGGGTTTATTTCTAGGATTTCAGTTCTGTTCCATTAGTCTGTGTATCTGTTTTTTCATTGATATCATGCTGCTTTGTAGCATAATTTGAAATCAAGGAATGTGATACCTTTGGCTTTGTTATTTTTTCTCAGGATTGTTTTTGCTATTCAGGATCTTTGGTGGTACCATACAAATTTCAGAATTTTTTGTTGTATTTATTTTAAAAATGCCAATGGGATTGTGATGGGGATTACACTGAATCTGTATATTGAATTGGGTCATATGGTCATTTTAACTATGTTGATTTCTTTGAGCTGTTATCACAATATCTTCTCATTTCTTTATCTTCTTCAGTTTCTTTTAACAATGTCTTATCCTTTTCATTGTATTGGTCTTTCACATTCTTTGTTAAGTTTATTTCTGAGTATTTTATTCTTCTGGTTGCAATTGCAATTGGAAATGTGTTGTTGTTTTTTTCTCATTTCTTTTCCTGAAATTTCATTGGTAGTGTATAGGAACACATTGGTTTTTGTATCCTGAAATTTTACTATATTTGTTTATTGTTCCTAATAGATTCTTAGTGGAGTCTTTAGAGTTTTCTATGAAAGGCATGTCTCCATATCATTGATCGAGGCACTAGAGGTGGTTTCGGCCCATGGTAAGCCCTGCAGGCTTATCACTCTTCTGCACAGTGGGGTTTCTTACATCCACATTGCGTTTGGCTGTGAATAAGACAATCTTCTGGTGGAACAGGCATCAAAAGCAATAGCTACTCACAAGCAGATGCTGATAAAGCAAGCTTGTCATTTCATTTGGAGCCTATGGAATTCCCCCGTCCTCTGCCAGTGTTGGCAGAGGGCCTGGACCCTAACCTCAGCTAGCTCACCTGGATTCATCCTCCTGGGCCTCCATTTAAGCGATACATTGCCACACCTTACTAGACCATTTCCCCATTTTCTGGAAAGGAGTCAAGGAGATCCCAGATAAACTTTCCTGAAGAGCCAAGCAGTTTTCCTCCAGTTAATATTAAAGTTTCATTTTGAAAACATTTATGTGCTGGTCAGAACTGTCTATGTGTAGAGGAACGAGCAGAATCAAACACCCACAACATCAATGTGAAACTTTGGCATGAAATTCAACTTCCATACAATAAATTCAACATGTTACTATATTACCATTAATTGCTTTCATTGTCTCTTGGATAGAAGTCAAATTATAAGAGCTTTCTATGAAACAATTGCATAATTTTGAAACAAAGTCAGGATTCTGAGGTTGGAAAGTGACACTCCCAAGAAAGATTGCTAGAGGCCTAGGCAGACTTCCTCTGGAATATTCATCATTGTTATATTTTCATCTATCATCTTCAAACCCTAAGAGTTAGACCCCCACACAAATCAAGATCAATGTCTGCAAATCTGCTATCCACTGGCAAGTCCTCTGAATGCCTCCAGGTCAATGTCTGCTCTTGGCCAGCCTCTATCACATAAGCTCCCCCACAGAGCCAGCCTTTGCAATCTACATTCCAAATCTCAACACTTACTCTGGACTGTCTTGGTACAACCTAATCCCAAGTCTCTGAGGCCAGGAACACTGACACATCCCTGCCCCCTAAGGCTGCCATCGGCATCAATTTCCCTAAGTTTTGTTCAAAACATGGTCAAGAAATGAAGCAATTTCCTCAGTCTGAGGTTCTGTCCTTCACATTTCCAATGCATAGTGAATTTGACTGTGGAATTAGGATCTTGAGTTGTGGGAATGCTGGTAACCGTAGCCCTTAAAAGTAATTAGATTAAAATTACTTATGTAAACTCATAAAGGTTTAGAAAAATCAGACCAAGTGATTGGTGATTTATATAAATAAAACCCTTTCCACATATCTACAAATATATATACACACATATACATATACTATATATATACACAATCATACACATATACATGTGCATATAGACATACATATTCCTTTCGTTTGGAAGTAATTTGTTTGGAATGCAGTATATGCCATATATTTATTTATATATACTTATTTACATGTACTTGCCCCATGTGAAGATACAAGAAGTCTTTGACTTGGAAGAGGCCCTCACCAGACCATGGTTGCACCCTGGTCTCAGACTTTCAGCCTCCAAACTGTGAGAAGTAAATTTATGTTGTTTATAAGTTACCCGTATATGATACTTTGTTATACCTGTATGAACAGACTAAGACACATAAATGGTCCTAGCCTTCTCATGAAACATTTAGACAAGCATAAGACAAACCAGCCAGCTCAGCCAATGCTTCTCATTTCATATAGAATACATTGTGTACCCACACCTTGCCTAGTATATCTTCCACGTGGCTTTTCTCTCTCCTCTTAGGAAAAATCTGTTCCTGTCCCCAGTAGACATCCAATTTCGCTGTCACATAAAGGAGGGCACAAGCCTATTGTGGTAGACTCACTCCCTTTAGGGTCAGAGTAAGTGCCTCTTCCAGGCAATCCTTTGAGCCACTTCTCCAGAGAATCCACCCTGTCTCGGGCTTAGCTCTTTCTTCAAGTCTTCCCTCTGAACCCTCCCAGACCTGGAACCAGCATTCTTCTCTCACCTCTGAATCTGCTTCTCCCTCAGAGAAACTCAGACCAGCTTCTGTTGCTTTAGGACACAGGCTGCCTGAGCATTGGCAGCTTGCTCACTTTGCACTGATTGCTTCTTTCTGCCCACATTTATCATTGCTCTTATGATTTCTCTGGACTCATGTTTCATGCCATCTCCTAAATTCTGCTTCAATGACTCTTGCTTTCCCTTTTCTCTTTCTAACCCACAGTTTTACTTGAGATAACATAACTTAGCTTCTTAAAATGCTGCCCTCCACACTGTTTAGCTTCCCACTGTCACTAATGCTTTCTTTATTGCAAGAATCACTAATTATTCTTCTTAAGCTGAACTACCAAGCAAAATAGAGATAGACTCATAGATAGAGAAAAGGCAGACAGTTCTGGTGTTAGGGAATGGGGTGTTGGGGGTGCTGGAGGGATTGAGTATAATGAAAAAAAAAGAGAGAGAGAGAACTCATGGACATAGACAACAATGTGGTGAGTGTAGGGGGCAGGGCGAGGTGGGTGGGTGGAGGTGGAAGAGGGCATAGAGGGTATAAATGGTGTAGAAAATATACATACATACATACATATATATGCATATACATACATATATATGTGTATATATATATACATATAAATATTTGTATATACATACATATATACATATTAGAGGCCCAGTGCACGAAATTCATGCATTCAGAGGGGTCCCTCAGCCCTGCCTGCACCTTCTCACAATTTGGGAGATGTCTGACTGACGGCTCCCTATGGGGAGCAGGCCTAAGCCAGCAGTCAGTCATCCTTAGTGCTGCCGCAAAGTGGAAGAGGCTCCCAACACCGCTGCTGCACTTGCCAGCCATGAGCCTGGCTTCTGGTTGAGAAGCACTCCTCCTGTGAGAGCGCACTGACCACCGGGGTTAACTCCTGCATTGAGCATCTGTCCTCTGGTGTCAGTGTGCATTACAGCAACCAGTTGTTCCACCATTTGGTCAATTTGCATACATACATACATACATACACCTATCTCCAAAAAAGAAGTACCACCTTTGTACCTACTAAAAGCACATGTCCATGTTAAAAATTGCTATCATCTCATTCAGGGAGAACCCTTTAAATATGTAATGCCTGGAGTCATCATTTCCCACTGTTTCACAACTACCTGTCCTCCCAGGGAATGGCTTGAAATCAATCCTTCAATCCGCAGCCTCTCTGCAGAGGAGCATTTTCAGGAATAATTTTTGCAATTAACTTTTGCTTTTATTTAAAATTTGATTCTGCATCTACACCAAGAATTACTAGATGACTAAATTCAAAACTCCCATTTACCTAGAAAAGCATTGAATATGACCAAGTGTTAAATATGCTCAAGAAATATTTGTTCAAAGTATAAATGGAGAGATGAATAGATGGATGGGTGCATAAATAGATAAATCCAATTTAAACATCTATGGAGATGCCAGAGTCTCTTACTTGGGTTATAATTCCAAGGAAAAGGGTAAGAAATGAGGGGCATATGGCTTCTCCTGACCAACAGGAGCTGCCTTCTCCCCTTGAAGTCATCAGTCATTTCCTGAGGGTCTGTGCTGTAGAGCAGCTTTGCACAACACAACCACATCCATAGAGGCTCTGTAAACTTAAACTGATTAGAATTAAATAAAGTACTCATCATAATAAATAATAACATTGCAGTACACTAGCCACAGTCAAGTGCTCAGTAGCCACATGTAACTAGTGATCACCATATAGAAATGTCTCATCATCATAGAAATGTTATTAGTTAGTGCTAATACAGAGGATATGTCCTGTGAGACAAAAAATGTGAGAAAGTCACTTAGGGTTCTTGGAACACCTTCCATGAGCAGTGACACAATCATATCAGTACTCTGGCTTCTTTTCAAAGTGACCAGTACTATTCCAGGGAAACACTGTCATTTATGTGGTATAATGGGAATGATATATTTGGTGTCCCTTATTCCTGGCATGAAGCTCCTAAGACCCTTAAAATTTCCTATGGCCAAGACTGGTTTGGCTCAGTGGATAGCACGTCGGCTTGTGGACTGAAAGGTCCCAGGTTCGATTCCGGTCGGGGGCATGTACCTTGCTTGTGGGCACATCTCCACTGTGGGGCATGCAGGAGGCAGCTGATCGATGTCTCTCTCTCATCAATGTTTCTGACTTTCTATCTCTCTCCCTTCCTCTCTGTAAAAAAATCAATAAAATACATTAAAAAATTTTTTTCTATGTATTGTTCTTAACAAGCACCTTTAGACCATACCTACATTTGGCTAATGAGGTGATTCTTGTGAGTTCTAGATAGTTTTAAGACAGGCTGGTTACCAGAAAAACTGAGACATGATTAATGGGTTGGAACATTCAGCCCCACCCTCCTCACAACCTCTGGGGAAGGAAAAGGAGCTGGCAATTGAGTTCAATCACCAATGGCCAATGATTTAATCAATCATGCCTCTGTAATGAAACCTCCATAAACATCCCTAAAGGATACAGTTCAGACACCTTCAAGTTGGTGAATACGTGGAGATGCTGGGAAGGTGCATCTCAGGAGACCATGAAGGCTCTATAGGCCCCTCCCTCATACAATGCCCTAAATATCATCCATTTGGCTGTTCTTAAGTTTTATTCTTTTTAATAACCTACTAATAGTAAGTTAAGTGCTTTCCTGAGTTTGTGAGTCATTCTAACACATTATTGAATCTGGGAGAGGGAGTGGATACCCCCAAATTTGTAATTAGACAGATAGAAAAGTGGGTAGCTTGGACACCATATTTGAAGCTGATGTCTGACATGGGGCAGTCTTGTGGGATTGAGCCCTTAACCTTGACATCTGTTCTGACTCCAGGAGTCAGTGTCAGAACTGAATTGTTGGACACCCAGTTGGTGTCAAAGAACTAGAAAATTGATTGATATGAGAAAAAATCCTCTCAATTTGAAATGGAGAAAATAGTCTTCAATATTCTCCTTCAACTAAAAGACTGTAGGATGGTGTTTTGGTCACACATATCATATCTGTAAGAAGGCTGTCCTTGGTGGTGAGGAAAGGTGTTTCTATTTATACACTGTCTGCGTAGCATTTTTTAATCCTTTAGCATAAAAGATTCTATATAAGTTCAAGGTGTTATTGCAAGGTGTTAACAGTTTATTTAACTGTGTCAACCTCTGAATTAGCCGGTTTCAACTCAATAGATGGTGGAGTGGCTGAATTAATGAGTTTTTGTTTAAAATATTTATATGTCTGACCTAGGAATTTTGAAAGATTTTTTTCCCCTTCCCCAGTCCAGGTTTGTGCAAGAGGCAACTGATGGATGTGTCTTTCTCACATCAATGTCACTCTCTCTTTCTCTCCCTTCCTCTTTTTCTCCTTCCTTCCACTAAAAATCAATGGAGAAATATCCTCATGTGAGGATTGGAGGGGAAAAAACAAAGATTATTTTTTCAATTTGATCCAGGGGGAAATTTTAAATGCTTTTGCAAAAAAATAAATAAATAAAACATTGAACCCTATTCCTCACTTTATTAAATACTAGAGGCCTGGTACATGAAATCAGTGCACAGGTAGGGTCCCTAGGCCTGGCCAGGGCTTAGGGCTGATCAGGTTCCCCACCTCCCCGCCTCCCCCTTCCCTTGCCACCTGCACACCATCACTGTGTGGTTCCCCCCCTTCCCTGCCTCCCTGCCTCCTCCTTCTCTCGCTCCCTCAGTGCCCTGCCGCTGCCACTGGTCACCCACCATATCCGCTCAGCCCCCTGGTGATCAGCACACATCATAGCAAGTGATCAAACTCCTGGTCTCACAGTCAAACTCCAGAGGAAACACTTTGCATATTAGCCTTTTATATAGAGAGATAAGTAGAATGAAGTCCAGAAATAAGAATGGTAATAATACTAAATATTTCTTTCTAATTCCTTTTTTTCCCCAAAAAAACGTTGAGAATATACACATAGGTTAGCTTTCTTATCCTCACAACATCCAAGGGCCTTTTTATCTGAAAACTCAATGTGCATAATAGGGGAAAAATGTGAATTGATGGCCTTGTGAAGGAGGAGAAAACTTCATATATATCTGTCCAATTTTCCCAACACACTTATTGAAGAGACTTTCTTTCTCCATTGTATGCTCTTTTCTCCTTTGTCAAATATTAATTGACCATAATGTGGCTCAATTTCTGGGGTCTCTCTTCTGTTCCATTGATCTATATGCCTGTTCTTGGGCCATTATCAGGTTATTTTTATTACAATGGCTTTGTACTATGGTTTGATATCTGGTATTGTGATATCTCCAACTTTGTTCTTCTTTATCAAACTTGCTGAGACTATTCAGGTTCTTTTTTGGTTCGATATAAATTTTTGTATGCAAATAGTACTTTAATAGGAATTGCCTTGAATCTATAGATTGCTTTGGGTAGTATGGACATTTTAATGATATTAAGCCTTCCAATCCATTAACATGTTATATGCCTTCACTTGTTTGTATCTTCCTCTATTTCATTTTCCAATGTCCAATAGTTTTCCAAGTATAGGTATTTTGCCTCCTTGGTTAAGTTTATCCTTAGATATCTTTTTTTATTGTTGTTGCAATGGTAAATGGGATTGAGTTTCTTTTTCTGAGGGATCATTATTGGTATAGAAAAATGCCATCAGATGTTAATTTTTTATGCTGCTATTTTGCTGAGTCCATTTATTAAATCTAGTATTTTTCAGTGGAGTCTTTAGGTTTTCTATGTACAATATCATATTATCTGAAAATAATGACAATTTTACTTCCAATTTGAATGCCTTTTTTTCTTGTCTAATTGCAATGGCTAGCATTTCCAGTACAATGTTGAATAAGAGTGGTGAAAATGACAAATCTGTCTTATTCCTGTTCTTAAGGGAAACATTTTTAGTTTTTGCCCATTGAGTATAATGTTAGCTATAGGTTTGCCATAAATTACCTTTATTATGTTGAGGTATGTTCCTTCTATTCCCAGTTTGCTTAGAGTTTTTATTAAAAATGGGTGGTGGATTTTGTCAAATGCCTTTTCTTTGTCTACTGATACGAGTGTGTGACTTTTATCCTTCATTTTGTCTATGTGATATATCAAATTTATTGATTTGTTAATATTACACCAAATCTTCATCCCAGGAATAAATCCCACTTTATCATGGTATATAATCTTTTTAATGTGTTGCTGGATCTGATTTGCTAATATTTTGCTATGTTCATCAGGGATACTGGCCTACAATATTCTTTTTTTGTGGCATCTTTATTTGATTTTGGGATTAGGATAATGCTGACCTTGTAAAAAGAGCTTGGAGTCTTCCCTCCTCTTAGATTTTTCGGAATAGTTTGAGGAGAATAGAATTTAGAATCTGTGCAGCATCACAGCATGTCCAGAATATATCAGCATTTCCACAATGCAGCTCAAACTCCTGGTTTTAACTCATACACTCACTTCTTTTTATAGCTCATCTCCTTACCAAAAGCCTGAAAACGTTTCCTGCCCCTTCCAGATATACCACTTCACAGAGATAGGTATATCTCATTATGGATAGCTGATACATAGATATAGATGATAGATAGATAGATAGATAGATAGATAGATAGATAGATAGATTATAAGTTTGTAATTATAAAGTTTGACAAAGTTCAAAATCTTCATAGCCAATAACTGATGTCCAATTCAGGTTTGAAGGCCAGAAACTGATGTAGACCTAGGAAGTTCTGAATCCCCAGTTTGTTAGCCACACTGCCAGAGAATTCTCTCTTTCTTGGGGTAGGTTTGCCTTTTATTTTATTCAGGGCTTCTACTATTTGTAAGGGGTCCACCTTAATTAGGGAGGACTATCTGCTTTACTTAGCCAAAGGATTAAAGTTTTAATCTCATCCAAAAACACCCGCACAGGAACACCCAGAATAATGTTTGATCAAATGTCTAGACACTTCCATGTCCCAGTCATGTTGACACATAAAATTAACCATCACACTTCATGTGCATGTCAGGCAGAAGCACTGTTCAGAGGGAACACAGGGGAATATGGCATAGTTCATAACTTTCCTTTGGTGAAATCCAGTTTTCTCAACCCTGCAATGAACCATGAGAGGAACCAACATCTATGGCAGAGCGCAAGCCAGTGAGACCATGAGTAAATTTCCTTATAGAGCTTACATTTCCATTTATATGAGCTGAGAAACTCTGCATGAGAATGCTGGGACTACTGTCAATACTACCTGGCAACCAACTGCATGGAGGAATCATCACCATTCTCATGGATGATTCCCACCTGGAAAGCACTCTCCCCTTAAAACTCAGTTCAACTCCTCAGGAAATGGCATCTGCCCACCTGTACCACTGAGAGGAATTTTTTAACCTGATTTCTGTCTCCACTCAGAAACCACAGTGAACTAGACCTCAAGATCATCTCTGTATAACACTTGGTTTTACAAATACATGGAGGCCTGGAGAGGGTAAGCAACTTAACCATGATGACTCAGACAACTAGGGAGACCTGATCTAAACACCATCCCCCTCTCTCACTCAAAATCTCAGTCCAAAAATTCACTGCTGTGAACTCTGTGTGAGATTTCCAGCCCCTCCTCTGTTTTCATTCTTCTGTGATAGGATTATAGCTACATTCAGTGCATAAATCAGAAATTTTATGTATTTTTTTAAGTATCTTTATTGTTGAAACTATTACAGATGTCTCCTTCTTTTCCCCATTGGCACCCACATATGTCTGTTGTACTTTCCCACTGTACTTTTCCCAGCCTTAACTCTTGCTGAATGCAGTAGCAGGTACCACCTCGCATCACCCCAAGGGGCATATTGGCATTTTGAGCAGGGCAACTTTGCCTGCTGGGCCCACTTCTTAATGACAGTAACACTCCCCACACTTCAGGAAAATCAAGAGTATTCCCTACATATTCCCAGACCCTTCTCATGGGAAGAGGACAAGTAGCCATAGCTCCCTGCAAAGGCAAGGTATGGACCCATAGTACCAGATCCCCACAATATCCTTGGAGAGGTTGAGTCCATTGTGGCTTTTCTCATCCAAAAGAGTGAGTCAAGACCAGATGGAAATGGTACCGGGACTTCATGACTCCAGCCTGAATGCCTGCCCACCACAGCCCTCACTTCAGATTTGCACCTCTGAGCTCCTTGCTCCCAGCTGGAACCATTCATACTGATGGACATGGGCCATCAGTGCCAGACTACATAGTAGGTGAAAGTTCTGGAAACTTTACAGAAAAGTCAGTTTTTGTAAAATTTCCAGTGTGTTTTTGTAAGCCCTAAAAGGGAGATCTTTATGCTTTGAATTGCTCTAGTTCCAGATGCTAAAGAGTGCCCACCATATATAACCTGAGTGAGGGCTAAATTCTTACTAAAATTTAATATCAGATGTCCCCCATAACAAAGAGGCTATATTAATAAAACCAAATGTATCAAAATCACAGATATCACCAAAATAATTTTCATTGAACTCTATTATATTTTTCAAAATGTTGGGAAACACAATATTTAGTTCATTGATTTCCTCAGGAGATACAGATTTAGATGGAAAGACAGGAAGTTTGATAATATGCCAAGAGAAGAAGGCTCAATGCATATGTTACAAAACTAGAAAAATATTTTTTAAATGTATATGAAATCACAAATGACCCTGAATAGCCATGGCAATCTTAAGAAAGAAGATCAAACTACACTACAAGGCCATAGTAATCAAAACAGCATGGTACTGGCATAAAAATAGACATATAGATCAATAGAACATGATAAAGAGCCCAGAAAAAAACACACTTTTATAGTCAAATATTTGACAAAGGAGGCAAAACATATAATGAGGTAAAACAGTCTATTCAATAAATGATGTTAGAAAAATTGGCCAGGTAGATGCAAAAAAATGAAACTAGACCACATTTTATACCACACACAAGAATAAACTCAAAATGGATTACATACTTAAATGTTAGACTCAAAAGTATAAAAGTTCTAGAAGAATACATATGCAATAAAATCTAGAATATTTCTTGTAGCAATTTTTTTTCTGATGTATCACCTCTGGTGAGGAAAACAAAAGAAAAAATAAACAAATGGGACTACATCTAACTAAAGACTTTTTGCCCAACAAAGGAAACCATCAACAAAATGAAAAGACAACCCACTAAATGGAAAAACATATTTACTGATACATCTGATAAAGTCTTAATATCCAAAATTTATAAGGAACATAAAGCTCAACACCAAAAACAAGCAAACAATCCAATTAAGACCTGAATAGACACTTCTCATCATCACTGATCATCAGAGATGCAAATTAACACAATGAGATATCACCTCACACCTGGCAGGATGACTATCATCAATAAATCAACAAACAAGAAGTATTGACGAAGATGTGGAGGAAAGGGAACCCTGGTGTGCTGTTTGTGGAAATGCTGATTGGTGCATTACTATGGAAAGCAGTATGAAGTTACCTCAAAAAATTAAAAATGGAACTTACTTATGACCTGACTTCACTTCTAGGAATATATGCAAAGAAACTTGAAATCCTAATTTGAAAGAATACATGCTGCCCTATGTTCATTGCAGCATCTATAATAATAAAAGCATAATATGCTAATTAGATGTCCTTCCAGACATCTTTTCAGACAAAGTCGCTGCAGGCAGGGGCAGAGGCAGAGGCCTGCAGCTGCTGTGGCAGACAGGGGCCAAGTCCTTTGCACAAATTCCATGCATCGGGCTTCTAGTTATTTATAATTGCCAAGATTTTGAAGTAGCCCAAGTGTCCATCAGTAGATGAGTAGATAAAAAAGCCATAGTACAGTTATACAATGGAATACTATTTGGCCATAAAAAGAAAGTTCACTGGACATGTATTTTATCCAAAACAGCTCATAGAAATATACCTCATTGGGCCAATGGACTCTGGCTCCTCTGGCATGATTATACAGCACTATTTTCCAGCTCTCATCATTTTAAGAAAGAATATGGATTTAAGTATGTGGTAACTTTTAATTGGTACTTTGCTTACCTACTTCCTCCCAAAGAGACACAAAGTGGATATAATAGCTAAGTAGAAATTAAGCAAAAACTCCAGCCCTATGAGTAATACAACCTTTCCCTATAGTGACTGAAGGTCCCTGGAATCACACTTCTACCTCTCCTCTGAATTCTGTGATGTGCTGAGAATCTGGCTATTCAAAAGAAAAGAACCTCGATTTGTAGCATTTGGTCATTTGAACAGTGTAAATACTCCCACCACGGTCCATTTCAAGTTACCAATGGCTTAACCATCAGGTGACAGAGTTCCTGAATATTTAACAGTGCTAGCCAGTCCAGCACAGAGCTGTGTCTCCTGCCATATTCAATCCAAATATATCTAGATAATGATTATTTCTCAGAATCACTCACTACCTCTTAGGTTTAACCATTTCTTACCTGGATCATTGCAACGGCCGTTTTATTTGTCTTCTTTCAGCTTTTGCCTCCTTTTGTCTATTCTCAATACATCTTTAAGCATTAAAAATAGAAGTCAGAGCATGGCACACCTTTGCTTTCTCTGACCTACAAGTTCACAACAGTCTGGTCCTGACCTCTCATCCCTATCTCAGCATGTGCTCCTGGCTATCCAGCTATTTCTCAAGAGTAGACTCTGCCTCAGGATCTGGGCACTGCCTTCTATGTCACTAACACCTACACATCCTGCAAACATTTACTCAAAAGTCCCTTCTCAGGAAGAACTTCCCACCCCCTTCTCTGCTTTATTTTCTCCTTGGCACTTCTTATTATATTCACATACTGTGTTATTGGTTTCTCCCATTTAAATTGTATATCTTCCCGCTAGAAGACACATTCCCTGGAAGAACGTGTATTTTGTATGTTTTATTCATGGGTGTACCCCCAGCCTAAAGCAGCATGTGGCATATGGTCAATGCCTCACATTTACTAATCAAATGAACCCCAGACTTAGTGTGAGTATCTGGTAAACAGTCATTTTATTTTTCCTGCCTTTTCCATGGATTCTCTCTATTTTATGAAATACTCCAGTACATTGTGCTCTAGCAATCTTGTTCTAGGCCAGAGCCCCTGCTGATGTCTCCCTTTACACCTGTGGGGTCCTGTACCCTGTTTCACTACAGCTATCTCAGCCACAGCCCAAACACCCGCTGTGGATGAAACCTTTGAATCCTGTCTAGCAACTAATTCCTTCAAGCAGGAACAGAAAAAAATGGAATCTGTCCAAATGTGCTCATGGAAGAAAGAATTCTCACTAGCCCGAGGGGCTTCATTTCTAGCCGGCTGGCATAAGAAAGTGATCATCTCTGCCCCTTACCAGGCTGACAGGCATTTCCTTGACATCTGAAGTTCAGAAAGAGGAAATCAACACCCTCAGATCCCAAACACAGGGAGAGTCTGCCTCAGAAACAGGTGCTTCTGAATTTACCCATATGAATAAAAATGCAGAATTTGCTATTTTGTTATCCTCTTTCTTCTAGAATCCTAGAATACTATAAGCCTTCTAACTGTAGCTGGATTGTCACAACTAATTTGGGTTGTTATGAAGTTACAGATTGTCATTTCTACTACGATCTGCACATGAGTTTGTTTTTACATATAAAAATGGATATTAAGGAGAAAAAAAATGGCAGCGGAGTAGACGGACACGTCTGGAGCTTTGTCGCTGGGCAGAGGGAGAGAGAGCAGCTGAGAGTCACACGGGGAAGGTTTGTTGGCAAGCTAGGAGTCAGTTATCCTCCAGGAGCAGGCGGGAAACTGATGGAAGGGGCTCTCCTGGCCAGGCAGCCCCACTGCCGTGGGGTTTTTATCTGCTGGAGCCACCAGCAAGAACACGGAGACCACAGCATCTTGCCGAGGGAGGTGGATGTCTGCGGCGGTCTGAACGCTGAGGCTGAATTACTCACCAAACAGCGGGGGACCCAAAACACCACTCTCCAATCGGTGCAGACACGCGGGTGGCGTATTCAGAGATCCACACAGCACACAGAAGGGTCAGATTTCGCCTGAGATAAGGTGAGGTCTCCGGCCCCTCAGAACAGAGATGCGCACACTGTGGGAGCCGGGCTGCGGAAAAGTTGCCTCTGGAGAGGTCGGCAGAGGTGGGCAGGGCATGATCCCTAAGTGTGGAGGCAAACTCTCTGAGCTGTTGACAGAGGGGAGCTCTGGAAAACAACTCGTTTTTATCTGAGGCAGAGGAACAGCTTGGGAATTATTATAGTGTCCCGGCTGCAAAATCCCCACAGACCAGCTTTGAGAACCACAGAGTAGCAGAATCTGAGCACAGCCTAGAGAGGTCCTGTGCTTTGCCTCAGAGATCAATTCCGAAACACTGCCACCCAGTGAATGATGCACAAATTGACTCTCGCATAACCACAAAAGAATAAAGAGATTAAAACGTCAACAGTGCAACCCAGGGAACTGCAATTCTTTCCCTACTGGGAAACAGGAGGGCCAAGCAGAATAATAGTGGAAGTGAAAGACCATTCTATTTCTTTTTCTTTTTCTTTTCTTTTTTTTCTTTTTTTTCTTTTTTATTTTTAAATATTTTAATTAAAAGACTATTTTTTTTCTTTCCACCTCAATTGATTTTACCTTTTTAATTATTACATTTTTGGTTTCAACTAGTATTATTACTACTAGTTTTTTACCTTTTTGGAAAAAAACAAGTGTCATTTTGTTTTCTCTTTATTTTATTTCAGGATTAGAGTTTTATATTCTATTTTCATCTTTCCTTTACCATGATTTTACCCCTACTCAACTCTACCTTTATGCCAACACTTTACACCTAACTTTCCCCATTTTGTTGTCTTGTTTCTCTTTCCCTTTTGCAACTTTAGATTCTCCCTATTCTTTCTCTTTATCTGGTTAAAATTTCACCCCACTTAGATATCTAATTTCAAATCCCCTACTACAAGTCCATACAACCTCTCCCTTCTTGTCTTCACTAGCCAAAAAGTTGTTTTTTCTCTATGTCCTTTTTTTCCTATTTGCCTGAAGAGTGATTATATCGATTTTTTTAACATTTTTGTGAGATTGTTTTAGCTTATTCTACTTGTTTTATTTTGCTATTTGCTTGCTTTATATTCTACCTCTCTTTTCCCTCACCTCCCTCGATACCAGTTGTTATTTGCAGTTTGTATTAATCTCTAGGTACTGGTTGCTGGCCTTTATTGGGATTAGTGATTGTTCTATTGGAGTTTTCTCCTGACATCTATATTTTGTTCCCCTTTTCTCTCTTATCCACTTTCTTTTCTCTCTGACTTTGTTTCTCTTTCTCTTTTCTTTTTCTTCTCCTTTATTTTATTTTATTTTATTTGATCTTTTTGTTCATTTAGTTATTTTTTTTCTCCCTCTCCCAATCTGATTTGGGCACTTCTTTCCTTTCTTTTTCCCCCATCTCCTCTTCTTCTTTCTTTACTTACCCCCAATTTGTCTTTCATTGGTGGTCACCTTATTAGTGATTATTAACATCGTGAATACATTACTGTTCAGTGCCTAGTGTGCTGTACCAGCTTGTGTTGTAGTTTGTGCCTTTGAATCAACATAAAAGAGAGAACCACATAACCAAACACCAAGAGAAGAAAAACCATGGGCAGAAGAAGAAACAGCCCGCATACGACAGATAGGCAGGTATCACCAGAAAAGGAAGTAAACGAAATAGAAGCAGAAATAAGCCTGCCAGAGAAAGAGTTCAGAGAAATGATCATAGGTGGAAGAAAAGAATGGAAGACAAAATCAGCAATCTGATTACGAGCCAAAAGGAAATGAAGAAGAAGAATGAAGAAATGCACAAAGAAATAAAAAATGACATCACTGCTTTAAAGAACTCAATAGAAAGCATCAAAAGCAGACTAGAAGAAGCAGAGGACCGCATCAGTGAGCTAGAAGACATGGTAGGAAAAAATACCCAAGTACAGCAGCTTCTAGAAAAAAAAATTAAAAAGCAAGAGGAGAGCCTAAGGGAACTTTGAGATAACACGAAAAAAAACAACATCCACATAATTGGGGTTCCAGAAAGAGTGGTAACTGAACAAGGATTAGAGAACCTGTTTGAAGAAATAATGACAGAAAATTTCCCCAATATAGGAAAGGAAAAACCCACACAAATCCAAGAAGCTCACAGAGTCCCAAGCAAAATGAACCCCACAAAACCGACACCAAGGCACATTATAATTAAATTGGCAAACAGCAGCGACAAAGCAAGAATCTTAAATACGGCCAGAGAGAAACAGAAAGTTACCTACAAAGGAAACCCCATAAGACTAGCTACTGATTTTTCAACAGAAACTCATCAAGCCAGAAGAGAATGGAATGAAGTATACCAAGTCATGCAAAGGAAGGGTCTGAATCCAAGAATACTGTACCCTGCAAGGCTTTCAATCAAAATTGAAGGTGAAATCAGAAGCTTCAAAGACAAAAATGGACTAAGGGAATATATTTCCACCAAACCAGCAATGCAAGAAATGTTAAAGGGTCTGCTGTAATAAAAAGAAACAGGAAGCGAAGAAGGAACTTGGGGGTAAGGACCAAAAATGGCAACAGATAAGTACTTATCAATAATAACTTTAAATGTAAACGGATTTAATGCTCCAATAAAAAGACATAGGGTAACTGATTGGATAAGAAAACATGATCCATATATCTGCTGTCTGCAAGAAACCCACCTCAGGAAAAGAGATGCACACAGATTGGGAGTGAAGGGATGGAAGATGGTATTTCAGGCAAATGGAAATGAAAAAAAAGCTGGGGTTGCAATACTTATATCTGACAAATTAGATCTCAAAGTGAAGGACATAACAAGAGATAAAGAAGGACACTTCATAATACTAAAGGGAACAATCCAACAAGAAGAAATAACTCTGGTAAACATATATCCACCAAATATAGTAGCACCTAAATACATAAAAAAACTCTTGAAGGATATTAAGGGAGAGAATGAGAGCAATACAATGAGTAGGAGACTTTAATACCCGACTGTCACCATTAGACAAATCCTCTAAAAAAAAAATCAGTAAAGAAACATCAATCCTAAATGACTTTCTAGACCAGATGGAATTAATTGACATCTTCAGAACATTTCACCCCAAAGCCACAGAATATACATTCTTCTCCAGTGCACATGGGTCATTCTCAAAGATAGATCATATGTTGGGTTATAAGAAAAGTCTCTTCAAATTCAAGAAGATAGAAGTCATATCAAGCATTTTCTCAGACCACAGTGGCATAAAACTGGAAATCGACTATAATAAAAACAATAGAAAGAAATCAAACACATGGAGACTAAACAGCATGCTATTAAACAATGACTGGGTAACCAGAGAGATCAAGGAAGAAATAAAAACATCATGGCAACAAATGACAATGACAACACAACAATACAAAATTTATGTGACACAGTGAAAGCAGTCTTGAGAAGGAAGTTCATAGCCCTTCAAGCCTACTGCAAAAAAGAGGAAACAATGGTAATAAATTACCTAACCCTACAACTCAAAGAGATAGAACAAGAGCAACAAGAAAAGCCCAATGTGCTCAGAAGGAAGGAAATAGTGAAGATCAGAGCAGAGATAAACAAACTGGAGACCAAAGAAACAATTCAAAAGATCCACAAAACCAAGAGCTGGTTCTTTGAAAGGATAAACAAGATTGATGGACCCCTACCCAGGCTCACCAAGAAGCAAAGAGAGAAGACCCAAATAAACAAAATCAGAAATGAAAGAGGAGAAATAACAACAGACCCCGTGGAAATACAAAGGATTGTTAAAAAATACTATGAACAACTCTATTCCAACAAACTGGACAACCAGCAAGAAACGGACATTTTCCTAGAAAAATATAACCTTCCAAAACTCAATGAGGAGGAATCCATACATCTCAATAGTCCAATAACTATGGAAGAAATTGAAGCAGTCATCAAAAAGCTTCCAGCAAATAAAAGCCCGGGACCAGATGGCTACACAGGAGAGTTTTCCCAAACATTCAAAGAAGAATTAAAACCTATCCTCCTGAGACTATTCAAAAACATTCAAAAAGAAGGAACACTTCCAAACACCTTCTATGAAAGCAGCATCACCCTAATACCAAAACCAGATAAAGACAACACAATGAAAGAGAATTACAGGCCAATATTTCTCATGAACATAGATGCCAAAATTCTCAACAAAATTCTAGCAAATCAGATCCAGCAGTACATCAGAAAAATCATACACTATGACCAAGTAGGATTTATCCCAGGAATGCAGGGATGGTACAATACCCGCAAATCAATAAATGTGATACATCACATAAACAAATTGAGAGATAAAAATCACATAGTCATATCAATTGATGCAGAAAAAGCATTTGACAAAATCCAACACCCTTTCTTGATAAAAAACTCTCAGCAAAGTGGGAATAGAAGGAGCATACTTCAACATCATAAAAGCCATATATGATAAACCAACAGCCCATTGATAAATCATACTCAATGGGCAAAAACTAAAACCATTTCCCCTAAGAACAGGAACAAGACAGGGATGCCCACTCACACCTCTCCTGTTCGACATAGTACTGGAAGTATTAGCCATTGCAATTAGACAACAAGAAGAAATAAAAGGCATCCAAATTGGAAAAGAAGAAGTAAAGCTGTCCTTATTTGCAGATGACATGATATTGTACATAAAAAACCCAAAGGATTCCATTCCAAAACTAATTGACTTAATTAATGAATTTGACACTATAGCAGGATACAAAATTAATGCTAAGAAGTCGTGGCATATCTATACACTAATAGAGAAATTATAGAAAGAGAGACTCAAAAAGCAATCCCATTTACCATCGCACCAAAATATTAAGATACCTAGAAATAAACCTAACTAAAAAGGTAAAAGACCTATATGTAGAAAACTACAGGACACTGAAAAAAGAGATAGAGGAATATGTTAACAGATGGAAGAGCATACCATGCTCATAGATTGGGAGAATCAACATCATTAAAATGTCCATACTACCCAAAGCAATCTACAGATTCAACGCACTACCCATTAAAATACCAACTACATATTTCACAGACCTAGAAAGAATTCTTCATAGATTCATCTGGAACAAAAAAAGACCACGAATAGCTACAGCAATTCTGAGAAAGAAGAATAAAGTAGGTGGGATCTCAGTATCAGATTTCAAGCTATACTACAATGCAACTGTTCTCAAAACAGCCTGGTACTGGCACAAGAACAGACATATAGACCAATGGAATAGAATAGAGAACCCAGATATCCACCCAAACCACTATGCTCAACTAATATTTGACAAAGGAGGCATGAACATTCAATGGAGCCAAGATAGCCTCTTCAATAAATGGTGTTGGGAAAACTGGACAGATACATGCAAAAAAATGAAACTGGACCACCAACTTACACCAAATACAAAAATAAACTCAAAATGGATACAGGACTTAAACATTAGAAAGGAAACCATAAAAATACTAGAGGAGTCCACAGGCAGCGCAATCTCAGATATATGCCGAAAGAACTTCTTCACTGATACTGTTCCAAAGGCAATTGAAGCTAAAGAAAAAATAAACAAATAGGACTACATCAAAATTAAAAGCTTTTGCACAGCAAAAGAAACCATCAACAAAACAACAAGAAAGATCACTGTATGGGAGAACATATTTGCAAATGATATCACTGATAAAGGTTTAATCTCCAAAATCTACAGCCAACTTATACAACTTAATAAAAGGAAGATAAACGATCCAATAAAAAAAATGGGCAATGGACCTAAATAGAACCTTTTCGAAAGATGACAGAAAGAAGGCCAAGAGACACATGAAAATATGTTCAAAGTCACTAATCATCCGAGAGATGCAAATCAAAACGACAATGCGATACCATCTTACACCGGTCAGAATGGCAATCATCAACAAATCAACAAATGACAAGTGTTGGCAAGGATGCGGAGAAAAAGGAACCCTAGTGCACTGTTGCTGGGAATGCAGACTGGTGCAGCCACTGTGGAGAACAGTATGGAGTTTTCTTAAAAAACTAAAACTGGATCTCCCATTTGACCCTGTAATCCCACTCTTGGGAATTTATCCTAAGAAATCACAAACAACAATCAGAAAGGATTTATGTACACCTATGTTCATAGCAGCACAATTTACAATAGCCACAATTTGGAAACAGCCTAGGTGTCCGTCAGCAGATGAATGGATCAGAATACTGTGGTACATCTACACAATGGAATTCTATGCTGCCATTAAAAAGAAGGAATTCTTACCATTTGCAGCAACCTGGTTGGAACTGGAGAACCTTATGCTTAGTGAAATAAGCCAGTCAATGAAGGAGAAGCATCACATGATCTCACTCATTTGTGGGTAATAAAGAACATTATAAACTGATGAACAAAAGGATAAATACAAAGGTAGTAAAGCATCAGACTGTGAAATTACAGCAGGAAGATTAAAGTTAGGTGAGGTAGATAAGAGATCAATCAAAGGACTTGTATGCATGCATATAAGTATAACCAATGAACATTGACACTGGGTGGTTGGGGTATGTCGGGGAGGGGGGGGGGCAATGGGGAGATATGTATAAAAAATTAATAAAAAATATTTAAATAAATAAATAAATAAAAATAAAAATGGATATTAAGATCGAAAGAACCAAGATAGCAGCATAGGTGAACACCTAACTGCTACCTCGCACAACAATTTCAAAACTACAACTAAAAAACAGAACAGACATCATCCAGAATCACAGGAAAGCTGGCTGAGTAGAAATTGTACAACTAGAAGAAAAGGGAGGGGCTCACGGAGACTCAGAGAGCTGCAAAAAGCTAAGGTACAGAGACGCACATGTGGAGAAGATGGGCGGCAGAGTGCCTGGCTGGCTTCTTCTAGCAGGAGGGAGACCGAAACTCCAAACTGCGCTGAAATCCAGGTCGGACTGCACTGAACCCCAGTTTTGCACAAGACCCTGGGGATCCAGGCTCATACGGGTCCCCGGAGTGCACAGAAACTGAGGGGAGCCAGAAAGGCAGAGATCTGGAGATGCGTGAGCATGTCTATGCACAGAGAAGGCTGCAGATATTACCAAGGGAAACTGAGACCCAGGGGCTGATGGTAAGCCAAGGTTGTCTGCTCAGTACTGAGACTCCAACCCATCCAGGTCTAGGACAGAGGCTTTTGCAATCTTCCAAGTCTTAAGGCAGAGTTGAGCACAGAAGTTTTCCCGGTGAAGACATACCTAGTCCTCACAACCAATTGGCTTGGAGGTCAATTCTTCCCAGTGATACCAACAACAATCAAGATTTAACTACAAAAGGCTGTACACACAGTCCACAAAGGGATGCAGCAAGAGAGTCCACCTCAGATAACTGGGGAGTCAGAGCTACTGGGCCATATAGGACACCTAGCACACAAAGCTATTCTACCAACTCAGGGAAGCAGCAAAAATGCGGAGACAAAGGAACAGATCACAAACAAAAGAAATGGAGGAAAACAAATGACTAGATATAGAGTTCAGAACCATGGTTATAAGGTTTTTCAAGAATATGCTAGAAAAGATGGATAAATTTAGCAAGACCCAAGAGGAGATGAAAAAGGACCAACTAGAAATTAAACATACACTCACTGAAATAAAAAATATTGTACAGAGACCTAACAGCAGACTAGAGGAATGCAAGAATCAAGTCAAAGATTTGAAATACAAAGAAGCAGAAAATACTCCACTGGAAAAGAAAAAAGAAAAAAATAATCCAAAATTGTGAAGATAGTGTAAGGAGCCTCTGGGACAACTTCTAGCATACCAACATTAGAATTATGGGGGTGCCAGGAGAAGAGAGAGAACAAGATACTGAAAACATATTTGAAGAAATAATGACTGAAAACTTCCCACACCTGGTGAAAGAAATAGAGTTACAAGTCCAGGAGGCACACAGACCCCCAAATAAAAGGAATCCAAAGGACCACACCAAGACACATCATAATTAAAATACCAAGAGCAAAAGACAAAGAGAGAATATTAAAAGCAGCAAGAGAAAAACAGTTCATTACTACAAGGGAGCACCCATATGATTGTCAGCTGACTTCTCAACAGAAACTATGCAGGCCAGATGGGAGTGGCAAGAAATATTCAAAGTGTTGAATAGCAAGAACCTACAACCAAGATTACTGTACTCAGCAAAGCTATCATTCAGAATTGAAGGGCAGATAAAGAGCTTCAGAGATAAGAAAAAGCTAAAGGAGTTCATTACCACCAAACCAATATATGAAATGCTGAAAGGTACTCTTTAAGAAGAGGAAGAAGAAAAAAAAGGTAAAGATAAAAATTATGAACAACTAATACTTATATATCAGCAAGTGAATCTAAAACTCAAGTGAATAAAAAGTCTGATGAACAGAATAAACTGGTGAATATAATAGAGTCAGGGGCATAGAAAGGGAGTGGATGACAATTCTCAGGAGGAAAGGGGTGAGAGGGGTGCAGGGAGAGACTGCACAAAAATCATTCACCTATGGATGAGGACAATGGGGGGCGGAAGGTAAGGGCAGAGGGTGGGATGGGATCCAGGTTGAAGGGAGCTATGGGGGGAAAAAGAGGAACAATTGTAATAATCTGAACAATAAAGATTTATTAAATCAAAAAAAAGAAATGGATATTAAAATTGCACCGCACTGCAAAAAGAAAATGATTTAATCACAAAATATAAAAATATTAGCAGAAAAATGAATCCAAGCCCTAGCCATGCTACCCTTGCAACAGACTGGAGAAACAGAACTTTTCCCTTAAAGTGTGATCTTTGCCCCAAAGAAACATTTCCAAATATTTGGTGATTTTAAGGCTTTGCCTGTGGACCAAGTGCCTCCTGTCGTTAGTGACATCAGTTATGGGTTCCAAAGCTTCCCTGTTCTGCTTGTTCCCATCCACTAGGGAACTACCCCATTCCCCTATCCAGAGCCAGGTGGGGCCCCACCCAGGGGTACAGTGAATACTGCTCCCTGATCTGATGGGGGAACAAGTTCCCATGCCTGTTACTGACCCCCTCATTCTGTTTCCTGTCCTGTAAAGTAGAAACAGGCAGAGAGGCCTGATGGGTGATGGGCAAGCAGCCATAGGCCAACGCATGTCGGGGGGACTCAAGGCATGCACCTGCTCCCGCACCAGGCACCACAAAGGGAGTGCCCTTCCACTTTCTGCGGACCCCCGCTGCTCAACTTGGCCAGATCAACGGAGCGCTCCTAGGCCACGCCCTGCCAGGAGTCCTCTGCAGAACCCTTGGCGCCTCTCCCACTGATACACATCTCAGCAAGCAGCAAGAAGCAGAACAGATTGAAGGTAGTGACACCTAGTGGAGGATGTAGGGAAGGAATTTTAGAAAACATACAGGTATCTCAGCCAATTGCATGTGTTAAGAAAAAGGCACCAATAAGCTATATCTATCCTTGCTTTTGCCCTTCATGCTGGAGGGACTTGTTTGGTTTGGCATTTTCCTCCAACTCTCCACTTACCAAGGTAGTTTCCCAGAAGGCAGTGAACCTTCGGCTACAGCAAATGGGTGTGTCAGCTCAGGAGAAGGTCCCTGGGGTAAGACTCAATGCACAGAAGTGGGCATGTCGGAGGCAACCACAGAGAGTGGAGTCTATTCTAAAAATTTAATATAATATAATATAATATAATATAATATAATATAATATAATATA
>JAAGEH010000040.1:21322664-21417937 GCA_011751065.1 Lasiurus cinereus
AATATAATATAATATAATATAATATAATATAATATAATATAATATAACATAACATAATATAATTAATATAATAATAGTATGGAGATGATTAGAGATCAGTCATCAGGGCACTGGTGGGCATGGTGAGGCTTCATTTTCCTTAAAGGACAAGCACTAGAGTTTGTAATTAAGGATATGTTTTACATAATGACCAGCATTTCCAAATGCAATTGCAATTGCCTGGAATATGCAGAGATAAGGAAGGTGTACCTTCAGCCAGGACAAAATCCAATGTTGAGTAAAAATGCAGAAATACAATTGGAACCTTAAGTAGAGTTTCATGCCGTCTAAATTTCCAAAGAGATTTATTACTTGAGTGTGCCAGAAACATTAGATACATATGTCCACTTAGCACATGGAGAATTCTTGATATGTATGCATATGGATAAGAATATTCATTATGCCCTGGCCGGTTTGGTTCAGTGTATAGAACGTAGGCCTGTGGACTGAGGGGGTCCCAGGTTCTATTCCGGTCGAGGGCATGTATCTTGGTTTCAGGCACATCCCCATGTGGGGTGTGCAGGAGGCAGCTGATTGATGTTTCTCTCTCTTCAATGTTTCTGACTCACTGTCCCTCTCCCTTCCTCTCTGTACAAAATGAATAGGATACTTTTTTTAAAAAAAGAATATTCATTACATAGTTTATAATTCAAACATACAAAATTCAAGAAATGGAGAAAACTCATTTTTTATTATCAACTCATTAATGTGATGTACATATACTTGGAAAATTAAAATAAGAGTGAAAATTATGTAGTGAACAATAAAATTCTTATATCCATACCCAGCCAAGTAATGTCACAGGAAAAGCTTATATTTATATCTATGAACCAATTTATTTAAACTTGAACGTAAATAGTATTCTGAAGCCTTGAGTTTTATTGACCTCAGTTTTAAGTGTTGTTGATCTTAAAAAATGAAAGAGGGAGTCACCCTGAAAATCATGCCACATTCTTATATTTACCCCATGATCTACAGAATCCTACATCCAGCTACCTAACATTATTTTTTAATCACTGCAAAAATTACTGCTGGCCCTGTGTGTCTTAATTATAAGTCTACCAGTAATAAGCACATCAAACTATTTTAATATTAAATATCAAGACTATGTCCTTATTTAAGAGAGAAAAAAGACAAAAATAATTTAAGAAAACCTAGCTGACTGAAGACAGGATCAATAAAAAAATCCCTACACAAAAATTATCAATGAATAAAGAGAACAAAATCTACTTGTTGTTTTCTTTTCTTATGTTTCTTTTTATTTTATTTTATTGTTTGGGGTTTTTTTAGAGAGAGAGGAAGAGCGAGATAGAAACATCAATGAGGGAGAAGCTTGGCTGCCTCCTGCAGGCCCCCCGCTGGGGATTAAGCCCAGCCCACAACCCGAGTATGTGCCCTGACCAAGAGTGGAATTGGTGACCTCTTGGTACCTGGGTCAATGCTCAATCACTGAGCCACAGTAGCTGGATGGCTGGCTACCTGTAGCTTTTTTGAACAACCTCTTATACATCTCACGCCATTCTTACCCAGTCACCCTACTGCTGATAACAAATATATTAGTAAGCAGGCTTATCGCCTGTGTGGGGAGTGAGTTCACACACTTCCTACGGGGCTCTTTTTGTCTGGAATAGAAATCATGGCAGCTAAGCCCAGAGAAGACAATAGTTTATTAATGCAAACATTATCACTTTCACCAAAGTAACTAAGAAATATCTTTAAGAAAGAGGGTGCACTCCAACAATGTGCTGCAGGTCAGATCAGGAGTTAACAGAAGCAGAAATGATACAGGAGACAAAGAGATGCTTTAGAGCAATCATCATATCCCACAGGCACTTCCCACTGCCTCCCCTCCAGGTGACCTCCTCATCAAGGAAAGGCCTATGGTCTCATGAGGATCCCTGGAGCCCAGATCCTGAAGATCCTCCTGTGGACAGCTGGGCACTTTCACTTTGTCCAGAAGAGTTTGATTTGTAGAGGAGAATCTCACTGCATTTGACCTCAACTCTCTGAAAGGTATCCTATAGCAGAGAAATATATGCACATGCATTTCCACTCAATATAAAAACAGCCAGCATTATTTCAGAACAAAGGAGTCCCAGAAGCTACTTTAAGGGAAGCAGGCAACTGAAATAATCTTGTCAGAGGGAAGTCAATGAGCAGAAGGAAAGTCCCCAAATCAGACTTCAGGAGGGTGTTGTCCATCTGAAGATGTGAGAGACTCAGTTCTCTGCTTATCCAGAAGAGTGAGCTATCCCCTTTAATACACACATACTCTCACAATAAAACATTCATAATCACATACTCACATGCAAACACACACACACACACACACACACACACACACACACACACACATTATTGCAATGTTGATTCAGGAATAACTCAGAAAAAGGATTTACCACTGGGTGAATCGCCAACTTCAATCCTTGGGATTTCCTGGGAGGTCTTCCTTATAAATTCTGGCCAGGCCTGGTTGTGCTTAGTTAATGAGATTATCATCTCCCAAGAAATGGATCAGTATTACCATCTACCTGTCTACAGTGACCCATAAGTCCTCATGCTCCACCCCCATATGCTTTAAGATTCCTGGATCAACTCTTGTTATTCCTTCTGTCTGAAATGCCTCTTGCTTTCATCCCACCAAGGAAAATCCTACTGTTCCAAGATCCTCCTATTGAATAGCCCCATTGGGCATCTTACATATGTCGTTATACGGTGTCCTCTGGTTGTTAGATCTGTTGTCCAAAGTCCATTGGGTTCTTGAAAGCAGGGGCAGCTCTGACTCCATTTGGAGGAGTGAATTTCAAACACAGGAAATCCAGGGAGTAGCTACTCCAATTCAGTCGACTCTTCACTTTTTTTCCAGTGGAAAAGGTTAGAGAGAGGGAGCTGTTTCGATCTATCCTAGCCCAGCCACACAAAGCCCCTTCTCAATGGGAAAGGAAAAGGAGAGCTTCAATCTCCCTAGTGTCCAACATCAAAAATACCCTAAATTAAGCCTCTCTCCAAGAAAAATTCAATTTAATTCAACAAAATGTCATCTGTACGGAAGTCACTGGACGAGGTGCCACATGGCCACATCTGGACACATTCCCAAGGCTCTCCATCTATCCCTACAGAAGAATGACGTAAGGGTTACAATCATCTCACACATTTTCCATCCAAAGAATCTGTACCGAGCACTAACTGTGTGTCTCAGACCCTGCTGTAGGCGCTGAGATACAGCAGGAAATGGAACAAAAGCTATGACTCATGTTATAGTTGGAGAAACAGACAAAAAACAGTATACAAATAAAAAATATAATATGATTTTAGATATCTCCATGCAATAAAAACTATTAACATACATTATAATTTATTTGAGATCCATGACAAACAAAATTACTAACATTTTACTATAGATTAATTTATCACATTAACCTACCCTAGAAGGATCTGAGAAAATGGGACTGGTAAGCTTCAGTGGGGAAGAAGGGAGGTAAAAAAGATTTAGTGCCTAGAGGCTGAAGCTGTGATGGGAGTTGGGGGGCCAGGGAAGTCCTCCCTGTTGAGCTAACATTTGGCCAGTGACCTGAGTGAACTGAGGGAGCAAGCTCTGGGGCAGGAACAATTCCAGACAGAGAACAGAATGCAACATCTAGGGCAGGCTAAACATGAGTTGAGAAAACTCATGCGCCCTCCGTAAAAGAGTGAGGGACGGCAGCATGAGGCTGGTCTCCTGCCAGCTTCTCTTCTCCAGCCCATGTCTGTGCAGCAGCTCAGAGTGGCCAGCGGATTTGGCCAGAATGGTCAAGCTGCCTCCCTTCCTTCCATGAAACATCTGCAGCCTCCTGCTGTGGCACGTCAGGCCTCTCATCCTTATCTGCAAAACTGGGGTAAAATGATTTCTTCTAAGTTGCTCAACTGGAGTGTTGTAACAGCTTAACCACAACAAAGAAGTCTGTCAAGCATTTTGTTCTTCTTTATCATAATCTGAAGCCGAACTGCTGTAGCTCTCACAGCTAGTAAACAGAAGTCAGTTGTCCTGGAAAGTTTATGTGATACTTTGGAATCCTTCTGGATGTGTTATGTAAATTTAAGTGCATTATCAATAATCTCAGCATAGATTTATCTTTCTTTCCAGGTGCCAGGTTAGTTTAATGATGCAGCTGCTGCAAGACAGGAAAAAAAACTGGATGCAGGTAAAACTCCCCAAGACAGGCCGGGCTGAGTCCCAGAGCCATAGGAAGTTGTGTTTCTCTGGCATCAACCAAACCAGGCCCAACCTTCATTCTGTTGGGAAAAATAAAGGTTTATTAAGGCCCAAAGCCTTTGGAATTTTTCCATATCTAAGATACAATCACATGATCTCTAACATTACTCTCTTAGCCACTATATACTTTCTACATTCTGTTTAAGTAAATATATATGTATAATTCCATATATACGTATACATTTTAAAATATATTTTTATTGCTTTCAGAGAGGAAGGGATAGAGATGAAAACATCAATGATGAAAGAGGACCGTTGTTTGGCTACCTCCTGCATGCCCCCTACTGGGGATAGAGCCTGCATGTGCCCTTGACTGAAATCTAACCCCCTGGGACCCTTCAGTCCACAGGCTGACGCTCTGTCTACTGAGCCAAACTGGCCAGGGCCATATATATTTCAAATTTTTTCAAGTCCTAACATATATCATGCATCTCAATCATTTTGTAGTCTGGTACAATTTCCACCTCCCACCAACTCCCACCCCTCGGTATGTACACATGCACCACATACACATGCATACATGCACACCACAGGCACATGCACACAGAGATATGTGCACACATTCCATCACTCTCTTAACACATTGGACACTCTCTTTTCTATCTCCCTTCCTTCCCATTGAAATTTACCTGATCCATTTTCTCAGACCCTACTAAGGTAGGCAAATGTGATCAATTAATATATGTCAACAGGTTAATAATTTTGCTTATCATGTATCTCAAATAAATTGATAATACATGTTAATAGAGTTCTTGAAAACTTGAACACAAAGACTCAACTAAAATGGGAATATCTGGCCCAAAGGAGGCATTTGAGGACAGGATGGCATGAGACGTTCCTCACATTAAGACCATGCTTTGGAGGCAGCAATGGGGAAGGCCTGTGTGTGAGCTGACTCAGTCTATGTCCTATAAAATTAATTCACTCAAGTTTTAGGGAGGGTAATGTGTGAACATAAAATGAAATAAGAGTTATTAGAACCTTTCTTTCACCCACACTAGCACTCCTGAGGAACGTGCATGCTTCATGCCTGCCAGCAATCCAGCTTTAGATGGAAAAAGAAGACTGCCCTCAAGTGGAAAAACCTACCTGTGGCCTTAGTGATTTAGTAGGTGACAGTCTAACCTGAAATAATAAATACCATTATGATGTCACTGTCTTGCTGCTCATTTTTAGAGTCTCTGGACCTTGCTTCCAAAAACACGAGCTCATGAATAGGACTCTGTGGTACCTAACATGTTGTTTATGGGTCAGCACAGTCATGGTGGCTGAGTCCACACTGAGAGGCCTTCCAAGACCCTCCCCAGCATGCACCATGATAGCCAATGGGCCCTCCTGTCTCTGAACCAACCAATTCATATTTTAAAGTGCCAAAGCAGAAACTCAGACTTGTCACGGTGAGTTATATAACTGCTTCAAGAGCTGGTCTTGATATATGGTCTCGGGGAGGGGAGGAGGAGAATTTTTCTTGACCCCTAATTGTAGTGTAACTTAAAATGATTTGATTTGTTCTCATTTCCATTTTTCTGAATGTTGCAATATTTTGTGTATGTGTTTCCATGGAAAATAACTAGAGATAAAATACAAAAGCCAATTTCTGATACATAGCTACTGCTCAAGAAAACTTATTTTGAGGGAGGAGGGGGATAACAAAAAAGGAAGAGTGAAAAATATCAAAAATTATTAAGGCAAAAATATTGAGATTAAAAAAATCTAACCTCAAATAACTTTAACTCATTCACTAAGAGCACCCAAAAGGAAGTAGTTAGTTGATGGTGCACCTGGGTTGGATTGAGCTGTATACACTGAGTTGAAAGTCCAGGAGGGCAGCCATTTTCCTCTTTAACCTATAGCACCTACTATACTACAGTCAGCATGGTCATCACTTAATGTGTTTGCAGAACACTTTGTTCTCCTCCTCACTGTCCCAGTCAAGAGTTTTTGAGAGGGAGTGCACCTAGCTCGGCAGGAGAGGAGGAGTGTCTGGAGTTAGAGATTAATTATGGGACTTAGGAATGGTGAGCTGTTGAACTTTATCTTCTTTGAACCTACCATTGTTCTCAAGAAGGTCTTCTAAAGGAACTCATAAGCACCACCACTCAGACAGGCCCTAAAACTGCCTCACGACGCAGCAGCCACTCCAGCCAAAATCCTGCTGCCCCAGCTGCAGACCCGTGGACCCTGGGACCTCCACCTCCAAAGGTACACCACTTGACAGCAGTAAGTGCAATCTCCCCCTCCCCAGCGGCAGAACTCTGGACCACATTAGTGCATTTCCAGCACACGGGTAGCCAGGACACTCCACTCCCTAGGCAGCACCTGTGAGCCACTGGGAGCCCCTGTGGGTGTGATTTTGTACAGACAAGGGCGCATGGCCCTGCAGTAGAAATTCTGAATTCCCCCTTCCTAAATAACTGCCCACATTTACCCCAATGGCTCAACTTCAGTGCCAGGACCCCTCAGAGCACATCAGAGCGCTGCACCAGCAAAGGCTCCTCCACAAAGGAAGAGGACGCCTGAACCCATCTATCCACAGCACGCTCCGGGAGCAGCTGTGAGTCTCTACTGGGTGTGATTCTGCACAGACAAGGGCACTCTGCCCCGTAGTAGAAATTCTGAATTCCCTCTTCCCGAATAACTGCCCTCATTCACCCCAGCAGCTCAGCCTCAGTGCCAGGACCTCTCAGAGTGCTTCAGAGTGCTGTGCCCAGCAAAGGCAGCTACACAAATGTGAAGTTCCAACAGGCAGGCACCCTGAGCCCATCTACCCATAGGGTATTCTTGGGAGCCACTGTGAGCTCTCCCTGGGTGCCAACTTGAAAAAACAGGAACACACTCCCCACCAGCAGTAGAAATTTTGAATTCACTCATCCTGAATACCTGCCCATGGTCACCTCAATTACGTGGCTACACTGCCAGGGCCCTTCAAAGTGCTTCAATGTGCCTTGCTGGCAAACTTACAAAGGGTGCTCCTGTGAGCCACCACTGGGAGTAAGTGCCTATCCACCACAGGTGCAGCAGCAAAAGCTGAGTCTGCCCACCCCACAACTACAGAACTCTGGACACCACAGTCACGCCTTTCCAGAGTGTAGGCCCCCTGAGCTGCAGATGGTTCCTTGGTGCCACTGTAAGTCCCCACTGGGCACGCATGATCTCAATTAAGGAGGAAAAACAGCAAAAATAGGGACACTCCTCTCCACGGCTGCCAACTTCTAGACACCACAGTTGTGCATCTCAAGCTCGCAGGTCTACATCAAGAGAACCCGGGAGAGGAGAAAATGGCGGCAGAGTAGACGGACGCGTCTGGAGCTTTGTCGCTGGGCAGAGGGGGAGAGAGCGGCTGAGAGTTGCATTGGGAGTGTTTGTTGGCAAGCTAGGAGTCAGTTGTCCTCCAGGAGAAGGCGGGGAACTGCTGGAAGGGGCTCTCCCGGCCAGGCAGCCCCACTGCCACGGGGTTTTTGTCGGCCGGAGCCACCAGGGCGAACGCAGAGCCCGAGCCATCTTGCAGTGGGAGGTGGATGTCTGCGGCGCTCTGAAGCCTTTGGCTGGGCACCCATCGAGCAGCCAGGAACCCGGGGACCCAGAACTCCACTCTCCAATCGGCGCAGACACACGGCGGAATCAGAGATCCACAGAGCACACAGAAAGGTCAGATTGCGCCTGACTTAAGGGGGAGGTGGATGTCTGCCAAGGTCTGAAAGCTGCGGCTGACGGAGGCACCCACAGAGCAGCCAGGACCCAGAGCGTGGCTTCCCAGGCGGCACAGACGCACAGACTGAGGATTCAGAGATCCACAGGGCGCGCGCGCAGAAAGGTCAGACTTAGCCTGGGCCAGGGTGCGGTCTCCTACCCCCAAAGGGCAGAGAAGCCACACTGTGGGAGCCGGGCTGCGGGAAAGCTGCCTCTGGAGAGGTCCGCAGAGGTGGTCAGGGCGTGATCCCTTGAGTGTGAAGGCAGACCCTCTGAGCTGTTGACAGAGGAGAGCTCTGGAAAACGACTTTTTTTTTTTTCTTTTTCTCTGGGGCAGAGGGACAACCTGGGAGTTATTGCAGTGTCCAGGCTGCAAAACTCCCACAAACTGGTTTTGGGAACCACAGAGTAGCAGGATCTGAGCACAGCCTAGAGAGGTCCTGTGCTTTGTCTCAGAGATCAATTCCGAAACACTGCCACCCAATGGATGACACACAAATTGACTCTTGCATAACCACAAGAGAATAAAGAGATTAAAACAGCAAGAGGGGAACACAGGGAACTGCAATACCTCCCCTACTGGGAAATAGGAGTGCCAAGCAGAATAATAGTGGAAGTGAAGGACCATTCTATTTTTCTTCTATTTTTTATTTTTTTTTAATTTTCCCTTTTTTTTAATTTTTAATTCTTTATTTTTCATTTTCACATATTTTAATTAAAAGAATATTTTTTTTCTTTCTGCCTCAATTGATTTTACCTTTATAATTATTAAATTTTTGTTTTAAACTAGTATTATTAATTACTACTAGTACTTTACCGTTTTGGGGGAAAAAAGTGTCATTTTGTTTTCTCTTTATTTTATTTCGGGATTAGAGTTCTACATTCTAATTTCATCTTCCCTTTAGCATAATTTTACTCCAACTCAACTCCACCTTTATGCCAACACTTTCCTCCTAACTTTCCCCATTTTGCTGTCTTGTTTCTCTTTCCCTTTTCCAACTTCAGATTCTCCCTATTTTTCTCTTTACCTGGTTAAAATTTCACCCCATTTATATATCTAATTTCAAATCCCCTACTACAAGTCCACACAAACCTCTCCCCTCTTGTCTTCACTAGCCAAAAAGTTGTTTTTTCTCTATGTCCTTTTGTTGCTATTTGCCTGAAAAGTGATTATATCGATTTTTTGAAAAAATTTTTTGAGAGAAAGTTTTAGTTTATTCTACTTGTTTTATTTTGCTTTTTGCTTGCTTTGTTTTCTACCTCTCTTTTCCCTCATCTCCCTCGATATCAGTTGCTATTTGTAATTTGCATTAATCTCTAGGTACTGGTTGCTGGCCTTTATTGGGATTAGTGACTGTTCTATTGAGTTGTCTCCTGACATCTATATTTTGTTCCTCTTTTCTCTCTTATACACTTTCTTTTCTCTCTGACTTTTTTCTCTTCCTCTTTCCTTCTCCTTTTTCTCCTTTTTATTTTCTTATTTTATTTTATTTTATTGTTCATTTATTTATCTTTTTTTTTCTCACTCTCCCAATTTGATTTTGGCACTTCTTTCTTTTCTTTCTTCCTCATTTTCCTCTTCTTCTTTCTCTATTTACCCCTAATTTGTCCTTCATTGGTGGTCACCTTATTTGTGATTATTAACATCTTGAATACATCTCCACTCAGTGCCTTGTGTGCTGTACCTGGTCGTGTTGTAGTTTGTGCCTTTCAATCAACGTAGGAGAGAGCACTACATAACCAGACACCCAGAAAAGAAAGACCATGGGCAGAAAAAGAAACAGCCCACAAAAGACAGAAAGGCAGGTTTCACCAGAAAAGGAAGTAAACGAAATAGAACCACAAATAAGCCTACCAGAGAAAGAGTTCAGAGAAATTATCATAATGTGGTTGAAAAGAATGGAAGACAAATTTGACAATATGAGTAAGGGCATAGAGGAGGTGAAGAAGCATGAAGAAGAAACGCAGAAGAAACTAGAGGAGGTGCAGAATAAACAAGAAGAAATAAATAATGACATCACTGCTATAAAGAACACAATAGAAAGCATAAAAAGTAGACTAGAAGAAGCAGAGGACCGCATCAGTGAGCTAGAAGACACGGTAGGAAAAAATACCCAAGTACAGCAGCTTCTAGAAAAAAAAGTTAAAAATCAAGAGGAGAGTCTAAGGGAACTTTAGGATAACATGAAACAAAATAACATCCGCATAATTGGGGTTGCAGAAAGAGTGGGAAATTGAACAAGGATTAGAGAATGTGTTTGAAGAAATAATAACAGAAAATTTCCCCAATATAGAAAAGAAAAAACCCACACAAATCCAAGAAGCTCACAGAGTCCCAAGCAAAAAGAACCCCAACAAACCGACACCAAGGCACATTATAATTAAATTGACAAACACCGACGACAAAGTAAGAATCTTAAAAGCAGCGAGAGAAACAGAAAGTTACCTACAAAGGAACCCCAATAAGACTAGCTACTGACTTCTCAACAGAAACTCGTCATGCCAGAAGGGAATGGAATGAAATATACAAAGTCATGCAAAGGAAGGGTCTGAATCCAAGAATACTGTACCCTGCAAGACTCTCAATCAAAATTGAAGGTGAAATCAAAAGCTTCACAGACAAAAAAGGACTAAGGGAATATATTACCACCAAACCAGCAATGCAAGAAATGTTAAAAGGTCTGCTGTAATAAAACGAAAGAGGAAGCGAAGAAGGAACTCGGGGGTAAGGACTAAAAATGGCAACAGATAAGTACTTATCAATAATAACTTTAAATGTAAACGGATTAAATGCTCCAATCAAAAGACATAGGGTAACCGATTGGATAAGAAAACATGATCCATATATCTGCTGTCTGCAAGAAACCCACCTTAGGAAAAGAGATGCACACAGATTGAGGGTGAAGGGATGGAACATGGTATTTCAGGCAAATGGAAATGAAATAAAACCTGGTGTTGCAATACTTATATCTGACAAATTAGATCTCAAAGTGAAGGACATAACAAGAGATAAAGAAGGCCACTTCATAATCCTAAAGGGAACAATCCAACAAGAAGAAATAACTCTGGTAAACATATATGCACCCAATATAGGAGCACCTAAATACATAAAAAAACTCTTGGAGGATATTAAGGGAGAGATTGACAGCAATACAATCATAGTAGGAGACTTTAATACCCCACTGTCTCCATTGGACAAATCCTCTAAACAAAAAATCAGCAAGGAAACATCAATCCTAAATGACTCACTAGACCAGATGGAATTAATTGACATCTTCAGAACATTTCATCCCAAAGCCACAGAATATACATTCTTCTCCAGTGCACATGGGTCATTTTCAAAGATAGATCATATGTTGGGTCATAAGAAAAGTCTCTTCAAATTCAAGAAGATAGAAATCATATCAAGCATTTTCTCAGACCACAGTGGCATAAAACTGGAAATCAACTATAATACAAACAATAGAAAGAAATCAAACACATGGAGACTAAACAGCATGCTTTTAAACAACGACTGGGTAACCAGAGAGATCAAGGAAGAAATAAAAAACATCATGGCAACAAATGACAATGACAACACAACAATACAAAATTTATGGGACACAGTGAAAGCAGTCTTGAGAGGGAAGTTCATAGCCCTACAAGCCTACTGCAAAAAACAGGAAACAATGGTAATAAATCACCTAAACCTAAAACTCAAAGAGCTAGAACGTGAGCAACAAGAAAAGCCCAGTGTACTCAGAAGGAAGGAAATAGTGAAGATCAGAGCGGAGATAAACAACTTGGAGACCAAATAAGCAATTCAAAAGATCAACAAAACAAAGAGCTGGTTCTTTGAAAGGATAAACAAGATTGATGGACCCCTAGCCAGGCTCACCAAGAAGCAAAGAGAGAAGACCCAAATAAACAAAATCAGAAATGAAAGAGGAGAAATATCAACAGACCCTGTGGAAATACACAGGATTGTTAAAAAATACTATGAACAACTCTATTCCAACAAATTGGACAACCTGCAAGAAATGGACATTTTCCTAGAAAAATATAACCTCCCAAAACTCAATGAGGAGGAAGCCAAACATCTCAATACACCAATAACTATGGAAGAAATTGAAGCAGTAATTAAAAAGCTTCCAGCAAATAAAAGCCCGGGTCCAGATGGCTACACAGGAGAGTTTTCCCAAACATTCAAGGAAGAATTAAAACCTATCCTCCTGAGACTATTCAAAAACATTCAAGAAGAAGGAATACTACCAAACACCTTCTATGAAGCCAGCATCACCCTTATACCAAAACCAGATAAAGACAACACAATGAAAGAGAATTATAGGCCAATATCTCTCATGAACATAGATTCCAAAATCCTCAACAAAATTCTAGCAAACCGGATCCAGCAGTACATAAGAAAGATCATACACCAAGACCAAGCAGGATTCATCCCAGGAATGCAGGGATGGTTCAATATCAGCAAATCAATAAATGTGATTTATCACATAAACAAATTGAGAGATAAAAATCACATAGTCATATCAATTGATGCAGAAAAAGCATTTGACAAAATCCAACATCCTTTCTTGATAAAAACTCTCAGCAAAGTGGGAATAGAAGGATCATACCTCAACATCATAAAAGCCATATATGATAAACCCACAGCTAACATCATATTCAATGGGCAAAAACTAAAACCATTTCTTCTAAGAACAGGAACAAGACAGGGATGCCCACTCTCACCTCTCCTGTTCGACATAGTACTGGAAGTATTAGCCATTGCAATTAGACAACAAGAAGAATAAAAGGCATCCAAATTGGAAAAGAAGAAGTAAAGCTGTCCTTATTTGCAGATGACATGATATTGTACATAAAAAACCCAAAGGACTCCTTTCCAAAACTAATTGACTTAATTAATGAATTCGACAATGTAGCAGGATACAAAATTAATGCTAAGAAGTCTGTGGCATTTCTATACACTAACAATGAAATTATAGAAAGAGAACCTAAAAAAGCAATCCCATTTACCATCGCACCAAAAAAATTAAGATACCTAGGAATAAACCTAACTAAAGAGGTAATAGACCTTTATGCAGAAAACTACAGGACACTGAAAAAAGAGATAGAGGAAGATGTAAACAGAGGGAAGAACATACCATGCTCATAGATTGGAAGAATCAACATTATTAAAATGTCCATACTACCCAAAGCAATCTACAGATTCAACGCACTACCCATTAAAATACCAACGACATATTTCACAGACCTACAAAGAATTCTTCATAGATTCATCTGGAACAAAAAAAGACCACGGATAGCTACAGCAATTCTGAGAAAAAAGAATAAAGTAGGTGGGATCTCAATACCAGACTTCAAGCTATACTACAAAGCAACTGTTCTCAAAACAGCCTGGTACTGGCACAAGAACAGACCTATTGATCAATGGAATAGAATAGAGAACCCAGATATCCACCCAAACCACTATGCTCAATTAATATTTGACAAAGGAGGCATGAACATTCAATGGAACCAAGATAGCCTCTTCAATAAATGGTGTTGGGAAAACTGGACAGATACATGCAAAAAATTGAAACTGGACCACCAACTTACACCAAATACAAAAATAAACTCAAAATGGATACAGGACTTAAACATTAGAAGGGAAACCATAAAAATACTAGAGGAATCCACAGGCAGCACAATCTCAGATATATGCCAAAAGAACTTCTTCACTGATACTGCTCCAAAGGCAATGGAAGCTAAAGAAAAAATAAACAAATGGGACTACATCAAAATAAAAAGCTTTTTCACAGCAAAAGAAACCATCAACAAAACAACAAGAAAGATCAATTCATGGGAGAACATATTTGCAAATGCTATCACTGATAAAGGTTTAATCTCCAAAATCTACAACCAACTTATACAACTTAATAAAAGAAAGATCAAGGATCCAATAAAAAAATGGGCAACGGACCTAAATAGAACCTTTTCAAAAGACGACAGAAGGAAGGCCAAGAGACACATGAAAACATGTTCAAAGTCATTAATCATCCGAGAGATGCAAATCAAAACGACAATGCGATACCATCTTACACCTGTCAGAATGGCAATCATCAACAAATCAACAAACGACAAGTGTTGGCGAGGATGCGGAGAAAAAGGAACCCTTGTGCACTGTTGGTGGGAATGCAGACTGGTGCAGCCACTGTGGAGAACAGTATGGAGTTTCCTCAAAAAACTAAAAATGGATCTCCCATTTGACCCTGTAATACCACTCTTAGGAATTTATCCTAAGAAATTACAAACACCAATCAGAAAGGATTTATGCACCCCTATGTTCATAGCAGCACAATTTACAATAGCCACAATTTGGAAACAGCCTAGGTGCCCATCAGCAGATGAGTGGATCAGAAAACTGTGGTACATCTACACAATGGAATTCTATGCAGCCATAAAAAAGAAGGAATTCTTACCATTTGCAGCAACCTGGTTGGAACTGGAGAGCCTTATGCTTAGTGAAATAAGCCAGTCAATGAAGGAGAAGCATCACATGATCGCACTCATTGGGGGATAATAAAGAACATTATAAACTGATGAACAAAAGGATAGATACAGAGACAGTAAAGCTTCGAACAGACTGTGAAATTACAGCAGGAATTTTAAAGTTAGGTGAGGTAGATAAGAGATCAATCAAAGGACTTTTATCTATGCATATAATCATAACCAATCAACATAGACACTGGGGGGTTGGGGTATGCCTGGGAGGGAGGGGGGGCAATGGGGAGATATGTATAAAAAATTAATAAATAAATTTTAAAAAAATATCCCTATCAAAAAAAGAGAGAGAGAGAGAGAACCCAAATAGCTCAAGTAGGGAGCTACAATAGATTAACAAGCATAGGAGAAATGAGAGAATACACCAGTAGCACCATCCCCAAAAGAACCTGGATAGAAAAGCAATTTGATCTACAATTAAAACATTATAGGAAAACATGGGAACACAATAAAGCAATCCCCAAAGGAAAAAAAAAGGAGGAATCACCAGAAAAGGAGTTAAATGAAATTGAGGCTAGCAGCTTATCAGAGAAAGAATTTAGTAATGGTTTTAAGGATATTTAAAGGGCTGGATGACAAATACAACTCAATGAGAACTATAAGGAGCTGAATGAGAATGTCACCAACATGAAAAGAAATAAAGAGGATATGAAGAATGGCATAACTGCAATAAAGAACACAATGGAAGGCTTAAACAGTAGACTAATAGAGGCTGAGGACTGCATCAGCAAATTAGAAGACAAGGTAGGAAAAAACACACAATTATAATGTGTCTTGGTATGGTCCTCTTTGGATTCCTTTTGTTTGGGGTTCTGTGTGCTTCCTGGACTTGTAAGTCTATTTCTTCAACCGGGTGTGGGAACGTTTCAGTCATAATTTCTTCAAATAGGTTTTCAGTATCTTTCTCTCTCTCTTCTTCTGGCACCCCCATAATTCCTCTAGTCTGCTGGTAGGACTCTGTATAATATTTTTTATTTCAGTCAGTATATGTTTAATTTCTAGTTGCTCCTTTTTCATCTCCAGTTTGTCCTTTTTTATCTCCTCTTGGGTCTTGTTTAATTTATCCATCTTTTCTGGGAAATTCTTAAAAAACCTTATAACCGTGGTTATGAACTCTATATTCAGTCATTTGTTTTCCTCCATTTCCTTCATTTGTGATCTGTTCCTTTGTCTCCAAATTTTCGCTACTCCAGGAGAACTTCTGTGCTGGAGTCAGCCTTATGATAGAAGACTTTAAAAATTGCAAAAGCCTCTCTGTTCAGCTTGGATGGGGTGGAGTCTCAGGGATGAGCAGAGACAGCCTTGGCTACCAGATATCCCTGCCCTACGCAGCTCCTGGGTCTCAGCTTCAGCCCTCTCTATGCATGTGAGCATGCACCTTCAGACCTCTGCCTTTCCAGTTCCTGTGTGCTCTGGGGACCCATATGAGTCTGGGTCCTCAGGGTCTCACCCAAACTGGGGTTCAGTGCAGTTGGAAGTGGATTTCAGCACAGTTGGGAGGTTTTGCCTTCCTCCTGCTGGAGAAAGCCAGCAGCACAATCAGCAGTCAGTCCTCTCTGCATGCAGTGGTGTGCATGCCTGCAGACCCCTGCCTTTTCGCAGCCCCCTAGGTTTCTGTGCGCTCCTCCCTTTTCACAACAGTCCAGACTCCCCCTGTATGAGTCTCACTCGGAGCTGGGGTTCAGTGCAGTCGGATCTGGATAACTATGCACATTTATCCCAGTGGCTCAACCTCAGTGCCAAGACCCCTCAGACCAGGTCAGAGTGCTGTACTGTGAAAAAGCAGGTGTGCACACCTCCAAAACCCTGCCTTTTTGCAGCTTCCCTAGGTTTCTGTGCACTCCTCCCTTTTCACAACAGTCCAGACTCCCCCTGAATGAGTCTCTTCCAGAGTTTCTATCCCCCCCCACAAGAGGAAGCCAGTCACACACTCTGCCTCCCATCCTCTCCACATGCATATCTCCATACCTCAGCTTTTTGCAGCTTCTCTGAGTCTCCTTGAGCCCTCTCTTTCCCTCTAGTTGTAGAATTTCCACACAGCCAGCTTTCCTGTGGTTCTCAATGATATCCATTTTGTCTTTTAGTTGTAGTTTTGAAATTGTTGTGTGAGGCAGCAATTTAGGTATTCACCTATGCTGCCATCTTGGTTTCTAAAGTAAAAATCTTAAAGGCAGCCAGAGAGAGACAGAAAGTTACCTACAAGGGATCTCCTATTAGAATATCAATTGATTTCTCAACAGAAACACACCAGGCCAGAAGGGAATGGAATGGAATATACAAAGTAATGCAAAGCAAGGACTGAACCTCAGAATACTATACCCAGCAAGGCTATCATTCAAAATTAAAGGTGAAATCAGGAGTTTCACAGACAAAAAAGGGCTAAGAAAGTAAAAAGGGACTGCTGTAAAAAGAAGAAAGAGGAAGACAAGAAGAAACACAAACACTAAAGAAAAAATATGACAGCAAATATATACTTGTCAATAATAACATTAAAGGTAAATAGATTAAATGCACCAATCAAAAGACATAGAGTAGCTGAATAGATGAGAAAACAGACTCATATATTTGCTGTCTACAAGAGACCCACTTCAGAGCAAAGAATTCACACAGACTGAGAGTGAAGGGATGGAAATACATTTTTCAGGCAAATGGAAATGAGAAAAAAGCTGGGGTGGCAATACTTATATCTGACAAAATAGACCTCAAAGTAAAGGACATAACAAGAGATAAGAAAGGCCACTATATAATACTAAAGGGAGCAATTCAACAAGAAGATATAACTCTGGTAAACATATACACACCCAATAAAGTGTACCCAAATACATAAAAAAACTCATGGAAGATATCAAGGGAGAGATTGACAATAATACAATCATAGTAGGGGACTTTAATACACCACTGACATCACTGGATAAATCCCCTAGACAAAAAAAAAATCAGCAAAGAAACAGAATTTCTAAATAATGCACTAAATCAGATGGACCTAATTGACATCTTCAGAGCATTTCACCCCAAAGCCATGCAATATACATTCTTCTCAAGTGCACATGGGAAATTTTCAAAAACAGACCACATATTGGGTCAAAAGCAAAGTCTACCCAAATTCAAAGACTAAAATCAAATCAAGCATTTTCTCACACAACTATGGCATAATATTAAAAATAAAATACAATAAAAACATTCCAAAATTCAAACACTTGGAAGTTGAATAGCATGCTATTAAACAATGATTGGGTTATCAATGATATCAAAGAAGAAATTAAAAACATCCTGGAGACTAACAATAAAAACCCCAAAACACAAATACTATGGGAAACAATGAAAGCAGTCCTGAGAGAGAAGTTTATAGCTCTCCAGGCCTACCTCAAAAAACAAGAAAAAATGGTAATGAATCATCTAACTCAACAACTCAAAGAATTAGAAAGAGAGCAACAAGAAAAACCCACAGGTAGATGAAGGAAGAAAATAATAAAGATCAAAACAGAAATGAATGACACAGAGACCAAAAAAACAATACAAAAGATCAACAAAAGCAAGAGCTGGTTCTTTGGAAGGATAAACAACATTGATGAACCTCTAGGCAGGCTCAACAAAAAGCAAAGAGAGAGGATCCAAATAAACAAAATCAGAAATGAAAGAGATAAAATAACAACAGAAACCACAGAAATACAAAGGATTGTTTAAAAATACTATGAACAACTCTATTCTAACAAATTACACAACCTAGAGTAAATGAACATATTCCTAGAAAAACACAACCTTCCAAAACTCAATCAGGAAGATTCTAAAAATCTCAATATTCTAAAAATCTCTGAGAACTATGGAAAAAATTGAAGCAGTTATCAAAAAGCTCCCAACAAACAAAAGTCTGGGGCCAGACAGCTTCACAGGGGAGTTTTACCAAATATTCAAGGAAGAATTAAAACCTATCCTCCTCAGACTATTCAAAAACATTCAAGAAGGAGAAACACTTCCAAACACCTTCTATGAAGCCAGCATCACCCTAATACCAAAACCAGATAAAGGCAACACAATGAAAGAGAATTACAAACCAATATCTCTCATGAACATAGATGCCAAAATCCTCAACAAAAATCTAGCAAATCGAATCCAGCAATACATCAGAAAGATTATTTACCATGACCAAGTAGGATTTATCCCAAACATGCAAGTATGATACAATATCTGCAAATCAATAAATATGATATATCACATAAACAAATTGAGAGATAAAATTCACATAGTCATATCAATTGATGCACAAAAAGCATTTGACAAAATTTAACACCCTTTCTTGATAAAAACTCTCAACAAGGTTGGAATAGAAGTATTATACTTCAAAATAATAAAAGCCATATATGACAAACCCACAGCCAACTCAAGGGGCAAAAACTAAAACCATTTCCTCTAAGAACAGGAACAAGACAGGGATGCCCACTCTCACCAATCATATTCAACATAGTGCTGAAAGTACTACCCATTGCGATCAGACAAGAAGAAGAAATAAAAAACACCCAACTTGGAAAAGAAGAAGTAAAACTGTCCTTATTTGCAGATGACATGAGACTGTACATAGAAAACCCTAAAGACTCCATCAAAAAACTATTAGACTAAATGAATTCAGCAATGTAGCAGGATACAAAATTAATGCCAAGAAATCTATGGCATTACTCTATACCAATAGTGAACTTACAGAAAGAGAGATTAAAAAAGCAATCCCATTTATCATTGCACAAAAAAATTAAGATACCTAGGAATAAACTTAACTAAAGAGGTAAAAAACTTATACACGGAAAACTACAGGACACTGAAAAAAGAGATAGAAGAAGACATAAACAGATGGAAGAACATACCATGCTTATGGATTGGGAGAATCAACATCATCAAAATGTCCATACTACCCAAAGCAATCTATAAATTCAATGCACTCCCCCATTAAAATATCAAGGGCATATTTCACAGACCTAGAATGAACTTTCCAAAGATTCATTTGCAACAAAAAAAGACCCCAAACAGCTGCAGCAATCCTGGGAAAGAAGAACAAAGTAAGTGGGATCTCAATACCAGATTTCAAGCTGTATTATAAAGCCACTGTTCTTAAAACAGCCTGGTACTTGCATAAGAACAGACATATAGACCAATGGAATAGAAGAGAGAACTCAGAAATCAACCCTAACCACTATGCCCAATTAATATTTGACAAAGGAGGCATGAACATACAATGGAGTCAAGACAGTCTTTTCAATATGATGTTGGGAAAATTGGACAGATACATGTAAAAAAGTGAAACTAGGTTACCAACTTACATCATGCACAAAAATAAACTCAAAATGGATACAAGACTTAAACATAAGATGGGAAATCATACAAATACTAGAGGAATCCACAGGCAGCAAAATCTCAGACATATGCTGAAGGAACTTCTTCACTGATACTGTTTCTAGGGCAAAGGAAGCTAAAGAGAAATAAACAAATGGAACTATATCAAAACAAAAAACTTTTGCACAGCAAAGTAAACCATCAATAAAATAACAAGAAATCCCACTGCATGGGAATATATATTTGCCAATAATATCAATGATAAGAGTTTAATCTCCAACATTTACAGAGCACTCATACAACTTCACAAAAAGAAGATAAACAACCCAATCAAAAAAATGGCAAATGATCTAAACAGACACTTTTTGAAAGAAGACAGAAGGAAGGCCAAGAGACATATGAAAACCTGCTCAAAGTCACTAATTATCCGAGAGAGGCAAATCAAAACGACAATGCGATACCTTCTCGCACCTGTCAGAAATGAATGGCTATCATCAACAAATCAACAAATGACAAGTGTTGGCAAGGAAGAGGATAAAAATGAGCCCTCGTGCAATGCTGGTGGTAAGGCAGACTGGTGCAGCCACTATGAAGAACAGTATGGAGTTTCCTTAAAAACTAAAAATGGAGCTCCCATTTGACCCAGTGATCCCACTTCTAGGAATATATCCCAAGAAATTAGAAACACCACTTAGAAAGGATTTATGCACCCCTATGTTCATAGTAGCACAATTCACCATAGCTAAGATTTGGAAACAGCCTAAGTGTTGATCATCAGATGAGTGGATTAAAAAACTGTGGTACCTCTACACAATGGAATACTATGCTGCAGTAAAAAAGAAGGAATTTCTACCATTTGCAACAACATGGATGGAGAGAGAAAGCATTATGCTAAATGAAATCTCAGACATATGCAGAGAAAAATAAATATCACATGATCTCATGTGTGGAGTATAATGAATGGTGTAGACTAGTGAACAAGAACTGATCCAGAGACTGAGAAACATTGATCAGAATGTCAAACTTCAGAGAAGGTGGGGGTCAGTGGGAGTAAGGGGGAAAGATCAATAGAGGGACTTTCATGAATGCATATGAGCCTAATCAATGGACACAGACAACAGGGAGGTGAGGCATGAGTGGGGGTTGGGGAAATGGGTCATAAGGACACATGTAAAAAATAAAAAAAAAAATTATAAGGAAAAAAATCAAATGAAAATAAAATATTAAATTTAATCCATACTAGTGGTCACCATGACCTTAAGAGAAATTGTTTCATGTGACAAAAATTTTTAAGTGAAACTCTCTGTAGCCTGAAAATTATTTTGGAAAGAAATAAAGAGAAGTTTCCTTCAAATGTTGTAAGGATTGTAATTGAAAGTCAATATATTTGACCTCTTGAATTAAAGTAAGTAATTCGTTTTTTGCTTTCCTGACAAAGTTTATATAAAGTTATAAGAAATTGACAGCCAGTTTGAAAATGAATTGCCATGGCCAAGAGCAAAGAATATCCTCACATAATATTATTCTACAATATCATTATAATTTTTGATATTTCACAACAGCATATTGTACAATTATCCCAAACAAACTGACAAACTAATTCTTTGAATGTTTGGCAGCAATTTAAAAAAGGACATGAAAGGACTTAATCCCTTTCAGAAGAAATTAAGGCACTGGGAAGGTACTTGAGCATTGTATATTGGCCCCTCTTACCCTTTTTTCAAGAGGGACCCTCTTCTCACAATCCAATGGCCCTTAGCTGTTGCCTGAGCTTTCTATTCGTGCTGAGGTTGAAGCATAGAGGTGGCTGGTACCATGGATTTGTCTCTCACCCAGTGGTGTGAGCTGGGCCCTCCCTGAGAAAGAACCTGAGTTCCCTGAGATATCAGTGCCAGGGCCCCACCAGCAGGCGAGGGGATCCCCAAGGCAGGTGCTGGGCAGAGGCATGGGCTACCAAGGAGACAGAACTGAACCTCACATCACCCTGCTTGGCCCCACAGGATGACTGGTTAGCCAGAGATGGGTAAGATTTCTCAGGGAAGGAACAACCTAAGACAGGCATAGTCGCAGAGGGGCCATCAGAAGAGAACTTGGGGGGTCAACAGAGGTGGAGCACAAACCCTCACCCCTTCCAACCTTGCAGGGGCCTGAACCCTCATCCATGGCTGCTTTGCTTCCCACGCCCAGCTCAGATGGGGACACAGGTAACAGAGACTTGGCCCAGCTCAAGTTGGGACCCAGGTAACAGACAGAGACTTGGCCCAGTTCAGATCAGGACTCAGGTAACAGACAGAAACTTGGCTGACAGCAGCTGCCCTATATCTAAATCCAGCCTAGCACCAGGAATGTTCAGGGCCTACTCAACAATGCAAATAATCCTTTCCACTAATATTTACAGGGTAAACTAAGATTGTTGGTAGAGTTTTAAATTTGAAAGTAAAAGAGTAATCAAACTTTCAGATTAATTTAAATTGACTAATTGAAATAAGTGAATATTCAAGAAAATTTAATTGTACTGGACAAAAAGCTGTTCCTAAACTATTAACTAAAATTTCCATTGGTAGTTCATCTCATGGTAAAATTGATTAACATGCAATGAACCTAAAGCAGTCATATTTTTGTGCAAAAAAAATAAAATTTAAAGTTATAAAGACTGCATTAAAAATTTCACAAAAGCCTCCATTAATCAAAAAAAAAAGGTGGGGGATAGTAGGGTAATATCATGTAAGGAAAAATATCCTGTAAGTAAATTACATCTAGAAAATTTTTGCTTTAGAAAATTAATTTTCATTTGTAATACTAACAGCAAGACACCCATGAAAAACACACATGGTGTCAAAATAAGCCAAAGAAAAATCATTTGAGTAAAAATAAAAAGGATCCCAAGTCAATTTTATAGAAAAGACTCCTTTATTATGTTTAAGTTGAGAATATGTTTACATACTTTCAGAAAAACTCCAAGACCATGTGGACTCCTACAATAGAGAGGAATTGACAGGTCTGCTCTAATCACGAAGACAAGAGGAAAAACAGTCCAGAGATAGAAGAAGCTGATGACGCCTTGCCATGCTAGCAGTCAGCAGCTGTGCATCGCTACAGGATGCCTAGGACCAAACCAGAGAGGATGGGACCTGCATTGCCACCATTTGTCCACCATCCAGATACCATTGCTGACATGTACACATAGGGAACTGTTTGATATTGAAACTGGGACTCAGAACTGTTGGACATTGAAATTGGGACTCAAAGATGTTTTGTTCTTATAGATTTATTTCCGTTACACAGAGGCAAAATTTTTTTGAAGAAAAGAATTGGGGAGAAAAAATAGATACATAGGCAAAGGAGCATTGAAAAGACTTTCAAACTACAGTGGGAAGGCAGGGGTGGTTGGGGAGGTGGGGTCTGTAAGAGATCAACCAAAGAACCTGTATGCATGTATATAAGTATAACCAACACTGCGGGGGCAGGTAAGAGCATGTACTGGGGGATAGGGGAGGCTGAGGGGAGGTTAATGGGGAGATGGGGGGATTGGGGAAGGAGACATATGTACTACTATTTGTAATACTTTAAACAATTTAAAAAAAATTTTTGAGAGGGACCTAAATAGACACTTTTTTATTTTATTTATTTTATTTCATTTTTAAATATATTTTATTGATTTTTTACAGAGAGGAAGAGAGAAGGAGAGGGATAGAGAGTTAGAAACATCAATGAGAGAGAAACATCGATCAGTTGCCTCTTGCACACCCCCTACTGGGGATGTGCCCACAACCAAGGTACTTGCCCTTGACTGGAATCGAACCCAGGACCTTTCATTCCTCAGTCCGACACTCTATCCACTGAGCCAAACCAGTTTCAGCAATAGACACTTTTTTAAAGGGAACATACAGGAGAGGGGAAAAAATGGCAGTGGAATAGACAGATGTGTCCCGAGCCTTGTCCCTGAGCAGACAGAGGGATCAGCTGAGGGTCGCACTGGGAGTGTTTGTTGGTGAGTTCAGGGACAGCTATACTCCAGGAGAAGGTGGGGGACTGCTGGACTGGGCTCCCCTGACCAGACAGCCCCCACTGCTGCTGGGTTTTTCTCTTGGAGCCACCAGCTCAGATGTGGAGACAGCGCCATCTTGAAGGGAAAAGTGGATGTTACTGGAAGCCTGAAAATCTACAGCTGCAGCACCAAACAAACACCTGCAAGCACCAGAACACCGGTCCCCAATTGGTGCAAACACTCAGATTCAGAGGAGATCTACACTCCACATGGGAAAAGTCAGATTTCACCTGGGATAAGGTGAGGTCTCTGTTCCCACAGGAAAGAGAGGCATGTGCATGGTGAGAGCTGGATGACCGGGGGTACTCTGCACCTAGAGAAATCCGTGGCTGTTGGGCCTAGTGTGAGCTGTGAATCTGGAAGGGGGTCCTCAGAGCTGCTAACAGAGGGGATCTCTAGAAAGCAACCCATTTTGATGTGATGCAGAGGGGCAGTCTGGTAGTTATTGAAGTGAGCTGGCTACTTGGACAATGGCAGGGAAGAGGGACTGCAGAGAATTGGGCTCTTTCCTCTTCAGATCCTTGCTCCTGATTACTAAGCCCAATACATAGGATCACCCTGTTAGGGACACCCTGGGAGACTGCAGGGGAAAGTTGCTTTTCTGGAACCTGGGGATCGGAGCGGGAAGTGACCATCAGAGAACCAACTCTGGGGCAGCCCACTCCCACAAATCAGTATTGAGTGCCATAGGGAAAGCAGGATCTAACAACAAGCTGGAGAGGACCTAGAGTTTCAGAGGTCAATCCAGAAACACTGCCACCCAGGGACAACTCACAAATTGACTCTTGTGTAATCACAAATATAAGAATAAAGAGATTAAGCACTGCCTGTTTAAAAATCAGGACTGGCTTACAACACTGAGCACAAGTGGAACTTGCTGCTGGCATTTGTTGGGATGAGTGGCTGTTCTATTGGAGTTTTCTCCCCATATATATAACTTGTTCTCCTTCTCTTTCTTATTCTCTTTCTTTTCTCTCTTACTTTCTTTTTTTCTTTTTCTTTTTATTCTCTTTTCTCCCTTCTCCCAATTTAATTTTGGCACTAATTTCTTTTCTATTTTTCCTTCTTTTTTCTCTTCTTCTTTCCTCCTATTCCCTAATTTGTCTCTCTCTGGTGGTCAACTTGATTTGTGGCTATTAATATTGTGAATACATTTCTGTTCAGTGCCTTGTGCATTGTAATTGGTTGTGTTGTATTTTGAGCCTTTAAATAAATGCAGGAGAGAGAGAACTACATAATCAGACACCTAGAGAAGAGAGACCATGGGCAGACAAAGAAACATCTCACATATGAAAGGAAGTAAATGAAATGAAGGCAAGCAACTTGCCAGAAAAATAATTCAGAGAAATGGTCATAATGGAAAGAATGGAAGACAAATTCGACAATATGAGTAAGAACCAAAAGGAAATGAAAAAGAACCAAGAAGAAATGAAAAATGACATTGTTGCTGTAAAGAACTCAATAGAAAATATCAACAGTACAATAGAAGAAGCAGAGAACCACATTAGTGAGCTAGAAGACAAGGTAGGAAAAAATACCCAAGTAGAGCAGTTTCTAGAAAATAAAATAAAATAAAAAGCAGGAGGAGAGCCTAAGGGGACTTTGGGATAAGACAAAACAAAACAACATCCACATAATAGGGATTCCAGAAGAAGAGAAAATTGAGCAAGGAATAGAAAACCTGTTTGGAGAAATAATGACAGAAAACTTCCCTGATATAGGGAAGAAAAAAAAAATCCAAGAATCTTACAGAGTCCCAAAGAAAATGAACCCAAAAGACCAATGCTAAGACAGATTATAATTAAATTGGCAAACACAAATGACAAAGTAAGAATCTTAAAAGCAGCCAGAGAGAGACAGAAAGTTACCTACAAAGGAACCCCCATCAGACTAGCAACTGATTTCTCAACAAAAATTCATCAGGCCAGAATGAAATGAAATCAAATATACAAAGTTATGCAAATGAAGGGTCTGAATCCAAGAATACTGTACCCAGGAAGGCTATCAATCAAAATTGAAGGTGAAATCAGGAGCTTCACAGACAAAAAGGACTAAGGGAATTTATTACCACCAAACCAGTAATGCAAGAACTGCTAAAGTGTCTGCTGTAAAAAAAAAAAAGAAGAAGAAGAAGCAAAGAAGGAACACAGAAGTAAAGAATAAAAATAGCAACAAATAAATGCCTAGCAATAATAACTATGAATGTAAATGGATTAAATGCTCCAATCAAAAGACATAAGGTAGTGGATTGGATAAGAAAACATGATGCTTATATCTGCTGTCTACAAGAAACCCAACTCAGAAAAAAAAGATGCACACAGATTGAGGGTGAGAGCATGGAAAATAGTTTTTCAGGCAAATGGAAATGAAAAAAAAGCTGGGGTAGCAATACTTATATCTGACAAATTAGATCTCAAAGTAAAGAACATAACAAGAGATAAGAAAGGTCACTTCATAATATTAAAGAGAACAATACAACAAAAAGAAATAACTCTGGTAAACATATACGCACCCAATACAGGAGCACACAAATTCATAAAAAAAAAAACTCCTGGAGGACATCAAGGGAAAGATTGACAGTAATACAATCATAGTAGGAGACTTTAATACCCAACTATCACCACTGGACAAATCCTCTAAACAAAAAATCAGCAAAGAAATATCAATCCTAAAAGACTCACTGGATGAGATGGAATTGATATTTTCAGAACATTTCACCCCAAAGCCACAGAATATACATTCTTCTCCAGTGCACATGGGTCATTCTCAAAGATAGATCATATGTTGGCTCATAAGAAAAGTCTCTTCAAATTCAAGAAGATAGAAATCATATCAAGCATCTTCTCTGATCACAGTGGCATAAAACTGGAAATCAACCCCAATAAAAACAATCCAAAGAAATCAAACACATGGAAACTAAACAGCATGCTACTAAACAATGACTGAGTAACCAAGAGAGATCAAAGAAGAAATAAAAAATATGGCAACAACCAACAATGAAAACAACAATCTAAAATCTATGGGACACAGTGAAAGCAGTCTTAAGAGGGAAATTCATAGCTCTACAAGCCTACTGCAAAATATATATATATATATAATAAATTACCTAACTCTATAAATCAAAGAGCTGGAAAGAGAGTAACAAAAAAAGCCCAGTGTAAGCAGAAGGAAGGAAATAGTAAAGATCAGAGCAGAGATAAACAACATAGAGACCAAAGAAACAATACAAAAAAGATCAACAAAACCAAAAGCTGTTACTTTGAAAGGATAAAAAAGATTGATAAACCTCTTGCCAGGCTCACCAAGAAGCAAAGAGAGAGGATCCAAAGAAACAAAATCAGAAATGAAAGAGGTAAACTAAAAACAGACTCAACTGGAATACAAAGGATTGTTAAAAAAAAGATACTATGAACAACTCTATTTCAACAAACTGGACAACCTGGGAGAAATAATGACAGAAAACTTCCCTGATATAGGAATAAATGGACGTATTCCTAGAAAAATATAATCTTCTAAAATTCAATCAGGAAAAATTTAAACATCTCAATAGGCTAATAGCTATGGAAAAATTGAAGCAGTCATCAAAAAGCTTCCAGCAAACAAAAGCCAGGGAACAGATGGCTACACAGGAGAGTTTTTACCAAACATTCAAGAAAGAATTAAAACCTATTCTCCTCAGACTATTCAAAAATATTCAAGAAGAAGGAAGACTTCCAAGTTACTTCTATGAAGCCAGCATCACCCTAATACCAAAACCAGATAAAGATAACACAAGGAAAGAGAATTATAGGCCAATATCTCTCATGAACATAGATGCCAAAATCCTCAACAAAATTCTAGAAAATCGGATCCAGCAGTACATCAGAAAGATCATACACCATAATGAAGTAGGATTTACCCCAGGAATGCAAGGATGGTACAAATCAGCAAATCAATAAACATGATACATCACATACACGATTTGAGAGATAAAAAACACATAGTCGTATCAATTGATGCAGAAAAAGCATTTGACAAAATCCAACACCCTTTCTTGATAAAAGCTCTCAACAAGGTGGGAATAGAAGGATCATACCTCAATATAATAAAATCCATATATGACAAACCCACAGCTAACATCATACTCAATGGGCAAACACTGAAACCATTTCCCCTAAGAACAGGAACAGGACAGGGATGCCCACTCTCACCACTCCTGTTTGACATAGTATTGGGAGTATTAGCCATTGCAATTGGACAAGAAGAAAAAATAAAAGGTATTCAAATTGGAAAAGAAGAAGTACAGCTGTCCTTTTTTGCAGATGACATGATATTGTACATTAAAAAAAACGAAATACTCCATCAAAAAACTAATAGACTTAATAAATGAATTTGGCAATGTAGCAGGATACAAAAATAATGCCAAGAAATCTATAGCATTTCTATACACCAATAGTAAACTTACAGAAAGAGAGACTGAAAAAGCAATCCCATTTATCAACACACCAAAAAAAATAAATAAATAAGATACCTAGGAATAAGAGGAATCCAAGATGGCAGCATAGGTAAACACCTACACTGCTGCCTTGCACAACAATTTCAAAACTACAACTAAAAGACAGAACGGACATCATCCAGAACCACAGGAAAGCTGGCTGAGTGGAAGTTCTACAACTAGAAGGAAAGAGAGGGGCTCACAGAGACCCAGAAGAGCTGCAAAAAGCTGAAGTACGGAGACGCGTGCACTGAGAGAGCGGGTGCCAGAGTACCGGGCTGGCTTTCTCGGGCGGGAGGGAAACGGAGACTCCCAATGGCATTGAACCCCTTATCCTATGACACTAAACCCCAGATCCAGCCGAAACTCATTTGGGGGGAGTTTGGACTGTGAAAAGGGAGAGGTGCATGGAAATTTAGGGGAGTCGCAGAAGATCAGGTCCAGTCTCGCACGCGCACGGTGCTGCGCGGAGGACAGACTGCTGATTGTGCCGCTGGCTTTCGCGACTGGGAGGGAGACAGACCCTCCCAACTGTGCCACTTCTGAGTCCACTAGGCCCCTGTTTCGGGCAAAACCCTGGGGACCTAGACTCGTGTGGTCCTGGTGCGCAGGGGAGCTGGAAAGGAAGCGGTTAGAGGCACCGCGGGCACGCGCACAAGGACCGCTCCAGCGATTACCCAGTCACGTGAGACTCAGGGGCCGTGGAGGGCGGGGCCGACTGGAAGGCAAGGCGGTCCCTTAAACCCTGAGACTCCACCCCTACCAAGCTTAACAGAGGCTTCTGCGGCTTTGTGTCTGCTATCATAAGGCTGAATCCAACACAGAAGTTTCCCCGGCATAGGGAAAATGCCGAGACAAGGGAAGGGATCACAAACAAAAGAAATGGAGGGAAAAAAACGACTGGATATAGAGTTCAAAACCACGCTTATAAGGTTTTTCAAGAATATGCTAGAAAAGTTGGATAAATTTAGTGAGACCCAAGAGGAGATGAAAAAGGACCAAATAGAAATTAAACATACACTGACTGAAATAAAAAATATTGTACAGAGTCCTAACAGCAGACTAGAGAAAGGCAAGAATCAAGTAAAAAATTTGAAATATAAAGATGCAGACAACATTCAACTGGAAAAGCAAGAAGAGAAAAGAATCCAAAAATGTGAACATAATGTAAGGAGACTCTGGGACAGCTTTAAGTGTACCAACATCAGAATTGTGGGGGTGTCAGAAGAAGAGAGAGAGCAAGATACTGAAAACCTATTTAAAGAAATAATGACTGAAAACTTCCCACATCTGGTAAAAGAAATAGACTTACAAGTCCAGGAAGCACACAGAACCCCATATAAAAGGAATCCAAAGAGGACCACACCAAGACACATCATAATTAAAATACCAAGATCAAAAGACAAAGAGAGAATATTAAAAGCAGCAAGAGAAAAACAGTTTATTACCTACAAGGGAGCACCCATTCGACTGTCAGCTGATTTCTCAACAGAAACTATGCAGGCTAGACGGGAGTGGCAAGAAATATTCAATGTAATGAACAGCAAGAACTTACAACCAAGAATACTCTATCCAGCAAAGCTATCATTCAGAATTGAAGGGCAGATAAAGAGCTTCACAGATAAGAAAAAGCTAAAGGAGTTCATCAACTCCAAACCAGAATTATATGAAATGCTGAAAGGTACTCTTTTAGAAGAGGAAGAAGAAAAAGGTAAAAGCCAAAAAATTATGAACAACAAATACATATCTATCAACAAGTGAATCTAAAAATTAAGTGAATTAAAAATTTGATCAACAGAATAAACTGGTGAATATAATAGAATCAGGAGCACAGAAAGGGAATGGACTGATAATTCTCAGTGGGGAAGGGGTAAGGGGTGTACAGGGAGAGACTGGACAAAAATCATACACCTATGGATGAGATCAATGGGAGGGAGCTAAGGGCAGAGGGAGGGGTGGGAGCTGGGTGGAGGGATGCTATGGAGGGGAAAAAAGAGAAACAAATGTAATAATCTGAATAATAAAGATTTAATTAAAAATAAAAAAAATAAATAAAAACTGTTACTCAAAAAAAAAAAAGATACCTAGGAATAAACTTAACTAAGGAGGTAAAAGACCTATACACAGAAAAGTATAGGACACTGACAAAAGAAATAGAGGAAATATAAACAGATGGAAGAGTATACCATGCTCATGGATTGGGAGAATCAACATCATTAAAATGTCCATACTACCCAAAGCAATCTATATATTTAATGCACTCCCCATTAAAATACCAATAGCATATTTCAGACCTAGAACGAACTCTCCAAAGATTTATATGGAACAAAAAAAGGCCCCAAACAGCTGCAGCAATCCTGAGGAAGAAGGACAAAGTAGGTGGGATCTCAATACCAAATTTCAATCTGTATTACAAAGCCACTGTTCTCAAAACAGCCTGGTACTGGCACAAGAACAGACACATAGACCAATGGAATAGAATAGAGAATCCAGATATCCACCCAAACCACTATGCTCAATTAATATTTGACAAAGGAGGCATGAACATACAATGGAGTCAAGACAGTCTCTTTAATCAGTAGTGTTGGAGAAATTGGAAACATTCATGCAAAAAAAATGAAACTAGACCACCAACTTACACCATACACAAAAATAAACTCAAAATGGATACAAGACTTAAACATAAGATGGAAAACCATACAAATACTAGAGGAATCCACAGGCAGCAAAATCTCAGACATATACCAAAAGAATTTCTTCACTGATACTGCTCCTAGGGCAATGAAAGCTAAAGAGAAAATAAACAAATGGGACTACATCAAAATAAAAAGCTTTTGTACAGCAAAAGAAACCATCAACAAAACAAGAAAGACCACTGTATAAGAGAACATATGTGCAAATGTTATCACTGATAAAGATTTAATCTCCAACATCTACAGGCAATTTATACAACTTAATAAAAGAAAGATAAATGATCCAATAAAAAAATGGGCAATGGACCTAAACAGAATCTATTCAAACGAAGACAGAAGGAACACCAAGAAACACATGAAAACATGCTTAAAGTCACTAATTATATGAGAGATGCAAATCAAAATGGCAATGTGATACCATCTCACACTTGTCAGAATGGCTATCATTAACAAATCAACAAATGACAAGTGTTTCTCTTCAACATTTTTGAGAGAAAAAGAACCCTCATGCACTGCTGGTGGGAATGCAGACTGGTGCAGCCACTGTGGAGAACAGTATGGAGTTTTTCTCAAAAAACTAAAAATGGAATTCCCATTTGACCCAGTAATCCCATTCCTAGGAATATATCCTAAGAAACTAGAAACACCAATCAGAAAGGATACATGCACCCCTATGTTCATAGCAGCACAATTTACAATAGCTACAATTTGGAAACAGCCTAGGTGCCCATCAGCAGATGAGTGGATCATAAAACTATGTACATCTACACAATGGAATACTATACTGCCACAAAAAAAGAGAATTCTTACCATTTGCTACAACTTGGATGGAACTGGAAAGCATTATGCTAAGTGAAATAAGCCAGTCAGAGGAAGATAAATATCACATGATCTCACTCATTTATGGAATATAATGAACAACATAAACTGATGAGCCAAAATAGAGCTAGAGAAAAAAAAACATTTTAGAATATAATAGAAGTAATCCTGTTATTTTCAAATTTTTAATATTTTATACAATTTTTGTGCTACTATACTGTTAGTACAGTTTTGGTAATATTATTATATTTAAAATCTTTTTTCCTAAAATAGTAATGTTTATTGTATGTAAAATTATTATTCTTAAAATCATTTTTCTTGAAATATTAATGTTTATTGCATGTAACATTATTATATTTTAAATCAATTTCCTGAAATAAATAAATCAACAAAATAAAATTACCACAGTGAAAAAAAAAGAGCGATTTTTAAAAATATTTTATTGATCTTTTTTACAGAGAGAAAAAGAGAGTTAGAAACATCAATGAGAGAGAAACATCGGTCAGCTGCCTCCCACACAGCCACTACTGGGATGTTGCCCGCAACCAAGGTACATGACCCTGATCAGAATTGAACCTGGGACCCTTACAGTCCACTGGCTGATGCTCTCTGTCCACCAAGCCAAACCAGCCAGGGCAAGAGAGTTTTTGAGAGGATTCTCAAGCCCTGAGACTCCCTGCCGTATTGGCCTTCACATCTCAGCTGGACTTTTTCTGGGTGCTCCTTATGAAACCAATATCAGCCTCTCAGGATTTTCAAATAATTCACTCCTAACTCTGCCCATTGTTGACCAGCCCAGGAATCATGACACCCCATTCCTCTTATTGGTGGCCATTCCCCTCATTTCTTGACTAGCTAGGCCATCAACCTTACCCAAGTGTTTCCTAAAGTTTGTAGCTTGAAATGAGACACTCTCCTAGAGAGCCTCCAGCCTTATCTGCATAAATTAAATAAATAAAAATATGCAACCAGCTTCAGAATTATACTTCACAGATTTCACTGACTTGCATATGCCTCAGAAAACTCTACAGTTTATATTTGCAGTTGAATCCATAGAGTATTTAAAGCATTATTTTAAGTGAAGGGTGGGAGGAAAACAGACATAGACAACAGTATCATGATTGTCAGTGGGAGGAGGTGGAAGAGGGCAAAGATAGGATAAAGTAAAAGACCACAGAGGCAATTATTGTGGAAGAGTTAACCTACACCCAGCCTGAATTTTAACCAGAGCAGCACTGAAAAGAGAGGCTGAGGTTCAAGCTCAGAACAGAGGAATGCTGATGTTGGAACAATTAGGAAAGTCCCAGGTTTCAAGATTTCTACGAGTGAGATACTTATGTGGAAAATATAAGAGTATCCTTGTTCAAGGTAAAATTGTTGTCAATGGAAATAGAGTCCTTTCACACAGTCATCAAAAGAGCATTTTGGAAGACTCCTGTATGGGAGGTTGAGGTTTCATGATAAGATATATTGAAATGGGAGAGAATCCAAGATGGCAGAATAGGTAGACACCTACACTGCTGCCTCACACAACAATTTCAAAACTACAACTAAAAGACAGAATGGACATCATCCAGAACCACAGGAAAGCTGGCTGAGTGGAAATTCTACAACTAGAGGGAAAGAAAGGGGCTCACAGAGACCCACAGGAGCTGCAAAAAGCTGAGGTACGGAGACACAACCGGGGAGAAAGCGGGTGCCAGAGTACCAGGCTGGTTTTCTCTGGCAGGAGGGAAATGGAGACTCTCAAAGGCAATGAACTCCTTATCCTATGACACTAAACCCCAGATCCAGTCGAAACTCATACGGGGGGAGTTTGGACTGTGAAAAGGGAGAAGTGCACGGAAATTTAGGGGAGTCGCAAAAGATCAGAGGTCTGGTTGCGCGCATGGCACTGTGCAAAGGACAGACTGCTGATTGTGCCACTGGCTTTCGCGAGTGGGCGGGAGATAGACCCTCCCAACTGTGCCACTTCTGACTCCACTAAGCCCGTTTCGGGTGAAACCCTGGGGACCTAGACTGGTGTGGTCCTAGAGCCAAGGGAGCCAGAAAGGCAGCGGTCTAGAGGCACTGTGCCAGCGCACAAGGACCGCTCCAGCGATTACCCAGTCACGTTAGACTCAGGGGCTGTGGCGGGTGGGGCCAACTGGAAGGCAAGGTGGTCCCTTAAGCCCTGAGACTCCACCCATTCCAAGCTCAACAGAGAGGCTTCTGCGGTTTTGCAAGTCTGCTATCATAAGGCTGAATCCAACACAGAATTTCTCCCAGCATAGTGAAAATGCTGAGACAAGGGAAGAGATCACAAACAAAAGAAATGGAGGAATACAAACGACTAGGTATAGAGTTCAAAACCACGCTTATAAGGTTTTTCAAGAATATCCTAGAAAAGTTGGATAAAGTTTGCGAGAGCCAAGAGGAGATGAAAAAGGACCAACTAGAGAGGCAAAAGAACCAACTAGAGATGGAAAAGGTCCAACTAGAGATGAAAAAGGACCAACTAGAAATTAAACATACACTCACTGAAATAAAAAATATTATACAGAGTCCTAACAGCAGACTAGAGAAAGGCAAGAATCAAGTAAAAAATTTGAAATATAAAGAAGCAGAAAACACTCAATTGGAAAAACAAGAAGAGAAAAGAATCCAAAAATGTGAACATAATGTAAGGAGCCTCTGGAACAGCTTCAAGTGTACCAACATCAGAATTGTGTGGGTGCCAGAAGAAGAGAGAGAGCAAGATACTGAAAACCTATTTAAAGAAATAATGACTGAAAACTTCCCACATCTGGTAAAAGAAATAGACTTACAAGTCCAGGAATCACACAGAACCCCATATAAAAGGAATCCAAAGAGGACTACACCAAGACACATCATAATTAAAATACCAAGAGCAAAAGACAAAGAGAGAATATTAAAAGCAGCAAGAGAAAAATAGTTCATTACCTACAAGGGAGCACCCATACAACTGTCAGCTGATTTCTCAACAGAATTGATGCAGGCCAGATGGGGTGGCAAGAAATACTATTCAACGTGATGAATAGCAAGAACCTACAACCAAGAATAATCTATCCAGCAAAGCTATCATTCAGAATTGAAGGGCAGATAAAGAGCTTCACATATAAGAAAAAGTTAAAGGAGTTCCTCAACTCCAAACCAGTATTATATGAAATGCTGAAAGGTACTCTTTTAGAAGAGGAAGAAGAAAAAGGTAAAAGCCAAAAAATTATGAACAACAAATACATATCTATCAACAAGTGAATCTAAAAATTAAATGAATTAAAAATTTGATCAACAGAATAAACTGGTGAATATAATAGTATAGGAGCACAGAAAGGGAGTGGACTGATAATTCTCAGGGGGAAAGGGGTGAAGGGGGAGCAGGGAGAGACTGGACAAAAATCATACACCTATGGATGAGGTCAATGGGAGGGAGGTAAGGGCAGAGGGAGGGGTGGGAGTTGGGTGGAGGGGTGCTATGGAGGGGAAAAAAGAGAAACAAATGTAATAATCTGAATAATAAAGATTTAATTTTAAAAAAAGAAAAGAAAAAGATATATTGAAATGGAATCAAACACAAAATACTGTCCAGGGTTTATCTCCAGTCTTTCATCTTGGTCCATCCAGCCATGGAAAAAGTCCATCCTTGTCTTCATCAAGCCCAATACAAAGGCCGGTGTCCAAAAATCCTGTGCCATTCTTTTAGTCCAGTTCAGTCCTTGACCTCATCACGCTAGCTTAGTCTGTGTTACAAGATGCACTTCTGTTGGTGCTGTGTTGTTGTACCAAACAACATGCTGCTAGGGACGCATGGCTGCTATGGCAAGAGAATGTGTGAATGAATGCGGCGAGTGTGGCTTACCAAGTGAGAAAGAGCAAATGAACTCTGGTTAAGCTTGGATTATGTTATATTAACTCGGGCTTGGAAAGGACCAGGATCCCTATCAAACTAACCCATCAACTTGCCAATTTTTCACAGGCTTATGATGGGTCTACTTCCTAACCTAATTATTTCCTAGATTTTCCTGGGTGTCCCTTATTTAATCTGGTCCTTTACCCCACCTAGACAGACAGGCCTTATGGTTGTCCTCTTAACTTCTACTACTTATTTCTCTGTACACCATCTTGGCTTCTACTAGGATTGTACAAAGTAGAGGAATTTCTGCTGTTCTTATTCCTCCCCCCAGTAATGACGCTTCCTGTAAGCTTCAGGGGGATTTGGTCCCAAGGGCAGAGGATACCCTGGGAAGTGTGTGAAGCTGTAACTTTCTAGTGAAGCAAGCAAGCTTATTTTTCCAATTCAGTTCCCTGGTTTATTGGGCTTGATGTCTGATGCCTTTCGCTCCCTTCCCTAATTAATATTTAGCTATATATGCTAACAAATCAGAAGAAATTTGATGGTGGAAGAGTTAACAGAAACCAAGTTTCAACGGATTTTATTTTAGATTTTAATTTAGTTTGGTATTTAGAATATATAAAGAACTCATTACCTAACAAAAATCTATTTTAAAAACAGGCAAAAGATTTAAAAAGACATTTTTCAAAGAAGATATACACATGGCCAAAAAACTCATGAAAATATTCTCATAATAATCAACCATAAAGAAAATGCAAATCAAAACCACAGTGATTTATACCTACTAGGAAGTCTATAATAAAAGCAAACAAATAGAAGATTTAAAATGGCAGCAGAGTAAATGGATGCTGCACAGACACACTCCCAGAACCAAACTGGAATTACAACTAAAATACAGAAAAACTTCCTAAATAATCAACAAAGGACTCACTGTAGAGAACCCTGATAACCAAGGGCTGAAAATGGAGAATGCATAGAGACTAGTAGGAGGGGCTGACATGCAAAAGGGCTTGCCAGGCTTCCACAGACTACAATTGTAGTTCCGGAGAGATAGCTCAGCTGAGAGAGGTTGCCATTTTCCACCTCTTCTGGCACACCTGCTATGTGAATATTGTTAAGTTTTATGTTGTCCTGCAGCCATTTACAATAAATGCTAAAGAGACTGCTGTAATGAAAAGAAGAAACAAAGAGAGAAACCTAGGCATAGAAACAACTACCTATCGGTAATAATCTTAACTGTAAATGGGTTAAATGCTCCAATCAAAATGCACAGGGTAGCTGAATGGATATGAAAATATGACCCAATTATATGCTGTCTACAAAAGACCCAACTCAGAACAAAGGACTCACACAGGATGAGAGTGGAGGGATGGGGAAAAATTTTCCATGCAAATGAAAAAAAAAAAAAGCTGGGGTAGCAATAGTCATATCTAAACTAATAGACTTCAAACTAAAGACCATCACAAGAGATAGCAAAGATCCTCCATAATATCAATGAAATCAAAAGCTGGTTCTTTGAAAGGAAAAACAAGATTGATGGGCCATTAGCCTAACTCATCAAGAAACAAAGAGAGAGGATCTAAATAATTAAAATCAGTAATGAAAGAGGAGAAGTAACCACTGCCACCACAGATATACAAAGGGTTGTAAGGAAATACTATGAACAACTATATGCCAACAAGCTGGACAATGTGATGAAATGGACAACTTCCTAGAAAAATACTATCTCTCAAAACTGAATTAGGAAGAGTCAGAAAACTTAAATAGGCCAATAACAACTGATAAAATAGGAGCAGTAATCAAAAAACTCCCAGCAAAATAATAAAAGCTCAGGTTCAGATAGCTTCTCAGGGGAGTTTTACCAACCATTCAAAGAAGAATTAATATCTATGCTCCTCAAACTATTCCAAAAAATCCAAGAGGAAGAAAAACTTCGAAACTTTTTTCAAGAAGCCAGCATTATCCTAATTCCAAAACTAAAGACACTACAAAGGAAGAGAATTGCAGATCAATATGCTTGATGAATAATGTACCTAAATAAACATTTCTCCAAAGTGGACACACAGTTGGCCAAGAGACATATGAAAAAATGGCCAAAGTCATTGATCATCAGCGAGATACAAATTAAAATGACAATTAACTATCACCTCACACCTGTCAAAATAGCTACCATCAACAAATGAGAAGTGCTGGTACAGATGTAAACAGAACCCTCCTGAACTGCTGGTGAATGCAGACTGGAGCAGCCATTATGAAAAACAGTATGGAATTTCCTCAAAAAATTAAATATAAAATTTCCATTTGAGCCAATGATTCTATTTCCAGGAATATATCCTAAGAAACCCTAAACACCAATCAGAAACAATGTATGTGCCTCTATGTTCAGAGCAGCACAATTTACAATAGCTAAGATCTAGAAATAGCCCAAGTGCCCAGCAGTAGATGAGTAGATAAAAAAGCTGTGGTACATTTATGCCATGAAATACTATGAAGAAGCAGAAGCAAGAGGAGAAGGAGGTGGAGGAGGGGGAGGAGGAGGAAAGGGAGGAAGAGGAGGAAAAGGGGAAGAAGGAGGAGGAGGGGGAGGAGGGGGAAAAGAAGGAGAAGGATATCTTACCCTTTGAAACAGCATGGAGGGACATAGAGAGTATCACACTAAATAAAAAGTCAGTCAGAGAAAGCCAAGTATCACATGATCCCACACATATAGGGAATCTATGAGCAAAGTAAACTGATGAACAGAGTATATCCAGAGATATGGAGGCATGGAACAGAGTGCAGAATTTCAGAGGGAATGTGGGAGGGTGGATGGGTGGGAGGTAATCAACCAAAGACCTTGTATGCATATATGCATAACCCATGGACACAGACAATAGGGTGGTGAAGGTCTGGGTTGAGAGTGGGAGTGGGCTGAAAGGGGTCAATGAAGGGGAAAAGGTGAAATGTGTAATATTTTCAACAATAAAGATTTATTTTAAACAATAAAATAAGGAGCTGAAACCAAGATGGCGGCTTAAGGTATACACCTGTACTTGCTGCCTCTCACAATCACACCAAAACTACAACTAAAAGTCAAAATGTCTATCACCCAGAACCATGGGAAAGCTGGCTGAGTAGAAGTTCTACAATTAGAAGGAAAGAGAAAAGTGCAGTGAGACCAGGTAGGATGTGCACAGACGTGGAAAAGCAGCGGTACAGAGGCACACGAATCAGGTTGGCAACTGGGTGCGCTGTTTTTTTGTTTTTTGGTGTTTTTTTTTTTTTTGTGTGTGTGTGTGTGTGTGTGTGTTTCAACCCAAAGGGAGATACAATCTCCCAACTGCTCTGAACTCCAGTTTCCAGCAAGACTCTGGGGACCCAGATTCCTATGGGGAGAAGCTGGACTGTCTGCCATTGGGACGGGTTGGAAAATGAGGGTGGCTTTCTTATAGAAGTGCGCACAGGAATCATTGTTTACTGCGCTGGGGCATGGGACGCAGAAACAAAGAGACAAAGAGAGGGCTGACTGGCAGCCATCGCTGTTTGCTACTCCTGGGTGATTCCCTGAGACCCCACCCCACCCAATTTACAAACCCACCCAAACTGTGTGCAGCAGCTTTTGCATATGAATGGCCTGCCCTTTCACAGCTTAACCCAATAAACTGCAGCTTTTGTCAGACAGCTCCAAAACTTTCAAACCCCAAGCAAAGAGGAAAAATCTGTAGATCTCGCTGTAATTCCTGTTGGGTGGACTCAGACAGTAGCTGACCTGCACCTCCTTGGAGATCCAGGAGCCAGTGTACCTAGTGGTCAGTGTGAGACAACACCAGATTTCAACTTTTCACATCCATAAGTAACACACTCAAGAGGCAGACTCAGTGAGCACCAAAGCCCCACTGAAGCAAGTCCTACCCCATAAGGGTGTCTCCAGCACAGCAGTTCTTCTATTATAGACACAGAGAGTCCTCACAGCCAATTGATCTGGAAGTCAATTCCTCCCAGTGTACCACCAACAGCAATCAAGGATTAACCACAATAAGACTGTGCATCAGCCCACAAAGGGGTGCACCAAGAGTGTTCTCCTCAGGTAATTGGGGAGACTGAGCCACTGGGCCCTATAGGTCACCTACCACACAAAGCCACTCCATCAACTCAGGGAAGCAGTCAAAATGCAGAGACAAAGAAACATGTCACAAATGAAAGAAATGGAGGAAAGCAAACTACTGGATATAGAGTTCAATACCACAGTTATAAGGTTACTCAAGAGTCTTCTAGAAACCTCCAAGGAACTTAGTGAGACCTTTAAGGATATTAATGAGAATGCCAAAAAATGGAAAAGAACCAGTCAGAAATTAAGATCTAGAAATAGCCCACACTGTCTGAAATAAAGAATAATATACAGAAATTCAACAGTAGAGTACCCCAAGAATCAAACCAAAGATTTGAAATATGAGGAAGCAAAAAATACCCAACCAGAAAAAGAAAAAAGAAAAAAGAATCCAAAAATATGAAGTTAGTGGAAGGAGCCTCTGTGACAACTTGAAGTGTACCAACATCAAAATTATGGGAGTGCCAAAAGAAGAGAGAGAGCAAAATATTGAAAACCTATTAGAAGAAATAATGACAGAAAACTTTCCCTACCTGGGGAAAGAAATAGACTTACAAGTCCAGGAAGTGCACAGAACCCCAAACAAAAGGAATCTGAAGAGGACCACACCAAGACACATCATAATTAAAATACCAAGAGCAAAAGACAAAGAGAGAATATTAAAAGCAGAAAGAGAAAAACCTTGTAGGTAACTAAAAACTCCTTGTTAGTTACCTACAAGGGTGTACCCATATGTCTGTAAGCTGATTTCTCAACAGAAACTATGCAGGCCAAAAGGGAGTGGCAGGAAATATTCAAAGTGATGAATAGCAAGAACCTACAACCAAGATTACTCTACCCAGCAAAACTATCATTTAGAATTGAAGGGCAGATAAAGAGCTTCACAGACAAGAAAAAGCTAAAGGAGTTCATCAACACCAAACCAGGATTATATGAAATGCTGAAGGGTATTCTTTAAGAAGAGAAAAAAGAAGAAAACGGTAAAGATAAAAATTATGAACAACAAAATGACAACAAATACATATCTATCAACAAGTGAATCTAAAAATCAAGTGAATAAAAAATATGATGAACAGAATAAACTGGAGAATATAATAGAATCAGGGGCATAGAAAGGAAATGGACTGACAGTTCTCTGGGGCCTGCGGGTGTGAATGGTACAGGAAGAGATTGGCCAAAACTCTTACAACTATGGATAAGGACAGTGGTGGGGGGTAAGGGAATAGGGTGGGGGAGATCTGGTGGAGGGGAGTTATGGGGAGAAAAAGAGGAACAATTGTAATAACCTAAACAATCAAGATTTATTTTTAAAAAAATAAGATAAATTCACACAAAAACAATAATAATAATTAATAAATAAATAAAAGCAAATAGAAAATGACAAATCTTTGGGAGGATATAGAGAAATTGGTACCCTCCTACATTGCTGATTGGAATGTAGCATAGTACCACCACAGTGAAAAGCAGTGTGGTGATTCTGTAAAAAGTTATAAATAGAAATATCATGTAATTCAACAATTCCATTTCTATGTATTTACTCAAAAAAATTAAAAACAGGTGTTTAAACAAACATTTGTTTTCATAGCAGCACCATTCATATTAGCCAAAAGGTAGAAACAATCCAAATGTCTATAAACTGATGAATGGATAAACCAAACATGGTATATCCCTACAACAGAGTATTATTAAGCCACTAGCAGCCCACTGCATGAAATTCGTGCACAGGGGGAGGGCAATGTTCCTCAGCCCAGCCTGCACCCTCTCCAATCTGGGATCCTTCAAGGGATGTCCGACTGTACAGGCAGTCAGACATTCCTCTCACAATCCAGGACTGCTGGCTTCCAACCGTTTGCCTGACTGTCTGCCTGATTGCCCCTAACCACTTCTGCCTGTCAGCCTGGTCATCCCATAACCACTTCCCTGCCAGTCTAATCAACACCTAACTGCTCCCCTGCCGGGCCCAATTGCCCCTAACTGCCCTGGTCATCTTAACTGCCCTCTCCTGTTGGCCTGGTCACAACTAACTGTCCTCCCCTACAGGTCTGAATGCTCCCAACTGCCTTCCCCTGCAGGCCTGGTCCCCCCCAACTGCCCTCCCCTGCAGACTTGGTCCCTCCCAACTACCCTCCTCTGCTGGTCTGATCGCCCACAACTGCCCTCCCTTGCTGGCCCTCTTGTGGCAGCCACCTTGTGTCCACATGGAGGTGGCCATCTTTGGCCATATGGGGGCAGCCATCTTATGTGTTGGAGTGATGGTCAATTTGCTTATTACTCTTTTATTATATAGGATGTAAAGCAATGCTACCATATAGGTGACTCTTGAAGATATTATGTTAAGAGAAGAAAGCCAGACACAATAAAGCATATACTATATGATTCTATTTATACGAAATATCTGAAATAGGCAAATCCATAGTGACAAAAAGCAGATTAGTAATAGACAGGGGCTAGGGATAGGGAGGTGGGGGACTAACTGTTTATGGGTATGGGGTTTCCTTTTGGGGTAGTGGAGATGGTCTGAAACTACACAGTGGTAATGGTTGCGCAGCACTGTGAATGTATTAAATGACACTGAATTGTACACTTAAAGATGGTTAAAATAGTAAATTTCACACTATGTGTATTTTGCTATGATAAAAAGGTGTTAACTCTCAATAAATTTCCCTTAAGTTTTATGTATAAGTCCTTTCTTCGAAAAATAAGCCCTGGATGTGAGGGTGATCTGACTGCGACATTTGTCACCCCATTGATCACCAGGGTTGTTGACTGAGCTGATCTGGCTGGCTAGGTGGGTATCCCCCTCCTCCCTCACCAATCCATGTGTATCCCTCCTGAAGCTGCTCACTCGATGTAAGAGGACGACCTCCCTTCAGAGGAGAGAATGGGTCTTCAGTCAAGGGTATATAAGTAGCTGCGCTCCCCGGCTAGAACTTCCAAACAAGCTCTCAAGGTCCATTTGTAGGAGAACTAGGGTAGTCAAGCTTCCAAGATTCCAGACACATCCAAATGAGACACTGCTCATGGCAGTCTGCCTTTCTTTTTCTTTTTTTTTTAATTATATATATATTTTTTTTTATATATATTTTATTGATTTTTTTACAGAGAGGAAGAGAGAGGGATAGAAAGTTAGAAACATCAATGAGAGAGAGACATCGATCAGCTGCCTTCTGCACACCCCCCACTGGAGATGTGCCCGCAACCAAGGTACATGCCCTTGACGGGAATCGAACCTGGGACCTTTCAGTCCGCAGGCCGACGCTCTATCCATTGAGCCAAACTGGTTTCGGCTGCTTTTCTTTGAAAACAATGAAAAAAAAAAGAAAAATAAGACTTTGCTCATAACTTGTTTGTATGGAAAAATTTAATTTAATTTGCATTACTTCTTCTTGCAAATATTTCAAATATGGCCCTACCTGGTTTGGCCCAGTGGATAGAGTATCAGCGTGGGGACTGGAGGGTCCCAGGTTTGAGTCAGGTCAAGGGCATGTACCTTCATTGCAAGCTCCTCCTGGCAGGCCCTGGTGGAGCTCATGCAGCAGGAAACCAATCAGTGTGTTTCTCTCACATGGATATTTCTGTCTGTCTCTCCCCCTTCCCTTCCACTCTCTCTAAAAATCAATGGAAAAATATCTGCGGGTAAGGATTTAAAAAACACACATACATATTCCAAATATGCCTTCAAGACTGCTATGTTTGAAAACAAATCACTTCTTTTCTTCACTATTCTTGTTCTCATAACATTTAAATTCTCTAAGGTATTTTTAAGTAAGATAGTGATAATGATAAGTAAAATTTAAAAGTTAAAGCTAATGAAAATACACACGGTACAGAGACTATTTTGTCAAATCCACTGAATCGTGTTACTGTGAGACAGAATTTAAAAAGCCAGAATTGGAGGTTAAATACCATCACTTTACATTACACTCAAGTTTCAGAATAAAAATCAAGTAACGACAGACACTATTTGAATATTTGTCATTGTCACCATCCTTATCAATAATATTCTGTTTGGTTTATCTTCTTGTGGCAATTTTTAAATACAATTTTAAATTATTCTTAATATTTTCTCTTTATTTTAATAAATATATTTCTTTTGTGCTTCTACCCAGAGAAGCTTTACTTTATAAACGAACAGAAGGTCTGAGGTTATCAGGTGCTAATGCTGAAACTTGTCCAGGAAAATGAACCTAGCCTCGGGCAGATGGTCAGCTCTGGACTTGCCCAGATGCACCTAAAATTTTGATGAGTAAAAGTGCAAAAGCTTTGCATGTGTGCTCATTTGTGTACTTTACTTATAAAATGTTTTAATTACAGTGTCAGATAATTTTCAAGTTAGGACCTCATTTCTTAATAACATACATGGTGTAAAGGAATGAGCAAGTTCTATAGCTCCAAAGATAAATATTATATTCAGTACCTTTACTTTCACAAAGTCCAGAGCTATCAACTTTGGAATAATCCTTTTTTGAGAAAATACTACTTTCAGTGCTTCTGGCTTCCCTAACGTTTTCCTTCCTGAGAGAATTCCTAAGAAAATATAGTAATTTTATTTTTCATGCCCTGAAATCTAAGTAAATGAAGCCCAAGTGCTTCAAGTCCCACACTTTTCCCTATGTGTTGTCAGCAGCAAGATAATTATAAGTGCATTTCCTATGCCAGCTGCTCTAGCATGCCTAAGCTAATCAATTAGCAAGGAAAGCGAACGTAAGCTAATCAATTAGTGTGAGCTCCCTCTACTGGATAATGAAGATGCCAGGAGCCAGCCCACACAGAATACAGCACCCTAGAAGTATATCATTTAAAAAAACTTTTGAAAATCAACCAAACATGGCATCACCAAGAGCATCAAGACCTGTGAAGTGTCCAGAACCTGCTTTCCTCCTCCTCTGCTAATAAATTAGCCTGTTTCTGGGTCAGATACACATGCTGTATTGCTCAGGGCACAGGAAGCACGAGGAGCATCAGCACACGAATGTCAATGACTTTTCTCCCCTGTTTCTACAAGCTGACATGGAGGAGCCCCAATGGGTGGTTTAATTGCACTGTATTTGTGTCAAATCCAGGAACACTGAGCTTGGGAGGTCCACCTTTATTAGAGATAGCAGTAAGCAAACCCACCCTTTGTCATGGAGGGGAATTTACCCTGTTGCTGAAAGGTACTCACTGCAAACACAGCGCTGAGAAATGACCCAACTAAAGAACAGTCAGCCGAAACCGGTTTTGCTCAGTGGATAGAGTGTTGGTCTGCAGACTGAAAGGTCCCAGGTTCGATTCTGATCAAGGGCATGTACCTTGGTTGCAGGCACATCTCCAGTAGCGGGTGTGCAGGAGGCAGCTGATCGATGTCTCTCTCTCATCGATGTTTCTAAATCTCTATCCTTCTCCTTTCCTCTCTGTAAAAACTCAATAAAATATATTTTAAAAAAAAAAGAACAGTCTGTGCCTTACATTCTTGGAATTCCCACCAAGACTTGTAGGAAGTGCTAAAACGAGTGGAAAAACTGTCTTCCCTACTAAAGACCAGTTATTATCCTATCTTATGCAAATTGACCATCACTCTAACACAAAAGATGGCTGCCCCCATGTGGATACAAGATGGCCACCAGAAAATGGTCTGCAGAGGAGGACAGTTGGGGGGACCAGGCCTTCAGGGCAGGACAGTTGAGAGGGACCAGGCCTGCAAGGGAGGGCAGTTAGGGACAATCAAGCCTGCAGAGGAGGGCAGTTAGGGGTGAGCAGAGAAGGGAAGTTGGGGGCAACCCAGCCTGCAGGGGAAGGCATTTGGGGGGGGACCCAGGTGTGCAGGGGAGAATAGTTGTGGAGGACCAGGCTTGCAGGGGAGGGAAGTTGGGGACAATCAAGCCTGCAGAGGAGGGCAGTTGCGGGGGGACCAGGCCTGCAGGGGAGAGCAGTTGGGGGAGACTAGGCTTGCAGGGGCAGGAAGTTAGGGATGACCAGGCCTTCGGGGGAGTGGGGGGCAGTTGGGGGTGACCAGACCAGCAGGGGGTTGTAATTATGGGTGATCAGGCTGGAAAGGGGGGCAGTTGGGGATGATCAGCCTGTCAGGCAGAGTGGTTAGGGGCAATCAGGCAGGCAAGCAGGGGAATGATTAGGAGCCAGCAATCTCAGATTGCTGTGGGATCAGGCCTAAATTGGCAGTCGGATATCCCCCTAGGAATCCCATATTAGAGAGGGAGCAGGCTGAGCTAAAGGACAATCCCTCATGCATGAATTTTGTACACCAGGCCACTAGTTGTTAATAAATTAAAGTCTCCATTTCATTAAAGTCTTTGGAATAATTCTTTTTCTTGTGTACTTTAGATGATTTTTTTTAATTTCTATCATTTGTTAGTTAAAACTTTTTTTATTGATTTTTTACAGAGAGATAGAGAGAAGGATAGAGAGTTAGAAACATCAATGAGAGAGAAACATCGATCAGCTGCCTCCCGCACATCTCCTACTAGGTATGTGTCCACAACCAAGGTACATGCCCTTAACCGGAATCGAACCTGGGACCTTTCAATTCATAGGCTGCCATTCTATCCACTGTGCCAAACCAGTCAGGGCTAATTAAAACTTTTATTACTCTCTAAAACTAGAAGTAAAAACTTCACTATCAAATAATACCTGGTTCACTTGGTTGAATTATAGATAAGGACTAATACTTTACAAATTTTGGAAATTTAAAAAATAAAATTATAAATATAAAGTTTCTTGTTTATACATTAATAATTTCTAGAGTCTCTGGAAGTATTCAGCACTTTAAATTTTTTAATGGAATAAAGAGTTATAGAATGGCAGAAATCCACAGATAAGCCCTTAAACTTATAGCATAACAGAACTTAAAGTTTAGGGTTAGTCAGAAACCAATTATAATATTTTGACAGTTGGCAGTTATGTTCTTATTTTAGCATTAGCCAAAAATGTACCACCAGAGTGAAACCGCTTTAAATCACGAAGTGGCCGAGTTTTCACTATTGCTATAAATATTTCTGCACTGCATTTATAGAACACTTGATAGTCACCAAAGTGTTTTCACGTATTTTCTCCCCTTTATACTCACTTGGACTATGAAGTTTGGGTATAAAAGATAGTGCTTTTTCCTTTTATTCGTGAGGAAACTAAGGTGAGAGTGGTCAAGTGAGAAATGTAAATGATGCAGCCCATCACCAAAATGCTGGCTGTGTTTGTGCTTCAGAACTGTGTCCAGCACACCACGTTGAGTCTTTAGTCATTCTAACTCAGTGGTCGGCAAACTGCAGCTCGCTAGCCACATGGTTTGTCGCTCTGTTGACTAATGAGTTTGCCTATCATTGACCTAGACTCTCAATTCCAATAATTACAGGCTGTTGTTGTTCCCTGTGATTAAGCCCTTATTCCAGTGGTTGGCAAACTCATTGGTCAACAGAGCAGCAAAAGCGGCTCACGAGCCGTGGTTTGCCGACCACTGCTCTAATTTACCACTCCACCTGCTCAGAGGCTTACATAGGCAGCAACACCAAAAGCCTTTACTCAAACTTCATCTGCAAGGAATATATACCTCTCCTGGCTGAAAAGCCCAAGGGAGGGTCAGTTGTAGTAAGGACCTCCAAGTATATGCTTCCTACTCTGGCTCACTTCCTTCATTATAATAAAACACCCACAGCAGTCTCATCCACACTCAAAAACCAATCACCATCATCAAAGAAACATTCTCTCCCCATCTATCAAGGAATGTTCTTGAACATCCTTCTCATTAGAATAACTAACCAGTCATTTTTCCCCGAAGGACTAATACTAAGCAGCCCCAGTGTCCACCGCACTAATATTTTGTAACACTCATACTGCAGAGACTTTATATTGAAAGCATGCTAAGATTTAACTACCTTTGAGGCTATGAAAAAATTCAGTACTTTATATGAGCTATCTGATTTATTTCCCAAAAACTTATATTTATCAAGTAAGTGCTATTATTATGCTGCTTTTATTGGAGCTATAAGGGCTTAAATAAATTGGGTAATACCCCACAGCTCATAGATGGAAGATCCTGATTGGATCAGAACAGCTGATTCCTGACACTACCTGCTTATCCATTACACTGAGCCACCTCTGATGGGAAAGGGGAAAACAAGGTCACATGATTACCTGGATTCAGAAAACACTGTATACCATATTCCTCTCCTGGAGACTCAAATGCACATTAGAATAATGGTGTTCTGAGAAATCATTCAATAAATAATTTTTTTTCTTTTTATTAATTTTTATTAATTTTTATACATATCTCCCCATTGCCCCCCCTCCCAGGCATACCCCAACTCCCCAGTGTCTGTGATCATTGGTTATGCTTATATGCATGCATACAAGTCCTTTGATTGATCACTTATTTACCTCACCTAACTTTAATCTTTCTGCTGTAATTTCACAGTCTGTTTGACGCTTTATGATTTTTGTCCCCCTGAGAATTATCAGTCTACTCCCTTTCTGTGCTCCTAATTCTATTATATTCACCTGTTTATTCTGTTAATCAAATTTTTAATTCACTTAATTTTTAGATTCACTTGTTAATAGATATGTATTTGTTGTTCATAATCTTTTGGCTTTTACCTGCTTCTTCTTCCTCTTCTAAAAGAGTACCCTTCAGCATTTTGTATAATACTGGTTTGGAGTTGATGAACTCTTTTAGCTTTTTCTTATCTGTGAAGCTCTTTATCTGCCCTTCAATTCTGAATGATAGCTTTGCTGGGTAGATTATTCTTGGTTATAGGTTCTTGCTATTCATCACGTTGAATATTTCTTGCCACTCCTGTCTGGCCTGCATCGTTTCTGTCAAGAAATCAGCTGACAGTCGTATGGGTGCTCTCTTGTAGGTAATGAACTGTTTTTCTCTTGCTGCTTTTAATATTCTCTCTTTGTCTTTTGCTCTTGGTATTTTAATTATGATGTGTCTTGGTGTAGTCTTCTTTGGATTCCTTTTATTTGGGGTTCTGTGTGCTTCCTGGACTTGTAAGTCCATTTCTTTTACCAGATGTGGGAAGTTTTCAGTCATTATTTCTTTAAATAGGTTTTCAGTATCTTGCTCTCTCTCTTCTGGCACCCCCACAATTCTGATGTTGGTACGCTTGAAGCTGTCCCAGAGACTCGTTACATTATCTTCACATTTTTGGATTCTTTTTTCTTCTTGCTTTTCCAGTTGAATGTGTTCTGCTTCTTTATATTTCAAATTTTTGACTTGATTCTTGCCATCCTCCTGTCTGCTGTTAGGACTCTGTATAATATTTTTTATTTCAGTCAGTGTCTCTAGTATGTCCTTTTTCATCTCCTCTTGGGTCTCACTAAATTTATCCAACTTTCTAGCATATTCTTGAAAAACCTTATAAGCGTGGTTTTGAACTCTATATCCAGTCATTTTTTTTCCTCCATTTCTTTTGTTTGTGATCCCTTCCCTTGTCTCGGCATTTTCACTATGCCGGGGAAACTTCTGTGTTGAATTCAGCCTTATGATACCAGACTTGCAAAACCGAAGAAGCCTCTGTTGAGTTTGGGATGGGTGGAGTCTCAGGGCTTAAGGGACCGCCTTGCCTTCCACTCGGCCCCACCCTCCACGGCCCCTGAGTCTCACGTGACTGGGTAATCCCTGGAGCGCCCCCGCAGTGCCTCTAACCGCTGCCTTTCCAGCTCCCCTGCGCACCAGGACCACACGAGACTAGGTCCCCAGGGTTTCGCCCAAAACAGGGGCTTAGTGGAGTCAGAAGTGGCACAGTTGGGAGGGTCTGTCTCCCGCCCAGTCGCGAAAGCCAGCAGCACAATCAGCAATCTGTCCTGTGCACAGCGCTGTGCGCGCCACCAGGCCTTTGATCTTTTGCGACTCCCCTAAATTTCCGTGCACTTCTCCCTTTTCACAGTCCAAACTCCCCGCAAATGAGTTTCGGCTGGATCTGGGGTTTAGTGTCGTAGGAAAAGGGGTTCAATGCCTTTGAGAGTCTCCGTTTCCCTCCCACCAGAGAAAGCCAGCTAGGTACTCCAGCACCTGCTCTCTCCACACGTGCATCTCTGTACCTCAGCTTTTTGCAGCTCCTCTGGGTCTCTGTGAGCCCCTCTCTTTGCCTCTAGTTGTAGAACTTCCACTCAGCCAGCTTTCCTGTGGTTCTGGATGATGTCCATTCTGTCTTTTAGTTGTAGTTTTGAAATTGTTGTGCGAGGCAGCAGTGTAGGTGTTTACCTATGCCGCCATCTTGGATTCTCCAGTAAATAATTTATTTAACCTGCTTAAGCCATCATCTCCCAAACCCATGTTGCTACAGAGCTTTTACTTCTAACACCTCCAGAAAACAGTCTTTGAGGCTCACATACACAGCATGCCACCCATTTATCTGCCTTCAATGATATATTTTGAAATATGATTCTGCAATAAAATTTATGGAAATAAGTTCATTTTCTATAGAAAACCTTTGTTTTCCTCTTGTAGCTTCCCTTTGGAAGTTCAACAAGGGTTTTATACTATTGTTATCTCTGCTCTTTTTACACTGGCCCTGATTTACAATAGAATTGCAGTTGACAGGCACTTTGTATGGAGTGCCAGAGGGGCTGGCCTGATCATCTGGCATCTTGTCTGCTTCTAGCACTTTCCTTAGAGTGTTTGGACATTGAAAAAAAATGAGCTGGCCTCCTAGCCAGTTCAGATCAGTGGACAGAGCACTGGCCTTCAGACTGAAGGGTCCCAGGTTCAATTCCAGACAAGGGCACATGCCCCGGTTGTGTGCTCGATCCCCAGTAGGGGACATGCAGCAGGCAGCCGATCAATGATTTTTCTCTCATCAATGGTATTTCTATCTCTCGCTCCCTCTTACTTCCTCTCTGAAATTAATAAAAATATATTTTTAAATGAGCCGGTAAGATAAAAATAGAATACAAATACATCTGATCTTAGTTTTTAAAGAATTATATGGAAGTAACTATTTCACTTTTATTAGAGAACTGTTTGCTCTTGCAATTATTCCTTGGGAAGAGGAAGGTAAAGGCATTATGATAATTAGGCAGTTCTGAGCCTATTGACTAGGAAGGTCTGCACAGCAGAGGGTCTCCTATCATTCTGAAATTATTTTATTTCCGTAGCCTGCTCATGCTTCATACATCAAAGCCTTCTTCAATGATCCTGACCTAACGTCTGAGACTCTGACTTGTCAGAGTCTGTCTTCATTTCATGTTTCATTAATGTGTCTTGTCCACAAATTTGACCATCAGGCAATTGTTGCCTTTCTCGGTCATTTGCTGACCTGCTACAATCCTCAGAATGCTTGTTTTTCAAAGCACACAGCTGGGAAGAGGTTGTCTTCACTGAAGTCAAAAGAATTATGAAAAACAAATTCTGGCCAACATGGCAGAGTAGGTAAATGCTGTGCTTGCCCAATCCTACGACCACTTCAGAATCACAACCAAATTCTAGAACAACCAGCTCAGAGAACCATCAAAAGACTAGCTGAACAGAAGTCCTATAGCTAAGGATATGCAGAAGAAGCTATTTGGAGATTGGTAGGAAGGGTAAAGGTGGGGAACAGGTTGGCCCCAAATCCCCCTGTGGTGTTTGAAAAGTGAGAGGGCTATCTTGGCTGCAGAGGTCTACCTTGGGGAGTGAGGGGTCCCAGTCCTATGCTAGATTCCCAGCTCAGGCTCCAAGGCTGGGAAGAGCAGTGTCCACACAGCTGGCTGTGAAAATCATCAGGGATTCTATCTGAATTAAACAGATGGCTGCTGGAAAGCCAGGTGTCCTCTTAAAGGGCCCACACACAGTCACTCACACTTACCCTAGGCTCTGGAAGAGGGACAGTGGCTTGAGAGGCACCAAGATATACAGAAAGGAAATGAGTTATGTTACATCAGGGTGAGGGCTGGAGGGACAGCAGCCATTGTCCCTGTGTTGAACCCTCCTTCCCATGGCCAAATCTGAATCTGTATTATCTGGTAAACACCACTTGATCCACCCTGATGATTCTCTGAGACCTCACCCCACCCAACTGACACACCACCAGAGGCTATTCAGGGGGATGGCAGTGCCTTGGGCTATGATGCAGTTTTTCTTATAAAACTCCCAAAGGCCCATAGGCTCCAGGAGAGTAGCTGCTGGCATCAGTGTGCCCTGTACCTCTCACTGAAAGGACACAGGCTCAGCACTGGTATAAAATCTGAATCTGCCGAAACTGGTTTAGCTCAGTGGACAGAGCATCGGCCTGTGGACTGAAAGGTCCCAGGTTTGATTCCAGTCAAGGGCATGTATCCTGGTTGTGGGCACATCCCCAGTAGGGGCGTGCAGGAGGTGGCTGATAGATGTCTCTCTCTCATCAATGTTTCTAACTCTCTATCCCTCTCCCTTCCTCTCTGTCAAAAATCAATAAAATATATATATATATATATATATATTTTAAATCTGAATTTGGATTAACCTAGTGAGCATCATTTTCCCCACCATGGGACACCCTGAGACCCCCTCCTCACTCAACTCTAGAATTCCCAAGCTTATTTTAGCACCTGTGCCATATGGAGAGCTAGCAAATGGCAGCAGACTTCGTACCTTTTTCTGAAATGCCCCAGCTTAGTACTAATGGCAGATGGCCTCTGTTTGCCACATAGCCTCTACCATACACCTTAAGGTATATCACATTACTTTGTAGCTCTCACCATGTAGCCCCAGAAACAGCACACCCAATGAGTGGCTCAGCCACAACAGAGGACCACCCAAATAAGCTCAAAAGCACAACACCAAAAGAATGGTCTCAGCAAGCACCTGCTGAGGTAAGTCCCATTACATGGGGTCAACCCCAACTCTTATGCTGTGTGCAAGGTGAATCCTCACAGCCAGTCAGCCTGAGGGTTAATCCCTCCCACTGACCTGCCAACAGTCAAGGAGCAATACAAGAGGAGTGCACACACAACCCACACAAGGGACACACACACACCTGGAGCACTTGGCTTAAGTTATTTCACAGGACACCTACTACCTAAGGCCACTCTGCCAAGACTGAGAGATACAGAGATCAACCTAATACACAGAAACAAACAGAGAAGTAGTCAAAATGAAGAGACAAAGAAAGACCACAAATCAAAGAAGAGAAGAAATCTCCAGAAAAAGATATAAATGAAATGGAGGCAAGAAATCTACCAGATACAGAGTTCAAAACACTTTTATAAGAATGCTCAAGGGATCAGGAGAATCCAAGATGGCAGCATAGGTAAATACCTACATTGCTGCCTTGCACAACAATTTCAAAACTACAACTAAAAGACAGAACAGACATCATCCAGAACCACAGGAAAGCTGGCCGAGTGTAAGTTCTACAGCTAGAAGGAAAGAGAGGGGCTCACAGAAACCCAGAGGAGCTGCAAAAAGCCGAGGTACGGAGACGCGCGGCTGAGAGAGCGGGTGCCGGAGTACCTGGCTGGCTTTCTCTGGCGGGAGGGAAACGGAGACTCCCAACAGCATTGAATCCCTTATCTTAGGACACTAAACCCCAGATCCAGCTGAAACTCATACGGGGGGAGTTTGGATTGTGAAAAGGGAGAGGTGCACGGAAATTTAGAGGAATCGCAGAAGATCAGGTCTGGTCTCACACACGCACGGTGCTGCGCAGAGGACAGATTGCTGATTGTGCCGCTGGCTTTCGCGACTGGGCGGGAGACAGACCCTCCCAACTGTGCAACTTCTGACTCCACTGAGCCCCTGTTTCGGGCGAAACCCTGGGGACCTAGACTCGTGTGGTCCTGGTGTGCAAGGGAGCTGGAAAGGCAGCGGTTAGAGGCACTGCGGGTGCACGCCCGCACAAGGACTGCTCCAGCCATTACCCAGTCATGTGAGACTCAGGGGCCGTGGAGGGCGAGGCCAGCTGGAAGGCAAGGTGGTCCCTTAAGCCCTGAGACTCCACCCATCCCATGCTCAACAGAGGTTTCTGCGGCTTTGCGTCTGGTATCATAAGGCTGAATTCAACACAGAAGTTTCCCCGGCATAGTGAAAATGCTGAGACAAGGGAAGGGATCACAAACAAAAGAAATGGAGGGAAAAAAAATGACTGGATATAGAGTTCAAAACCACACTTATAAGGTTTTTCAAGAATATGCTAGAAAAGTTGGATAAATTTAGTGAGACCCAAGAGGAGATGAAAAAGGACCAACTAGAGATGGAAAAGGTCCAACTAAAGATGATAAAGGCCCAAATAGAAATTAAACATACACTGACTGAAATAAAAAATATGATACAGAGTCTTAACAGCAGACTAGAGAAAGGCAAGAATCAAGTAAAAAAATTGAAATATAAAGAAGCAGACAACATTCAACTGGAAAAGCAAGAAGAGAAAAGAATCCAAAAATGTGAACATAATGTAAGGAGACTCTGGGACAGCTTTAAGCGTACCAGCATCAGAATTGTGGGGGTGGCAGAAGAAGAGAGAGAGCAAGATACTGAAAACCTATTTAAAGAAATAATGACTGAAAACTTCCCACATCTGGTAAAAGAAATAGACTTACAAGTCCAGGAAGCACACAGAACCCCATATAAAAGGAATCCAAAGAGGACCACACCAAGACACATCATAATTAAAATATCAAGAGCAAAAGAGAAAGAGAGAATATTAAAAGCAGCAAGAGAAAAACAGTTTATTACCTACAAGGGAGCACCCATACGACTGTCAGCTGATTTCTCAACAGAAACTATGCACGCCAGACAGGAGTGGCAAGAAATATTCAACATGATGAATAGCAAGAACCTACAACCAAGAATAATCTATCCAGCAAAGCTAACATTCAGAATTGAAGGGCAGATAAGGAGCTTCACAGATAAGAAAAAGCTAAAGGAGTTTCTCAGCTCCAAACCAGTATTATATGAAATGCTAAAAGGTACTCTTTTAGAAGAGGAAGAAGAAAAAGGTAAAAGACAAAAAATTATGAACAACAAATACATATCTATCCACAAGTGAATCTAAAAATTAAGTGAATTAAAAATTTGATCAACAGAATAAACTTGTGAATATCATAGAATCAGGAGCACAGAAAGGGAGTGGACTGATAATTCTCAGGGGGGAAGGGGTGAGGGGTGTACAGGGAGAGACTGGACAAAACTCATACACCTATGGATGAGATCAATGGGAGGGAGCTAAGGGCAGAGGGGAGGGGTGGGAGCTGGGTGAAGGGGTGCTATGGAGGGGAAAAAAGAGAAACAAATGTAATAATCTGAATAATGAAGATTTAATTTTTTAAAAAAAAAAGAATGCTCAAGGAATAGGTTTAAAAAATGGCTGCAGTGTAAGGAAGTTCAGTCTCCTTGCTCCCCTTGCTTCCTGTGGGGAATCTGCAGAATATTCAACGAAAAACGAGCTGAAAAAACCGATTGGCAATACTATGAGCATAGAGTTTGGAGAGAGAACAGAAGATGTAGTGAGCCAACCGCCCACAGCTGTCCACCTCAGCTGGGAAGCCGGAGGTAAGGTATGGAATACAGTTCCTGCCCCCTTGGGTGTGTGGAGTCTCAGCCACATGAAGGTATTGCCAGGCCAAAGAAACAGAGAAGGAAAGGGGAGTCCATATAGCATGAAACTGTGGAAATCAGTGGGAATTCAGTCCACCAGGGGAGCTCAGACTGCCATATCCCAGGCAAAAAGGGAGTGTTGAGTTACAATACCAGCCTGGGAAGCTCACCTGGATCAGTGTCTGCAGGAGAGGTTGCTTCGCAGAACTCTGGATCCCCAGAAGGGTCTGAGCAGACCACCCAGCAGTGAATCTGAGGATTGATTATTCTCTGACAGAACTGTTGGCAGAGAGCAAGACAGGGGTCAGTCTGAGTGTCCTGGGAAAGAGGCATGATCCTTCCTACCTCAAGTGAAATGGAAATGCCCAATCTCCCACCTATGGAATGACTCTAGGCTAGAAATCTGCATCCTAGTGGCTGGTCCTGCCTGGGTAGGAGGGGGACTCTGACATCTGGATGGATGGGAGCCTGAGCATAACCTCCACCCAGTGAGAGCCAGCTGTGCTGAAAGATTAGAGAGCCAGGTGGAGCAGGGGTTATTTTGTTATTGTTGTTTTCTGTGTGTATGCTTTGTTTAAATCCCCCACTGTTAAAGGTTGTGACAAGCAGGTGCCAGCGACCCAGGCAGAGCTGAGGAGAGTAAGCACTACAAGCCCCTCCTACCAGCTACAGGAACCACCCATAATGCAAATCTATTGAAACTATCCTGCCTGGGGCCACATAATCTGCAGAGCTCAGAAAGGGAAAACAGACCAAGGGTGAGACCAAGCAGACCCAGGCTCTGAGCTAGGGAGGCGTCACTCACCAGAACACTTGTGGATCCATCCTTCAGGGCTTCATCCAGGCTACCAAGGGCCAAGCAGAGACGACTCTCATTGGCTTGCACCAGAGAACTGCCTGGGAGGCCCAGGATGCACACAACAAGGGACTAGAAACTATACATGGAAGCAAAGAAACAAAATTCAGCAAGTTCCACAAATAGCAGACCCGAAACATTTTTTATTTGGGTGGGGATGGGGGGGAGTTTATTGTTGTTTTCTTTTTTTAAAAAGTTTGTGTATTTTTCTCTAGTTTGAATTTTCTTTCTCTTCTCTCATTTTTCCATATTCTTTAATTGCTATCTTTTATATTAGCCCAATTTCATTCTTTCTCATTCTCTATACTTTTTGTTAATTCTCATTTGTAATTCAACTACAGGCCTGGTGCACAAATTCATGCATGGGTAGAGCCCCACTGCCTGGCAAGTGATTGGGGCCATCTTGCCATCCAGCTCAGCTGGGGGAGGAACCATGGGAGGTTGCCTGTGGGAGTGCATTGACCACCAGGGGGAAGCTCCTGCATTAAGCGTCTGCCCACTGGTAGTCAGTACACATCATAGCAACCAATTGACCAGTCATTCGGTCATTCGCTCATTCGGTCATTCAGTCACTTGGGCTTTTATATATAGAAATACTTTCCCTCTTTTCTTTGCTCTTTTCTTTTCCCATTTTATATTTTATTTTAATTAGTATTATTACTTTTTTAAATTATTATTATTATTTATTCATTATGGTCCATTGTTTATATTTATACTTACTCTATTTTATACTTAACAGTATTTCTAGTCTCTTCTTTCTTTGCTTTCATATTCTCTTTTATATATTTATTTTAGTTTTTTTCTTTCCTCCTAGCATTCTTTTTGTGTGTCTGAGTGATGAGTTGTTTCTTCTTCTTTTAAATTAAATATTTATTATTCAAATTATTACATTTGTTTCTCTCTTTTCTCTTCCATAGCTCCCCTCCACCTGGCTCCCACCCCTCCCTCTATAGGTGTATGACCTCATCCATAGGTGTATGATTTTTGTCCAGTCTCTCCCTGTACACCCCTCACCCTTTTCCCCCTGAGACTTATCAATCCATTCCCTTTCTGTGCTCCTGATTCTATTATATTCACCAGTTTATTCTGTTCATCAAATTTTTAATTCACTTAATGTTTAGATTCACTTGTTGATAGATATGTATTTGTTGTTCATAATTTTTTGTCTTTTACCTTTTTCTTCTTCCTCTTCTAAAAGAGTACCTTTCAGCATTTCATATAATACTGGTTTGGAGTTGATGAACTCCTTTAGCTTTTTCTTATCTGTGAAGCTCTTTATCTGACCTTCAATTCTGAATGATAACTTTGCTGAATAGAGTATTCTTGCTTGTAGGTTCTTGCTATTCATCACGTTGAATATTTCTTGCCACTCCCGTCTGGCCTGCATCGTTTCTGTTGAGAAATCAGCTGACAGTCGTATGGGTACTCCCTTGTAGGTAATAAACTGTTTTTCTCTTGCTGCTTTTAATATTCTCTCTTTCTCTTTTGCTCTTGGTATTTTAATTATAATGTGTCTTGGTGTAGTCCTCTTTGGATTCCTTTTATATGGGGTTCTGTGTGCTTCCTGGACTTGTAAGTCTATTTCTTTCACCAGATGTGGGAAGTTTTCAGTCATTATTTCTTCAAATAGGTTTTCAGTATCTTGCTCTCTCTCTTCTTTTGGCACCCCCATAATTCTGATGTTGGTATGCTTGAAGCTGTCCCAGAAGTTCTTTACATTATCTTCACATTTTTGGATTCTTTTCTCTTCTTGCTTTTCCAGTTGAGTGTTTTCTGATTCTTTATATTTCAAATTTTTTACTTGATTCTTGCCTTCCTCTAGTCTGCTCTTAGGTCTCTGAATAATATTTTTTATTTCAGTTAGTGTATGTTTAATTTCTAGTTGGTCCTTTTTCAACTCTAGTTGGTCCTTTTTCATCTCTAGTTGGTCCTTTTTCATCTCCTCTTGAGTCTCGCTAAATTTATTCATCTTTTCTAGGATATTCTTGAAAAATGTTATAACCATGGTTTTGAACTTTATATTCAGTTGTTTGTTTTCCTCCATTTCTTTTGTTTGTGATCTCTTCTTTTGTCTCTGCATTTTCACTGTGCTGGGAGAACTTCTGTGTTGAATTAGCCTTATGATACAAGACTTACAAAACTGCAAAAGCCTCTCTGTTGAGCTTGGGATGAGTGGAGTCTCATGGCTTAATGGACCACCTTGCCTTACAGTCAGCCCCGCTGTCCATAGCCCCTGGGTCTCACATGCCTCTGGGTAATTGCTGGAGCAGTCCCTGTGCACGCTCGCAGTGCCTCTAGACTGCTGCCTTTCCCATTCCCCTGTGTCCGGGACCATATGAGTCAGAGTCCCTAGGGTTTCACCCGAAACTGGGGTTTAGTGGAGTTAGAAGTGGCTTAGTTGGGAGGCTCCATATCCTGCCCATTCATGAAAGCCAGTGGCACAATCAGCAGTAGGTCTTCTGCATGCTGTTCTGTGCATACCACCAGACTTCTGCCCTTTCTCAGCTCCCCTATATTTCCATGCACTTCTCCCTTTTCATAGTCTGAATTCCCCACATATGAGTTTCGGCTGGACCTGGGGATCTGTGCCGTAGAATAAGGGGTCCAATGCAGTTGAGAGTCTCTGTCTCCCTCCTGCCAGAGAAAGCCAGCCAGGCACTCCAGCACCCGCTCTCTCCACACATGCGTGTCTCCGTACCTCAGCTTTTTGCAGCTCCTCTGGGTCTCCGTGAGCCCTTCTTTTTCCTTCTAGTTGTAGAATTTCCACTCAGTCAGCTTTCCTGTAGTTCTTGATGATGTCCGTTCTGTCTTTTAGTTGTAGTTTTTAAATTGTTGTGCGAGGCAGCAGTGTAGGTGTTTACCTATGCCACCATCTTTGATTCCCACCTGAGTGATGAGTTTTTTTGTTCACTTGTTTGTTTTGTTTCTTTTTAGTCTCTTGGTTGAGGCTGTTGTTTTCATTATTGTTGGTGTTTTGTTTGTGTTTGTTTACTTTTTTGTTCTTTTGTTGTTTTTTCCTTCATGTTCTTTTTTAGTTGGTATTGTCTTTTTTTGTTCTGTCAGAACCTGTATAACAGTTAACATGATATCATCAGGGTTGAGACTCACAGCTAACAAACCTGAGGACTGAGCTCATCCAGAAATAGAACAATAGCAAATAGAACAAGATCATATTCAAAAGGATAACCAGCATAACCCACACAGGAGTCATTCCTAGAGCACCCAACCCAGAATGTCAAAAAGACTACTACATAATCCCACAAGAAGACCACCCCTCCAAGACAGGAAGACATAACAGTATTTTCTGACACACAGAAACAAACACAAAGAAACAGAAAAATGGGGAAACAATGAAATAGGACCCAAGTGAAAAAACAGGAGGAATGTTTTTCATTCCAAGTGAAAAAAACAGGAGGAATGTTCAGAAAAAAAATAGATAAAAGTAATGAAGGAGACCAATTAATCAGATACAGAGTTCAAACAAATGGTTATAAGAATGTTCAAAGAACTCAATGAGAATTGTAGGGAATTCAGTGGAAATTATATCAGCATGAAAAAAGACATATGAAAAAATAAATAAGAATCTATTGGAAATAAAGAATGACATAGCAAAATTAAGAATACCTTGGAAGAAAACAACAGTAGATTAGAAGAAACTGAGGACTGAATGAGTGAATTAGTAGAAAAAGTAGAAAAACACCCAATCAAAGCAACAATGTAAAAAAAAGAAATGAAAAAGCAGGAGGATAGTTTAAGGAAGTTTTGGTACAACATGAAATATAACAATATCCACACTGTAGAAGTAACAGAAGGAAAAGAATCAGAGCAAAAAATAGAGAACATGTTTGAAGAAATAATGACAGAAAACTTCCTTAACCTGATAAAGTGAAAAGTCACTCAAGTTCAGGAAACCCAGAGAGTCCCAATCAAAATGAACCACAAAAGACCCATGGGCACATAATAATTAAAATAGAAAACATTAAAGACTATGAAAGAATCTTAAAGGATATGAGAGAGATAGAAAGTTACCTAAAAGAAAACTCTCATTAAACTGTCAGTTGACTTAATAGAAATACTTCAGGCTAGAAGAGATTGGCATGAAGCATTCAAAGTAATGAAAAGCAAGGAACTAAACCTAAAAATACTCTGTCTAGCAAGGATATCATTCAAAATTGAAAGTGAAATAAAGAGCTTCACAGATAAAAAAGACTAAATGAGTTTATCACCACTAAATCATCACTGCAAAAAAAATGCTAAAAGGAGTGAAGAAAGAACAAGAAAGAGAGGAACACTGGCATAAGGAATGAAATTGAAATAAATAAGTACCTATTAATAATGACCTTAAATGTAAATGATTTAAATGCTCCAATCAAAAGACCATAGAGTACTGTCTATAAGAGACCCACCACAGAACAAAAGAGTCACACAAGATGAAAATTAAGGGATCGGGGGAAATCCAAGATGGCGGCATAGGTAAACACCTATACTGCTGCCTCGCACAACAATTTCAAAACTACAACTAAAAGACAGAACGGACATCATCCAGAGCCACAGGAAAGCTGGCTGAGTGGAAGTTCTACAGCTAGAAGGAAAGAGAGGGGCTCACAGAGACCCAGAGGAGCTGCAAAAAGCTGAGGTACCGAGACGCACGCTGAGAGAGCAGGTGCCGGAGTACCTGGCTGGCTTTCTCTGGCGGGAGGGAAATGGAGACTCCCAACGGCATTGAACCCCTTATCTTACGACACTAAACCCCAGATCCAGCCGAGACTCATACGGGGGGAGTTTGGACTGTGAAAAGGGAGAAGTGCACGGAAATTTAGGGGAGTTGCAAAGGATCGGAGGTCTGGTCGCGCACGGCACCACGCGGAGGACGGATTGCTGATTGTGCCGCTGGCTTTCGCGAGTGGGAGGGAGACAGACCCTCCAAACTGTGCCACTTCTGAGTCCACTGAGCCCCTGTTTTGGGCGAAACCCTGGGGACCTAGACTCGTGTGGTCCTGGTTCGCAGGGGAGCCAGAAAGGCAGTGGTTAGAGGCGCTGCGGGTGCACGCGCGCACAAGGACCGCTCCAGCCATTACCCAGTCACGTGAGACTCAGGAGCCGTGGAGGGCGGGGCCAACTGGAAGGCAAGGCGGTCCCTTAAGCCCTGAGACTCCACCCCTCCCAAGCTCAACAGAGGCTTCTGGGGCTGATTCCAGCACAGAAGTTTCCCTGGAATAGTGAAAATGCCGAGACAAGGGAAGGGATTACAAGCAAAAGAAATGGAGGAAAAAAAACGACTGGATATAGAGTTCAAAACCACGCTTATAAGGTTTTGCAAGAATATGCTAGAAAAGATGGATAAATTTAGTGAGACCCAAGAGGAGATGATAAATACACTGACTGAAATAAAAACTATTATGCAGAGTACTAACAGCAGACTAGAGAAAGGCAAGGATCAAGTCAAAAATTTGAAATATAAAGAAGCAGAAAACATTCAACTGGAAAAGCAAGAAGAGGAAAGAATCCAAAAATGTGAACATAATGTAAGGAGCCTCTGGGACAGCTTCAAGCGTACCAACATCAGAATTGTGGGGTTGCAAGAAGAAGAGAGAGAGCAAGATACTGAAAACCTGTTTAAAGAAATAATGACTGAAAACTTCCCACATCTGGTGAAAGAAATAGACTTACAAGTCGAGGAAGCACACAGAACCCCAAAGAAAAGGAACCCAAAGAGGACTACACCAAGACACATCATAATTAAAATGCCAAGAGCAAAAGAGAAAGAGAGAATATTAAAAGCAGCAAGAGAAAAACAGGTCATTACCTACAAGGGAGCACCCATACGACTGTCAGCTGATTTCTCAACAGAAACGATGCAGGCCAGACGGGAGTGGCAAGAAATATTCAACGTGATGAACAACAAGAACCTACAACCAAGAATAATCTATCCGGCAAAGCTATCATTCAGAATTGAAGGGCAGATAAAGACCTTCACAGAGAAGAAAAAGCTAAAGGAGTTCATCAACTCCAAACCAATATTATATGAAATGCTGAAAGGCACCCTTTTAGAAGAGGAAGAAGAAAAAAGTAAAAGACAAAAAATTATGAACAACAAATACACATCTGTCAACAAGTGAATCTAAAAATTAAGTGTATTAAAAATCTGATCAACAGAATAAACTGGTGAATATAATAGAATCAGGAGCACAGAAAGGGAGTAGACTGATAATTCTCAGGAGGACAAAAATCATAACGCATCAAACAGACTGTGAAATTATAGCAGAAAGATTAAAGTTAGGTGAGGTAAATAAGTGATCAATCAAAGGACTTGTATGCATGCTTATAAATATAACCAATGATCACAGACACTGGGGGGTCGGGGTACGCCTGGGAGGGAGGGGGGCAATGGGGAGATATGTATAAAAAATTAATAAAAATTAATTTAAAAAAAAGAAAAGAAAATTAAGGGATGGAGAAAAATTTTCCATGGGCCCCCCTCCCAATCTCAGGGCCCCCTCCCTGGGTTCCCTCAGCCCAGTTTGGTCCAGCCCAGTTCCTAGGAGGATGTTCATGTATAAAGAGGCGTATCTATTCGAGAAGCACCGCTCTGAGGTCGAGATGATCAGAAAAAAAATATTCGGACCAGGTCCCAGGAACAGTAGAAAAGGCTCCCAAAGCTCGGATAGGACACCTGTACAAAAAGAAATACCTGGTGCCTTCTGATCTCACAGTTGGGCAGTTCTATTTCTTGATCCGGAAATGAATTCATCTCCAAGCTGAGGATGCCTTGTTTTTGTCAACAATGTCATTTCACCCACCAGTGCCACGATGGGTCAACTATACCAGGAACACCATGAAGAAGACTTCTTTCTATACATTGCCTACAGTGATGAAAATGTCTATGGCCTGTGAAGCTACTGTGCCTGTTGTGGAGGGTCCCATTCTACATAGAGAGAGATGGCTCTCCCTTCCTTGACTTCTTCCTTCAGGACCTGTACTTCTCCAGAACCACTTAGCAGGGAGGTTAATGGGAGAGATGGCCTCTGCTACCTCTACTTTCTCCTGCCTTCTCCTTTCTCCCACCTTTCCCACTCTGCTTTAGACTTCTTGATTGTCAATTTCTGTCACATCCAGTGATTGTTTTGGCTTCTGTTCCTTTTCTAACTGCCCAAGGAGCTATGAACCCCAATATTGGTTCCCTTTCACTATCTTTTTGTGGGGTAGATGGAAGGGGATGAAATTGTAGGGGGAAGGTAAGAGGCACATCAATAAAGAGGAAATCACCAAGCTGAAAAAAATAAAATTTCCATGGGAATGAAAAAGAAGCTGGGGTAGCAATACTCATATCCAACAAAATAGACTTCAAAACAAAGGCCAAAACAAGAGACAAGGAAGATCACTACATAATACTAAAAGGATCAATACAACAAGAGGGTATACCCTGGTAAATATATATGCACCCCATATAGAAGCACCTAACTATAGAAAAAACATCTGGAGGACTTTAAGGGAAAGATTGACAGCAATTCAATAATAGTAAGAGACTTTAACACTCCAATGACATCACTGGAATTAGATGAAATTAATTGACATTTACAGAACATTTCACCCCAAACCTACAGAATACACATTCTTATCAAGTACATATGCGTTATTCTCAAAGACAGACTACATATGAGGAAATAAATTTTCTACAAATTCAAGAGTACTTAGATCAAACATCCTCATATATTACAATGGTATGAAACTAGACATAAAATACAATAAAACATTCAAAAGCACTCAAACACAAGGAGGCTAAATAACATGTTATTAAACAATGAATGGTGAGTCCAGGCTCTCTTGGACAAGGAGAGACTGCCATTGCGGCTTTTACTCCCCGGACTGTGGGACTAGGTCGCAGAGCCCACACCATCTTGAAGGAAAAAATGGCCTTTCTTTGGGAACTCACTAACACCGCCAGCCATACAGGCATTGGAGCTGCCCTGCAACCCAACAGCCACTCCAGCCAGAGTTCCGCAGACCCGCGGACCCTGCAGACCCGCGGACCCTGGGACCTCCGCCTCCAAAGCAGTGAGTGCAACCTCCTCCTCCCCAGCAACATCAGCACAGCTGTGGCGGCGGCCACTCATGGGTCTGGGCTTGCAATCTCCAGGGTCACCGAGTGTGTGGGAGTCACCAAGTATACACGCACCATGTGCTTGCACTGCGGATTCTGCTGTGCCAGGGTTTCAGCTGCAGCTACACACTAGTCCCCGCCTGCACTTTTCCCAATCTGCAGCATGCCTTCGCACCAGTTTGCATGCAATTTTGCGCACCAGCTTGCGAAGTACCCTAGTACCTGTGTTTGTGGTCAAGGTCACCCCATCTGTGGTGCCCTAGGCCCTATGTATGCGTGTTCTGGTCACCCTGTCTGTGGCGTGTCCTCCTATCTGGTTTGTGGACCTCCCTGGTCACCTGCGTTTGCGGTGCGCCCAAGGCGGGTTTTTAGCAGCACGTTCCTGGTGGTCTACCCCCTAAACAGTGCCTGGGAGCCACTGGGAGCCCCCGCGGGTGTGATTTTTTAACTCTGGACACCACAGCCACACCTCTCCAGGGTGTAGGCCCCTGAAACACATAACCCTGACAGACAGGTCCTTGATGCCACTGTGTATCCCTGCTGGGCACGCGTAATCTCAACTAAGGGTGCAAAACAGCAAAAATAGGGACACTCCTTTCTATGGCAGATGACTTCTAGACACCACAGTTGTGCTTCTCAAGATTGCAGATCTACATCAAGAGAATCCAAATAGCTCAAGTAGGAAACTACAATAAATTAACAAACTCAGGAGAACTGAGAGAATACACCAGTAGCAACATCTCCCCCTACAAAAAAAAAAAAAAACTTGAGTAGTAAAGCAGTTGGATCTACAATTAAAACAGGAAAATATGGGAAGATGTAAAAGCAATCCCCAAAGGAAAGAAAACGAAGAATCACCACAAAGGGAGTTAGATGAAATTGAAGTGAACAGCCTTTCAGAGTAATGGTTTTAAGGATGTTTAAATGGATGGAAGACAAATACACACAACTAAACGACAATATCACACAACTCAATTAGAACTATAAGGAGCTGAATGAGAGTGTCACCAACATGAAACAAAACCAAGAGGAGATGAAGAACGACATAGCTGCAATAAGGAACACAATGGAAGGCCTAAACAATAGACTAGAAGAGGCTGAGGACCGCATCAGTGAATTAGAAGACAAGGTAGGAAAAAACACACAAACACAGAAGCAACTGGAAAAAAAGACTTAAAAAACAAGAAGAGAGCCTAAGGAAACTTTGGGACAACACAAAACGAAACAACATACGCTTAAATGGGACACCAGAAGGAGTGGAAGAAAAGCAAGGAATAGAAAACCTATTTGAAGAAATAATGACAGAAAATTTCCCTGATATTGGCAAGGAAAAAATATGAAAGTCCAAGAAGTACACAGAGTTCCAAACAAGCTGAACCAAAAAAAAACCAACAACAAGACACATCATAAAATTGGCGAACACTAACGACAAAGTAAGAATCTTAAAGACTGCCAGAGAGAGACAGAAAGTTACCTACAAGAGATCTCCTATTAAAATATCAACTGACTTCCCAAAAGAAACACACCAGGCCAGAAGAGAATGGAATGAAATATATAAAGTGATGCAAAACAAGGGTCTGAACCCAAGAATGCTATACCCAGCAAGGCTATCATTGAAAATTGAAGGTGGAATCAGGAGCTTTACAAACAAGAAAGGGCTAAGAGAGTATATCACTACCAAGCCAATAATGCAAGAAGTGCTAAAGGGACTGCTGTAAAAAGAAGAAAGAGAAAGGCAAAAAACAAAACAAAACAAAACAAAAACCACTAACACTAAGGTAAAATATGACAACAAAAATGAACTTTTAAATAATATAATTAAACATAAATGGGTTAAATGCACCAATCAAAAGAGATAGGGTAACTGAATGGTTAAGAAAACAAGACCCACCCCAGAGAAAAGGATTCACACAAACTGAGAGTGAAGGGATGGAAAAACATTTTTCAGGCAAATAGAAATGAGAAAAAAGCTGGGGTAGCAATACTTATATCTGGTAAAATAGACCTCAAAGTAAAGGCTATAACAAGAGATAAGGAAGGCCACTACATAATACTAAAAGTAGCAATTCATCAAGAAGATATAACTCTGGTAAACATACGCACCTAACACAGGCGCCCCTAAATACATAAAAAAAAAAACTCCTGGCGGATATCAAGGGAGAGATCAACTACAATACAATTATAGTAGGGGATTTTAATACAGCACTGACATCTCTGGACAAATCCTCTAGACAAAAAAAAAATCAGAAAAGAAACAGCAATTCTAAATAACTCACTAGATCAAATGGACCTAATTGACATCTTCAGAGCATTTCACCCCAAAGCTACAGAATATACATTCTTCTCAAGTACACAAGGGACATTCTCAAAAATAGACCATATATTGAGTCACAAGTAAAGTCTCCCCAAATTCAAAAAGATTGAAATCATATCAAGCATTTTCTCAGACCACAATGGCATAAGATTAGAAATAAACTATAATAAAAAGATTCCAAAAAATTCAAATACTTGGAAGTTGAATAGCATGTTACTAAACAATGATTGGGTTATAAATGAGATCAAAGAAGAAATTAAAAATATTCTCTAGACTAATAACAATAAAAACACAACAATGCAAATGCTATGGGACACAATGAAAGCAGTGCTGAGAGGGAAGTTTATAGCTCTACAGGCCTACCTCAAAAAACAGAAAAAAATGGTAATGAATCACCTCACTCAACAACTCAAAGAATTAGAAAGACAGCAACAAGAAAAGCCCACTGTGAGCAGAAGGAAGGAAATAATAAAGAGCAGAGCAGAAATGAATGACATAGAGACCAAAAAAACAATAAAAAAAATCAACAAAACAAAGAGCTGATTGTCTGAAAAAATAAACAAGATTGATAAACCTCTAGCGAGGCTCACCAAGAAGCAAAGAGAGAGGACCCAAATAAACAAAATCAGAAATGAAAGAGGAGAAATAACAACAGACCCCACAGAAATACAAAGGATTGTTAAAAAATATTATGAACAGCTCTATTCTAACAAATTTCACAACCTGTAGGAAATGGACATATTCCTAGAAAAACACCTTTCAAAACTCAAACAGGAAGATTCTAAAAATCTCAACACACTGATAATTATGGAAAAAATTGAAGCAGTCATCAAAAAGCTTCCAGCAAACAAAAGCCCAGGGCCAGACGGCTTCACAGGAGAATTTTACCAAACATTCAGAGAACTAAAACCCATTCTTTTCAAACTATTCCAGAAAATTCAAGAGGAAGGAACACTTCCAAACTCCTTCTATGAAGCCAGCATCACCCTAACACCAAAACCAGATAAAGACAACACAATGAAAGAGAAATACAGGCCACAATCCCTCATGAACATAGATGCCAAAATCCTCAACAAAATTCTAGCAAATCAGATCCAGCAATACATCAGAAAGATCATACACCATGACCAAGTAGGATTTATCCTAGGGATGCAAGGATGGTACAGTATCCGCAAATCAATAAACGTGATACATCACATAAACAAATTGAGAGATAAAAATCACATAGTCATATCAATTAATGCAGAAAAAGCATTTGACAAAATCCAATACCCTTTCTTAATAAAAACTCTCAGCAAGGTGAGAATAGAAGGATCATACCTCAGCATTATAAAAGCCATATATGACAAACCCACAGCCAACATCATACTTAATGGGCAAAAACTAAAACCATTTTCCCTAAGAACAGGAACAAGACAAGGATGCCCACTCTCACCACTCCTGTTCAACATAGTACTGGAAGTATTAGCCATTGCAATTAGACAAGAAGAAGAAATAAAAGGCATCCAAATTGGAAAAGAAGAAGTAAAACTGTCCTTATTTGCAAATGACATGATACTGTACATAAAAAACCCGAAGGACTCCATTTCAAAATTAATTGACTTAATAAATGAATTCGGCAATGTAGCAGGATACAAAATTAATGCCAAGAAATCTGTGGCATTTCCATACACTAATAGTGAAATTACAGAAAGAGAGAATAAAAAAGCAATCCCATTTACCATCACACTAAAAAAATTAAGATACCAGAAGCCAAGATGGCGGCATAGGCAAACACCTACACTGCTGCCTTGCACAACTATTTCAAAATTACAACTAAAAGACAGAAAGGACATCATCCAGAACCACAGGAAAGCTGGCGGAGTGGAAATTCTACAACTAGAGGGAAAGAGAGGGGCTCACGGAGACCCAGAGGAGCTGCAAAAAGCTGAGGTGCGGAGACACGCCCATGGAGAGAGCGGGTGCCAGAGGACCTGGCTGGCCTTCTCTGGCGGGATGGAGACAGAGACTCTCAAAGGCATTGAACTCCTTATCCTACGACACTAGACCCCTGATCCAGCCGAAACTCATTTGGGGGGAGTTTGGACTGTGAAGGGGGAGACGTGCACGGAAATTTAGGGGAGTGGAAAAGATCAGAGGTCTGGTGGCATGCACAGCACTGTACCGCAGAGGACAGACTGCTGATTGTGCTGCTGGCTTTCACGTGTGGGCAGGAGACAGACCCTCCCAACTGTGTCACTTCTAACTTCACTAAACCCCAGTTTTGGGCGAAACTCTGGGGACCCAGACTCCTATGGTCCCAGAGCACAGGGGAGCCAGAGGGGCAGCAGTCTAGAGGCACTGTGAGAGAGTGCACCCACGCACACAGGGACTGCTCCAGGGATTACCCAGTCACGTGAGACTCAGGGGCATGGAGGGCGGCCCCAACTGGAAGGCAATGCAGTCCCTTAAGCCCTGAGACTCCACCCATCCCAAGCTCAAGAGAGGCTTTTCCAGTTGTTCAAGTCTGGTATCATAAGGCTGAATCGAACACAGAAGTTCTCCCAGCATAGTGAAAATGCCAAGACAAGGGAAAGGATCACAAACAAAAGAAATGGAGGAAAAAAAAACGACTGGATATAGAGTTCAAAACCACACTTATAAGGTTTTTCAAGAATATGCTAGAAAAGATGGATAAATTTAGCAAGTCCCTAGAGGAGGTGCAAAAGGACCAACTAGAGATGCAAAAGATCCAACTAGAGATGATAAAGGACCAAATAGAAATTAAACATACACTGTCTGAAATAAAAAATATTATACAGAGACCTAGCAGCAGAAGCAGAAGACAAGAATCAAGTCAAAAATGTGAAATATAAAGAATCAGAAAACACTCAACTGGAAAAGCAAGAAGAGAAAAGAATCCAAAAATTTGAAGATAATGTAAGGAGCCTCTGGGACAGCTTCAAGCATACCAACATCAGAATTGTGGGGGTGCCAGAAGAGAGAGAGCAAGATACTGAAAACCTATTTAAAGAAATAATGACTGAAAACTTCCCACATCTGGTAAAAGAAATAGTCTTACAAGTCCAGGAAGTACACAGAACCCCATATAAAGGGTCTAAAGAGGACTACACCAAGACACATCATCATTAAAATACCAAGAGCAAAAGATAAAGAGAGAATATTAAAAGCAGCCAGAGAAAAACAATTAATTACCTACAAGGGAGCACCCATATGACTGTCAGCTGATTTCTCAACAGAAATGATGCAGGCCAGATGGTAGTGGCAAAAAAATATTCAACGTGATGAATAGCAAGAACCTACAACCAAGAATACTCTATCCAGCAAAGCTAACATTCAGAATTGAAGGGCAGATAAAGAGCTTCACAGATAAGAAAAAGCTAAAGGAGTTCATCAACTCCAAACCAGTATTATATGAAATGCTAAAAGGTACTCTTTTAGAAGAGGAAGAAGAAAAAGGTAAAAGATAAAAAATTATGAACAACAAATACCTATCAACAAGTGAATCTAAAAATTAAGTGAATTAAAAATTTGATCAACAGAATAAATTGGTGAATATACTAGAATCAGGAGCACAGAAAGGGAGTGGACTGATAATTCTCAGGGGGAAATGGGGGAGGGGGATACAGGGAGTGACTAGACAAAAATCATGCACCTATGGACTCATCAATTGGGGGGAAAGATAAGGGTAGAGGGAGGGGTGGGAGCGGAGTGGAGGGGAGCTATGGATGGGAAAAAAGAGAGACAAATGTAATAATCTGAATAATAAAGATTTAATTTTTAAAAAAATTAAGATACCTAGGAATGAACCTAACTAAGGATGTGAAAGACCTATACACAGAACACTACAGGACACTGAAAAAAGTTATAGAGGAAGATGTAAACAGATGGAAGAGCATACCATGCTCATGGATTGGGAGAATCAACATCCTTAAAATGTCCATATTACCCAAAGCAATCTCTAAATTCAATGCACTACCCATTAAAATACCAATGACGTATTTCACAGACCTTGAAAGAACTCTTCAAAGATTCGTCTGGAAAAAAAAAAAAGACCACAAATAGCCACAGCAATCCTGAGAAAGAAGAATAAAGTAGGTGGAATCTCAATACCAGATTTCAAGCTATATTACAAAACAACTGTTCTCAAAACAGCCTGGTACTGGCACAAGAACAGACATATAGACCAATGGAATAGAATAGAGAATCCAGATATCCACCCAAATCACTATGCTCAATTAATATTTGACAAAGGAGGTATGAACATACAATAGAGACAAGACAGCCTCTTCAATAAATGGTGTTGGGAAAATTGGACAGATACATGAAAAAATGAAACTAGACCACCAACTTACAACATATACAAAAATAAACTTCAAATGGAAACAGGACCTAAACAAAAGACGGGAAACCATAAAAATACTAGAGGAGTCCACAGGCAGCACAATCTGAGTCATATGCCGATAGAACGTCTTCACTAATACTGCACCAAGGGCAATGGAAGCTAAAGAAAAAATAAACAAATGGGACTACATTAAAATAAAAAGCTTTTACACAGCAAAAGAAACCATCAACAAAACAACAAGAAAGCCCACTGTATGGAAGAACATATGTGAAAATGTTATCACTGATAAAGGTTAATCTCCAAAATCTACAGCCAACTTATACAACTTAATAAAAGGAAGATAAACAATCCAATAAAAAAATAAGCAATGGACCTAAATAGAACCTTTTCAAAAGACGACAGAAGGCAGGCCAAGAGACACATGAAAACATGTTCAAAGTCACTAATTATCCAAGAGCTGCAAATCAAAACGACAATGCAGTACCCTCTCAACACCTGTCAGAATGCAATCATCAACAAATCAACAATTGACAAGTGTTGGCAAGGATGCGGAGAAAAAGGAACCCTTGTGCATTGTTGGTGGGAATACAGACTGGTGCAGCCACTGTAGAGAACAGTATGGAGTTTCCTCAAAAAACTAAAAATGGAACTCCCATTTGACCCAGTAATCCCACTCTTAGGAATATATTCTAAGAAATTAGAAACACCAGTCAGAAAGGATTTATGCACCCCTATGTTCATAACAGCACAATTTACAATAGCTACAATTTGGAAACAGCCTAGGTGCTCGTCAGCAGATGAGTGGATCTGAAAACCGTGGTACATCTACACAATGGAATTCTATGCTGCCATCAAAAAGAAGGAATTCTTACCATTTGCTACAACCTGGTTGGAACTGGAGAGCCTTATGCTAAGTGAAATAAGCCAGTCAATGAAGGAGAAACACCACATGATCTCACTCATTTGTGGATAATAAAGAACATTATAAACTGATGAACAAAAGGATAGATACACAGGCAGTAAAGCATCAAAAAGACTGTCAAATTACAGCAGGAAGGTTAAGGAGAGGTGGGGTAAATAAGAGATCAACCAAAGGACTTGCATGCATGCATATAAGTATAACCAATGAACACAAGACACTGGGGAGTTAGGGTATGCCTGGGAGGGTGGGGAGCAATGGGAAGATATGTATATATGTAACACATTAATAAAAAAATTTTAAAAATAAAGAAAGAAATAATGTCTGAAAACTTCCCCCACCTGTGAAAGAAATAGGCTTAAAAGTTCAGGAAGCACACAAAACCCCAAACAAAAGGAATCCAAAGAGGACCACACCAAGACACATCATAATTAAAATACCAAGAGCAAAAGACAAAGACCAAGAGCAAAAAAAGCAGCAAGAGAAAAATAGTTAATTACCTACCAGGGAGCACCCATACGACTGTCAGCTGATTTCTCAACAGAAACTATGCAGGCCAGATGGGAGTGGCAAGAAATAGTCAAAAAGTAGAATAACAAGAACTTACAACCAAGATTACCCTACCCAGCAAAGCTATCATTCAGAATTGAAGGGCAGATAAAGAGCTTCACAGATAAGAAAAAGCTAAAGGAGTTCATCAACACCAAACCAGTATTATATGAAATACTGAAAGGTATTCTTTAAGAGGAGTAAGAAGAAGAAAAAGGTAAAGATAAAAATTATGAACAACAAATACATATCTATCAACAAGTGAATCTAAAAACCAAGTGAATTAAAAATCTGATGAACAGAATATGAATATAATAGAATCAGGGGCATAGAAAGTGAGTGGACTGACAATTCTCAGGGGGAAAAGGGTTTGGGGGTTGAGGGAAGAAGACTGGACAAAAATCATACACCTATGGATGAGGACAATGTGGGTTTAGGTAAGGGCAGAAGGTGGGGTGGGAAAGTAAAGGCAGAGGGTGGGGTGGGACCCAGATGGAGGGGCACTATGGGGAGAAAAAAGAGAAACAATTGTAATAATCTGAACAAAAAAGACTTATAAATAAAAAATAATAATACTCCATCAACAATCTTAGTTTATGCTGTAGAAAAGGGTTATTAGTGAAAAGGGTTATTTGCATTCTTGAGTAGGCCCTAAGCATTCCTGGTGCTAGGCTGGATTTAGATATAGGGCAGCTGCTGTCGGCCAAGTCTCTGTCTGTTACCTGGGTCCTGATCTGGGCTTGGCGTGGGAAGCGAAGCAGCCATGGGGGCAGGAGACCTCCCTCAAAAGGGGTGAGGATTCAGGCCCCTGCAAGGTTGGGGGTGGGGTGAGGGTCTGTGCTCCACCTCTGTTGATCCCCAAGTTCTCTCCTGATGGCCCCTCTGCAACTGTGTCTGTCTTAGGTTGTTCTTTCCCTGAGGAATCTTACCCGTCTCTGGCTAACCAGTCATCCTCTGGAGCCAAGCAGAGTGATGTGAGGTTCAGTTCTGTCTCCTTGGTAGCCTATGCCCCTGTGGCCTCCACACCCAGCACCTGCCTTGGGATCCCCTCGCCTGCTGGCGGGGCCCCAGCACTGATCACTGGTTCAGTTCTCACGTAGGACACATGCCCAAGTTGTGGGGCTAGATCCCCAGTAGGAGGCAGTCAATCCATGATTTTCTCCCTTTGTTTTTCTATCTTTCTCTCTCTTTTCCTCACTCTGAAATCAATTCAAACATATATATTAAAAAAAGAAAAAGAAATTAGAGATATGCAAGAACAAGAGAAAGAAGATTTTAAAAAGAGGGAATAAGCAAACAAACAAAGAAAACTTTTGGGTCCCTATTTGTGAAGCTCACTCAATTTTGTTTTGATGTTGATTCTGGTCACTTGGTGTGACTAACCTATGCCTCCCAGGAGCTTCTCTGGTGCAAGCAATGTGAGTCACTGCTCCTTCCTGACCCTGGGAAATCTGACTGAGGCCTGATAGGTTGGAGCCTCAAATAGTCAGCAGATAGGGCTTCCTTAGCCCAGAGGCAGGGTCTGCCTCCTGTCTTGCACCTTGAATGTCACTGATCTGAACTGTTCTCCCTTCCCCGTGGAGCTGTCCAAGAGGTATCCTGGCCTCAAATTTAATTTTTACCACACTGCCTACGTCGTGGGATTTTTAGGCATTTTGGTACAACCCTCTGTTGAATCCTCCTCCAATCAGAGAGTAGGCATTCATTCATTAGGTATTATTATTTTGGCTCACTTCTGGTTAAAATAAAAATTTATTTATGATGGAGGCACCTTAACTTGACAGCTTATGTTGAGGTCACATTGCTGTTCAAGAAAGAAGTTTGGATGAAGGTGAGTGGAGCGAGTGTAAGGAACAGGTCTGTGCTGGCTAGGTAAAGAGGGCAGTCTTAAAACAGAAACTTAAACACAAACTTCCTTCACAGCAACCCTTAACATAGGGTCACCTGGTAGTTCTGTTTGCTGCTCTTGAGTGCAGACAGACCTGACTCATTTGCAGCTGCTATCTATTCTCATTTTGCCTATTGGTTATCATGGGAGTTCAAACTATAGAGCCTTCAGGACAAATCACTGGCTCTTATATATTTATCGATGCAGAATCTGTGGGACATGGTGCCTTGGGAAGTACTGGTATTCTAAGAGGATTGTGTAAGGGAAATGTCTGGGACACACTGGGAACTCAAGGGGTAGGAATCAGCCTCTAGGACTAATTTAATCTATCCCTTTTATTTTTTAATTAATTAGAGATTCCAAGAAGATTAATGGATTATCTGCCAGCACTTGAGGCTCCCATTAGCCCAGTAGACTGAGCACTGTTTTCTGCCCTGGTGGGTTCTCTTTTCACCTAGATTTCCCCACATCTGAATATAGAAAAAGGCTATCCATGATAGGGCTGGAAGGCAGGCTGTATACCATCTGTAGTGCTGGATCCCTTTTTTCTGCCCAGCTGTAGGAAGTGGCAAGAGCACAGGGAATGGGCTTAAGAGAGAAGGTTGGAAGAGTATTTCAAAGTTAGAGAAACTTGCTGCAATATAAGCTTAGGTCAAAGCCTTAGCTGTAGAGGGTAGTGTTGGCAGACTCTGATTTGTGGCAGTGGTCAGTCCAGCCCTGTTAGGCAAGACTGTGAGTTCACTGAGGAAGTAGATTCCAGTTAATTCTCCTGGGCACCCCAGTGCCAGCAGAATATAAAATGTACAGCCAGTGGACAGATGCTTATTGAATAATTACATTAACAGTGGGGTCCTGTAATATTAGATTAGTTTGTATTGTGCTAGGGTGTAGTGTGGTACAGTACAATACAGTGTAAAACAGGATCGTATACTACAGCACAGCACAGCATAGCATAAATACAGTATAATATAGATAGTATAGTATAGTGCACAGTATAGAGCAGTACAGCATAGTATGGTACACTACAGTATAATACAGTACCATGTAGTATACCGCTACATAGTACAGTAAGATGCAGCATATAGTATAGTATAATATAGTACAATATAGTATAATGCAGTATACTACAGTATAGTAAAGTGTGGTACAGTATAGTATATACTATAGTCCAGCATACTATAATATAGTACAATATAGTACAATATAATTCAGTATAGTACAGTATAGTATAGAACAGTGTGACATAGTAAAGCACAGTATAGGATACAATATAATGCAATATGGTACTATACAGTATAGTTTAGTACAATATAGTATTTGTACAGTATAGAGCAGTATATCACAGTGCAGTATATCATACAGTATAACAGAATACAGCACAGTATAGAACAGTACAGCAAAGTATAGAAAAGTGTGAACAGTATAGTAAGAGCAATACAGTACAATGCAGTACAGTATAGAACAATATGATAAAGCACAGTTTAGCATTCGGTATAGTCTAATACAGAATAGTACTTTCAGTCCAAAATGTAGAGCATAGCATTTTACAGTCTAGTATAGAGGGTGCCCTCCAAAATGTTTATGTACACTTTGAAAAATTATAAAGGCAGTTTATTAAAATACATTTCATTTTCAAAATTGAGCTATAAGCTGTTAAAGTGTATATACATTTTGGGGGACACCCTATAACATATTAGAATACAGTACAGTACATCAAAGTATCCTATCTAATAAAAGAGTAATATGCAAATTGACCATTACTCCAACACACAAGATGGCCACCCCCATGTGGACACAAGATGCCATCAGGGGAGGGCAGTTGTGGGCAATCAGGCCAGCAGAGGAAGGCTGTTGGGATGGACAAAGCCTGCAAGGGAGGGCAGTTGTGGGGGACCAGGTCTTCAGGCAAGGGCGGTTGGGGGGACCAGGCCTGCAGGGGAGGGCAGTTGGGGACAATCAGCCCTGCTGGGGAGGGCAGTTAAGGGTGACCAGACCATCCAGGGAGGGCATTTAGGGCAATTGGGCCATCAGGGGAGCACTTAGGCATCAATCAGTATGGCAGGGGAATGACTAGGGGTGATCATGCTGGCAGGCTAAAGCAGTTAGGGGCAATCAGGCAGGCAGGCAGGCAGGCAGGCAGGCAGGTGAGCGGTTGGGAGCCAGCAGTCCTGGATTGTGAGTGGGATGTCCCAGATTGGAGAGAGTGCAGTCTGGACTGAGGGACGCTCCCCCTGTGCACAAATTTCATGTACTGGGCCTCTAGTAGTATATACAGTATAATAGAATGTAATATAGTAGCAGTGTGGTATAATATAGTATAGTATTGTAAGTATAACACAGTACAATATAGTATAGTAACTTTATGGTAAAGTACAATACACCACAATATTGAAGAGTAAGTACAGCACAATAGCATTTTAAAGCCTCATGATTTTTTATGGCTATGTGGTATGGCATGGTTTGGATATATTGCCATCTGTTTAATCAGTACCCTAATGATAGACTTGTACATGATTTCTGGCCTTCTGTGTGTATAAACAATGCTGCTATGAATAGCACTCTACGTTATGTGTCTTTGCATATGTGTGTGCTTTCCTTACTATCCTTATTTTCTGAACCAGAATTAGGACCTAGGGTCGGAAGAGCCTTGCTGAAACCTTTTCCATTCTGCTAGTAAGTGCCATAGGATGGTGTGCAGTTGGCTGAGGTCCTGGAGCTGTCGAGTCTACCCAAGTGGATGTGTGGTTCCATCCTGGTTTGCTAATGGAAGTGACCTGGTATACAGTGCAGCACAGATTTATAATATTAGCAACTCTTCATCAATCTGGCAAGACCAAAGCCAACTCTCAAAACAAACATTTCCTGCGTGAACAGTGTGTTTGTTATGTTTTCCTCATTTGTTTATGATGGCTGTGTCAGCCACACTGATTTACATAAACACTGCCAATCTGGGGATGTTACACTCTCAACAAAAGTAGCTGAGTACAAACAGCATTCCTCAGTTTTAATTCATATTTTCTAAACATTGAAGATGTTGATAAAATGAGCCAACAAGAAAATGCAACAAAGGAGACCATTTTAAGGGACAATTTTGATGAAGACGTGTTCCAGATTGACAAAATGTTACAATATTAATGAAGTGAATAATTTAAGGTCATATTTGGCTCCTACAGAATGATAAAGCAAGCTAGACTCAAACTTTTGCAGACTCCAGACTATAAATGTACAAGCTGACTATTAGTATATATGCATTTGTAATTGAACCAGTTTGATTGTTCATGCTTCTCCATCACCTACTTAGTTGTTCATTTCTGCAAATGCTGTGTTGCTGCTTTGTTGCAGCCATAATCTTGGACTTTGTTGTGTCGGATACGCATAACTCTGGCAGAGGGTGCCCTTTGCCCTTCCTGTGAGCCACATTGGTCCAGCACTGGGACATAGTCTTGCCCCAATGGGCCAAATGACTAATTTGGAATCTCTCACTAACATGATTCTGGGAATCAGGGCTTATACTAGTACTCCAAGGAGGTGTGATTGCAAATAAGGAGACAACAGTAGACAGGATTTGATCAATTCCTTACACTGTATATCAGATACCAGGGTATGGGCAAAATCTTGCCATTGAGTCATTTAAAATTAGATTAGAGTGAACAGTAGGGTTAGAACCTTCCATAGTAAGAGATGACATAATCTACTTTGAATGCTAACAATGAGACTTTAATTATTATGGGTCATAGAAAGAAATAAAATGGACAATGACATTTTGGCCTTTAAATGAATACTTGGATTCCAAGAGTTTTGGAATTAGCTGTGGGGCCCATGGGCAGTGACTGGGCTGGTGCTCCTGGCCGTGGGAGATCCACCTCGTGTAGTTCCTGTCCTTCCTAGACTGACTCGCATCCCTGGGATGTTTTGGCCCAAGAGCTATCTGTAACTGGAGCTGAACTTCAGTGTGCACACAGTGAGCGGGAACACAGCCAGTTTTTAGTGGGTTCAGGGCAAGCGGTCAGGAATTCAAGAAAGTCCTCTGCTCCCTGGAGTTGCTACCTTTTCATTCAGACATGGCTTCCTGCTGGAAGTAGGTTGCTACTTTGTGTCTCTATGTATAGATTTGAAATGGGAATATTACTGTTCATTACAATAGATTGCTTTCAAAAATTAAACTTTATATAGCTCTTAAAACAGAGCTTATCCCATACTGAAAACCTTGTAAATGGTAGCTATTATACTTGCTGCTGCATTTGTTTTTGTTTTTAGCTCCTTAGTTCCATTTCTCCCAAAAAGTCATTAACATCAACTTTTGTCAGGATGTTGGAATCAGTCCCTGCATATATCTGAAGTCTTTCCATCTGACAGGTGAAGTGGGGCTCAGTCTAGGGCCAGAGACCATCATTTAGATATGGAATCTTTGACATAGGAGAAGGGAAAAGGAAACAACAAATTACTTCTTTGAATCATTACAAAGGAGGTATGGCCAGGATAGTATTTATTTGTAGATGAATAATATGTTAATGCTCTAGAATTTGGTATTTAGGTCCATTTTCTAGGCAGAGAAATAAAAAATAAAGAAGCTAAGTGACTCATCCAAGGTCACCCAGATTTTGGAGACAACTCCAAACTCAACACCAAACACTGGGTTTTTCGGTCAGACGTTATATGAACTCCCTACACCCTAGAGCTCATTTTATTGCAGAGAAGAGCGAATATGGTATACAATATAAAAGTAAGTAGTTTGTTTAGTAGCTTTGCTGAATGTTCATAAAGGATAAATAATTTCCTGATGCACAAAAGAATAGCTAAAAAATATTAAAAATGACAAAAACATCTCCCCCCCCCCCCGTATTCTAGTTAGGTTTTGATAACCAATGCATTGTCATTAACGTTTTTAAAAAACTTTTTTTTGCAATTTTTAAAAATAAATCTTTATTGTTCAGATTGTTACAATTGTTCCTCTTTTTTCCCCATTAGTTGCGACCCCACCCTCTGCCGTTATTTACCCCCACTGTCCTCATCCATAGGTGTACGATTTTTGTCCAGTCTCTCCCTATACATCCCTCAATCCTTTCCTCCCTGAGAACTGTCAATCCACTCCCTTTCTATGCCCCTGATTATATTATATTTACCAGTTTATTCGGTTCATCATATTTTCAATTCACTTAATTTTTAGATTCAAGTGAATTGATAGATATGTATTGTTGATAGATATGTATTAGTTGTTCATAATTTTTATCTTTACCTTTTCCTTCTTCTTCCTCTTCTTAAAGAGTACCTTTCAGCATTTCATGTAATACTGGTTTGGTGGTGATGAACTCCTTTAGTTTTTTTCTTATCTGTGAAGCTCTTTATCTGCCCTTCAATTCTGAATGATAGCTTTGTTGGGTAGAGTAGTCTTGGTTGTAGGTTCTTGGTATTCATCCCTTTGACTATTTCTTGCCACTCCCATCTGGCCTGCATAGTTTTTGTTGAGAAATCAGCTGACAATCATGTGGGTGCTCCCTTGTAGGTAATTAACTGTTTTTCTCTTGCTGCTTTTAATATTCTCTCTTTGTCTTTTGCTCTTGGTATTTAATTGTGATGTGTCTTGGTGTGGTCCTGTTGGATTCCTTTTGTTTGGGTTCTGTGTGCTTCCTTGACTTGTAAGTCTATTTCTTTCACCAGGTGTGGGAACTTTTCAGTCATTATTTCTTCAAATAGGCTTTCAGTTATCTTACTCTCTCTCTTCTTCTGGCACCCCCATAATTCTGATGTTGGTATGCTTGAAGTTGTCCCAGAGGCTCCTTACCCTATCTTCACATTTTTGGATTCTTTTTTTATTTTGTTTTTTCAGTGGAGTGTTTTCTGCTTCTTTGTATTTCAAATCTTTGACCTGATTCTTGTGTTCCTCTAGTCTGCTGTCAGGTCTCTGTGTAATTTTTTTTTATTTCAGTCAGTGTATGTTTAATTTCTAATTGGTCCTTTTTCATCTCCTCTCGGGTCTCACTAAATTTATCTACTTTTTCTAGGAAATTCTTGAAAAACCTTATAAGCATGGTTTTGAACTCTATATCCAGTCATTTGTTTTTCTCCATTTCTTTTGTTTGTGATCTGTTCCTTTGTCTCCACATTTTCACTGCTTCCCTGAGTTGGTAGAGTAGCTTTGTGTGCTAGGTGTCCTATATGGCCCAGTAGCTCCACCTCCACAGATACCTGAGGTGGACTCTCTTATCTCTTAGTGCACCCCTTTGTGAACTGTGTGTACAGCCTTGTTATATTTAAGTCTTGATTATTGTTGGTATCACTGGGGGGAATTGACCTCCAAGCCAATTGGTTGTGAAAATCAGCTGTATCAACGCCAGGAGAACTTCTGTGCTGGACTCTGTCTTATGAATTGCAAACCTGCAAAAGCTTCTGTGCTAGGCTTAAATAGAGAGGAGTCTTGGCTTCCCATCAGCCCCTGGTCTCAGTGTCTTTTGGTAATCACTGCAGCCCTCTCTGTGCACAGGCATTCATGCCTTCAGATCTCTGCCTTTCCGTGCACTCTGGGGACCCATATGAGTCTGGGTCCCCAGGGTCTTGCCCAAAAGTGGGACTCAGTGCAGTCCAACCTGGATTTCAGTGCAGTTGGGAGCTTCTGTTTTGGATGGAATAGAGTCTCAGGGCTGAGCAGACAGCCTTGGCTTCCAGTCAGCCCTGTCCTGTGTGGCCTCTGTGTCTCAAATGTCTCTCAGTAATCACTGCAGCCCTCTCTATACACACACACACGAGCATCTAGACCTCTGCCTTTCCGGTTCCCTTGTGCTCTGGGATCCATATGAGTCTGGTTTCCCAGGGTCTCGCTCAAAACTGGGGTTCAGTGCTGTCAGAAGTGGAGTTCAGCACAGTTGGGAGACTCTGTCTTTTGCCCTCTAGAGAAAGCCAGCGGCACAATCAGCAGTCCGTCCTCTCTACACACAATAGTGTGCACGCCCCCAGAACTCTACCCTTTTGCGGCTCCCCAAAATCTCTGTGCACTCCTCCCTTTTTCATGATAGTCCAGACTCCCCCTGTATGAGTCTCACCTGGAACTGGGGTTCAGTGCAGTAGGAAAAGGGGTTCAGTGCAGTCAGGAGACTGTGTCTTCCTCCCACCAGAGGAAGTCAGCCAAGCACTCTGCCACCCGCTCTCTCCAGACACGTGTCTCTGTACCTCAGCTTTTTGCAGCACTTCTGGGTCTCTGTAAGCCCATCTCTTCCCTTCTAGATGCAGAATTCTCACTCAGCTAGCTTTCCTGTGGTTCTAGATGATGTCCTTTCTGACTTCTAGTTGTAGTTTTGAAATTGTTGTGTGAGGCAGCAGTCTAGGTGTTCACCTATGCCACCATCTTGGTTTTTCCTGGAGTATTAAATTTGACAGCAAAAGAGTAATCAAGCTTTCAGATTAATTTAAATTGGCTAATTGATATAAGTGAATATTCAAGAAAATTTAATTGTACTGGACAAAAAGCTGTTCCTAAACTATTAACTAAAATTTCTATTGGTAGTTCATCTCATGGTAAAATTGCTTAATATGCAATGAACCTTTAGCAGTCATATTTTTGTGCAAAAAAAAATAAATAAAATTGAAAGTTATCATGACTGCATTAAAAATTTTACAAAAGCCTCCATTAATCAAAAAAGGGGGGGATAGTAGAGTAATATCATGTAAGGAAAAATATCATGTAAGTAAATTACATCTAGAAAATTTTTACTTTAGAAAATTAATTTTCATTTGTAATGCTAACAGCAAGACACCCATGAAAAACACACATGGTGTCAAAATAAGCCAAAGAAAAATTGTTTGGGTAAAAATAAAAAGGATCCTAAGTCAATTTTATAGAAAAGACTCCTTTATTAACTTTGGTTGAGAATATGTTTATATACTTTCAGAAAAAAAAAAAAAAACTCCACGACCATGTGGACTTCTGCAACAGAGAGGAATTGACAAGTCTGCTCCAACCAGGAAGACAAGAGGAGAAACAGTCCAGAGATGGAAGGCGCTGACAATGATGTCTTGCCATGCAAGCAGTTAGCAGCTGTGCGTCGCTACAGGATGCCTAGAACCAAACTAGAGGGTCAGACCTGCATTGCCACCATTTCTCCACCATCTAGATACCATTGCTGGCATGTACACATAAGGAACTGTTTGACATTAAAGCTGGGACTCAAACATTTTTAGGTCTTATAAGTTTATTTGTAGTCTGCAGAGGCAAGATTTTTTTAAACAAAATAATCGGGGGGAAAAATAGATACAGAGGCAAAGGAGCATTGAACAGACTGTCAAACTCCAGCAGGAACACAGGGGAGGTTTGACCCGGGGAGGGGAGGGGGGGCACTGTAAGAGATCAAACAAAGGACTTATATGCATGTATAAAAGCATAACCAATGGATACAAGACACTGCGGGGGGCAGGGAGGAGGTGAGGGCAAGTAACGGGGGGTGGTCAATGGGGAAAAAAAAGGAGAGGGAAGGAGAAGATGGCGGAGTAGATGGATGCATCTGGAGCTTTATCGCTGGGCAGAGGGAGAGAGAGCAGCTGAAAGTTGCACTGGGAGTGTTTGTTGGCAAGTTAAGGGTCAGTTATCCTCCAGGAGAAGGCAGAGAATTGCTGGACAGGGCTCTCCTGGCCAGGTAGCCCCACTGCCACAGGGTTTTTGTCCGCCGGAGCCACCAGCGCTAACGCGGAGACTGCGCCATCTTGCAGAGGGAGGTGGATATCTGCGGCGGTCTGAAGCCGGCGGCTGGGGCACCCATCGAGCAGCCGGGGACCCGGGGACCCGGGGACCCAGAACTCCGCTCTCCAATTGGCACAGACACGCGGTGGAATCAGAGATCCACAGAGCACACAGAAAGGTCCGATTTTGCCTGGGATAAGAGGGAGGCGGATGTCCGCAGAGGTCTGAAAGCTGCGGCTGGCGGAGGCACCCACCGAACAGCCGGGGACCCAGAACACCGCTCTCCAGGCGGCGTGGACGCATAGGCGGTAGATTCAGAGGTCCACATGGCACATGGAAAGGTAAGATTTCACCTGGGATAGGGTGAGGTCTCCTACCCCCGCAGAACAGAGACTCGCACACTGTGGGAGCCGGGCTGCGGGAAGGCTGCCTCTGGAGAGGTCCGCAGAGGTGGTCAGGGTGTGATCCCTGAGTGTGGAGGCAGACACTCCGAGCTGTTGACAGAGGGGAGCTCTGGAAAACGACTCGTTTTTTTTCTGGGGCAGAGGGACAGCCTGGAAGTTATTGCAGTATCCCAGCTGCAAAATCTCCACAAACTGGCTTTGAAACCACAGAGTAGCAGGATCTGAGCACAGCCTAGAGAGGCCTTGTGCTTTGTCTCAGTGATCAATTCCGAAACACTGCCACCCAGTGGATGACACACAAATTGACTCTCACATAACCAAAAAAGAATAAAGAGATTAAAACACCAAGAGAGGAACACAGGGAGCTGCAGTGCCTTCCCTACTGGGAAACAGGAGTGCCAAGCAGAATAATAGTGGAAGTGAATGACCATTTTTTTTTCTTTTTTTTTCTTTTTCCTTTTTTCTTCTTTTTTTAAATTTTTATTTTTTTTTCATTTTTCCATATTTTAATTAAAAGACTATTTTTTTCTTTCCGTCTCAATTGATTTTACATTTTTAATTATTACATCTTTGTTTTAAACTAGTATTATTAATTAGTACTTTAACTGTTTGGAAAACAACAAGTGTCATTTTGTTTTCTCTTTATTTTATTTCGGGATTAGAGTTCTACATTCTACTTTCAACTTTCCTTTAGCATAATTTTACTCCTACTCAACTCTACCTTTATGTCAACACTTTCCTCCTAACTTTCCCCATTTTGTTGTCTTGTTTCTCTTTCCCTTTTTCAACTTTAGATTTCCCCTATTCTTTCTCTTTACTTGGTTAAAATTTCACCCCATTTATATATCTAATTTCAAATCCCATACTACAAGTCCATACAAACCTCTATCTTCTTGTCTTCACTAGCCAAAAAATTGTTTTTTCTCTATGTCCTTTTGTTGCTATTTGCCTGAAAAGTGATTATACCGATTTTCTGAAATTTTTGTTGAGATTGTTTTAGTTTATTCTACTTGTTTTATTTTGCTTTTTGCTTGCTTTGTTTTTTACCTTTCTTTTCCCTCCCCTACCTTGATACCAGTTGCTATTTGCAGTTTGTATTAATCTCTAGGTACTGGTTGCTGGCTATTATTGGGATTAGTGACTATTCTATTGCAGTTTTCTCCTGACATCTATAGTTTGTTCCCCTTTTCTCTCTTATACACTTTCTTTTCTCTCTGACTTTTTTCTCTTCCTCTTTTCTTATCCTTCTCCTATTTATTTTATTTTTTTTTTGTTCATTTTTTTTTCTTTTGTCGCTCTCCCAATTTGATTTTGGCATTTCTTTCTTTTGTTTCTTCATCATTTTCCTCCTCTTTTTTCTCTACTTACCCTTAATTTGTCATTCATTAGGAGCCACCTTATCTGTGATTATTAACATCTTGCATACATTTCTACTCTGTACCTTGTGTGCTGTACCTGGTTGTGTTGTAGTTTATGCCTTTCAATCAACGCAGGAGAGAGAACTACATAACCAGACACCCAGAGAAGAAAGACCATGGGCAGAAAAAGAAACAGCCCACATAAGACAGAAAGGGAGGTTTCACCAGAAAAGGAAGTAAACAAAATAGAAGCAGAAATAAGCCTGCCAGAGAAAGAGTTCAGAGAAATGATCATAAGGTGGATGAAAAGAATGGAAGACAAAATCGACAATCTGAGTAAGAGCCAAGAGGAAATGAAGAAGACCCAAGAGGAGATGAAGAAGCAGCAAGAAGAAATGCAGAAGAACCTAGAGGAGATCCAGAATAAACAAGACGTAATGAAAAATGACATCACTGCTATAAAGAACTCAATAGAAAGCATCAAAAGTAGACTAGAAGATGCAGAGGACCGCATCAGTGAGCTAGAAGACACAGTAGGAAAAAATACCCAGGTACAGCAGCTTCTAGAAAAAAAAGTTAAAAAGCAAAAGGAGAGCCTAAGGGAACTTTGGGATAACCTGAAACAAAACAACATCTGCATAATTGGGGTTCCAGAAAGAGTGGAAACTGAACAAGGATTAGAGAACGTGTTTGAAGAAATAATGACAGAAAATTTCCTCAATATAGGAAAGGAAAAACACACACAAATCTAAGAAGCGCACAGAGTCCCAAGCAAAAGGAACCCCAACAAACCGACACCAAGGCACATTATAATTAAATTGGCAAAACCCGAGACAAAGTAAGAATCTTAAAAGCATCCAGAGAGAAACAGAAAGTTACCTACAAAGGAACCCCCATAAGACTAGCCACTGACTTCTCAACAGCAACTCATCAGGCCAGAAGAGAATGGAATGAAATATACAAAGTCATGCAAAGGAAGGGTCTGAATCCAAGAATACTGTACCCTGCAAGGCTTTCAATCAAAATTGAAGGTGAAATCAGAAGCTTCACAGACAAAAAAGGACTAAGGGAATATATTACCACCAAACCAGCAATGCAAGAAATGTTAAAGGGTCTGTTGTAATAAAAGGAAAGAGGAAGCTAAGAAGGAACTCAGGGGTAAGAACTAAAAATGACAACTGATAAGTACTTATCAATAATAACTTTAAATGTAAACGGATTAAATGCTCCAATCAAAAGACATAGGGTAACCGATTGGATAAGAAAACATGATCCATATATCTGCTGTCTGCAAGAAACCCAACTCAGAAAAAGAGATGCACACAGATTGAGGGTGAAGGGATGGAACATCGTATTTCAGGCAAATGGAAATGAAAAAAGAACTGGGATTGCAATACTTATATCTTACAAATTAGATGTCAAAGCGAAGGACATAAGAGATAAAGAAGGCCACTTCATACTACTAAAGGGAACAATCCAACAATAAGAAATAACTCTGGTAAACATATATGCACCCAATATAGGAGCACCTAAATAAATAAATAAAAACTCTTGGAGGATATTAAGGGAGAGATTGACAGCAATATAATCATAGTAGGAGACTTTAATACCCCACTGTCACCATTGGACAAATCCTCTAAACAAAAAATCAGCAAAGAAACATCAATCCTAAATGACTTTCTAGACCAGATGGAATTAATTGACATCTTCAGAACATTTCATCCCAAAGCCACAGAATATACATTCTTCTCCAGTGCACATGGGTCGTTTTCAAAGATTGATCATATGTTGGGTCATAAGAAAAGTCTCTTCAAATTCAAGAAGATAGAAATCATATCAAGCATTTTCTCAGACCACAGTGGCATAAAACTGGAAATCAACTATAATAAAAACAATAGACAGAAATCAAACACATGGAGACTAAACATCATGCTATTAAACAACGACTGGGTAACCAGAGAGATCAAGGAAGAAATAAAAAACATCATGGCAACAAATGACAATGACAACACAACAATACAAAATTTATGGGACACAGTGAAAGCCGTTTTCAGAGGGAAGTTCATAGCCCTACAAGCCTACTGCAAAAAACAGGAAACAATGGTAATAAATCACCTAAACCTACAACCCAAAGAGCTAGAACAAGAGCAACAAGAAAAGCCCAGTGCACTCAGAAGGAAGGAAATAGTGAAGATCAGAGCAGAGATAAACAACTTGGAGACCAAAGAAACAATTCAAAAGATCAACAAAACCAAGAGCTGGTTCTTTGAAAGGATAAACAAGATTGATGGACCTCTAGCCAGGCTCACCAAGAAGCAAAGAGAGAAGACCCAAATAAACAAAATCAGAAATGAAAGAGGAGAAATAACAACAGACCCTGTGGAAATACAAAGGATTGTTAAAAAATACTATGAACAACTCTATTCCAACATATTGGACAACCTGCAAGACATGTACATATTCCTAGAAAAATATAACCTTCCAAAACTCAATGAGGAGGAAGCCAAACATCTCAATAGTCCAATAACTATGGAAAAAATTGAAGCAGTCATCAAAAAGCTTCCAGCAAATAAAAGCCCAGGACCAGATGGCTACACAGGAGAGTTTTACCAAACATTCAAGGGAGAATTAAAACCTATCCTCCTGAGACTATTCAAAAACATTCAAGGAGAAGGAACACTTCCAAACACCTTCTATGAAGCCAGCATCACCCTAATACCAAAACCAGATAAAGACAACAAATGAAAGAAAATTACAGGCCAATATCTCTCATGAACATAGATGCCAAAATCCTCAACAAAATCCTTAAATCGGATCCAGCAGTACATCAGAAAGATCATACACCATGACCAAGCAGGATTCATCCCAGGAATTCAGGTATGGTACAATATCACACATATCAATAAATGTGATACATCACATAAACAAATTGAAAGATAAAAATCACATAGTCATATCAATTGATGCAGAAAAAGCATTTGACAAAATCCAACACCCTTTCTTGATAAAAACTCTCAGCAAAGTGGGAATAGAAGGATCATACCTCAACATCATAAAAGCCATATATGATAAACCCACAGCTAACATCATACTCAATGGGCAAAAACTAGAACCATTTCCACTAAGAACAGGAATAAGACAGGGATGCCCACTCTCACCTCTTCTGTTCGACATAGTACTGGAAGTATTAGCCATTGCAATTAGACAAGAAGAAGAAATAAAAGGCATCCAAATTGGAAAAGAAGAAGTAAAGCAGTCCTTATTTGCAGATGACATGATACTGTACATAAAAAACCCGAAGGATTCCATCCCAAAATTAATTGACTTAATAAATGAATTTGGCAATGTAGCAGGATACAAAGTTAATGCCAAGAAATCTATGGCATTTCTGTACACTAACAGTGAAATTACAGAAAGAGAGACTCAAAAAGAAATCCCATTTACCAACGCACCAAAAAAATTAAGTTACCTAGGAATAAACCTAACTAAAGAGGTAAAAGACCTATATGCAGAAAACTACAGGACACTGAAAAAAAGAGATAGAGGAAGATGTTAACAGATGGAAGAGCATACCATGCTCATGGATTGGGAGAATCAACATCATTAAAATGTCCATACTATCCAAAGCAATCTATAGATTCAATGCACTACCCATTAAAATAGCAACGACATATTTCACAGACCTAGAAAGAATTCTTCATAGATTCATCTGGAACAAAAAAAGACCACGAATAGCTACAGTATTCTGAGAAAGAAGAATAAAGTTGGTGGGATCTCAATACCAGATTTCAAGTTATACTACAAAGCAACTGTTCTCAAAACAGCCTGGTACTGGCACAAGAACAGACATATAGACCAATGGAATAGAATAGAGAACCCAGATATCCACCCAAACCACTATGCTCAACTAATATTTGACAAAGGAGGCATGAACATTCAATGAAGCTAAGATAGCCTCTTCAATAAATGGTGTTGGGAAAATTGGACAAATACATGCAAAAAAATGAAACTGGACCACCAACTTACACCCAATACAAAAATAAATTCAAAATGGATACAGGACTTAAACATTAGAAGAGAAATCATAACAATACTAGAGGAATCCACAGGCAGCAAAATCTCAGATATATGCGAAAAGAACTTCTTCACGGATACTGCTCTAAAGGCAATGGAAGCTAAAAAAAAATAAACAAACAAATGGGACTACATCAAAATAAAAAGCTTTTGCACAGCAAAAGAAACCATCAACAAAACAACAAGAAAGATCACTGTATGGGAGAACATATTTGCAAATGATATCACTGATAAAGGTTTAATCTCCAAAATCTACAGCCAACTTATACAACTTAATAAAAGGAAGATAAACGATCCAATAAAAAAAATGGGCAACGGACCTAAATAGAACCTTTTCGAAAGACGACAGAAGGAAGGCCAAGAGACACATGAAAACATGTTCAAAGTCAATAATCATCCAAGAGATGCAAATCAAAACGACAATGCAATACCATCTTACACCTGTCAGAATGGCAATCATCAACAAATCAACAAATGACAAGTGTTGGCGAGGGTGCGGAGAAAAAGGAACCCTTGTGCACTGTTGGTGAGAATGCAGACTGGTACAGCCACTGTAGAGAACAGTATGGAGTTTCCTCAAAAAACTAAAAATGGATCTCCCATTTGACCCTGTAATCTCACTCAGGAATTTATCCTAAGAAATTACAAACACCAATCAGAAAGAATTTATGCACCCCTATGTTCATAGCAGCACAATTTACAATAGCTACAATTTGGAAACAGCCTAGGTGCCTATCAGCAGATGAGTGGATCAGAAAACCGTGGTACATCTACACAATGGAATTCTATGCTGCCATTAAAAAGAAGGAATTCTTACCATTTGCAGCAACCTGGTTGGAATTGGAGAGCCTTATGCTTAGTTAAATAAGCCAGTCAATGAAGGAGAAACATCACATGATCTCACTCATTTGTGGATAATAAAGAACATTATAAACTGATGAGCAAAAGGATAGATACAGAAACAGTAAAGCTTCAAACAGACTGTGAAATTACAGCAGGAAGATTAAAGTTAATTGAGCTAGATAAGAGATCAATCAAAGGACTTGTATGCATGCATATAAGCATAACCAATGAACATAGACACTGGGGGGTTGGGGTATGCCTGGGAGGGCGGGGGCAATGGGGAGATATGTATAAAAAAATTAATAAAATAAATAAAATAAAATAAATTGAAAGCAAAAAAGGAGACATATGTACTATTATTTGTAATACTTTAAACAATAAAAAAAGAGACTTCCCCAAGAAACTACTAGGTTTAATAAATGAATTAGGCAGTATAGCAGGATACAAAATCAATATCCAGAATATAATGGCATTTTAATACATCAATAATGAACTCTCAGAAAGAAACTTTAAAAACAAATCCTACTTACCATTGCAACACAAAATAAATAAATGAATAAGATACCTAGGAATAAACTTATTTTAATTTAATACATCTTTATTGTTGAGATTATTACAATTGTTCCTCTTTTTTTTCCCCATAGCTCCCCTCCATCTGGTTCCCACCCACCGTTTGCCCTTACCTCCCCCAACATTGTCCTCATCCATAGGTATACAATTTTTGTCCAGTCTCTCCCAAACTCTACTCACCCCTTTCCCACTGAGATATGTCAGCCCACTCCTTTTCTATGTCCCTGATTCTATTATATTTACCAGTTTATTCTGTTCATCAGATTTTTAATTCGCTTGATTTTTAATTCACTTGTTGATAGATATGTATTAGTTGTTCATAATTTTTGTCTTTACCTTTTCCTTCTTCTTCCTCTTCTTAAAGAGTACCTTTCAGCATTTCATATAATACTAGTTTGGTGGTGATGAACTCTTTAGCTTTTTCTTATCTGTGAAGCTCTTTATCTGCCCTTCAATTCTGAATGAAAGCTTTGCTGGGTAGAGTAGTGTTGGTTGTAGGTTCTTGGTATTCATCCCTTTGAATATTTCTTGCCACTCTCATCCGGCCTGCATAGTTTCTGTTGAGAAATCAGCTGACAATCATGTGGGTGCTCCCTTGTAGGTAATTAACTGTTTTTCTCTTGCTGCTTTTAATATCCTCTCTTTGTCTTTTGCTCTTGGTATTTTAATTATAATGTGTCTTGATGTGGTCCCCTTTGAATTCCTTTTACTTGGAGTTCTCTGTGCTTCCTGGACTTGTAAGTATTTCTTTCACCAGGTGTGGAAACATTTCAGTCATTATTTCTTCAAATAATTTTCAGTATCTTGCTCTCTCTCTTCTTCTGGCACCCCCATAATTCTGATGTTGGTATGCTTGAAGTTGTCCCAGAGGCTCCTTACACTATCTTCACATTTTTTTTATTCTTTTTGCTTTTTGCTTTTCCAGTGGAGTGTTTTCTGCTTCTTTGTATTTCAAATCTTTGACTTGATTCTTGCATTCCTCTAGTCTGCTGTTAGGACTCTGTATAATATTTTTTATTTCAGTCAGTGTTTTTTTTAATCCTCAAGGGTCTCATTAAATTTATCCATCTTTTCTAGGCAATTCTTGAAAAACCTTATAACTGTGGTTTTGAACTCCATATCCAGTCATTTGTTTTTCTTCATTTCTTTCATTTGTGATCTGTTCCTTTGTGTCTGCATTTTTGCTGCTTTTCTGAGCTGGTAAAGTAGCTTCGTGTGCTAGTTGTCCTATATGGCCCAGTGCTCCACCTCCCCAGTTACCTGAAATGGACACTCTTGGTGCATCCTTTTGTGGATTGTGTGTACAGCCTTATTGTAGTTAAGTCTTGATTGTTGTTGGTACACTGGATGGAACTGATCTCCAGCCCAACTGGCTGTGAGGATCATCTGTGTCTACACCAGGAGAACTTCTGTGCTGGAATCAGCATTATGAGACAAGACTTGCAAAATTTCAAAAGCCTCTGTGTTCTGCTTGGATGGGGCTGAGTCTCAGGCTTGGCTTCCCATCAGCCCTTCCCTATGAGGCCCTGGGTCTGTGTCCCTCTCTGCATGCATCTCTAGCCCTCTGTCTTTTGCAGTTCCCCTGAGTTTCTGTGCACTCTGGGTACCTGTATGAATCTTTGTCCCCAGAGTCTCACCCAAAACAGGGGTTCAGTGCAGTCAGAAGTTGATGTTTTTCTCCTGCTACAGGAAGCCAGCCAGGTATCCCACCGCCTGTCCTCTCTACACACGTGTCTCCGTACCTCAGCTTTTTGCAGCTCCTCTGAGTATCCATCAGTCCCTCTCTTTCCTTCTAGTTGTAGAATTTCCACTCAGCCAGCTTTCCTGTGGTCCTGGATGATGTCCGTTCTGTCTTTTAGCTGTGGTTTTGAAATTGTTGTGCGAGGCAGCAGTTTAGGTGTTCACCTATGCCTCCATCTTGGTTTCTCCTCACCTAGGAATAAACTTAATCAAGAAGGTAAAAGACCTGTACTTAGAAAACTATAAACAATTGAAAATTTAAAAAAAGAAACAGAGGAAGATCAAACAAATGAAAGTGTATTCCATGTTCATGGATTGAAAGAATTAACATTATTAAAATATTTATACTACCCCAAGCAATCTGTAGATTCAGCACAATCCCTATTAAAATACCAACAACAAATTCACAGAACTAGAACAAATACTCCAAACATTTATATGGAACCAAAAACAAATAGTTACAGCCATCTTGAGAAAGAAAAACAAATTCAGAGGAATCACAATACAGATATCAAACTATACTTCAATTTCATTTTAATCAAAGCAGCCTACTACTGGCACAAGAGCAAGCATATAGAACAATGGACAGAATAGAGACCCCAGAAACTGACCCACACCATTTTGGTTAGTTAATATTTGACAAAGGAAACAATAACATATAATTAAGTAAAGACAGTCTCTTCAACAAATGGTGGTGGGAAAATTGGAAAGACACATTCAAAAAGATGAAAGTTACAACATACACAAGAATAAACTTAAAATGGATAAAAAAATTAAATGTAAGTCATGAAACCATAAAAATCCTAGAATAAAACAAAGGCAGTAAAATAGACATCTCACATAGTAGAATCTTCACCAATACATCTCTCAGGGCAAGAGAAACAATGAAAAAAATAAACAAATGAGACTACATCCAAATAAAAAGTTTCTGCAGGGCAAAGGAACCATCATCAAAATAAGAAGGGGTAACATACTATATATGCTAGTGATATATCTGATAAAGGTTTAACCTCAAAAATATATAAAGTACTCAAACAACTCAACAGAAAACAAACAATCCAGTTTAAAAATGGGCACAGGACCTAAACAGATATTTCTAAAAGGACATACAGATGGTCAATAGATACATGAAAAAATGCTCAGTCACTAATCATCAGAAAAATGCAAATTAAAAATACAGTGACATATCACCTCACACCTGTCAGAATGGCTATCATCAATAAGTCAACAATGACAAGTGCTGGAGAGGATATGGAAAAAAGGAAACACTAGTTCACTGAGAGTGGGAATGCAGACTGGGGCAGCCACTATGGAAAACAGTAAGGAGTTTCCTCAAAAAAAATTAAAATGTAACTGCTCTTTGATCCAGTGGTCCCACTTCTGCTAATATATCCTAAAAGCCTCAGAACACCAGTCAGACAACATATATGCACCCCTATGGTCATAGAAGCATTATTTACAATAGCTAAGATTTGAGAACAGCCCAAGTGCTTGTCAGTAGATGAATGGATGAAAAAGCTGTGGTACATTTACCCAATAGGATAATGTGCAACTTTAAAAAAGAAGAACTCTTTCCACTTGAGACAGCATAGATAGATCTGTAGAAAATTATGATAAGTGAAATAAGCCAATGAAAAAGACAAATACTACAGGATCTCACTTATTTGTATAATCTAATGAACAAAATTAATTGACCAACAAAAGACCTGAGGCATGGAGGCATGGAACAGACTGACATATCTTGGAGTCCGAGGGGGACAAGAAGAGATAAACCGAAAACTTATGTACTTATATGCAAAAATAGTGGACATAGACAGCAGTGTGGTGAAGGCCTGGGGCGTAGAGTTTGAGAAGAGGTTGGTAAAAGGGGGAGGGGAAAAATGGAGGACATCTGTAATACTGTCAACAATAAAAATATATATTAAAAAATAAAAATCTATACACAGAACAAATGCAATAATATCCAATGAGCTATTTTCCTTGAATCTAAAACTGTACTTACAATTATCATTTCATATGTAGACTTTTCAGCAACAAGCTTCAACTGTTTTTATTTATTTAAAATCCAGTATTCAAGGCATAGGGCTAGGCATTTAGCAAAGCCAGTAAGTTTTCATAATCACTTTATTCTGATCTATATAATGAAGCCTCAACAAAACCTCCCTAAATATAGTAACCAACTCCATTTTTAAAGTCCAGGGCACATGAGTATCCTTTTAACCAACTCATGCTATAGAACCCTCCTTAACTAGAACATAATGACTAGTGGACACAGAAGGGTGATAGATTATCATATATGTGAAGAATTCTAGAACCTATAGAAGACCTAGGACCAATGAGTGGATGTAGAATGGATGGAAGGATGGATGGATGGAGCATTTAAATTGTAATTTTTTTAAAGAAGGGAAAATTTGTAACTATTAATGAGACTCACAGTAACAGTATAGAATTTGAAGCTGGCACCAAAAAAAGGAAGACAAATAGAACAAGAAAATTCTAAATTGTACTAAGCTGAAATACACAAAGTAAAGTGTTGGTGTTTTTTTGCCACAATAGAAAAGACAAGTGAAAACAATTCCCACATTCAGAGATATCTACCTAAAAAGTAAATAAATGATTTTCTAATTTCACCTCAGTCTTCATTTCCCAAGCCAGAAGAAAATGTATGAATATTTAGAGCTTGCTTCAGCAGCACATATACTAAAAAAATTGGAACAGTACAGAGATTAGCATGGCCCCTGTACAAGGATGACATGCAGATTCATGAAGTGTTCAAAACAAAAACAAAAAAAAAGAAAGAAAATGTATGAAATTTAAATGTCCCTTTTTTTTGCAGAGGTTCAAATGTTTGGTAAAACCATGAGAATATAGCCTCCATTACTTACTAATGCAATCTTATTTTTTAAAATATTTTTTAAATTTTCAATTACAATTGATGTACAATATTGATTTCTTTGGGTGTACAACCCAATAATTAAGACATTTATATAACATATAATGGGATCACCTGATAAATCTAGTACCCATCTGATACCATACACAGTTTTACAATATTATTGACTATATTCCCTATGCTATAATCTATATCCCCATGACTATTCCATAACTCCCAATTTGTAACTCAATCTCTTCACCTTTTTTTAATTAAATCTTTATTATTCAGATTATTACATTTGTTTCTCTATTTTCCCCTCCATAGCTCTCCTCTACCCTTACCTCCCTCTCATTGACCTCATCCATAGGTGTATGATTTTTGTCCAGTCTCTCCCTGTACACCCCTCACTCCTTTCCCTCTGAGAATTATCAGTCCACTCCCTTTCTGTGCTCCTGATTCTATTATATT
>JAAGEH010000040.1:21417947-21450439 GCA_011751065.1 Lasiurus cinereus
CCCCCACAATTCTGATGTTGGTACACTTGAAGCTGTCCCAGAGGCTTCTTACATTATCTTCACATTTTTGGATTCTTTTCTCTTCTTGCTTTTCCAGTTGAGTGTTTTCTGCTTCTTTATATTTCAAATTTTTGACTTGATTCTTGCCTTCCTCTACTCTGCTGTTAGGTCACTGTATAATATTTTTTATTTCAGTCAGTGTATGTTTAATTTCTAGTTGGTCCTTTTTCATCTCTAGTTGGTTCTTTTTCATCTCCTCTTGGCTCTTGCTAACTTATCCAACTTTTCTAGGATATTCTTGAAAAACCTTATAAGCATGGTTTTGAACTCTATATCCAGTCATTTGTTTTCCTCCATTTCGTTTGTGATCCCTTCCCTTGTCTCGGCATTTTCACTATGCTATGAGAACTTCTGTGTTCGATTCAGCCTTATGATACCAGACTTGAAAAACTGCAAAAGCCTCTCTGTTGAGCTTGGCAATGGGTGGAGTCTCAGGGCTTAAGGGACCGCCTTGCCTTCCAGTCAGCCCCGTGTTCCATGGCCCCTGAGTCTCACGTGACTGAGTAATCGCTGGAGCTGTCCCTGTGCACGCACGTACTCTCTCGCAGTACCTCTAGACTGCTGCCCCTCCGGCTCCCCTCTGGTTCCCCGGCGCTTCAGGACCACACAAGTCTGGGTCCCCAGGGTTTCGCCCCAAACTGGGGTTTAGTGGAGTTAGAAGTGGCACAGTGGGAGGATCTGTCTCCCGCCCACTCGCGGAAGCCAGCAGCACAGTCAGCAGTTGGTCCTCTGCGCGCAGTGCCATGCATGCCACCAGACTTCTGATCTTTTGCAACTCCCCTAAATTTCCTTGCACTTCTCCCCCTTCACAGTCCAAACTCCCCCCGTATGAGTTTCGGCTGGATCTGGGGTTTAGTGTCATAGGATAAGGAGTTCAATGCCTTTGAGAGTCTCCGTTTCCCTCCTGCCAGAGAAAGCCAGTCAGGTCCTCTGGCACCCGCTCTCTCCACACGAGTGTCTCCATACCTCAGCTTTTTACAGCTCCTCTGGGTCTCTGTGAGCCCCTCTCTGTCCTTCTAGTTGTATAATTTCCACTCAGCCAGCTTTCCTATGGTTCTGGATGATGTCTGTTCTGTCTTTTAGTTGTAGTTTTGAAATTGTTGTACGAGGCAGCAGTGTAGTTGTTTACCTATGCCGCCATCTTGGATTCCTCTTCACCTTTTTTTAACCATCTCCCAAAGCTTCTTCCTTCCATCTGGCAAAGGTCCAAAATGTTCTCTGTAACTATGAGTCTGTTTCTGTTCTATTTGCTTGTTTATTTTGTTTTATAGGTTCCATAAACAAGTGAAATCATATGGCGTTGGTCTTTCTCTGAATGCACATCATAATGCCCTTTAGTTCCATCCATGCTGTTGCAGATGGCATGATTTCAATAATGTTTTGGCTGAATCATATTCCATTGTATACATGCACCATTACTCCTTTATCCATTAATCTATTGATGGACACTTAAGTTGCTTCCATATCATGGCTATTGTAAATAGCATTGCCATGAACATATAAAATTCATCTTTATTTTTAAGGTTCTACTGCAGGTACAAAAGGGGCATTGTACACAACGTATTAACATTTTTGAAAATTAAATCTACTGAGCATATTCTCCAGGATATAAGACACATTGAAATGCTCTGCAGCATGAAAATAAAGGATATCCCCCATATATTTTATTGTGATTGTATAAATATGTCAGAGACATCTTATAGGTTTAGCAACATCAACAGAGAAAAGAAGAACACCACAGAGCAGTAATATTACTCATGTCTATAACCCACTGCTGAGGCCTGAAAAGTATGTGCTCAAGAAACAGTGATACAGAGAATCCAAGATGGCAAGGGTATAGGTTGAAGCTATATTTATGTCCTCCCAAAACCAAACAGGAAATACAGCTAATTTATAGAAAAATTATAATAACCAAAAATGTAAATAACCAACTGAAGATAGGCTGAAGAGAAATAAGAAAACATCTTAGAAACAAATGAAAATGAACACACAAAAATCCAAAATTTATGGGACACAGTGAAAGCACACCTGAAAAGGAAATTCATAGCACTACCGGTCTACCTCAAAACAAGAAAAATTGGTAAATCTAATACTATAATTTAAAGAATTAGAAAGAGAACAACAAACTCCTACAATAAGTAGAAGGAAGGAGTAAAGATCTGAGGAAATAAATGACATAGAGACAAAGAAAAAGATTAATAAAATCAAAAGCTGGGGAGAGAGGAAAAATGGCAGTGAACTAGACAGATGTGTCCTGAGCCTTGTCCCAGAACAGCTGAGGGTCGCACAGGGAGTGTTTGTTGGCGAGTTGAGAGATAGCTATACTCGAGGAGAAGGTGGGGGACTGCTGGTTGGAGCTCCCCTGACTGGACACCCATACTACTGCTGGGTTCCCTCTGAGAGCTACCAACTTGGACGCAGAGACCACGCCACCTTGAAGGGCAAAGTGGATGTTATTGGAAGCCTGAGAATCTACAACTGTGGCACCCACCAAGCAGCTGAAAACCCCAGAACACCAGTCCCCAATTGGCACAAACACGCAGATTCAGAGGAACTCTACATGCCACCACGGAAAAGTCAGAATTCACTGGGATAAGGTGAGATCTCTGGTCCTACAGGACAGAGAAACGTATGCACTGCAGGAGCTGGAGGACTGGGGGAAGTCTGAGCTTGGAGAGGTCCCTGGCTGTTGGGGCTGGTGTGATCTGTGAATGTGGAAGGAGGTCCTCACAGCTGCTAACATAGGGGATCTCTAGAAAGCAACGCATTTTGGTCTGACGCAGAGGGACAGCCTGGGAGTTTTAAAAGTGTGCCGGCTCCTTGGACATGAGGGTGAAGGGGGAACTGCACAGACTTGCATGCAGCACCGGAGTTCCCACACTTAACACTCGTTCCTCTTCAGATCCTTGCTTCTGGTTGCTAATCCCAATACATAGGATCACCCTGTTGGGGACACCCTGGGAGACTGCGGGGAAAAGTTGTTTTTCTGAGCCTGGAGATCAGAGTGGGAAGTGACCATCGGAGAACCAGCTCCAGGGGCAGCCCACTCCCACAAACCAGTATTGAGTGCCACAGAGAAAGCAGGATCTAAGCACAAGCTAGAGAGGACCTATAGTCTCAGAGGTCAATCCAGAAACACTGCCTCGCAGGGGCTGATTCACAAATTCACCCTTGTGTAATCACAAATAAAGAAATTAAGAAATTAAGACACACTGCCTGCATAAAAATCAGGACTGGCTTACAACAATGAGTAGCAGTGGAACGCAGGGAACTGCAATACTGTCCTGACTGGAAAATATGCGCACCAACAGAACAGTAGAGGAAGTAAATCGCCTTCACTGCTTAACATTCTTTTTTTTTTTTCACCTTTTACTTAAGAAACTTTTTTTTTCTTTTTTCCTCACTTGATTTTACCTTTTTAATTATTACATTTTTATTTTCAATTAGTATTGTCAATACTACTATTTAACCTTTGGAAAAAAAGTGTCATTTTATTTTCTCTTTCTTTTACTTAGGGTTAGTGTTCTACAACCTATTTTCATCTTTCCTTCAGCATCCTTTTACTCTATCTCAATTCTACCTTCATACCATCACTCCCTTCTTAACTTTTCCCCTTTTGTTGTCCTGTTTCTCTTACCCTTTTCCTACTTTAGATTTTCCCTATTCTTTCTTTTTACCCCCTGTTAAAATTTCATCCTACTTATATATATAATTTCCAATCCCCTGCTCTAAGTTCATACATACCTCTCTCTTCTCTGTCTTCACTATCCAAAAAAATTGTTTTTCTCTCTGTCCTTTTGTTCTTGTTTGCTTGAATGTTTATTATATTGATTTTTATGCAGTTTTGTGAGATTGTTTTCCTTATTCTTTTGTTTTGTATTGTTTTTTGTTTGCTTTGTTTTTCTTTTTTGCTTCTGTTCTCCCATGCCACATTTGATATTAGTTGTTTTTTGCAGTTTGTATGAATTTCCAGGTACTTGTTGCTGGCATTAGTTGGGATTAGTGGCTGTTCCAGTGGAGTTTTCTCCACATATATATAGTTTATTCCCCTTCTCTATCTTATTCTCTTTCTTTTCTCTCTTACTTTTTTTTTCCTTCTAATTTCATTTTAGCACTCCATTTTTTTCTTTTTCTTTACTTTCTTCTTCTTTCTCTCCTATCCCCTAATTATTCTCTCTTTGATGGTCACCTTTATTAGTGGTTATTAATATCATGAATACATTTCTGTTCAGTACCCTGTGCATTGTATCTGGTTGTCTTGTATTTTGTGCCTTTAAATCAATGCAACAGAGAGAGAGAACTACATAACCAAACACCTAGAGAAGAGAGACCACGAGGAGACAAACATCCCACATATGAAAGAAAAGCAGTCATCACCACAAAAGGGAATAAACAAAAGAGAGGCAAGCAACCTGCAAGAGAAAGAATTCAGAGAAATGGTAATGAGGTGGCTGAAAAGAATGGAAGACAATTTTGACAATATGAGTAAGAACCAAGAGGAAATGAAGAACCAAGAAGAAATGAAAAATGACATGGCTGATATAAAGAACTCTATAGAAAGCATCAAGAGTAGAACAGAAGAAGCAGAGGGCCATATCAATTAACTAGAAGACAAGGTAAGAAAAAATACCCAAGTAGAGCAGCTTCTAGAAAAAAAATTAAAAAGCAGGATGAGAGCCTAAGGGAACTTTGGGACAACACAAAACAAAACAACATCCACATAAGGGGTTCCAGAAGGAGAAGAAACTGAGCAAGGAATAGAAAACCTGTTTGAAGAAATAATGACAGAAAACTTCCCTGATATAGGGAAGAAAACACTTACACGAAACCAAGAAGCTCATAGAGTCCCAAGCAAAATGAACCACAAAATACTTATGTAAAGGCATATTATAATTAAATTGGCAAATACCAACAACAAAGTAAGGATTTTAAAGCGGCAAGAGAGAGACAGACAGTTATCTGCAAAGGAACCCCCATCAGACTAGCAACTGATTTCTCAACAGAAACTCATCAGGCCAGAAGGAAATGGAATGAAATATACAAAGCCATGCAAAGGAAGGGTCTGAATCCAAGAATACTGTACCCAGCAAAACTGAAGGTGAAATCAGCAGCTTCACAGCCAAAAAAGGACTAAGGGAATTTATTACCACCAAACCAGAACTGCTAAAGGGTGCGCTATTAAAAAAAAGAAAGAAAGAAAGGAATAGGACGTGAAGAAGGAATGCAGAGGTAAAGAATAAAAATTGTGACAAATAAGTACCTACCAATAATAACTTTAAATGTAAATGGATTAAATGCACCATTCAAAAGATATATATCTGCTGTATACAAGAAACCTACCTCAGAAAAACAGACATACACAGACGAAGGGGGAAGATATGGAAAAGGTTTTTCAGGTGAATAGAAATGAAAAAAAAAAGCTGGGGTAGCAATACTTATATCTGACAAATTAGATCTCAAAGTAAAGGACATACCAAGAAATAAGGAAGGACACTTCCTAATACTAAAGGAAACAATCCAACAATAAAGAAATAACTTTGGTAAACATATACACACCCAATATAGGAGCACCCAAATAAATAAAAAATATCCTGGAGTATATCAAGGCAGAGATTCAAAGTAATACAATCATAGTAGGAGACTTTAATACCCCACTATCACCACTGGACAAATCCTCTAAACAAAAAATCAACAAAGAAATATCAATCCTAAATGACTCACTAGACCAGATGGAATTAATTGACATCTTCAGAACATTTCACCCCAAAACCACAGAATATACATTCTTCTCAAGTGAACATGGGTCATTTTCAAAGATAGACCATAGGTTGGTAATAGGCAAAATCTCTTCAAATTCAAGAAGATAGAAATCATATCAAGCATCTTCTCAGATCACAGTGGCATAAAACTGGAAATCAACTACAATTAAAAAAATCCAAAGAAATAAAACACATGGAGACTAAACAGCATGTTATTAAACAATGACTGGGTAACCAAAGAGATCAAGAAGAAATAAAAAACATCATAGCAACAAATAACAATAAAAACACAATCCAAAATACATGAGACACAGTGAAAGCATCACACTAATATCAACACTAGATAAAGACAACACAATGAAAGAGAATTATAGGCCAATAGCCCTCATGAATAGAGATGCAAAAATCCTCAACAAAATTCTAACAAATTGGATTCAGGAGTACATCAGAAAGATCGTGCAGCATGACCAAGTAAGATTTATCCCAGGGATGCAAAGATGGTACAATATCCTCAAATCAATCAAGATGATACATCACATAAACAAATTGAGAGATAAAAAACACATAGTCATTATCAATTGATGCAGAAAAAGTATACAATCCAACACCCTTTCTTGATAAAAACTTTCAACAAGGTGGGAATAGAAGGATCATATCTTAAAACAATAAAAGTCATATATGATAAACCCACAGTTAACAACACACTCAATGGGCAAACACTTAAACTATTTCTCCTAATAGTTTAGGAGCAAGCAAGACAGGGATGCCCACTCTCACCACTCTTGTTCAACATAGTACTGGAAGTATTAGCCATTGCAATTAGACAAGAAGAAATAAAAGGCATCCAAATTGGAAAATAATAAAGTAAAGCTGTCCTTATTTGCAGATGACATGATATTGTACATAAAAAAACCCAAAAGACTCCATCAAAAAACTAATAGACTTAATAAATGAATTTGGCAATGTAGCAGGATACAAATTTAATGCCAAGAAATCTATGGTATTTCTATACATCAATAGTGAACTTGCAGAAAGAGAGACTAAAAAAAGCAATCCCATTTACCATCACACCAAAAAAATTAACATAGCTATATTAAACTTAACTAAGGAGGTAAAAGACCTATACACAGAAAACTACATGACAATGAAAAAAGAGAGGAAGATGTAAACAGACAGAAGAACATATCAAATTCATGGATTGGTATAATCAACCTCATTAAAATGTCTATACTATCCAAAGCAATCTATAGATTCAATGCACTACCCATTAAAATACCAATGACATATTTCACAGACCTAGAAAGAACTCTCCAAAAATTAATCTGGAATAAAAAAAGACCCCAAATAGCAGAGCAATCCTGATAAAGAAGAAAGTAGGTAGGATCTCAATACCAAATTTCAAGGTGTATTACAAGGCCACTATTTCAAAACTACAACTAAAAGACAAAACGGACATCATCCAGAACCACAGGAAAGTTGGCTGAGTGGAAATTCTACAGCTAGGAGGAAAAAGAGGGTCTCACAGAGATTCAGAAGAGCTGCAAAAAGCTGAAGTACAGACGCACGCATGGAGAGAGCCGGCGGTGGTGTACCTGGCTAGCTTCCTCTGGAGGGAGGGAGATGGAGTTCCCAACAACACTGAACCCCTTATCCTACTGCATTGAACCCCACCTCTGAGTGAGATTCATACGGAAGGAGTCTGGACTGAGAAAAGGGAGGAGTGCACAGAAATTTAGGGGAGCCGCAAAAGGGCAGAAGTCTGGGGCACACACACCCTGGCGAGCAGAAGATGGACTGCTGATTGTGCCGCTGACTTTCTCTAGTGGGCGGGAGACAGAGCCTACCAACTGTGCCATTTCTAACTGCACTGAACCCTAGATTCAGGAAAGACCCTGGAGACCCAGACTCATACAGGTCCCGGAGCGCAAGGGAACCGGAAAAGCAGAGTCTAGAGGCACCCACACGTGTGTATACAGAAAGGGCTGCAATGATTACCAACCGTGTAGGACGGGGATGACTGAAAGCCAAGGAAGGCCCTCTGCTAAGCCCTGAGATTCCACCCAATCCAAGCTGAACAGAGAGGCTTTTGCAGTGTTGCAAGTCTTGCATCATAAGGCTGGGTGCTTGCCTGAGGACAGGGCCTCTGAAGGATGGGACATCATGCTCACACACCTTGAACTGCTTTCAGAACCCAGCAGGGAGTGCCCATGTGGGGCATTTATCTGCACCCTTCCAGGCCTGGCACTGTGGCACTTCATTGGTTTTAGTTTATGTTTTACAAGAACACTGACCAAACTCAAGGCTGGCAACACAGGAGAATCACCAGGATGTGTTATAATGAGGGTGCTGGGCTCCACCCACAGAGGCCCTAATACTGTAGGTTTGGGTAGATTCAGGAAATCAGCAGTTTTAGAACTGCCACTGACTAGATCCCTGCCTCTGACTAGATCACTGTTTCTGACTGTATCTCTGCCCTCCCTGGATCATTATCTCAGCCTAGATCACTGCTTCAGACTACATACCTGCTTTAGACTAGATCACTGCCACAGACTGGTCAATGATTCTTGACCTTAACATCACATTGGACTCACTGGGGAAGCATCAACAACTCCACCATACCAGCCTGGGAAGAAAAGAGTGGAAGGTCAGTGCATGTGTCTGCCTCTCTGGAAAGGAAGTCCATGTCCCACATAGAGCACTAGTATCCTGTACAGGCCACACTCCATCATCCAACGTGGCACCTCATTGTGCTGCACAAGGGCCTCCCCAGATTAGCAGCAGAGAGGAGCAGAAGAATGCTTGTACTAGTGCCTCAGCAGATCATTGGGTTCTTCAAAGAACCATCATACAAAGACTCAAAATCAAAGTTAAGGTTTGAGACAAATCAAGCAGTTGTCACCAGTAACTTCTAGAAATATAAAAGGGCCCTCAGGTACCTTCTAGGTGGGGCAGCTGGAAGGACAGGCTTCACAAGGTTTAACCTGCTTGGACACCTATTTTAAGGCCCTTGGTCTGAAAAGGAAGGACCTACGCAGATAGACTTCTGTTGCTTCAGGAAATGGTTTAGTGACTAAATTGAAAATAAACAAAAAAAACAAAAAAACTCCACAAAAACCAAGTTTGATTTGAGTTACATTTTGTGCCCCAAATATATTTTAAACATGTGCTTATGCCACAATATATTTTTTAAAAGACAGAAAATCCATTTCTCCTTTAAAACAGACATGATGTTCCCTGTAGGTTTCTATCATGCTCTAAGAATCATTCATGTACTTAGTGAATTTGCTTAAGTTTGAAAAATAAAAGCCAGTATTTTTGGATTCCCTATGCTTTTTTAAAAAATCTTTATTTTTGAAAGTATTACATAGGTCCTCCTTCCTCCCAATATTAATCTTCTCCAGCTGGCTCTCATGCCCCACCCCACCTGCAGGCCTTCACCACCCCATTGTCTGTGTCCACAGCTTATGCATATATGCATAGAAGTTCATTGGTTGATCTCTTCCAGTCCACCTTCCCTTGCCTTCCCTCTGAGGTTCAACAGTCTGTTTATGTTTCTGTGTTTTTGTGTCTGTTTTTGAACATCAATTTATTTGCTTCATTATATTCCACATATGAGTGAGATTATGTGATATTTATCTTTCTCTGCCTGGCTTATTTCGCTCAGCACAGTATCTCCAGGTCCCTCCATGCTGTTGCAAATGGTAAGAGTTCTTTCTTTTTTATTGCTGAGTAGTATTCCATTGTGTAAATATACCACCGCTTTTTTATCCACTCATCTGCTGATGGGTACTTAGGCTGTTTCCAAATCTTAGCTGTTGTAAATTGCACTTCTATGAACACAGGGGTGCATATATTCTTTTTGAAGAGTGTTTCAGGTTTCTTAGGATATATTCCTAGAAGTGGGATCACTAGGTAAAATGGAGCTCTATTTTTAATTTTTTGAGGAAACTCCATGCTGTTTTCCATAATGGCTGTACCAGTCTGCATTCCCATCACCAGAGCATGAGGGTTTCTTTTCTCCACATCATCGCCAACACTTAACTGTTTGTTGATTTGTTAATGATGACCATTATGACATGTGTGAGGTGATATCTCATTGTCCTTTTGATCTGCATCTCTCAGATAGTGATTTTGAGCATTTTTTCATATGTCTCTTGGCCTTATGTGTGTCCATTTTGGAGAAGTGTCTATTTAGCTCCTTTGCACATTTTTTAAATAAATCTTTATTGTTCAGAATATTACAATTGTTCCTCTTTTTTCTTGCCATAGCTCACCTCCACTTGGCTACCACTCCACACTCTGCCCTTACCTCCCCGCCATATTGTCCTCATCCATAGGTGTGTGATTTCTGTCCAGTCTCTCCCTGCACCCCCTCACTTTTTTCCCCCTGAGAACTACCAGCCCACTCCCCTTCTATGTCCCTGATTCTATTATATTCACCAGTTTATTCTGTTCATCAGATTTTTTTATTCACTTAAGTTTTAGATTCACTTGTTGATAGATATGTATTTGTTATTTATAATTTTTATCTTTACCTTTTCCTTCTTCTTCCTCTTCTTAAAGAGTATCTTTCAGCATTTCATATAATACTGGTTTGGTGATGACATGAAGTCATCTCCCAGGAAGCCATCTAAGATGGCTTCTTGTTCCTCATATACAAGTCTCAGAGTATGGAATGAAGCTTCTTCAGATGAGGCCCACAAGCCAGGGCCTTGAGGAGCAGGGATGCACCACCCGCTGGGGCCATCTGGTCAAGGAACTTAAGAGGCTTGTGGTGCTGGTCTGCAGGGAGGATGCCCAGAGCCACTGTCAGTAGAGCCGCTGCTTTCCTGTGAGATTTCTCTAGCTTGCTAATCCTTTGAACAGGGACCAAGAATCCTATATGATAAAAGTCTAATATGCTAAGTGTCTGATCATATAGTCAGCTGTTCAACCAGTCAAAGTGTAATATGCTAATGATATGCTAAGGCTGCTCAATTGCTGGCTATAACACACACTGACAACCAGGGGCAGACGATCCAATCTGTAGGTTAGCATGTTGCTGGAGTCTGGCCAATGGGAAGGGCCAGGCACACCCTTGTGCCCTCCTGCAGTCCCTCCTTGGCTGGCCAACCTCCTGCATCCCTCCCCAGCCCTGATCATTACCAGTGGGGTCCTTCGGCCTGGCCTGTGCCCTCTCCCCACAAGTGCATGAATGGTGCACTGGGCCTCTAGTTATGAAATAAAACAAAAGCATTCATGTCCTTTTTCTGGGAGATCTGTGCTGCCTGGTGTTCAGTCCCACAGGAGAACCTGGCTGCAGGATTTCTTCATTTACTGATGGCAAAAGTGAAAAGTGTGAGCCATCTGAGCAGCCTTCTGAGAACTGTCATGAAAGAGTCTTATGAGCAGCTTACCAGGCCAAATGCTGGCAGAATCAAATTCCTGCTCCTGTTTCCTCACTGTGTCTGCTGGTGGCCAGCACCACACACAAAGAAAGGCAAGACAGGAATTAACTCAGCCCTCTGGGCGCTCAGAAGGCATAAATAAGCTAAAACCTGAGACAGCTGTGCCCACACACATGGCCTGTGTGTTACCTTTGCTCTCAGAGTACCCATTTGCCACCTGACAATGCACCACAGGAAGGTCTGCTACATCATCAACCTGCCCCAGTTGGGGTTTCCATAGTCTGCACGCCAGTCATCACACCCTCTGCTTGCCAGACAAAGTTTTTCAATCCACAAGTGCCACCTTGCTTCTTTCATAGAGCCATGGCCTTTCATAGTGCCGGACTGTGTTGACCTTCATTGCCCAACACTTGCCCCTTCTGCAGGGCCCCATCAATTGTGCTCACAGGCACCTCTACCTAGGGCTAGTCAGATCTCTCCAGATCTCTTTTCTGATCTGTAAAATTAGAAACTGAATTAGATGCCATCTCAGGTTCTTCAAATTCTAACAGCTAGTGAACACTCACTTTCCTTTGTCCTATGTCAGTCTTCCCTCATTGTCAGTTACCAAAGGTTGTTTCCAAATGGGAAGTCCAGGACTAGCGGTTGTTCTCCCATCGCACAGCCTCAATGCTCTGAGTGGCTGCTCACAGCCTAGTTCCAAGACACTGACATGCTCAGCAGGAAGCACCCAAGGGTACTCCATCTCTTCATTTTCAGCGTTCTTTTCCTAAGCTAATTCTTCACAAGAACAGAAGGCACCTGGCAAGACTTAGAAAGAGATTTCTGGGAGTTCATCTTGTGCTGCAAACATTGACTGCTATCTGTAGGCTGCAAACAACCTGCTGGATAACTTGCTCTGCTGCTGAGCAGGTGAGAGCACCATGTGGGGCTCAGGGCTGTCTGGAACCCGCCCATCTGATTATGTACATTTTAAGGGTGACACTAGTCAAAATCCACTCTCCAAAGACCATAGTGCTGGGCTTCAGGTCCTATGATGCAAGTTGGGGCTCTTCTTTAAGGAAAGGAATACAAGTTTAGTATTCTAAAATTACACCCAAACTTTACCCAATGAAAAAAAGAAAGTAAGTGAGCTTTGGGGGTTCAGATCCTTTCATCTGAAAGCTCTTTTATTGACTGGAAATGCTAATATAGGAATGCTTGCTGACAGCCAGCCTTCCCTCTCTGCCGAGAACACCACTCCTAGACTCTCCCACCAACCCCAGCAAGGGAGAACCTATACTTTTAGATTTCTTAGCTCCATTGTTAACTTCATGCTCTACTGCTAGGGGAGACAGAAGCCACGCTTTGCTTCCAAAGTGCTCTTCAACCCACTCTTTCTGGTTGTGAGGTGAACCCAGGCCTCTCTATGTGCTCCTGCCCAGTCTTCTGATGGTGAGCTGAACTGATCCCAGGCCCTTCCCAAGCCTTCGTATTTACAAACTCCTAATGACTTTTCAATCCATAAGAAGAACAGGGAACCAGACATTTAAATATCAAGGCTGCACAGCTCCATGCAGAGTAGTTGATGTCATTCTGAAACAAACACTGAATGAAAGCACACACATGAAAATGGAATTATGGTCTTCAAGTCTGTCAACATGTGTCCTTTTCCCGACAGGGACTGCTGGGAAAGTGTTCCCATCTCCCTGTCCTGCCTGCTGGAGGCACCCCTGACTCATGGCCACTGGGCTCCATTTTTGGACGAGGGAAAACTCCATATGCCATGAAAATATATATACACTTCCTGGTATACATTGTTTTCTTCTAAAGGATGTTACTGTGTGATACAGCTTTAAGTTTTCAACGCTGTCATATTTTCTAAACTATGATTTCTTCCATTTACTTTAGGGGATGTGGCATTCCCCTTTCTGGAGTGAAAGCTAAACAATGTGGTTTGGATTTAGTGTTCCCATGCATCACCATGAAAATGTTTGTTTCAGCAATCATGTCATTATTGTTACTGGTAACAGCTGTTTTGCCCTCTTCCATTTGTGAGCCACAATTTATTGTCCCATTTTGTAAGTTAGCAAGGTGGATCCATGCCACTGGAATAAAAGACCAGCCACAGAACACATCAGGATCTGGTGAAATTCATTCCCAAGTGACCCAGGATCAAGTAGAAGGAAAACTAGTCCTGAGCAATGAGCAGTGTGGCTCAGCAGGCAAGGAAGCCCAGGATGTACTGTGTGGAATTGACCTGGCAACCTGCCTGTGCCTACCTACTCAGACTGTGATTCTGTAGGAGGTGGGAGAGGAAATGCCACATCTGAACACTCTGGGGACTCAATAAACATCAAGAAAGGGTCATTAGGACTTTGGACTTTTTCCTTCACTACCCTACTTTGCAGACATCACATATTCTCACAAGAAGAGTGTTCTAGGCAGGGAAACAGTGCCCAAGGGAGCAGTAAATTACCCACTTGTGGGTTTCTAGACATGAGCAGGAGATAAACCTATCTGATGAATCATGGAAATGGGTTCCAGATATTTGTGCTCCCTCTGTACTCTCACCTTGATCTTATCAGCTTGGCTAGAAACCAAAGCATTGCATAGACACTTGCAAGATAAGAAAAGGCTCAGCATTTTGGAATCTGTGCCAATACCTCCCATATTGAGAACCCTGGCATGTCGCCTGCCACACCCACCTAGCTTTTTATTTCTTTTCTTTTATATCCATTAACAAAAGCCTAGTTAAGTAAGTTATGGTATACATATACAAAGGAATTATTCTGACCATTTAAAAATAATGATATAAAATTAGTTTATTAGAATAGATAGAAATCCATAACATGTTATTTATGAAAAACTATGCAACATGACCACATATAAAATATATCTTAATTTACCATATGTAAAATGATAAATATCTATTTACCTATATTTGCATATTTGTATATATACACTGGGGTATTCTAGAATAGTGTGAAACCAACATATTAACAGTGATCATTTCTAAAAAAATGAGATCTTGTCTAACTCTGATTTTTTTTATTTGAACTTTTCTCTAGATAGATATAAAATAGGTAATGCACATAAAATATATAAATTTTATAATGAAGAGATATCATTTTTTTAAATAATGAATATTTTTTGAAAGGAGTAAAACATGTAAGCACAAAGGCAGCAGGGGGATGAGTGAGCAGTTCTGAGAAGGACTCGGGCAGGCATCTGGGCTCCCAGTTGGCCATGGAGCGCCATGGAGAAGACCCTGGCCCTAAGAGGAGGAGGGCTCCCAACACAGCAGCACAGCTCCAGGTGAAATGATTCTGGGCAAAGCATGAGAGCTACAGCTACACAAGGAAGGCGTCCACCTTCTTTTTGTGGCTCTTCCTCAGGATAAACTCGGAGCAGTTAATTTCATTATCTTTACAGTTTTCCCTCTCAACATATAAAAGAAACTACTCCCGTTTTTCAATTCTGAAGGATTAAACAGAGATCAAGGACAAGAATATACTAAATTAGAATGGGAGGCAAGTGAGATAAGTGGGAGCACGGAAGTGGCAGAAATGCAGAGGAAGAGACTGAGCAAGATACTTTTTCTCTCACATCTCTAAAAGGCACTACCCTTTCTGTGCAGAGACCTCTTTCAACATGGCCAAACCTCATCTGTTTTAGCCTGATCAACACAGTTGCCCTTTTCCTTACAACTCCTTGATACCCCACAATATCACAAAGGTTCGCAGAGCTCAGGCAGGTGACAGTGCAGGTGTATACTGAAACTTTTGCTGAATGTCCACAGACCCAGCACTGGTGCCAAGTTTGAATTTATATCAACCTTGTGAGCACCACTCACTCCTACCTAGTAACTCACTGAAAAACTACCTCATGCAATTCATGTACCACAGGATCTTTCAGTTAATGACTCTAAAAGGCAGTCATCAGGAAAAGGAAAATCTGGGCATGCCCTGGACCATTTGGTGACCTGCTCCTAGACTCTTTATCAATGAAATCTGGCCTTGGTATGTTCCTTAGACCCTCAACACACACACAAGCTTAGCAGAGGGTCACTTGGTAGCTCCAAACATGTACCCAGGGCCAGTCACAGAAAGCATTTGACATTGACCTGAACCAGAGTCTCTCTGAAGAATCCTCAAAAGCTACATACTTGGTTTCAGACTTCAGACCATATCAGAACATGACCCAGTTAGCTCCACAAGCAGTATATGCAAAGGGAGATCTAGGCAGGCATCAGACCCTGCTGGAAGGAATTCCTCTTGGTGGAGTCAGCCCCTGAATAACAGCATATATGCTGTGGTCAGGATCAATCTTCCAAGTCAGCCACCCTGATGATCAACCCTATAAATAATGATATAAAGTTAGTTTATTAAATAACAGGGCAATAGCAATCAAGACACAACTAGAGCAGAAGCACTCACATAATTTACACAAAGGAGATTCCTAGAGCACCAAACTCAGGTGATTAGGAAGACTCTGCCCCTGAACCCCACAAGACACCTACAGCATGAGGCCATCGGAGAATAGCCCAAAACAGGGTGAGAAAGAAACAGGCCCCAAATATAAAATAGAACAAAACTTTAGATAAAGAACTAGATTAAATGGATGAAAGCAATCTACCTGGTAGAAAATTCCAAACAATGGTTATAAGGATGCTCAAGGAACTGAGGTGATGGACTCAGTGAGAACTTAAACAAAGAAAAGGACATAGAAATAAGAAAAGGACATATAAAACATTAAAAAATACTCTGAATTGAAGAATATAAAATATCAGAAATAACGAATACAGTAGATCAAAAAATTAGATGAAGCAGAAGATTAAATGATTTGGAAAACAACATCAAGCATAGCATCATTCACAGTATGGGGATACCAGAAGGAGAAGAGAGAACACTAGGAATGGAGAACTTTTTGAAGAAATAATGACAGAAAACTCCCTTAACATGGTGAATAAAAAAAGACACTCAGGTCCAGGAAGTACAGAGTCCCAAAGAAAATGAACTCAGAGATGCCCACAACAAAACATGTCATAATTAAAATAGCAAAGGTTAGCCGAGACCGGTTTGGCTCAGTGGATAGAGTGTCAGCCTGCGGACTGAAAGGTCCAGGTTCGATTCCGGTCAAGGGCATGTACCTTGCTTGCAGGCACATCTCCAGTGTGGGGCATGCAGGAGGTGGCTGATCGATGTCTCTCTCTCATCGATGTTTCTGACTTTCTATTCCTCTCCCTTCCTCTCTGTAAAAAATCAATAAAATATGTTTTTAAAAAAATAAATAAATAAAATAAATAAATAAAAAATAAAAATAGCAAAGGTTAAACACAAAGAGAGAATTTTGAAAGCAGCAAGAAAAAGACAGTTAGTTACCTACAAAAGAGCTTACAATAACTGTCAACTGATTTCTCCACAGAAATATTTCAGGCCAGAAGACATTTGCACAAAATATCCAGGTGATACAAAGCAAACAACTACAGCACAGACTACTCTACCCAACAAGACTATCATTTAAAATTGAAAGATAAAGAACTTCACAGACAAGAAAAAAACTAAAGGACTTCATTACAACCAAAGCAGTTTCACAAGAAATGTTAGCTTTCTTTAGGAAGAAAAAAGAGAAAGAAAACAAATATAATTATAAATAATATAATGATAATAAATACATCAATAATCACTTTAAATGCAAATAGATTAGTTTTTCAAACAAAAGACTGAATGAAAAAAAAAACAAGATCAATATATGTACTGTCTACAGGAGACTCACCTCAGAACAAAAGACACACACAAACTGATAGTAAAGTCAGGAAAAAATGATGTTGAGAAAGTTGGAAAGATACATTTAAAATAAATGAAACTAAACCATCTCAGCATTAAATAGATATATTAACACAGTATCACCTGGCAAATTGAAAGGCCATTCAAGAATATAATTTTAAATTATATAATTCATCTTCATAATGTGCTAATAAAAATCAAATTACTTTATAGCTATATTTTGTATAACTTGAGCCTGATAAATAATTCACCATTTTTAGTTTTAGATATCTACCTCCCTTTCGTAGTAGACCAGGGACATACCTCACATATATCTCAGCAAATAGTAGCAGGCCATGCACTGCTTATAAATTATGGACAAGAACAGGTCCTGGATTCCCAAGGTGCATTTTCTGCCCTTCCTCCCCTGAGTGGAGGTCTTGCAAAGATTTTCAGTCACTAGTACTTAATAGAAGATTCTCACAGAAAAAAGTGAAAATAAATATAATTGATATACTTATCTAATTATATAAATACTAGAAACCTGGTGCACAGTCCTTCAGCCTGGCCTGTGCCCTCTCATAATCTGGGACCCTCAGGAGTCAGACTACAAGGTTTCAGCCCAATCCCCAAAGGCCCGGCCAGCAGGGATCAAGTTGAAACCCAGCAGTCCAACATTCTCCCAAGGAATGTAGCAGTGCCGAAATGGCAGGGGCCAGGCACAGCTCTGCTATTGCTCATCCCAGCTTCACTGCGCCTGCTGCTGCTGCCCAGTAGCACTGCAGCTGTGCTCACCAGCTATGAGCCTGGCTTCTGGCTGAGTGGCGCTCTCACTGTGGGAGCAAACTGACCACCAGGGGGCAGTTCCTGCATTGAGTGTCTGCCCCTGGTGGTCAGTGTACATCATAGCGACAAGTTGTTCCAGTCGTTCCATCTTAATGGTCTCTTAGGCTTTTATATATAGAGACTAGAGGCTCAATGCACAATATTCGTGGAAGGGGTTTGGCCCTTGTAGCCCTGGCTTCATCCAGAAGGTCATCTAAAAGGTCGTTCAGATGGTCATTCCGATGTTCAGCCTGTCTAATTAGCATATTATGCTTTTGTTATTATAGACTAAAGGCTTGGTGCACGAAATTCATGCATGGGTAAGGTCCTTAGCCCTGGATGGTGATCAGGGATAATCTGTGGGGCAACCAACGAGATAATTGGGGGCCTTTCTGGCATCCACCTTGGCTGGTCAGGCCCCACCCACTCACTGGTCCCACCATCCACTGTCAGTCACCTCCTTCTGGAATAGGGGTAGGGGGCCAGCACCCCACCCCCTGCCACTGCCTGCTCACTGGTGGCCCTGCCCACTGCCACTGGCACCAGTCACCTCCCTCTACAGGGTGACCAGCAGGACAATCAGGGCACCCCAATGACACCCACCTTGGCTGGCCCAGGGCCTACAGCCTGGAGGCTGCTCCTGCATTGATCATCTGACCCCTGGTGGTCAGTGCACATCATAGCAACCAGTCATTCCATCGGTTGTTCCACCATTTGGTTGATTTGTACATTAGGCTTTTATTATACACTAGAGGCCCAGTGCACGAAATTCATGCATGGGAGTAGGAGACTGTCCTTCAGCCCAGCCAGCTCCCTCTCCAATCTGGGACCCTGTTTAGGCCCAGCCAGGATCAGGCCTAAATGGGCAGTTGGACATCCCTCTCACAATCCAGGACTGCTGGCTCCCAACTGCTCACCTGCCTGCCTTTCTGATTGCCCCTAACTGCTTCTGCCTGCCAGCCTGATCACCTCCTAACCACTCCCCTGACAGCCTAATTGATGCTTGACTGCTACCCTGCCAGCCTAATTGCCCTCCCCTGTGGGCCTGGTCACCCCTAACTGCTCTCCTCTGCAGGCCTGGTCACTCCCAACTTCCCTCATCTGCCAGCCTGTTCAACCCTAACTGCCCTCCCCTGCAGGTTTGATCAATCCCAACTGCCTTCCCTTGCAGGCCTGGTCCCTCCCAACTGTTCTCCCCTGCTGGCCATCTTGTGGTGGTCATCTTGTGTCCACATGGGGACAGGATCTTGTGACTACATAGGGGCAGTTATCTTGTGTGTTGGAGTGATGGTCAATCTTCATATTACTCTTTTATTAGATAGGATAGAGGCCTGATGCATGGGTGGGGGCCAGATGGTTTGTCCTGAAGGGTATCCCAGCTCAGGGTGGGTGTTCCCTTGGGGCATGGGGTGGCCTGGGCAAGGGGCCTGTGGTGGTTTACAGGCTGGCCATGCACCCCAGCGACCCAAGCGGAGGCCCTGGAATCTCCAATTTATTTATCTTCTACAATTGAAACTTAGTAGCCTGGAGTGGAGCCAAGTCCCCTGCTCCTTCCAGGGCAGTAGCCATTGAAATTTTATTGCCTTTAGTGGAGCCATGGGCCTGTTAGGGTGTGCAGAAAGGAAAGCTTGGCTTCCTCTATTGCCAGGAGCAACCCAACCCCCCACTGCTGCTCTCTATGTGGTCATAGCCATCTTTTTTTTCTTTTTTTTTAATTTATTAATTTTTATTAATTTTTTATACATATCTTCCCATTACCCCCCCTCCCTCCCAGGCATACCCCGACCCCCAGTGTCTGTGATCATTGGTTATGCTTATATGCATGCATTCAAGTCCTTTGATTGATCACTTATCTACCTCACCTAACTTTAATGTTTCTGCTATAATTTCACAGTCTGTTTGATGCGTTATGATTTTTGTCCTCCTTAGAATTATCAGTCTACTCCCTTTCTGTGCTCCTGATTCTATTATTTCACCAGTTTATTCTGTTGATCAAATTTTTAATTCACTTAATTTTTAGATTCACTTATTGATAGATGTGTATTTGTTGTTCATAATTTTTTGTCTTTTACCTTTTTTCTTCTTCCTCTTCTAAAAGAGTACCTTTCAGCATTTCATATAATACTGGTTTGGAGTTGATGAACTCCTTTAGCTTTTTCTTATCTGTGAAGCTCTTTACCTGCCCTTTAATTCTGAATGATAGCATTGCTGGATAGATTATTCTTGGTTGTAGGTTCTTGCTGTTCATCACGTTGAATATTTCTTGCCACTCCCATCTGGCCTGCATCGTTTCTGTTGAGAAATCAGCTGACAGTCGTATGGGTGCTCCGTTGTAGGTAATGAACTGTTTTTCTCTTGCTGCTTTTAATATTCTCTCTTTGTCTTTTGCTCTTGGTATTTTAATTATGATGTGTCTTGGTGTGGTCCTCTTTGGATTCCTTTTATTTGGGGTTCTGTGTGCTTCCTGGACTTGTAAGTCTATTTCTTTTACCAGATGTGGGAAGTTTTCAGTCATTATTTCTTTAAATAGGTTTTCAGTATTTTGCTCTCTCTCTTCTTCTGGCACCCCCACAATTCTGATGTTGGTACGCTGAAAGCTGTCCCAGAGGCTCCTTACATTATGTTCACATTTTTGGATTCTTTTCTCTTCTTGCTTTTCCAGTTGAATGTTTTCTGCTTCTTTATATTTCAAATTTTTGACTTGATCCTTGCCTTTCTCTAGTCTGCTGTTAGGACTCTGTAAAATATTTTTTATTTCAGTCAGTGTATGTTTAATTTCTAGTTGGTCTTTTTTCATGTTTAGTTGGACCTTTTTCATGTCCTCTTGGGTCTCACTAAATTTATCCATCTTTTCTAGAATATTTTTGAAAAACCTTATAAGTGTGGTTTTGAACTCTATCTCCAGTCGTTTTTTTTCCTCCATTTCTTTTGTTTGTAATCCCTTCCCTTGTCTCTGCATTTTCACTATGCCAGGGAAACTTCTGTGTGGAATTCAGCCTTATGAAACCAGACGTGCAAAGCTCCCAAGCTCTGTTGAGCTTGGGAGGGGTGGAGTCTCAGAGCTTAAGGGACCGCCTTGCCTTCCAGTAGGCCCCGCCCTCCACGGCCCCTGAGTCTCACGTGACTGGGTAATCGCTGGAGCAGTCCTTGTGCGAGCACCCACAGTGCCTCTAACCACTGCCTTTCCAGCTCCCCTGCACACTAGGACCACACGAGTCTAGGTCCCCAGGGTTTCGCCCGAAACAGGGGCTTAGTGGAGTCAGAAGTGGCACAGTTGGGAGGGTCTGTCTCCCGCCACTCGCGGAAGCCAGCGGCACAATCAGCAGTATGTCCTGCGCGCAGTGCCATGCGCACCACCAGGCCTTTGATCTTTTGCGACTCCCCTAAATTTCCGTGCACTTCTCCCTTTTCACAGTCCAAACTCCCCCCGTGAGTTTTGGCTGGATCTGGGGATTAGTGTCATAGGATGAGGGGTTCAATGCCTTTGAGAGTCTCCATTTCCCTCCCGCCAGAGAAAGCCAGCCAGGTACTCCAGCACCCTCTCTCTCCTAGTGCGCGTCTCTGTACCTCAGCTTTTTGCAGCTCCTCTGGGTCTCCGTGAGCCCCTCTCTTTCCCTCTAGTTGTAGAACTTCCACTCAGCCAGCTTTCCTGTGGTTCTGGATGATGTCCGTTCTGTCTTTTAGTTGTTGTTTTGAAATTGTTGTGCGAGGCAGCAGCGTAGGTGTTTACCTATGCCGCCATCTTGGATTCTCTGGTCGTAGCCATCTTGGTTGGGTTAATTTGCATACTCTCTCTGATTGGCTGGTGGATGTTGCTGGAGGGTGTAGTGGAGGTACAGTCAATTTGCATATTACTCTTTTATTAGATAGGCCTATAGGTAACATATTAAATTATATAGTAGCCAACTCTACATTAACTTTCTCATTTAAGCAATAGTATGGTATGTATCCTTGCTAAACTCAATTTCAATATTCTTTCTCTCCTTTCTTAACAAATGAATGAAATTTTATAGGTAGTACAACCCTGACCTGATCAATGAGATGAAATTGAATTCTCCTCAGTTGCAAGTCTAACAAAGCTAATGTTTTCTTAATAAAAGAAAAGAGACAAATGGTAGACATCTTTGCACATTTGCTCCAATACAGAAGTTATGTCTGGATTCTAGTATCCGTGGACTCTGAAAGATTAAAAACACAAACTGATAAGGGTTCAACAGAAACTTGAAAGAGTAAAGGGTTCTTGGCATCTACACCAGCCCAAATGCCTCTCTCTTAACACCTTGGGAAAAGAAAAGCAAAATTATGCTATTTTAGCACGATTGGTTAAATTTTTGTTGCTTGAGTCTAATGCAATTCCAACTAGCATTGGTTATTCAGAAGTGTGCTAGTTTTCATCTACTTGTATATTTTATAGCTTTCTTCTTGTTGATTTCTACCTTTATATTATTGTAATCAGAAACAAATAGTTATTTTAATTTTAAATTTTCTAAGATTTGTCTTGTGATTTATTAGAAAAATATTTTATGTACACTTGAGGAGAATGTATATTCTGCTATCATTGGATGGAATTTTTTATACATTTCTTAAATCAATATGGCCTAAAGTATGGCTTATATTGATATTCTGTCTGGATGATCTACCCATTGCTGAAAGTAAGATACAGAAATCCCCAACTATGATTATATTGATGTCCATTTCTCCTTTTGAATTTGTTAGTACTTGCTTAATATGTTTAAGTGTGCCAATATTCACTGTGTATGTACTTGACATCATTCACAAGTTTGTGATGATGTTGGTATACACAAAACTGCTGTGCCACCAGTTGTATAAAAACATATCACATACAATTATTTATAGGACATAATAATTGATAATGATAAACAATTAATTCCTGGTTTACTTGTAGACTATACTCTATATTTCATTATTATTTTATTTTTATTTTAAAGTGTATGCTTTTTACTTATAAAAAAAGTTTTTTTGTGAAGTAGTATGCTATTATACCAGCAATAGTCTCATATATCTTGTGTTTAACTTTTTTCTAATGTATTTTATTGATTTTTTACAGAAAGTGGGGGAGAGAAATAGAGAGTTAGAAACATCTATAAGAGAGAAACATTGATCAGCTGCCTCCTGCATGCCCCCTACTGGGGATGTGCCCACAAACAAGGTACATGCCCTTGACCAAAATCAAACCTGGGACATTACAGTCTGCAGGCCTACGCTCTATCCTCTGAGCCAAACCGGTTTCGGCTTATGTTTAACTCTTGATTGTATCATTTCTTGTGCTTCATCTAATCTTCAGTTGTCCTTTTCAGCATTTTCCCTCGGCACACAAAATCTACTGCTAATTTTGTCAGTAAGAGTCCATGTCAAATGATTGACCTGAAAATGGAATTAAAAGTGATTAGGACTACAAAGTAGGAAAATCAATAATGGTCATTGCTTGCCATTCAGTTGTGTCCCATTCCATCATAGCTATGATCTTGAACAAATGATAGCGCAGTGGTGTGGCTCAGTGGCTGATCATCAACCTATGACTAGGAAGTCACAGTTCAATTCTCGGTGGAATAGACGGAAGTGTCCCAAGCCTTGTCCCTGAGCAGAAAGAAAGAACAGCTGAGAGTCATACTGGGAGTGTTTGTTGGTGAATTAAGGGACAGCTATACTACAGGAGAAGGTGGGGGACTACTGGATGGGGCTCCCCTGACCAGGTAGCCCCCACTACTGCTGGGTTTTTCTCCCAGAGCCACCAGCTGGGACACGGACAGTGCACCATCTTGAAGGAGAAAGTGGATGTTATCAGAAACCTGAAAATCTACATCTGTGGCACCCAACGAACAAATGCGAGCCCTGGGACACCGGTCTGCAATTGGCACAAACACTCGGATTCAGAGGAGCTTTGAACTCCACACAAAAAGATCAGATTTCGGCTGGGATGAGGTGAGGTCCCTGGAACCACAGGACAGAGAAACGTGTACATGCTGGGAGCTGGAGGACCAGGGGAAATCTACACCTATAGAAATCCGTGGCTGTTGGGCCTGGTGTGATCCATGAATGTGGAAGGGGGTCCTCAGAGCTGCTAACAGAGAGTTTCAATACAAAGCAATCTATTTTGATATGATGCAGAATAATAGCCTGGGAGTTATTAAAGTGTGCTGGCTACTTGGAGAAGAGTGGGGAAGGGAGACTGCGCAGACCTGTGCTCTTTCCTCTTCAGATCCTTTCTTCTGATTGCTAAGCCCAATATATAGGATCACCCAGTTGGGGACACCCTGGGAGACTGCAGTGGAAAGTTGTTTTTCTGGAATGTGGGGATTGGAGCAGGAAGTGACCGTCAAAGAACCAATTCCGGGGCAGCTCACTCACAAACACCAGTATTGAGTGCCATAGGAAAAGCAGGGTCTAAGAATGGGCTAGAGAGGACCTATAGTCTCAGAGGTCAATCCAGAAACACTGCCACCCAGGGGCTGGCTCACAAATTGACTCTTGTGTAATCACAAATAAAAGAATAAAGAGATTAACAGATACTGACTGCTTAAAAACCAGGACTGGCTTAAAACTCTGTGCACCAATGGAATGCAGGAAATTGCAATACTGTCCTGACTGGGAAACAGACATGCCAAACACAACTATAGAGGAAGTGAATTACCTTCACTGCACATTATTTTTTTTCCTTTTACTTAAGAAACTACTTTTTTTCTATTTTCCTCACTTGATTTTACCTTTTTAATTATTACATTATTATTTTCAATCAGTATTATTAATACTATTTTACCTTTGAAAATAAAAGGATCATTTTATTTTCTATTTATTTTACTTTGGGATTAGAGTTCTACATTCTATTTTTATCTTTTCTTTAGCATCATTTTACTCTATCTAAACTCCACCTTTATGCCATCACTCTATTCTTAAGTTTTCCCCTTTTGTTGTCCTGTTTCTCTTACCCTTTCCCTACTTTAGATTTTCCCTATTCTTTCTTTTTACCCCGTTAAAATTTCACCCTACTTATATAAATAATTTCCAATACCCTGCACCAAGTCCACACACACCTCTCTGTTCTCTGACTTCACTATCCAAAAAAAATTAATTTTCTCTCTATACTTTTGTTGTCATTTGCTTGAATGTTGATTATATTGACTTTTTATACTTTTCTGTGAGACTGTTTTAATTATTCTTTTTGTTTTGGTTTGGTTTTTAGTTGGCTTTGTTTTTATTTGTTTTTACTTCTGTTTTTCTCACCTTGTTTGATATTAGTTGTTGTTTGTAATTTGTATTAATCTCCAGGTACTTGTTGGTGGCAATTGTGGGGATAACTGGCTGTTCAATTGGAGTTTTGTCCCCATATATATAATTTGTTCCACTTCTCTTTCTTATTCTCTTTCTTTTCACTCTTTTTTTAAATATATTTTACTGATTATTTTACAGAGAGGAAGGGAAAGAGATAGAGAGTAAGAAATATTGATGAGAGAGAGACAAAAATCATCTGCCTCCTGCACATCCCCTACAGGGGTTGTGCCCACAAACAAGGTACATGCCCTTGACTAGAATCGAACCTGGGACCACTCAGTCTGCAGGCCAAAGCTCTATCCACTGAGCCAAACTGATTTCGGCTTTCTTTTTACTCTTAATTTGTTTTCTTATTTCTTTTTTCACCCTTCTCTCAATTTCATTTTGAACTCCTTTCTCTTCTTTCTTTTTTTCTCTTTTCTTCTTTTCTCTCTTCTTCTTTCTTTCCTATCCCCTAATTTATCTCTCTCTGGTGGTCACCTTTATTTGTGGTTATTAGTATTGTGAACAAATTGCTGTTCAGTGCCTTGTGCATTGTACCTGGTTGTGTTGTATTTTGTGCCTTTAAATAAACATAGGAGAGAGAAAACTACATAACCAAACACCCAGAGAAGAGAGACGATGGGGAGACAAAGAAACCGCATATGAAAGAAAAGCAAGCATAACCAGAAAAGAAAGTAAATGAAATAGAGGCAAGCAACCTGCCAGAAAAATAATTCAGAGAAATGGTCATAAGGTGGCTGAAAACAATGGAAGACAAATTCAACAATATGACTAAAAACCAAGAGAAATTCAAGAAGAAACAAAAAGAAATGAAAAATGACATCGCTGGCTATAAAGAACTCAACAGAAAGCATCAAGAGTAGAATAGAAGAAGTAGAGGACCATATCAGTGAGCTACAATACAAGATAGGAAAAAATATCCAAGTAGAGCAGCTTCTAGAAAAATATATTACAAAGCAGGAAGAGAGCCTAAGGGAACTTTGGGACAACATGAAACAAAACAACATCCACATATTAGGGGTGCCAGAAGGAGAGGAAATTGAGCAAGTAATAGAAAACATGTTTGAAGAAATAATGACAGAAAACTCCTCTGATATAGGGAAGAAAAAACACACAAATCCAAATAACTCACAGAGTCCCAAGAAAAAGGAATCCCAAAAGACCGATGCCAAGGCACATTATCATTAAATTGGCAAACAACAATGTCAAAGCAAAAATCTAAAAAGAAGCTAGAGAGAGAAAGAAAGTTTCCTACAAAGGAACCCCCATCAGACTAGCAACTGATTTCTCAACAGAAACTCATAAGGCCAGAAGGAAATGGAATGAAATATACAAAGTTATGCAAAGGAAGGGTCTGAATCCAATAATACTATACCCAGCAAGGCTATCAATCAATAATGAAGGTGAAATCAGGAGCTTCACAGACAAAAAAGGACTAAGGGAACTTATTACCACCAAACCAGCAAAGCAAGAAATGCTCAAGGGTCTGCTGTAAAAGAAAGAGAGAGAGAGAGAGAGAGAGAGAGAGAGAGAGAGAGAGAGAGAGAGAGAGAAAGAAAGAAAGAAAGAAAGAAAGAAAGAAAGAAAGAAAGAGGAAGTGAGAAAGGATCATATGGGTAAAGAATAAAAATGGTGACAAATAAGTCCTATCAATAATAACTTTAAATGTAAATGGATTAAATGCTTAATCTAAAGACATAGGGTAAGGAGAATCCAAGATGGCGGCATAGGTAAACACCTACACTACTGCCTCGCACAACAATTTCAAAACTACAACTAAAAGACAGAACGGACATCATCCAGAACCACAGGAAAGCTGGCTGACTGGAAATTCTACAAATACAGAGAAAGAGAGGGGCTCACGGAGACCCAGAGGAGCTGCAAAAAGCTGAAGTACGGAGACGCATGCATGGAGAGAGTGGGTGCCAGAGTACCTGGCTGGTTTTCTCTGGCAGGAGGAAAACGGAGACTCTCAAAGGCATTGAACCACTTATCCTATGACACTAAACCCCAGATCCAGCTGAGACTCATTCGGGGGAAGTTTGGACTGTGAAAAGGGAGAGGTGCACAGAAATTTAGGGGAGTAGCAAAAGATCAGAGGGCTGGTGGTGTGCACGGCACTGCGCAGAAGACAGACTACTGATTGTGCCTTTCATGAGAGGGCGGGAGACAGACCCTCCCAACTGTGCCACTTCTGACTCCACTAAGCCCCTGTTTTGGGTGAAACCCTGCGGATCTAAACTCGTGTGGTCCTGGAGCGCAGGAGAGGAGGAAAGGCAGCAGTCTAGAGGTACTGTACACGCATACAAGGACCGCTCCAGCAATTACCCAGTCATGTGAGACTCAGGGGCCGTGGCTGGTGGGGCCGACTGGAAGGAAAGGCGGTCCCTTAAGCCATGAGACGCCACCCATCCCAAGCACAACAGAGAGGCTTCTGCGGTTTTGCAAGTCTGGTATCATAAGGCTGAATCCAACACAGAAGTTCTCCCAGTATAGTGAAAATGCCGAGCAAGGGAAGGGATCACAAACAAAAGAAATGGAGGAAAACAAATGACTGGATATAGAGTTCAAAACCACGCTTATAAGGTTTTTCAAGAATATCCTAGAAAACTTGGATAAAGTTAGCGAGAGTCAAGAGGAGATGAAAAAGGACCAACTAGAGATGCAAAAGATCCAACTAGAGATGGAAAAGGACCAACTAGAGATGGAAAAGGACCAACTAGAGATGGAAAAGGTCCAACTAGAGATGAAAAAGGACCAACTAGAAATTAAAGATACACTGACTAAAATAAAAACTATTATACGGAGTCCTAACAGCAGACTAGAGAAAGGCAAGAATCAAGTAAAAAAGAAGAAAATACTCAACTGGAAAAGCAAGAAGAGAAAAGAATCTAAAAATGTGAAGATAATGTAAGGAGCCTCTGGGACAGCTTTAAGCGTACCAACATCAGAATTGTGGGGGTGCCAGAAGAAGAGAGAGAGCAAGATACTGAAAACCTATTTAAAGAAATAATGACTGAAAACTTCCCATATCTGGTAAAAGAAATAGACTTACAAGTCCAGGAAACACACAGAACCCCATATAAAAGGAATCCAAAGAGGACTACACCAAGACACATCATAATTAAAATACCAAGAGCAAAAGACAAAGAGAGAATATTAAAAGCAGCAAGAGAAAAATAGTTCATTACCTACAAGGGAGTACCCATACGACTGTCAGCTGATTTCTCAACAGAAACTATGTTGGCCAGACGGGAGTGGCAAGAAATATTCAACGTGATGAATAGCAAGAACCTACAACCAAGAATAATTTATACAGCAAAGCTATCATTCAGAATTGAAGGGCAGATAAAGAGCTCCACAGATAAGAAAAAGCTAAAGGAGTACATCAACTCCAAACCAGGATTATATGAAATGCTGAAAGGTACTCTTTTAGAAGAGGAAGAAGAAAAAGGTAAAAGACAAAAAATTATGAACAACAAATACGTATCTATCAACAAGTGAATCTAAAAATTAAGTGAATTAAAAATTTGATCAACAGAATAAACTGGTGAATGTAATAGAATCAGGAGCACAGAAAGGGAGTGGACTGATAATTCTCAGGGGGAAAAGCGTGAAGGGTGTACAGGGAGAGACTGGACAAAAATCTTACACCTATGGATGAGATCAATGGGAGGGAGGTAAGGGCAGAGGGAAGGGTGAGAGTTGGGTGGAGGGGTGCTATGGAGGGGGAAAAAGAGAAACAAATGTAATAATCTGAATAATAAAGGTCAGACTTAGCCTGGGCCAGGGTGCGGTCTCCTACCCCCACAGGGCAGAGACGCCACACTGTGGGAGCCGGGCTGCGGGAAAGCTGCCTCTGGAGAGGTCCGCAGAGGTGGTCAGGGCGTGATCCCTGAGTGTGAAGGCAGACCCTCTGAGCTGTTGACAGAGGAGAGCTCTGGAAAACGACTTTTTTCTTTTTCTCTGGGGCAGAGGGACAACCTGGGAGTTATTGCAGTGTCCAGGCTGCAAAACCCCCACAAACTGGTTTTGGGAACCACAGAGTAGCAGGATCTGAGCACAGCCTAGAGAGGTCCTGTGCTTTGTCTCAGAGATCAATTCCGAAACACTGCCACCCAATGGATGACACACAAATTGACTCTCGCATAACCACAAGAGAATAAAGAGATTAAAACACCAAGAGGGGAACACAGGGAACTGCAATACCTCCCCTACTGGGAAACAGGAGTGCCAAGCAGAATAATAGTGGAAGTGAAGGACCATTCTATTTTTCTCCTTCTTTTTTTTTTCCTTTTTTCTTTTTCTTAATTTTTAATTCTTTATTTTTCATTTTCACATATTTTAATTAAAAGAATATTTTTTTTCTTTCTGCCTCAATTGATTTTACCTTTATAATTACTACATTTTTGTTTTAAACTAGTAGTATTAATTACTACTAGTACTTCACCGTTTTTGGGAAAAAAAGTGTCATTTTGTTTTCTCTTTATTTTATTTCGGGATTAGAGTTCTACATTCTATTTTCATCTTCCCTTTAGCATAATTTTACTCCAACTCAACTCCACCTTTATGCCAACACTTTCCTCCGAACTTTCCCATTTTGCTGTCTTGTTTCTCTTTCCCTTTTCCAACTTTAGATTCTCCCTATTTTTCTCTTTACCTGGTTAAAATTTCACCCCATTTATATATCTAATTTCAAATCCCCTACTACAAGTCCACACAAACCTCTCCCCTCTTGTCTTCATTAGCCAAAAAGTTGTTTTTTCTCTATGTCCTTTTGTTGCTATTTGCCTAAAAAGTGATTATATCAATTTTTTGAAAATTTTTTTGAGAGATTGTTTTAGTTTATTCTACTTGTTTTATTTTGCTTATTGCTTGCTTTGTTTTCTACCTCTCTTTTCCCTCATCTCCCTCGATACCAGTTGCTATTTGCAATTTGCATCAATCTCTAGGTACTGATTGCTGGCCTTAATGGAATTAGTGACTGTTCTATTGAACTTCTCTCCTGACATCTATATTTTGTTCCTCTTTTCTCTCTTATACACTTTCTTTTCTCTCTGACTTTTTTCTCTTCCTCTTTCCTTCTCCTTTTTCTCCTTTTTATTTTCTTATTTTATTTTATTTTATTGTTCATTTATTTATCTTTTTTTTTCTCACTCTCCCAATTTGATTTTGGCACTTCTTTCTTTTCTTTCTTCCTCATTTTCCTCTTCTGCTTTCTCTATTTACCCCTAATTTGTCCTTCATTGGTGGTCACCTTATTTGTGATTATTAAAATCTTGAATACATTTCTACTCAGTACCTTGTGTGCTGTAGCTGGTCGTGTTGTAGTTTGTGCCTTTCAGTCAACGTAGGAGAGAGCACTACATAACCAGACACCCAGAGAAGAAAGACCATGGTCAGAAAAAGAAACAGCCCACAAAAGACAGAAAGGCAGGTTTCACCAGAAAAGGAAGTAAACGAAATAGAACCACAAATAAGCCTACCAGAGAAAGAGTTCAGAGAAATTATCATAATGTGGTTGAAAAGAATAGAAGACAAATTTGACAATATGAGTAAGAGCCAAGAGGTAACGAATAAGAACCTAGAGGAGGCGAAGAAGCGTGAAGAAGAAATGCAGAAGAAACTAGAGGAGGTGCAGAATAAACAAAAAGAAATGCAGAAGAAACTAGAGGAGGTGCAGAATAAACAAGAAGAAATGAATAATGACATCACTGCTATAAAGAACTCAATAGAAAGCATCAAAAGTAGACTAGAAGAAGCAGAGGACCACATCAGTGAGCTAGAAGACACGGTAGGAAAAAATACCCAAGTACAGCAGCTTCTAGAAAAAAAGTTAAAAAGCAAGAGGAGAGTCTAAGGGAACTTTGGGATAACATGAAACAAAATAACATCCGCATAATTGGGGTTCCAGAAAGAGTGGAAACTGAACAAGGATTAGAGAACGTGTTTGAAGAAATAATGACAGAAAATTTCCCCAATATAGAAAAGAAAAAACCCACACAAATCCAAGAAGCTCACAGAGTCCCAAGCAAAATGAACCCCAACAAACCGACACCGAGGCACATTATAATTAAATTGGCAAACACCGACGACAAAGTAAGAATCTTAAAAGCAGCCAGAGAGAAACAGAAAGTTACCTACAAAGGAACCCCCATAAGACTAGCTACTGACTTCTCAACAGAAACTCGTCAGGCCAGAAGAGAATGGAATGAAATATACAAAGTCATGCAAAGGAAGGGTCTGAATCCAAGAATACTGTACCCTGCAAGACTCTCAATCAAAATTGAAGGTGAAATCAAAAGCTTCACAGACAAAAAAGGACTAAGGGAATATATTACCACCAAACCAGCAATGCAAGAAAAGTTAAAAGGTCTGCTGTGATAAAAAGAAAGAGGAAGCGAAGAAGGAACTCGGGGGTAAGGACTAACAATGGCAACAGATAAGTACTTATCAATAATAACTTTAAATGTAAACGGATTAAATGCTCTAATCAAAAGACATAGGGTAACCGAATGGATAAGAAAACATGATCCATATATCTGCTGTCTGCAAGACACTCACCTTAGGAAAAGAGACGCACACAGATTGAGGGTGAAGGGATGGAACATGGTACTTCAGGCAAATGGAAATGAAATAAAACCTGGTGTTGCAATACTTATATCTGACAAATTAGATCTCAAAGTGAAGGACATAACAAGAGATAAAGAAGGCCACTTCATAATACTAAAGGGAACAATCCAACAAGAAGAAATAACTCTGGTAAACATATATGCACCCAATATAGGAGCACCTAAATACATAAAAACACTCTTGGAGGATATTAAGGGAGAGATTGACAGCAATACAATCATAGTAGGAGACTTTAATACCCCACTGTCACCATTGGACAAATCCTCTAAACAAAAAATCAGCAAAGAAACATCAATCCTAAATGACTCACTAGAACAGATGGAATTAATTGACATCTTCAGAACATTTCACCCCAAAGCCACAGAATATACATTCTTCTCCAATGCACATGGGTCATTTTCAAGGATAGATCATATGTTGGGTCATAAGAAAAGTCTCTTCAAATTCAAGAAGATAGAAATCATATCAAGCATTTTCTCAGACCACAGTGGCATAAAACTGGAAATCAACTATAATACAAACAATAGAAAGAAATCAAACACATGGAGACTAAACAGCATGCTTTTAAACAACCACTGGGTAACCAGAGAGATCAAGGAAGAAATAAAAAACATCATGGCAACAAATGACAATGAAAACACAACAATACAAAATTTATGGGACACAGTGAAAGCAGTCTTGAGAGGGAAGTTCATAGCCCTACAAGCCTACTGCAAAAAACAGGAAATAATGGTAATAAATCACCTAAACCTACAACTCAAAGAGCTAGAACGTGAGCAACAAGAAAA
>JAAGEH010000040.1:21460439-21575193 GCA_011751065.1 Lasiurus cinereus
CCCTCTGCCCCAGAGAAAAAGAGAAGAAAAAAAAAAAGAGTCGTTTTCTGGAGCTCTCCTCTGTCAACAGCTCAGAGGGTTTTCCTTCACACTCAGGGATCACGCCCTGACCACCTCCTCGGACCTCTCCAGAGGCAGCTTTCCGCAGCCTGGCTCCCACAGTGTCCGCGTCTCTGCCCTGTGGGGGTAGGAGACCGCACCCTGGCCCTGGCGAAATCTGACCCTTCCGTGCGCGCGTGTGCAGTGTGGATCTCTGAATCCTCCGCCTGCGCGTCTGTGCCGCCTGGGAAGCCGCGCTCTGGGTCCTGGCTGCTCTGTGGGTGCCTCCCTTTCAGACCTCGGCAGACATCCACCTCCCCCTTAAGTCAGGCGCAATCTGACCTTTCCGTTCGCTCTGTGGATCTCTGATTCCGCCAAGTGTCTGCGCCGATTGGAGAGCGGAGTTCTGGATCCCCGGGTTCCTGGCTGATCGATGGGTGCCCAGCCGAAGGCTTCAGACCGCTGCAGACATCCACCTCCCTCTGCAAGGTGGCTAGGGCTCCGCGTTCGCGCTGGTGGCTCCAGCCGACAAAAACCCCGTGGCAGTGGGGCTGCCTGGCCGGGAGAGTGCCTTCCAGCAGTTCTCCGCCTTCTCCTGGAGGATAACTGACTCCTAGCTTGCCAACAAACACTCCCAATGCAACTCTCAGCCGCTCTCTCTCCCTCTGCCCAGCGACAAAGCTCCAGATGCGTCCATCTACTCCGCCGCCATTTTCCACCCTCCTGAAGAGTCCTTTTGTAAAAGGACTGTTAGCCCCATTTTCTCTAGTTGATGAGCTTTCCCACACTAGAGGTGGTGGATCTGGAGGATTAGGTTTTACAAACTTTTGATCCTCAACATGAAATGGGCATAATGCAGTTTGAACAAGAATCTACATAGTTAAAGATAACACTCGTTTTCCCTGAACCTGAGTTAAAAGAGTACCTTTGGCACCTTAATTTCTTTATCCTTGAGCATGCAAGCTAAAAATTTACAATGATATTTTTGCCTTTTACTCAAATTCTTCCCCATTATAACCTGGCTTATTAAAAACATTCCCATCCACTTACAGTTGAGGCTCTGAAGCTGGCATGGGCTTTGTGCATGTTAAACTTACCACCTTTCTGGTGAATTTTCACTTTTCCTCTTTCATTTTATTTTCCATTCAGGTGAATCTTCTCCTCCAGCCCCACGTTAGGTACCAGATGTCACGACCTTCGTGGCAGGGTTCAGGATTTGAAGGAGGAGCCAGCACATAAATGAAAATACTATGCAAGAAATAAGAATTTAGAAGGCATTAGGGGTTAAGGGAAGCCTCTTTCTTGAAAAGACACCCCAACCTCTGGTTTGGCCTACCTTTTATTTACTTGAATACACATTTTCCCTTTAGCAATGCATACAGGCACATCAAAGGTAAAGTTTGGTAAACAGTAAAAGGATTATCAGGTTAGAGAATTGCCTTGAGCCACCACTATCTCAACAATTGGGTGCTTAGTATCAGCCCTGCCACCTCCCAAGGTTCATCGGCCTTCTGCGTTCAATGGTGTACTCTCATGATAGTATCGGCAACGGGTGGCTTCCCACAGCTTTGGAACAGATAGAACTAATTGTCATCTTCAGAATATCCCACCCCAAAGTTATGGAATATACTGTACATTCTTCTCAAGTACACATGGAACATTTTCAAAAATAGAGCACATATTAGGACATAGACTAAGTCTCTACAAGTTCAAGAAGACTGAAATCATATCATCTGCTCAGACCACAAATGCATGAAATTAGAAATCGGTTACAATAAAAATACTCCAACACAATCAAATACATGGAGGCTAAAAGCATGCTATTGAAGAATGAATCGATTACCAAAGAAATCAAAGAAGACATAAAAAAACATATTGGGAACAAATTAAAGTGAACACACAAAATTCCAAAATCTATGGGACACAATGCAAGAGGTCCTGAGTGATAGCCCTACCAGCCTACCTCAAGAAACAAGAACAACTGGTAATAAGTTATCTAACACTACAACTTAAAGAATTAGAATGATAACAAAAAGAAAAGTCCAGAACAAGTAAAAGGAAGGGAATAATAAAGATCAGAGTGGAAATAAGTGACATAGAGACAAAAAAAATACAAAAGATAAATAAAACCAAGAGCTGGCTCTTCAAAAAGATAAACAAGATTGATGAAACCTTAGCCAGGCTCACCAGGAAATAAAAAGAGAGGACCCAAATAAACAAAATCAGAAATGGAAGAGTTGAAGTAACAACTGATCACATAGAAACACAAAGGATTGTAATAACATACTATAAATTACTTTATTCCAACAAATGGGAAACCCTGGACAAAATGGACATATTCTTAGAAAAGTATAACCTTCTAAAACTCAATCAGGAAGAATCAGAAAACCTAAATAGGTTTATAACTACTGATGAAACTAAAGCAATAACTTAAAAAAAAAAAACTCGCAGCAAACAAAAGCCCTGCTCTATACTGATTCTTGGGAATTTTTTACCAAATATTCACAGAAGAACAAGCACCTATTCTCTTTGAACTATTCCAAAAAATTCAAGAAGGAACACTTCCAAACTCTGTCTATGAAACTAGAACTACCCTAATTTTAAAACCAGTTAAAACACAACAACAACAACAACAACAAAAAGAACTACAGACCAATATCCCTGATGAACATAAATGCTAAAATTCTCAACAAAATTTTAGCAAATCAGATCCAGCAATACATTAAAAAGATCATACTTCATGACCACATGAAATTTATTCTGGGAATACAAGGCTGATACAATATTCACAAATGAATAAATGTGATACAACCTATAATCAGATTGCCAACCAAAAATCACATGCTCATATAAATAGATGCAGAAAAAGCATTTGACAAAATCCAACACCCTCTTTTGATAAAAACTCCCAGCAAAGTGAGAATCAAGAGAACATACCCCAACATAATAAAGGCCATATATGACAAATCTACAGCCAACATCATACTCAATAGACAAAAACAAAAACCATTTACCCTAAGAACAGAAACAAGACAGGGATGCCCTCTTTTACCATTCTTGATCAACATAGTACTGGAAGTCCTGGCCACAGTGATCAGACAAGAATAAATAAAAGGCATCCAAATTATGAAGGAATAAATAAAACTCTTATTATTTGAGGTTGACATGATTCTGCATATAGAAAACCCTAAAGACTGCATCAAAACTAATAGATTTAATAAATTAATTCAGCAATATAGCAGGATACAACATTAACACCCAAAAATCCATAGCATTTTTATACACCAACAGTGAACTCTCAGAAAGAGAAACTACAAAACAATCTATTTACCATTGCAACAAAAAAGAAAAAATTAAGATACTTAGGAATAAAGTTAACCAAGTCAGTAAAAGACCTGTACTATGAAAAAGTACAGGACATTGAAAAAAGAGATACAAGTGGAAGACTATACCATGTTCATGGATTGGTAGAATCAACATCATTAAAATGTCCATACTACCCAAAGCAATTTATAGATTCAATGCAATTGCTATTAAAATACCAACAACATATTACACAGACCTAGAACAAATACTCCACACATTTATATGGAACCAAAATAGACCCTGAATAGTTGCAGCAATCTCGAGAACGAAGAACAGAGTTGGAGGAATCACAATACCAGATATCAAGATATACTACAAGGCCACTGAACTCAAAACAGCCTGGTACTAATACAAGAACAGGCATATAGATCAATGGAACAGAGAAAAGAACCCAGAAATCGACCCAGGCCACTATGCTCAATTCATATTTGATAAAGGAGGCAAGAGCATACATTGGAACAGGAACAGTCTCTTCAATAAATGGTGCAGCAAAAAAAAATGAAACTAGACCACCAACTTACCTTATACCACCATGCCATACACAAGAATAAACTCAACATGGATAAAAGACTTAAATGTAAGACGTGAAACCATAAAAGTCCTAGAAGAAACCACAGGCAGCAAAAATCTCAGACATATCTCATAGAATTGTGTTTACCAATACATCTCCTTGGACAATGGAAAATAAACAAGTGGGACTACATGAAAATAAAATTCTTCTGCACAGCAAAAGAATCCATCATCAAATAACAAGAGAGCCCACTACTTTGGAGAACATATTTGCCAATGATACATCTGATAAGTTATTAATATCCAAAGTATATAAGAAACTCATACAACTTAACAAAAGAGAGGCAAACAATCCAATTAAAAAAGGGACAAAAGACTTAAATAGACAGTTCTCCAAAGTGGACATACAGAAAGCCAAGAGACATATGAAAAAATGCTCAAAGTCACTAATCATCCAAGAGATGCAGATCCAAACAACTCACACCTATCAGAATAGGTATCGTCAACAAATCAACCAACAATAAGTGTTGGCAAGATTATGACAAAAAGGGAACCCTAATACGCTGCTGGTGGCAATGCAGACTGGTGCAGTCACTGTGGAAAACAGTATGGTGTTTCCTCAGAAAGTTAAAAATGGAACTTCCATTTGACCCAGTCATCCCACTTCTAGGCATATATCCTAAGAAACCCGAAATACTCATTAGAAAGAATATATGCACCGCTATGTTCATAGCAAAGCAATTTACAACAGTTTAGACATGGAAACAGCCTAAGTGCCCATCAGTAGATGAGTGTATAAAAAAACTGTGGTACATTTAAACAATAGAATACTACATGGCAATAAAAAAGAAAGAACTCTTATCATTTGCAACAGCATCAATGGACCTGGAGAGTATTATGCTGAGCAAAATAAATCAGTCAGAGAAAGATAAGTATTACATGATCTCACTTATATGTGAAATCTAATGAACCAAATAAACTGATTATCAAAAATACACCCAGAGTCATGAACAGACTGTTGAACCTCAGAACAAAAGCAGGGGAGGTGGATGGGAAGAGATCAACCAATTAACTTGTATGCATATATGCATAACCTGTGGACACAGACAATGGGTGGTGAGGACCTGGGAGGTGTGGGGGGAGGACAGGAGCAGGCTAGATTGGATTAATGGGGAGAAAAGGAGAACCCATATAATACTTCCAACAATAAAAATTTTTTTTTAAAGACTAACAAATACTTTAGTAGGGCCTATGTCAGACATAGAGAAACATCTAATGATGTGGATTATAGACCAGGCATAGGAACATATTCCTCTCAGAACCATAAAGATTATTGCCAAAACAAAATAATTATTTGCAATGTTGGGGGGGGAAGCTAAAACTAACTATGATGCTAAATTTACTGCTACTTCTTATTGGTTTAAAAATTTAAGAATTATAATTCATTAATATGAAAGTGAACAGTGAGTTTTTGAGTGCTGATGTGAAGGCAGCTAAAAATTTTTGGAATGTTCTGCCTAAACTGATTATAAAGAAAAAAAATACTTGCCAGAGAAAATATTCAATATGTACAAAACCTCTCTATTTTATAAACAGATGCCTGAAAGAAACTTTACCTATAAGAAGGCCAAGTCATTGCCAGGTTTCAAGGCTTTTAAGAACAAAATAACAGTTTTGTTTGAGAGCAATGTTGCAGGCTACAAATAGAAACCTTTTGTGAAATGGCACAATTGAGGAACCCAAGGCCTTTAAAAATGAGCAAAGGACCTAAGTAGACACTTTTCCAATAAATCATAAATGAACAAACTCTTTCAAGATGCCCTCCTAAATTGCTGTGCCAGCAAAATTGAGAAGTATTGTTTGCAGAATAACATATCTTTCAAGACTTTGATTATTGTTGATAATGCCAAGACATCCTCCTTTTATTGGTGATCTCTATCCTAATATTAAAATGATATTTCTCCCTCTAAAAAAAAAAAAAGCTTTTCCCAGACTATTGCTTCAACTGAAGACTCTAATGCAATTCTGGGAGAATTGAAACATCTGTGACTGCATCAAGAACCTTTCTTAGACTTTGGGTGATGTCACCAAAAAGTATACAAATGGCATCTGGAAAGAGACACTCAAGAGGTTCATCCAAACATCAAAAAATTTGCCAAGGATGAGGTAGGTTGCAAAAATTAACAAGGCTGTGGTTGAGATGACAAACAACTTTAACATGAAGGAACAGAGTGTCTGAGTCAGCAAACCCCCTGACAGCACGGGGTTCTACCTTGTGGCTGTAGAGTGGTGTTCCTCCTGTTATCCTTAGAGTTTGGATCAGGAGCATGTTATTTCTAAACCAAGAGCTGTTGCAGTAGACTGCTATTTCCCTCGGTTACTGATACCCAAAGAGGGGTGCTTGAGGCAGAACCACATGGAGTCAGGGGTCACCATAATGGTGAGGGCAAAACAAACCCCAACCCCCAAGCAATGCCTTACAGAAGCCATGGAGGTTCAAGACTGGGAGATCACAGAGCTAAAAAATCTTGCGATTCAGTGCCATCTACTGGAAAATGACAGAAATACCTCTTCAGATTAAAACTTCTATCAGTACTTATAGGGAGATAAATGAGTAGGCAAAGGAAAACAGCAAATACCATAAATAACCATAGTAATGAGGATGACCAAAAAGAAAATGAAAAATCCCCAAAAAGCAAACTGGAATACATGAAAATATATGGTATACATGACAGAGTTTTCAAGATTACAGTTCCGAAAATGCTCAACGAGATGAGAGAAAATACATACCAGCAAATTCAATGTACTCTGAAAACAAATCAAAGAACAAAACAAGTTCTTTATCAAAGAGATTGAAATTTTAAAAAGAACCAATCAGAAATCCTGGAAATGAAGAATGCAATTGAGGAGATTGAGTGAACTACTGAGCATAGAAAGCAGAATCAACCCGACAGAGGAAAGAATTATTGATATTGAAGATAGGAATCCCTAGAAATGACATAGAGGGAAGACGAAATTGAACTAGTTATAAAGAAAAGTAAAAGAGCCCTATGAGAACTATCTGACTTCATCAGTAAAAGCACTGTTAGAAATACAAGCATTCCAAAGGAGAAGGAGAGTCTATTCACACAAACAGTGGATGAGAACTTTCCAAACTTATGAAAAGAATTAGATCCTTGAATCCAAGAAACAAACAGAACACCAGTTACCTCAATCCACAGAGGCCCATTCCAAGGCACTTGGTATTAAAACTGTCAAAAATTAATGACAAAGAAAAAATTCTCAAAGCAGCCTTGGAAAAGAAGGAAGTGATCTACAAAGGAAAACCTACCAGAATTTCTTCCAACTTCTCAGCAGAAACTTCTCAAGTAAGAAGAGAGTAGACCCAAATATACAAACATCTAAAAGAGAGAAATTAACCACCACAAATAATATATCCAGCAAAATTATCCTTAAATATGAAGGAAAAATAAAGATGTTGCCAGACATACAGGGACATAGTACCAGAAAAACCTCCATTTCAGAAAATATTCATGGGAGCTTTTCTATCTGAAACAAAAAATGAAAGGTCACAACACTAAGAGTAAGATAAACCCAAAAACTTACTGCGTAAACAGGGATAATTTATGACAACAAAAACATAAAAGGTTAAAGTTCTGAACTGGCAAAGGAGGATGAACTTCAGATGCACTAAAAAAAAACACTACTATATATATGCAATTGGATTTTTTTAATAAATCTAATGGTAACTACACACAAAAATCCCAAAAACCAGGACACATCACTTTAAAAAAGGAGGAATCAGAGGGAAGATGTATGGAATACCACCAAACAAAAACAACAGACAAAAACACAAAAGAAAAAAATCTATTGAGGCATAGATTACCAGAAAACAAAGGATAAAATGGCTATACGAAATCCTCATACATCAATAATTTTCCTAAATGTAAATGGCCTGAATTCACCAATAAAGAGGCACAGAGTAGCAGGTGGATCAAAATACAAAACCCAACCATAGGCTGCCTACAAGAGACACATCTAAGCTGCAAAGACAAAGGTAGACTCAAAATGAAGGGTAGAAAATGATACTCCAAGCAAATAACATCCACAGAAAAGCAGATGTATCTATTTTACATTTTATAAAATAGATTTTAAAATAACAAGAGATGAAGATGAACACTTCATAATGATTAAAGGAGACTACATCAAGAAAACAGATTACAGAACCAAGATGGCGGCATAGGTAAACACCTACACTGCTGTCTCGCACAACAATTTCAAAACTACAACTAAAAGACAGAATGGACATCATCCAGAACCACAGGAAAGCTGGCGGAGTGGCTATTCTACAACTAGAAGGAAAGAGAGAGACTCACAGAGACCAAGAGGAGCTGCAAAAAGCTGAAGTACGGAGACACACGTGTGGAGAGAGTGAGTGCCGGAGAACCTGGCTGGCTTTCTCTGGCGGGAGGGAAAAGGAGACTGCCAATGGCATTGAACCCCTTATCCTACGACACTAAACCCCAGGTCCAGTTGAAACTCATATGGGGGGAGTTTGGACTGTGAAAAGGGAGAAGTGCTGGGAGATTTGAGGGCAGAAGTTGAGCGGCGTACACAGCACTGCACGCAGAAGACCGACTGCTGATTGTGCCGCTGGCTTTCACAAAAGGGCGGGAGACAAAGCATCCCAACTGCGCCACTTCTAACTCCACTAAACCCCAGATTCGGGCGAAACCCTGGGGACTCAGATTCATATGGTCCCGGAGCACAGGGGAGCCGGCAAGGCAGCACTCTAGAGGCACTGCGAGAGAGCGCGCATGCACAGGGACCGCTCCAGTGATTACCCAGTTATGTGAGACTCAGGGGCCGTGGAGGGCAGGGCGAACTGGAAGGCAAGCTGTTCCATTAAGCCCTGAGACTCACCCATACCAAACTCAACAGAGAGGCTTTTGCAGTTTTGCAAGTCTGGTATCATAAGGCTGAATCCAACACAGAAGTTCTCCCAGCTTAGTGAAATGTGGAGATAAAGGAAGAGCTCACAAACAAAAGATTGGAGGAAAACAAATGACTGGATATAGAGGTCAAAACCACACTTATAAGGTTTTTCAAGAATATCCTAGAAAAGATGGAAAAAGTTAGCGAGACCCGAGAGGAGATGAAAAAGAACCAACTAGAAATGGAAAAGGTCCAACTAGAGATGTAAAAGGACCAACTAGAAATTAAACATACACTAACTAAAATAAAAAATACTATACAGAGACCTAACAGCAGACTAGAGAAATGCAAGGATCAAGCCAAAAATTTGAAATATAAAGAAGCAGAAAACACTCAACAGGAAAAGCAAGAAGAAAAAAGAATCCAAAAATGTGAAGATAATGTAAGGAGTCTCTGGGACAGCTTCAAGTGTACCAACATCAGAATTGTAGAGGTGCCAGAAGAAGAGAGAGAGCAAGACACTGAAAACCTACTTAAAGAAATAATGACTGAAAACTTCCCACATCTGGTAAAAGAAATAGACTCACAAGTCCAAGAAGCACACAGAATCCCACATAAAAGGAATCCAAAGAGGACTACACAAAGACACATCAAAATTAAAATACCAAGAGCAAAAGACAAAGAGAGGATATTAAAAGCAGCAAGAGAAAAACAGTTCATTACCTACAAGGGAGCACCCATACGACTGTCAGTTGATTTCTCAACAGAAACTATGCAGGCCATATGGGAGTGGCAAGAAATATTCGACGTGATGAATAGCAAGAACCTACAACCAAGAATACTCTATCCAGCAAAGCTATCATTCAGAATTGAAGGGCAGATAAAGAGCTTCACAGATAAGAAAAAGCTAAAGGAGTTCTCCAAACCAATATTATATGAAATGCTGAAAGGTACTCTTTTAGAAGATGAAGAAGAAAAAGGTAAAAGATAAAAATTTATGAACAACAAATACGTATCTATCAAGTGAATCTAAAAATTAAATGAATTAAAAATTTGATCAACAGAATAAACTGGTGAATATAATGAATCAGGAGCACAGAAAGGGAGTGGACTGATAATTCTCAGGGGGAAAGGGATGAGGGGTGTACAGGGAGAGACTGAACAAAAATCATACACCTATGGATGAGGTCAACGGGAGGGAGGTAACGTTAGAGGAAGGGTTGGGAGCCGGGTGGAGGGGAGCTATGGAGGGGAAAAAGAAGAAACAAATGTAATAATCTGAATAATAAAGATTTAATTTTTAAAAATAAGAAACCATAACATTTTTTAATATATATGCACCAAACCAGGAAGCAACAAAATATATATATAACTACTCACAGAACTAAAGGAAGAAATAAAGCAAAACATAATCATAGCTGAGGACCTTAATACTCTATTGACAGCTCTAGGCAGATCAACCAAACAGAAAATCAATAAATAAATATCAGCCTTAAATGAAATACTAGACCAAATGGACGTAATTGACAATCACAGTACCTTTCATTCAAGAACATCAGATTATACATTCTTCTCCAGTGCACATAGAATATTCTCAAGGATTGACCTCATGTTGGGTCACAAAACCAGCCTCAAGAATTTCAAAAAGATTGACATTATATCAAGTATATTATCTTAACACAATGCCTTCAAATGAGAATAAACTGCAAAAAGGATATAAAGAAACTCACAAATATGTGGAGATTAAACAACATACTACTAAAATATGACTGGGTCAAAGAAGGAATAAAAGATATAGAGACAAATGAGAGAGTAACAACTCAACATATCTGGGATGCAGCAAAAGCTTTAATAAGGAGGAGGTTTATATCATTACTTACAGGTTCATATTAAGAAACAAGAAAAATCCCAAGTAAACAACCTAACATTGATCTTAAAGAATTAGAACAAAAGCAACCCAAAGTCAGTAGAAGAAAGGAAATAATAGAAATTAAAGCAGAATTGAGTGAAATAGAGAGAAAATAAACTACACAAAAAAAAAATAATGGAACAAAGAGCTGGTTCCTTCAAAAGATTAATAAATTTGACACATCTAGAATCATTAAGGAAAAAAGGGAATGGACCCATATAGACCAACTCAGAGAGGAAAAGTTATCACAGATATTCAAAGGATCATACTAGAATATTATGAAAGACTATTTGCCACCAACTTCAATAGCCTAGAAGAAATAAATAAGTTCCTAGAAATATATTTCCTTCCTAGACTGAATCATGAATAATTTGGAAAATCTAAATAGACCAATCACTAGTGATGAATTGAAACAACCACCAAAAACCTTCTCAAAAAATAAAAGTCCAAGACCAGAGCTTTCATCAATGAATTATACCAAATGTTAAAAGAAGATTTAAAATTTATCATTCTAGCCGAAACCTGTTTGGCTCAGTGGATAGAACATCGGCCTGCAGACTGAAAGGTCCCAGGTTTGATTCTAGTCAAGGGCATGTATCCTGGTTTTGGGCATATCTCCAGTAGGGGGCGTGCAGGAGGCGGCTGATCAATGTCTCTCTCTCATTGATGTTTCAAACTCTCTCTCTCCCTTCCTCTCTGTAAAAAAAAATCAATAACATATATTTTTTTTTTAATTTATCATCCTAAAACTCTTCCAAAAAATTGAAGAAGTAATACTTCCTAACACATTCTATGAAGCCAACATAACCAAAGCCTGGCAAGGCTAACACAAATAAAGAACACTGCAGGCCAATATCTCTGATGAATACAGATACAAAAATCCTAAACAAAAGACTAGCAAATCGAATACAACAGGAAATCAAAAACTAATAAAGCATGATTAAGTGGACTTCCTTCCAGGGGCACAGGGATGGTTCAACATACACCAACAATGTAGTACATCACATTAACAAAAGAAAGGATAAAAATCTGTGATCTTCTCAATATACAGAAAAATCATTTTATAAGCTACAATATTCACTTATGTTTAAAACTCAATAAAATAAGAATAAAAGGAAAGTAATTCAAAATATTTTTATTTTTTAATTAAATCTTTATTATTCAGATTATTACATTTGTCTCTCTTTTTTTCCCTCCATAACTCCCCTCCAATCCGCTCCAACCCCTCCCTCTAGCCTTACCTTTCCCCCCAATTGATGAGTCCATAGGTGTATGATTTTTGTTCAGTCACTTCCTGTACGCTTCTCCCCCCTTTCCCCTTGGAATTATCAGCCCACTCCTTTTCTGTGCTCCTGATTCTAGTATATTCACCAGTTTATTCTGTTGATCTAATTTTTAGATTCACTTGTTGATAGATATGTATTTGTTGTTCATAATTTTTTTGGCTTTTACCTTTTTCTTCTTCCTCTTCTAAAAGAGTACCTTTCAGCGTTTCATATAATACTGTTTTGGAGTTGATGAGCTCCTTTAGCTTTTTCTTATCTGTGAAGCTCTTTATCTGCCCTTCAGTTCTGAATATTAGCTTTGCTGGATAGAGTATTCCTGGTTGTAGGTTCTTGCTATTCATCACGTTGAATATTTTTTGCCACTACCATCTGGCCTGCATCATTTCTGTTGAGAAATCAGCTGACAGTCATATGGGTGCTCCCTTGCAGGTAATTAATTGTTTTTCTCTTGCTGCTTTTAATATTTTCTCTTTGTCTTTTGCTCTTGGGTATTTTAATGATGATGTCTCTTGGTGTCGTCCTCTTTGGATTCCTTTTATATGGGGTTCTGTTTGCTTCTTGGACTTGTAAGTCTATTTCTTTTACCAGATGTGGGAAGTTTTCAGTCATTATTTCTTTAAATAGGTTTTCAGTATCTTGCTCTCTCTCTTCTGGCACCCCCACAATTCTGATGTTGGTACGCTTGAAGCTGTCCCAGAGGCTCCTTACATTATCTTCACATTTTTTTATTCTTTTCTCTTCTTGCTTTTCCAGTTGAGTGTTTTCTGATTCTTTATATTTCAAATTTTTTACTTGATTCTTGCCTTCTGCTAGTCTGCTGTTAGGTCTCTGTATAATATTTTTATTTCAGACAGTGTATGTTTAATTTCTATTTGGTCCTTTATCATCTCTAGTTGGATCTTTTGTATCTCTAGTTGGTCCTTTTGCACCTCCTTTAGGGACTTGCTAAATTTATCCATCTTTTCTAACATATTCTTGAAAAAACCTTATAAGTGTGGTTTTGAACTCTATATCCAGTCGTTTTTTTTCCCTCCATTTATTTTGTTTGTGATTCCTTCCCTTGTCTCGGCATTTTCACTATGCTGGGAAAATTTCTGTGTTGGATTCAGCCTTATGGTAGCAGACTTGCAAAACCATAGAAGCCTTGGTTGAGCTTGGGATGGGTGGAGTCTCAGGGCTTAAGGGACTGCCTTGCCTTCCAGTCGGGCTCGCCCTTCCCAGGCCTTGAGTCTCACATGACTGGGTAGTCCCTGGAGTGGTCCCTGTGCGCAGGCGCACTCTCTCTCGCAGTGCCTCTAGACTGCTGCCTTTCCGGCTCCCCTGTGCTACGGGACCACACAAGTCTGGGTCCCCAGGGTTTCACCCAAAACTGGGGTTTAGTGAAGTTAGAAGTGGCACAGTTGGGAGGGTCTCTCTCCTGCCCACTCGTGAAAGCAAGCGGCACAATCAGCAGTCTGTCCTCTGCGGCGCAGTGCTGTGCGCGCCACCAGACTTCTGCTCTTTTGCGACTCTCCTGAATTTCCGTGCATTACTCCCCCTTCACAGTCAAACTCCCCACAAATGAATTTCAGCTGGATCAGAGATTTAGTGTCGTAGGATAAGGAGTTCAATGCCTTTGAGAGTCTCCGTCTCCTTCCGCCGGAGAAGGCCAACTAGGTTCGCCGTCACTTGCTCTCTCCTCGCGCTTGTCTCTGTACCTCAGCTTTTTGTAGCCCCTCTGGGTCTCCGTGAGCCCCTCTCTTTCCCTCTAGTTGTAGAATTTCCACTCCGCCAGCTTTCCTGTGGTTCTGGATGATGTCCATTCTGTCTTTTAGTTGTAGTTTTGAAATTGTTGTGCGAGGCAGCAGTGTAGGTGTTTACCTATGCCGCCATCTTGGATTCTCATAATTCCACATATTAAAGGCCATATATGATAAACCCTCAGCTAATATCATACTCAGTGGTAAAAAGCAGAAAGCTTTTCTTCTAAGATCAGAAACAAGACAAGGATGTCCACTCTCACCACTTTTATTCAACACAGTGCTACAATTTCTGGCCAGAGCAACAAGGCAAGAGAAAGAAATAAAAGACATTCAAATAGGGAAGGAAGAAGTCAAACTGTCACTTTTTGAAGATATGATTCTGTATATAGAAACCCTAAAGACACCACCAAAAAACTTTTAGAAACAGTCAAGTTGCAGGGTACAAAATCAATGTACAAAAATCCATTGCCTTCTTGTATACTAACAACAAAATTTCAGAAAAATAAATGATAAAACAATTCCTTTTGCAATTAAAACCAAAAGAATAAAATACCTAGAAATGAACTTAACAAAGAAAGTGAAAGACCTATATACTGAAAAGTGTAAATCATTATTAAAAGAGATTGAAAAAGACACAACAAAATGGAAAAATATCACATGCTCTTGGATTGAAAGAATCAACATAGTTAAAAGGGCCATGTTACCCAAAGCAATCTACAGATTTAATATAGTCCCCATCAAAATCCCAAGGTCATTTTAAAGAAATGGAATGAAAAATCATCAAAATTTGTATGGAACCACAAGACTCTAAATATCCAAAGCAAGCCTGAGAAAAAAAAGAACCAAGGTGGAGGTATCACATTGCCTGACTTCAAATTATACTACAGAGCTACAATAATCAAAACAGCATGGTAATACAGAGAAGCAGACAGAGATCAATGGAACAGAATAAAGAGCCCAACTATAAAACCATATGGAGAGATAATTTTCAACAAAGGAGCCAGAAGCACACTAAAGATAGCCTCTTCAATAAATGGTGCTGGGAAAACTGGAAATCCACAGGCAAGTGAATATAATTGGATTACAGTTTGTCTTCGTGTACAGAAACAAATTCAAAATGGATCAAAGAGCACTAGCTGGTTTGGCTTGGTGGCTAGAGTGTCGGCCTGCGGACTGAAGGGTCCCGGGTTCTATTCTGGTCAAGGGCACATGCCCAGGGTTGTGAGCTCAATCCCCAATAGGGGGCATGCAGGAGGCAGCCAATCAATGATTCTCTCTCATCATTGATGTTTCTATCTCTCCCTCTCACTTTCTCTCTGAAATCAATAACAATATATTTAAAGGAAAAAATATAGTGTAAATTTCATTTTTTTTAAAAATATTCAGGTTTCATGCATTTGCAGCGGCCACGCCTCTTCTGGCCAATTACCTGCTCCCGGGTGTGATTGAAAGAAAGCACCTTCCCATGTCACTTAGACCTTACTGAGCAGGCGTCTATTGTCCAGTCCCTTCCCTCATCTATCTGCATGGGGAACAGACTAGGAGAATATTAACTGTACAGCTTCCTGGAAAAGCTGTATAAATGGCATGACTATATTATCTAGTCTTCCATTTACTCCTTTCCTATTAAGTAATAACCAAATTATCACAATGGTGTCAATGTGACATTTAAATTTGAACTCATATTCACTTAATTTTAATAACATACAAAAACTCTTTCTACACACCTCCATATTATTTTCAGAAATTACATCTTTATGCACTGTGTCCTATAACATAGATTTTTAATTGTTTTATGTGTTTGTGTCTTAAATCCTGTAAAAAATAAAAAATGGAGTTGCAAACCAAAGTTGCAATAAGACTGGTAATCATATTTGCTATGAATTTACTTGTACCAGAGATCTTTATATCTTCATATAATTATTTATTTTCAAGTATCCTCTCATTTCAGCTTAGAAATTCCTGCTAGCATCAATTATAGGGCAAGAAGAGTTGTCATTAATTTCTTCAGCTCTTGCTTATCTGAGAATGTTTTCATTTCTCCCTTATTTTTGAATGATAGTTTTACTGGACAAACAATTCTTGGTTCTCGGTTTATATTTTAAGTAGTTTAAAGATATAGTCCCGCTTCCTTCTGGCCTCAAAGTTTCTACTGAGGAATAAGCAAGTAATCTTGGTATGTCATACATACAATTTTTTCTTGCCTTTTGGAGGGTCTCTGGTGCAGGACAATGTCAGATGCTGTTTGTAGCTGGCCCCGAGTACCCTGTTTGGACCTATCAGCAATCCACAGCTTGTGGCTCTCTCAGTTGGGGCTGAGTGTCTTGGGTAGGACCAAAATGTGCATCAAGTCCAAAAGCAGATTGTCCAAACTCAAAGCATCCAAAAAGCCACCTCTGCCTGCAGGCCCAGTTTGGGGATTAGACCTCAGAGTTCTCAGTGGGAACCACCACAGCTTCAGAACTTCAGCTGCTGTCTGTGGGAGCCGGGTCAGCCCTTCGCACCTCCACACTTCCTACTAGTCTCTATGCAGTTTCCACTTTGCATCTTTGGATATCAGGGTTCTCTCCAGCTAGTCTTAGTTGATTATTCAGGATGTTTTTTTCTGTATCTTAGTTGTAATTCCAGTTTGCTCCTGGGAGAGTGTCAGTGTAGCTACACTTAATCTGCCGCCATTTTGGAATGCCTGTCTTTGGCTTTGACAGACTGATTATGATGTACTAGGTGGGTCTCTGAGTTTACCTTACTTGGTACTACAGTTTATTTTATCTGTGAGTCATGTATATCAACAAATTTTGGGGGGTGGGGGAATAGCTACTATTTTATTAAATAATTTATCTGTCTCTTTCTCATTCTCTTCTTCTGGGACTCCCATAATGCAATATCCCACAAATTCCTTAGGCCATTTCACTTTTAAAAATTGAAAATATTGAGGTGACACTAGTTAATATTATTATATAGGTTTCAGTTATACCATTCTATAATGCATTATCTGTATATTTACCACCCCAAGTCAAATCTCCTTCCGTCACTATTTATCCTTTCTATAACCACTTCTACCTCCCCACCACCACCTTCTCTTCTGACAAAGACAAGGCTGTTATCTGCATTTCCGACTTTTGTTTTGTTTGTTTGTTGCTTAATTCCTTCACCTTTTCACCCAGCCTGACAATCCCCCTCCCCTCTAACAGCTGTCAGTATGTTTTTCATCTGTGAGTCCGTATCTATTTTGTTAGTTAATTTAGTTCATTAGATTCCACAGATGAGTGAAGTCATACATTACTTGTCGTTCTCTAACTGTATTTTATTTAGCAAAATGCTCTCCAGATCCATTCATGCTGTCCAAAAGGGTAAGATTTCCTTGTGCCAGTCACTTTTCTTTTCTTTTTTTTCTTTTTTTTGTTCCTCTAATTCTATAATTTCACTTGTCCTATTTTTAAGTTCAATGATTCTTTGTCCTCTCTGTTTGAATCTTCTATGGAATTTCTGTAGTGAAATTTTTGTTTTAATAACTATGTGTTTCACGCCCAGGATTTTTTTCCCTCCCTTTTATAACTTCTATCTCTTTTTTTTTGCATTTTAATTTCTTTATTGGTTAAGATATTACATAGTTGTCCCCATCCGCCCATTACCTTCTCAAACCACCCCCTTTCTCCTGCCCTCATGTCCTCAATCCCTGTTATGTGTCCACTGGTTAGGCTTATATGAATGCATACAAGTCCTTTGATTTATCTCTCCCCCATACCCCTACCATCCCCTACCTTCCCTCTGAGGTTTGACAGTCTGATCAATGCTTCCCCGTCTCTGGATCTGTTTTTGATCATTAGTTTATGTTGTTCATTATTTCCCATAGATGAGTGAGATCATGTGATACTTATCTTTCTGTGACTGGCTTCTTTCACTTAGCACAATGCTCTCCAGTTCCATCACAATTGTTGCAAAAGGTAGGAACTCTTTCTTTTTTAATGCAGCATAGTATTCCATTGTGTAGATGTACCACAGTTTTTTATTACACTCATCTGCTGATGGGCACTTAGGCTGTTTCCAAATCTTAGCTATGGTGAACTGTGCTGCTATGAACCTAGGGGTGCATATATCCTTTGGATTGATATTTCTAGTTTGTGGGATATACTGCTAGAAGTGGTATTACTGGATCAAGTGGGAGTTCCATTTTTACTTTTTTGAGGAAACTGCAGACTTCTCCACAGTGGGTGCACCAATCTGCATTCTGACCAGCAGTGCACGAGGGTTCCTTTTTCTCTGCATCCTCGCTAACATTTGTCGTTTATTGATTTGTTGATTATAGCCATTTTGACAGGTGTGAGATGGTACCACATTGTCGTTTTGATTTGCATCTCTTGGATGATTAGTGACTGAGCATGTTTTCATGTCTCTTGGCCTTCCTTCTGTCTTCTTTCAAAAAGATTCTACTTAGGTCTGTTGCCCATTTCTTGATTAGATTGTTTGTTTATCTTCCTTTAGTTGAGTTGTATGAGTTCTCTGTAGATGTTGGAGATTAAACCCTTATCAGTGATAACATTGGCAAATATGTTCTCCTATGAAGTGGTCTTTTTTAATGTTTTGTTGATGGTTTCTTTTGCTGTAAAAAGCTTTTTATATTGATGTAGTCCCATTTGTTTATTTTCTCTTTATTTTCCTTTGCCCTAGGGGCTGTATCAGTGAAGAAGTTCCTTCAGCATATGTCTGAGATTTGCTGCCGGTGGATTCCTCTAGTATTTTTATTGTTTGCTATCTTATGTTTAAGTCCTTTATCCATTTTGAGTTTATTTTTGTGTATGATGTAAGTTGGTGGTCTAGTTTCATTTTTTTGCATGTATGTGTCCAATTTTCCCAACACCATTTATTGAAGAGACTATCTTCATTCCATTGTGTTTGTGCCTCCTTTGTCGAATATTAATTGGGCATAGTGGTTTGGGTCGATATCTGGGTTCTCTATTCTATTCCATTGATCTGTATGTCAGTTCTTGTGCCAGTACCAAGCTGTTTTGAGGACAGTAGCTTAGTAATACAGCTTGATATCTGGTATTGAGATCCCACCTTCTTTGTTCTTCTTTCTCAGGATTGCTGCAGCTATTTGGGGTCTTTTTTTATTCTGATAAATTTTTGGAGAGTTCTTTCTAGGTCTGTGAAATATGCCATTAGTATTTTAATGGGGATTTCATTGAATCTATAGATTGCTTTGGGTAGTGAGGACATTTTGATGATGTTGATTCTACCAATACATGAACACAGTATGTTCTTCCATTAGTTTATATATTCTTCTACCTCTTTTTTCAGTGTTCTTTAGTTTTTTGCATATAGGTCTTTTACCACTTTAGTTAAGTTTATTCCTAGGTATCTTAATTTTTTTGTGCAATGATAAATGGGATTGCTTTTTCAGTCCCTTTTTCTGTAAGCTCACTATTGGTGTATAGAAATGCCATAGATTTCTTGGCATTAATTTTGTATCCTGCTACATTGTCGAATCCATTTATTAAGCCTAATAATTTTTTGATGGAGACTTCAGGGTTTCCTATGTACAGTATCATATCATCTGCAAATAAGGGCAGTTTTACTTCTTCTTTTCCAATTTGGATGCCTTTTATTTCTTCTTCTTGTCTGATAGCAATGTCTAGTAATTCCAGTACTGTGTCAAATAAGAGTGGTGAGAGTGGGCATCCCTGTCTTGTTCCTGTCCTTAGGGGAAATGGCTTTAGCTTTTGTCCATTGAGTATGATGCTGGCTGTGGGTTTGTCATATATGACTTATATGATGTTGAGGTATAAACCTTCTATTCCTACCTTGTTGAGAATTTTTATCAAGAAAGGGTGTTGGTTTTTGTCAAATATTTTTCTGCATCAATTGATATGACTATGTGATTTTTATATCTCATTTTGTTTATGTGATGTATCACATTTATTGATTTGTGGATATTGTACCATCCTTGTATCCTAGGGATAAATCCTATTTAATCATGTTGTCTGATCTTTCTGATGTACTGCTGCATTTGATTTGCTAGAATTTTGTTGAGGATTTTGGCATCTATGTTCATAAGGAATATGGCCTGTAGTTTTCTTTCATTGTGTTGTGTTTATCTGGTATGGTATTAGGGTGATGCTGGCTTCATAGAAGGAGTTTGGAAGTGTTCCTTCCTCTTGAATTTTTTGAAATAGTCTGAAGAGGATAGGTTTTAGTTCTTCCTTGAATGTTTGGTATAACTCTTCTGTGAAGCCATCTGGCCCTGGGCTTTTGTTTCCTGGAAGTTTTTGATGACTGCTTCAATTTCTTCCATAGTTATTGGCCTATTGAGATTTTTAGAATCTTCCTGATAGAATTTGGGAAGGTTGTATTTTTCTAGGAATATGTCCATTTCCTCCAGGTTGTCTAGTTTGTTGGAATAGAATTGTTCATAATATTTTTAACAATCCTTTATTTCTGTGGGATCTGTTGTTATTTCACCTCTATCATTTCTGATTTTGTTTGAGTCCTCTCTCTTTGCTTCTTGGTAAGCCTAGCTAGAGGTTCACCAATCTTGTATATCCTTTCAAAGAACCAGTTCTTGGTTTCATTGATTTTTGATTTTTGATTTTTTTAGTCTGTATGTCATTTATTTTTGCTCTAATCTTTATCTCCTTTCTGCTCACTTTGGGCTTTTCTTGTTGCTCTCTTTCTAATTCTTTGAGTTGTAGCATTAGATAGTTTACTACCATTTTTTTCTTGTTTTTTTGAGGTAAGCCTTTAGAGCTATAAAGTTCCCTCTCAGGACTGCTTTCATTGTGTCCCATAGGTTTTGGATTGTTGTGTTTTTATTGTCATTAGTTTCCAGAATGTTAATTTCTTCTTTGATTCATTGGTAACCTAATCAATATTTAATAACATGCTATTCAGCTTCCAGGTGTTTGAGTGTTTTGGATTATAGTTTTTTCTAATATTATGCCATTGTGATCTGAAAAGATGCTTGGTATGATTTCAATCTTCTTGAATTTGGGGAAATTTTGCTTGTGACCCAATATGTGGTGTATTTTTTAAAATGTCCCATGTACAATGGAGAAGAACGTATATTCTGCAGCTTTGAGGTGAAATGTTCTGAAGATTTCAATTAAGTCTATCTGATCTAATGAGTAATTTAGGATTGTTGTTTCTTCGCTGATTTTTTTTCTAGAGGATTTATCCAGTGATGTCAGTGGTGTATTAAAGTCCCCTGCTATGATTATATTTTTGTATTTGGGTGCTCCTGCATTGGATGCATATATGGTTATAAGGGTTATATCCTCTTGTTGTATCTATCCCTTTAGTATTATGAAGTGGCCTTCCTTATCTCTTGTTATGGCCTTCACTTTGAGGTCTATTTTGTCAGATATAAGTATTGCTACCCCAGCTTTTTTTTTCACTTCCATTTGCCTGAAAGATGTTTTTCCACCCTTCACTTTCAGTCTGTGTGAGTCCCTCGTTCTGAGGTGGGTCTCTTGTAGTCAGCATATATATGGGTCATGTTTTTTTTTATCCATTCAGCCACTCGATGTCTTTTGACTGGAGCATTTAGTCCATTTATGTTTAAAGTTATTATTGAAAGGTCCTTTTTTAGCCATTTTTATTTTTTGAGGTTGTGTTCCTTCTATTCTTTTTACAGCATTCCCTTTTGCATTTCTTACATTGCTGGCTTGGTAGTGATAAACTCCCTTAGCCGTTTTTTTGTCTGCAAAGCTACTGATTTCCCCTTCAATTTTGATTGATAGTCTTGCTGGATAGAGTATCCTTGGATTCAGTCCCTTGCTTTGCATCACTTTGTATATATCTTTCCATTCCCTTCGAGCTTGATGTGTTTCTGTTGAGAAATCATTTGATAATCTGATGGGGGATCCTTTATAGGTAAATTTCTGTCTCTCTCTCTCTTGCAGCCTTTAAGATTATCTCTTTGTCAATAACATTTTTCATTATAATTATCGTGTGCCTTGATGTGGGTCTTTGGGGATTTATCCTGCTTGGGACTCTCTGTACTTGTCTAACTCTTTTCTTCCCCATATCAGGAAATTTTTCTGTCATTATTTCTTCAAATAAATTTTCTAATCCTTGCTGCTCTTCTTGTCCTTCTGGAAGCCCTATTATATGTATGTTATTTTGTTTTTGCATTGTCCCAAAGCTCCCTTGGGCTTTCCTCCTGCTTTTTAATTTTTTTTCTCTAGTTGCTGTTCAGATTGAGCTTGTTTCTGTACCTGATCTTCTAACTCACTAATTCAGTTCTCTGTTTCTTCTAGTCTACTGTTGAAGAGTTCCATGGTGTTTTTTATTGTAGCTATATCATTTCTTTCTGATTTTTGCATAGGTTGTTGATATTTTCGTCCATCCAGTGTATGAACTGTATGACCATTACTCTGAATTCTTTTCCTGTCATATTGTATGCTCCCATTTTATTTATTTCCTTTCTTGGTGATTTCTCCTTTTCTTTTCTCTGGGGATTGCTTCGCTGTATACCCATTCTGACTATCACCAGAAGGTTCAAATGTCGAGTTGTGGGTGCCTAGCAATGTGCAGTGGGAGTTTTGCACCACCCAAGTGTCACTGAAGAGCTCTGACACCAAGATGTGCAGTTGCTGTGGGCTGATGGGAGCCATACTTGCCCTGGGTCAGAGTCACAGGCACTTAGTATAGCCTCGTGTGTGCACCTAGAATCAGAAACTTAGTGTGGCCTATGCTACATTGAAACAAAGGATCCACTGGCATTTGCCAAAAATCAAAGTCCCCTATTGCGTTCCAGGAGTCAAAGGCTCCCTGTGTCCATGCAATGAGGAACAGATAAAGAAAAAACTCCACAAGTTCAGGAGGCATAGAGTCCCAAACAAGAAGAACCCAAATAGACCCACACCAGACACATTAACAGTCTCTTAATTTGTAAGGCTACCTTGCAAGCCTCCCTTGAAGTATTTCATCTCCTAAACAAAGGAATTTGCTCTCTTGGGCTCATGGGCTCTTGTGCTCCTGGTTTCTCAGCAGCTCTCATGCTCCTACATTTGTCCACATGGCTCACAGCCAAGTGGACCCCATACAATGGACTAATGAACTACCACCAAGTCTACTACTAAGCCAGACCCAGCTTCATCATGGAAAGAAAATTTGGAACACTGGCTCTGCTTCTATCTCTACTGAATCCCCAGATGCACATCTTCCAGGACTGGATTTTAAAAAATGGGATTTTTGTAAACTAAAGGATGTAATTCCATGAAAATAAAGTTTTCTACCACATCTCATTCTCTCATGAGGACCTCTAGAAATGCTTATTCCAGTGGTACCTTAAGAACCCCATTTCCACTAGCAGCAAAGAGAAACTATCCATGAATTTCTCTGATAACAAGTTTATTGTAATTATTTTGGTTATAAATAATTTCTAAAATAAGGTTTCAAAGCCATGAAATATCCCTAGCAAACAGGCAATAGATATCTAGCAGTCCTGCTAGTTTCAAAAGCACTAAATGTCAAAGGAGTTTATTATTGATGGCTTTTAAGTGACATAGATTCTTTCATCCCCCCAAATTCCATTACAAAAAAAAATTATTTCACATTTAAATTTTCTAATGGAATTTTACTTGTAGCAATACAAACTATCAGTTAGTTCATCAGAAAAAGTAAAAGCTTTAAAATTAAATAGGCCAATATTCAAATATTGATGTTGAAACTTACTAATTAAGCAAATTATTCAACTTTAAAAAAAACTATTTCATTTGGAGGGAAAAAATGAAGAAAACAACTTCTTGCAAGGATACCATGAAAATTAAATAAATTAGCAAGTATAAAGTTTTAACACTAAATAAAAAGTCCTAGACTCTAAAAAATAATAACATAATCTAGACCTTTTCCCTAAAACTATTAATTCTAACTAATTTTATTAAAGAGGTATTATGTGGATGCCAAAGTGTTATTTTATGTGCTTTCTAATTTCCATATCATATAACATGATTTAATATTATGTAATATATCAGGTAGGAGATTTATGACCAACAAATGGGGGACCCCATTAGGGAGATATGTAAATTTACTTATAAGAGAGAGTAAAGATCTATGCATGTTTTCCAATCAAATTAGTACAAGTCAAAGAGTAAGGTTTTCTTTGAATACCACAATGATGTGTGCTACTCAGATGTCCTCCATCCATTTCCCTTTGCTCATGCCTGACTCTTAGAGAGAGAGGAATACAATGAACAGCAAATAGAAATAAAATGCTTTTTACTTCCTCAGAACATAAAGCAACACAAATCCATGCTGTCTTATACATGAAATAACATAATGAAACACAAGTCAAGAGAGAAAGTCTCACCCACTTTGGAACAATGTAAAATCCACAGTTTAGGAGCTAAACTGGGGAACCGGGGCACATACTAGATGCTGCTCATCACAAACACCACAACAGACTGAAATACTGCAACACCCAAAGGCATAGCTTTCACCTACAACTGATGGACGATTCCCCTCCAGATTTGGCACCACCCTGCCCAGGCACCACTTCTCTTCCTCTCTTACCCAATGTTCACAACATAAAAAGTGTGCAAAATGCTATGCAAGTTTGTGAGCTGCATTACTACACACAGATGGTGTGCATGCAAGGAGGAATTAATAAGGAGAATGCTTAAGTATGAGAAAGGACATACAATTGGCACCGATCATTTAAAAAGTTGATTTACCTTTACAATCCTTCTTTTGTCTGAATACAACACATTCTTGCATAAAAAACCATTGATTTGCAGTGGCATCCCATATTACTGAGAGTCCAATTTCTTGCTTTCTTGCTGTGCCTCGTTATGGTTTTGGTAGGAGCCACATATCAGCACAGTATTCATCAGAATTGCTGAGAAACTGTTTCAGGTGAAAATGAGTTGTTATGTGGTGTTGTGAGAAAAGAATTTTAAAGGCACACACATGGAGAAATTTAAATGTGACTGCAAGATTTTATTTTGATTTAAGGAAATTAATACAACCTCAGGGATGTAGAGGGTGGACAGACTCTAAAAGCACTACAATAAATAAATAAATAAATAAATAAATAAATAAATAAATAAATACTCTAAAAGCATTACAATAAATAAAAGAATAAATAAATAAAGTAAAATAAAAGCACTGCCATCAAGCTTTTGTTAATCCTCCATATATTTTCTTGGTTCACGTAAAGAATATAGCACCATTCAAACTATCCAAACCAACTCTCTGAATTGTCCTGGGCCTGAGTAAGGCCCTCCTCCTCTCCACAGGGCTTCCACACCCTCTATTCATCTGATTACCTTTCCAGTTCTTCCCGGGCTTGGCTCTGCCCCTCTCTGTCTACACCCTGGTTCTCACTGCACAAGTCCAAAGTTCTGTTACATCATCTAGTTCCTGCTGCCCAGTGCCCAGCAGAAGAATTTCCCCTCCTTCTTCCTCTGGGAATTCAGTACCTGCAGCATCCCTGGGGAAGTTTTCCTGTCTGTACTGAGGATTTAGCCCCCTAGAGTTTGTAAATGAGTCTGTTTATGCTATAGTTTTGCAGCAAGCTAGATGGGATGCTGCCCTACTGCCTGCCTCAGCTTCCCATTTTAGGTTTATTATTTAGTTCCCATTTGCATTCTTCCTTATTTTAATAATTAGAGGCCCGGTGCATGAAATTTGTGGGGGGCCGGGGGGATGCTCTTCAGCTCAGCCTGCTTCCTCTCCAATCTGGAACCCCTTGAGGAATATCCGACTGCCCTACCTGGATGATCCTACCTGGATCAGTACTAAGTGGGCAGTCGGATATCCCTCTCACAATCCAGGACTGCTGGCTCCCAACTGCTCACCTGCCTGCCTTCCTGATTGTCCATAACTGCTTCTGCCTGCCAGCCTAATCACCACCTAACCACTCCCCTACCAGCCTGATTGATACCTAACTGCTCCCCTGCCAGCCTGTATGCACCTAACTACCCTCCCCTGCAGGCCTGAGTCCCCCCCCCCCCCAGCCCCGCCCCGCAGGGCCCGGCACCCCCACTTCCCTCCTCTGCCTGCCTGGCCACCCCTAAGTGCCCTCCCCTGGAAGCTTGATCACCCCCAACTGCCCTCCCTTGCAGGCCTGATCCCTCGCAACTGCCCTCCCCTGCTGGCCATCTTATGTCTACATAGGGGCAGCCATCTTGTGTGCTGGAATGATGATCAATTTGCATATTACTCTTTTATTAGATAGGATAGAGGCCTGGTGCAGATGTGGGGGCCAGCTGGTTTGCCCTGAAGGGTATCCCAGATCAGGGTGAGGGTTCCCTTGGGGCAGCCTGAGCAAGGAGCCTGTGGTGGTTTGCAGGCTGGCCATGCCCCACCAGTGACCCAAGCAGAGGCCCTGGTGTAGGGGATTTATTTATCTTCTACAATTGAAACTTTGTAGTCTGGAGTGGAGCTAAGCCTCTGCTCACTCTGTGGTGACAGCCATTTCTGTTGGATTTTATTTATCTTCTATAATTGAAACTTTGTAGCCTTAAGTGGAGGCCTGGGTCAGCCAGGGTGTGTGGAAAGCTGGATTTCTTCCATCGCTGGGGCAACCCAAGCCTCCCTCCTGCTCTCTCTATGGCTGTAGCCATCTTGGTTGGGTTAATTTGCATACTCACTCCTGATTGGCTGGTGGGTATGGCATGTGGGTATAGCAGAGGTATGGTCAATTTGCATATTACTATTTTATTAGATAGGGCTAGCTACCTACACAAACAAAACCACATGATTACTAAGAAATATTTTGCAACATTAAACAACTTATTCTAGACATAACATGAATAAAGCATAATATGAATTATGTACATTGACAACTAGAGGGACATTGAATGATAGAACTACAAATCACTTTACGTTTATAAAATATAAATATACGCTCTAGCCAGTTTCACTCAGTGGATACAGCATCAGCCTGCAAACTGAAGGGTTCCAGGTTCAATTCTGGTCGAGGATACATAACCAGGTTGAAGACTCGATCCCCAGAGGGCGGTGTGCAGGAGACAGCCGATCAATGATTCTCTCTCATCACTGATGTTTCTGTCTCTCCCTCTCCCTTCCTCTCTGAAATCAATAAAGGTATATTTTTCAAAAGAAAAAATATATATATAAATATAATAAAAATTTTATGAGATACAAGATATTTTTAATTAAATTTCAGTTTTATTTCAATAAATTAGATTATTGTATTTATTTTATGAAATATGTGTTTTCTATTTTAATCTTAATATTTCAGGAGAAAAATATGTTTTCAAAATCATAAAGTATTAAAAATAACCTTTTAAAAATCTTAAATGCTTTCACTTATATTTTATAAAAATAGGTCTATTTTAATCATGTAGATCGTTACTATCAATTGAATGTAAATTATATAAAAATCTTTATTGTGAAGGAAGCAAGTTGGCAGCATAGGTGAACACCTAAACTGCTGCCTTGCACAACAATTTCAAAACTACAACTAAAAGACAGAACGGACATCATCCAGAATCCCAGGAAAGCTGGCTGAGTGGAAATTCTACAACTAGAAGGAAAGAGAGGGGCTCACAGAGACTCAGAAGAGCTGTAAAAAGTAGAAGTACAGAGACACGCACATGGAGAGAATGGGCGGCAGAGTGCCTGGCTGGCTTCCTCTAGTGGGAGGGAGACGGAAACTTCCAAAAGCACTGAACCCCATTCCGATTGCAATAAACCCCAGTTCCAGGCGATAATCATATGGGGGTAGTCTGGACTGTCATGAAAAGGGAGGAGTGCACAGAAACTTAGGGGAGCCACGAAAAGACAGAGGTCTGGAGGCACACACACCACTGTGCACAGAGAGGATGGACTGCTAATTATGGCTTTCTCTAGCAGGCGAGAGACAGAACCTTCCAACTGTGCTGAACTCCACTTCCGACTACATTGAACCCCAGTTTTGGGTGAGACCCGGGAGATCCAGACTCATATGGGTCCCAGGAGCACACAGGAATCGGAAAGGCAGAGGTCTGGAGGTGCATGCATGCACAAGAGAGGGCTACAGCAATTACCAAGGTAGACTTGAGACCCAGGGGTCAAGTAGGATGGGGCTGACTAGAAGTCAAGTCTGTCTGCTCAGCCCTGAGACTCCACCCCATTCAAGCTCAACAGAATTTGAATGGGGTGGAGTCTTGTATCATAAGCCTGAGTCCAGTACAGAAGTTCTCCCAGTGTAGCGAAAGTGTGAAGAAAGAAATGGAGGAAAGCAAATGACTGAATATAGAGTTCAAAACCACACTTTAAGATTTTTCAAGAATTTCCTAGAAAAAAAATGGATAAATTTAGTGAGACACAAGAGGAGATTAAAAAAAAGACTAATTAGAAATTAAACACACACTAACTAAAATAAAAAATATTATACAGAGACCTAACAGCAGATTAGAGGAATGCAAGAATCAAGTCAAAGATCTGAAATACAAAGAAACAGAGAACACTCCCCTGGAAAAGCAAAAATAAAAAATAATCCAAAAATGTAAAGATAGTATAAGGAGCCTCTGGGACAACTTTAAGCGTACCAACACCCAAATTGTGGGGGTGCCAGAAGAAGAGAGAGAGCAAAATACTGAAAACATATTTGAGAAAATAATGACTGAAAACTTCCCCTACCTCGAGAAATAAATAGACTTACAAGTCCAGGAAGCACACAGAACCCCAAACAAAAGGAATCCAAAGAGGACCACACCAAGTCACATCATAATTAAAATACCAAGAGCAAAAGACAAAGAGACAATATTAAAAAAGCAAGAGAAAAACAGTTAATTACCTACAAGGGAGCACCCATACGATTGTCAGCTGATTTCTCAACAGAAACTATGCAGGCCAGATGGGAGTGGCAAGGAATAGTCAAAGGGATGAATAGCAAGAACCTACAACCAAGAATACTCTATCCAGCAAAGCTATCATTCAGAATTGAAGGGCAGATAAAGACCTTCACAGATAAGAAAAAGCTAAAGGAGTTCATCACCACCAAACCAGTATTATATGAAATGCTGAAAGGTACTCTTTAAGAAGAGGAGGAAGAAGAAAAAGGTAAAGATAAAATTTATGAACAATAAATACATACCTATCAATAAGTGAATCTAAAAATCAAGTGAATTAAAAATCTGATGAACAGAATAAACTAATGAGTATAATAGAATCAGGGGCATAGAAAGGGAGTGGACTGACAATTCTCAGAAGGAAAGGGGTGAGGGGATGCAGGGAGACTGGACAAAAATCATACACCTATGGATGAGGACAATTCGGGGGGAGGTAAGGGCAGAAAGAGGGGTGGGAGCCAGGTGGAAGAGAGTTATGAGGGGAAAAAAGAGGAACAAATGTAATAATCTGAACAATAAAGATTTATTTTTTAATCTTTATTGCTTTTATATAATGACTGATTTACCAGAAATTAATGCAAGTTATAATAAATTTTTAATGAAAGTATATTAATTATGTATATTTTATTATATTATGCCTTCAAACATCTATCAAACACCCAGATATGTAGAATGGTTAAGTTCATCTTTGATATTTTACTTTTGGTAATACAAAAATTGTAGCTTTACATACATTTTTATTTTGTGTTTATGAAGACATCTATCAAGATACAATAATAGGAGAGAAACCAAGATGGTGGCATAGATGAACACCTAAGCTGCCGCCTCCCACAACAATTTCAAAACTACAACTAAAAGACAGAACAAACACCATCCAGAACCACAGGAAAACTGACCAAGTGAAAATTTTACAACTAGAAGCAAAGAGAGTGACTCACAAAGACTCAGAGAAGCTGTAAAAAGCTGAGGTACGGAGACACGCTTGTAGAGAGAATGGGCAAAGGAAGGTCTGTCCGGCTTCCTCTAGTGGGAGGGAGACAGAAAATCCCAACTACACTGAACCCCAGCTCCAGGTGAGACTCATAGGGGGAGTCTGGACTGTTGTGAAAAGGAAGGAGTGCACAGAAACTTAGGGGATCCGCAAAAGACAGAAGTCTGGGGCTTGCGAAAGTGCACATAAAAGTGCACACACAAAGTGCTGACTGCTGATTGTGCCTGGCTTCCTTTAGCAGGAGGAGAACAGAACCTCATAACAGCACTGAAATCCAGGTCCAACTGCACTGAACCCCAGTTTTGGGCGAGACCCTGGGGACCCAGAATCATACAGGTCCCTAGAGCACACAGAAACTCAGGGGAACCAGAAAGGCAGCGTTGCAGAAGCTCTCACGTGCATGTGAAAGGCAGAGGTCTGGAGGCAAGCCTGCATGCACAGACACAGCTGATCCTCACAACCAATTGCTTGAAGGTCAATCCCCCCCAGTAATACCAACAACAATCAAGAATTAACTACAACAAGACTGTACACACAGTTTACAAAGGAGTACACCAAGAGTATCCACCTCAGGTAACTGGGCCACATAGGACATCTAGCACACAAAGCTACTCTACCAACTCAGGGAAGCAGCGAAATATGTGGAGAAAAAAGAACAGATCACAAAGGAAAGAAATGGAGGGAAACAAACGACTGGATATAGAGTTCAAAACCACACTTTAAGGTTTTTTAAGAATTTTCTAGAAAAAAATGGATAAATTTAGTGAGACTCAAGAGGAGATAAAAAAAAACAACTAGAAATTAAACACACACTAAAATAAAAAAATATTATACAGAAACCTAACAGCAGACTAGAGGATCGAAAGAATCAAGTCAAAGATTTGAAATACAAAGAAGCAAAAAACACTCCCCTGGAAAAGCAAAAAGAAAAAATAATTTAAAAATGTGAAGATAGTGTAAGGAGCCTCTGACATAACTTCAAGCATACCAACATCAGAATTATGGGGTGCCAGAAGAAGAGAGAGAGCAAGATACTGAAAACCTATTGAAGAAATAATGACTGAAAACTTCTCCCACCTGGTGAAAGAAACAGACTTACAAGTCCAGGAAGTGCACAGAACCCCAATCAAAAGGAGTCCGAAGAGCACCACACCAAGACACATCATAATTAAAATACCAAGAGCAAAAGACAAAGAGAGAATATTAAAAGCAGCAAGAGAAAAACAATTCATTACCTACAAGGGAGCACCCATACGACTGTCAGCTGATTTCTCAACAGAAACTATGCAGGCCAGATGGGAGTGGCAAGAAATATTCAACATGATGAATAGCAAGAACCTATAACCAAGATTACTCTACCCAGCAAAGCTATCATGATGGGCAGACAAAGAACTTCACAGATACGAAAAAACTAAAGGAGTTCATCAACACCAAACCAGTATTATATGAAATGTTGAAAGGTATTCTTTAAGAAGAGGAAGAAGAAAATGGTAAAGGTAAAAATTATAAACAACAAATACATATCTATCAACAAGTGTATCTAAAAATCAAGTGAATTAAAAATCTGATGAACAGAATAAACTGGTGAATATAATAGAATTAGGGGCATAGAAAAGGAGTGGACTGATAATTCTCAGAGGGAAAATGGTGAGGGAGTGCAGGGAGAGAATGAACAAAAATCATACACCTATGGATGAGGACAATGGAGGGGAAATAAGGGTGGAGGGTGGGAATCAGGTGAAGGGCAGCTATGGGGGGAAAAAGAGGAACAATTGTAATAATCTGAACAATAAAGATTTATTAACATTTCAAATAAAGTTACAATAATAGAATGTGTATATTTGTTAAGTGTTTATTAGTTTAATTTATTATTTAACTACTAGAGGCCCAGGGTATGAAACTTCATGCACTGGCAGGGGGGTCCCTCAGCCCAGTCTGCCCCCTCTCACAGTCCAGAAGTCCTCAGAGATCAGAGACAACCCTGTGATCAAGGGAAGGTGACACCCCCATCACACTTCTGCTGCTGCCACTGCCAGCAGTGCAAGCCTGGGCCAGCCTTGATTACCTTAGCCTCGTGTGGCCCTGGGAGGCTGGGCAACTAGGGGGATGAAGGGCCTGGGGGACTCCAGAGGCAGGCTTGCGGAGTGGCCACACCTGCCTGGGGGCAGGCCCAGTGACTCCACATACCTGCCACACGGTGGGTTGAGGGGACTGGGTGTCACCATCTTGTAGCTGTGGGTGCCGCCATCTTTGAGGGCAGGATGGTCATTTAGCATATTCCCTTCTTATTGGCTGTGGGTACTGCCATCTTTTGAGAGTGGGGCAATCAATTAGCATAGTCCCTCCTTATTGGCTGTGGGCGCTGTCATCTTTGAGGGTGGAGCAGTTAATTAGCACATTCCCTCCTTATTAGCTGTCAGCGCCACTATCTTTGCAACAGCTTGGAATTAGCATATTCCCTCTTTATTAGAAAGGATTTACACATGTAAGTCACACTTGTTAAGGGCAGTCTGGATGAGGGGATTCAGAGACTCTTAAGAAAACATCAGGCCTCAAACTGTAGCTGAAAGATTCAGTTGGAGGGATTCCTTCGTTGCTAGTGAGAGTGGGGTTCTTATGATATCTTTAGGAAATGAATTTTCTAACACTCACATGGGAGAGTGAATGGTTTTTATTGGCATGAAATTATACATCTCAGGTTGCAAAATCCCACTGTCCTTAAACCAGTCCTGGAAAACAAATAGCTGGGGCTCCAGCAGAGCAAAAAGCAGGTCCAGTTCAAAAGTGCCTGCCCGGCTGAACCGGGTCCAATGCAGCCTCAGGCTAGGTTCAGTTCCATGTGTAGATCACACTGGCTGTGGGCCTCCCAAGAGCAGATTTGGAGAATGTTAACTACAATTTTCTTGCAAAGCTGTGTAAATGGCATGCCTACCTATATTATCTAGCCTATCCTTTATCCCTTTCCTGTTTAATAACCAGGTTTTTACAACAGTATCAAAACTTCTCTGGCAGCTATGGGATAAGTCCTCCCTAAAACCAGAGTAGAAAATTGGAAAATGGCAGACATAAAGAAGATTCAAAGAATCATTACCCCAGTGCATGGGAGACGAGCCTTAAAGACTCCCAAAACCAGGTTGGGAAAATTTAAGGTTAAACTAAAGGTCCAAGAAAGTGTGGAGATATACAAATGTATATACAAAAACATATACACAAAAAATACTCTTGAGCTTCTCTGTTTGTGACTATTTCTATCCCAACAGCATGTAGCTTGAAAAAATCTTGAAGGACATAAAGAAACAGAAAAGTTCTAATAACCCAAATTTCCAGAATAATATGCTTAGCAAACATTTAAGCATATTTTAATTTTGCTATAATAGGCAACTCACTATTCAAATAACCACAAAGAGAAAGCCATAAAACACACACACACACACAATTTAGCTGAACTATACAAACGACAAGAAAGGAAGCTATAAACATTAGCCATGAAAGGGCAAGAGATTACTAATGTTTTAGGGGTCTTGCAGCATATGCAACTGAATTACCTGTATAAATACATTCTCTTCATCTAGGGTGAGCAGTCATTTTACAAACACAAATCAAATCCAGCATAAACTCTCAAGAATTATTTATGTAAAACACAGGGCTGCTAAGGATAATGAAACAGTCACTTACAGAAAGCCCAAATAACATCAGCTAGCTTCCAAAGCAAATACCCTGTGGGTAGTGGATTGACCAACATTCTTACTCCAATAAGGGAATCTGATGGTTTCATGGCTGCTTAACAAGACAAAGGCAAACGTAAAAATGAAGAAAAGCAAAGGGCCCTCTATTCTTCTGAAGCTTGCTTTTTGGTTGTTTTTTTGTTTTTGTTTTTGATTTTTTGAGGGGGTGGGAGGCGAGCAGGGCGGGGTTGAGTCAATAGCATCTTAGCCCTGGCTGAATAGCTCAGTCAGTGTATCATCTGAATATATCAAGGTTGAGGATTCTATTCCTAGTCACAGCACACACAAGAAGCAACCAATGAATGCATAAGTAAGAAGTACAACAAATTGATATATCTCTCTTCCTTCATCTCTATCTCTAAAATCAATAATTTTTTAAAGAGTCAGTAGCATTTCAAGGCCATATTATTCATTACGTGAAAACTTAGTCCTCAGTTGTCCATCAGCTTTTTTTACTATGCACGTACTTATTGGACTTAACTTGCTTGGAGTAAAGTGCTTCAGGTGACCTAGACTGACCATGAAATATTGATAAGTACAAAATGTCCTCTAGGAATCAATTTTTCATTAATATGACCTAATTGGACTACACTAGAATTGTCAATATCCAAGCTGATCATAGCATACATCCTGGCATTCTCATTTATTTGATTCCTACAGAGATTAAATGCTCTCACATCTTCCAGACTGGCCTTCACTATTCACATGTTTTCCTTCTTTCTAGTGTCTGAGAAACATGTGCAATACGGGCATAGTACTTCAACGATATGCACTGTGCTTAAACAGAAGGAGTCGATAAAGGGTATAACGCCAGCTAAGGGCATTATAATAATTTCTAAGCTCCGTAGCTCTCTCCATGAAAAGATGGAGAATCTACTGATGGTGTGGGTGACGAAGAAGCAGCTTAAAGGAGATACATTAACACAGGGCATCATATGCAAGAAGGCGAGAACGATTTACGGTGATTTGCTGGAGCAGACCCCACACACTTCCACGGACGAAGCTTGGAAAGACTCATTTAAAGCCAGTAGAGGCTGGTTTGATAACTTCAGGAAAAGGTCCGGCATTCACTATCGTCAGGCATGGTGAGGTAGCAAGTTCGGATGTGAAGGCAGCTGAGGATTACCTCAAAACTTTTTCCGAACTGATAGAAGCCAAAGGATATATCCCCCAGCAAGTCTTCAACTGTGACGAGACAGGGCTTTTCTGGAAGAAGATGCCGAATAGGACTTATATAACAGCAGAGGAGAAGGCGATGCCAGGCCACAAACCCATGAAGGAGAGGCTAACTCTCGCACTGTGTGCCAATGCAAGTGGCGACTGCAAGATCAAGCCTCTGCTCCTTTACCATTCGGAAAACCCCAGAGTCTTTAAGTCACATAAGATTTTAAAAGATAAACTGCAAGTTATGTGGAGGGCAAACCCGAAGGCATGGGTCACCAGGCAGTTCTTTGTGGAGTGGGTAAACCTGGTTTTCGGCCCTTCTGTTAAGAAATATCTACAGGAAAATAACCTAACCATGCAAGCCCTCCTCGTCCTCGACAATGCTGCTGCTCACCCACCGAAGCTCGAAGATGAACTCCTCGAAGAGTTCAAGTTTATAAAGGTTGTCTACCTACCTCCCAACACCACTCCTATCCTGCAGCCCATGGATCAGGAGGTGATTTCGAATTTTAAAAAGCTGTACATCAAGCACCTGTTCCGGCGCTGCTTTGAGGTGACAGAGAACACAAACCTCACCCTTTGAGAGTTCTACAAGAATCACTTTAACATCGTGATATGCCTCAGAATTATTGATCAGGTCTGGCTGGGTGTTACAACGAGGACTTTGACCTCTGCATGGAAGAAGCTGTGGCCTGAGGCTGTAGCCGAAAGGACCTTCTAAGGATTTGAACCCGAGGTGCCAGTGGAGGAGGAGATAGTGTCTCTGGGAAAATCCATGGGTCTGGAGGTGGATGAGAGAGACGTGAATGAGCTTGTCGAGGAGCACTCTCTGGAACTCACCACGGAGGAGTTACAAGAGTTGCAGTCTCAGCAACATGCGGAGGTTCTCCAAGAAATTGGTTTCGAGGAGGAGCCAGAGGTGGAGGAGATCTCTACAAGTGAGATAAAGGAGATCTTAGGAATGTGGGAGAGGGTGTCACACTTTGTGGAAAAGAAACACCCCGAAAAAGTTGCTACTGGTCGTGCATCGGAGCTGTTCAATGAAACTTGCCTCACCCATTTCAGAAACATTCTTAAAAAGAGGAAGAGGCAAACCTCGTTGGACACATTTTTTTTTTAAATCGGCCAAAAATGCAAAGACCAGTAGCAATTAAGTTCAGTGAAGATTAGTTAAGTTACATTCAGTTTAGGGATAAAGTGTAGCATTAAGAGTGTAACGAGTAGGTAAATACACTTTATAAAACCAGTTTATTCCTTTACATTCTCTTTTATTGTTTTTATACAATATTTGTCATTTATAAATTTTAAACATTTATAAATGTATAAATTTTATACATTTTTCTTATTCAAAAACACGTAACAAGAACAACTGGGGGAGAATCCAAGATGGTGGCATAGGTAAACACCTACACTGCTGCCTCGCACAACAATTTCAAAACTACAACTAAAAGACAGAACGGACATCATCCAGAACCACAGGAAAGCTGGCCGAGTGTAAGTTCTACAGCTAGAAGGAAAGAGAGGGGCTCACAGAAACCCAGAGGAGCTGCAAAAAGCTGAGGTACGGAGATGCACGCGCTGACAGAGCGGGTGCCGGAGTACCTGGCTGGCTTTCTCTGGCGGGAGGGAAACGGAGACTCCCAACGGCATTGAACCCCTTATCTTACAACACTAAACCCCAGATCCAGCTGAAACTCATACAGGGGGAGTTTAGACTGTGAAAAGGGAAAGGTGCATGGAAATTTAGAGGAGTCGCAAAAGATCGGAGGTCTGGTTGCGCACGCGCAGCGCTGCGCGGAGGACAGATTGCTGATTGTGCCGCTGGCTTTTGCGAGTGAGCAGGAGACAGACCCTCCCAACTGTGCCACTTCTGAGTCCACTGGGCCCCTGTTTGGGGTGAAACCCTGGAGACCTAGACTCGTGTGGTACTGGAGTGCAGGGGAGCTGGAAAGGCAGCGGTCTAGAGGCACTGCGAGCAGGCACGCACAAGGACTGCTCCAGCGATTACCCAGTCACATGAGACAGAGGGGCCGTGGAGGGCGGAGCCGACTGGAAGGCAAGGTGGTCCCTTAAGCCCTGAGACTCCACCCATCCCAAGCTCAACAGAGAGGCTTCTGCGGCTTTGAAAGTCTGGTATCATAAGGCTGAATCCAACACAGAAGTTTCCCCGACATAGTGAAAATGCCGAGACAAGGGAAGGGATCACAAACAAAAGAAATGGAAGAAAAAAAACGACTGGATATAGAGTTCAAAACCACGCTTATAAGGTTTTTCAAGAATATGCTAGAAAAGTTGGATAAACTTAGCGAGAACCAAGAGGAGATGAAAAGGGTCCAACTAGAGATGCAAAAGAGCCAACTAGAGATGGAAAAGGTCCAACTAAAGATGATAAAGGACCAACTAGAAATTAAACATACACTGACTGAAATAAAAAATATTATAGACAGTCCTAACAGCAGACTAGAGAAAGGCAAGAATCAAGTCAAAAATTTGAAATATAAAGAAGCAGAAAACACTCAACTGGAAAGCAAGAAGAGAAAAGAATCCAAAAATGTGCTCTGGGACAGCTTCAAGCATACCAACATCACAATTGTGGGGGTGCCAGAGAGAGAGAGCAAGATACTGAAAACCTATTTAAAGAAATAATGACTGAAAACTTCCCACATCTGGTAAAAGAAATAGACTTACAAGTCCAGGAAGCACACAGAACCCCATATAAAAGGAATCCAAAGAGGACCACACCAAGACACATCATAAGTAAAATACCAAGAGCAAAAGAGAAAGAGAGAATATTAAAAGCAGCAAGAGAAAAACAGTTCATTACCTGCAAGGGAGCACCCATACGACTGTCAGCTGATTTCTCAACAGAAACGATGCAGGCCAGACAGGAGTGGCAAGAAATATTCACCTTGATGAATAGCAAGAACCTACAAGCAAGAATACTCTATTCAGCAAAGTTATCGTTCAGAATTGAAGGGCAGATAAAGAGCTTCACAGATAAGAAAAAGCTAAAGGAGTTCATCAACTCCAAACCAGTATTATATGAAATGCTGAAAGGTACTCTTTTAGAAGAGGAAGAAGAAAAAGGTAAAAGACAAAAAAATTATGAACAACAAATACATATCTATCAACAAGTGAATCTAAAAATTCAGTGAATTAAAAATTTGATCAACAGAATAAACTGGTGAATATAATAGAATCAGGAGCACAGAAAGGGAGTGGACTGATAATTCTCAGGGGGAAAGGGGTAAGGGGTGTACAGGGAGAGTCTGGACAAAAATCATACACCTATGGATGAGATCAATGGGAGGGAGCTAAGGGCAGAGGGAGGGGTGGGAGTTGGGTGGAAGGGTACTATGGAGGGGAAAAAAGAGAAACAAATGTAATAATCTGAATAATAAAGATTTAATTAAAAAAAAAAGAACAACTGGGGTGGCATTTTGGGGGCTGGAATGGATTAACGGCATTTCAATTGATTTCAATGGGGACATTTGCTTTGAGATACGAGCAACTTGATATACGAGCAAGGTTATGAAACGAATTAAACTCGTATCTCGAGGTACCACTGTATTCTTTTCCATCTTCATAAGGCGGGGAGAGGGCTCAGTCCAAGTCCTCTGGCCTGCCTGTCAAGGTTGCTGTAGCACGTCCCTGGACACATTGCCTGAGTCTATTTTTGCCCCAAACAAAGGGAGCAAACAGGATTAACAAGGCACTATTACAAGCAACTGGCCTTTCCCCCTGGAACCACTCTACCTCAGTAGACCAGTGCCCCAGGTGCCTTAGTCACTCACTCAGCTCTTACTAGCCTGCCAGAACTACCCTACAACACAGTCTATATAGAGATTACTTCTACAAAAGGCCATTTTTTTTCAAGGTTGGAAGAGAGAGTTGTTTTGTTTAATTCATATAAACACAAAAATAGAAAGCCAAACAAAATAAAAGAATATTTCAAAAAACATAGAGAAAGGGGAGAATATGTCGGCTGAATAGGCAGACCTGTCATGCACCTCATCCCAAGGCCAGACAGGAAATACAAGCAAATAGGAGAACATTCACCTGGAATTACCAATTGAGGTCCAGCTGGGGAGGAGACATATCCAGGAAGAACAGAAAACACCTGGAGACTGGTCAGAAGGGCGATGTCTGGAGAGGATCTGACCCAAGCTTCCAGGGCAGCAGACTGGCAGGACTAGAGTGAGGAGGGAGTGCTCAGCTATGGGAGGATCTGTCCCCTCGGAATATAGAGGTCCAGAACCCAGGCTGGGATCCACAGCCTAGAGCACCAGAGCCACGACCAGTAGCCCACGTAACATCCAGTCATGAAAGGCAGCAGGGCTGCTGGCCCCAGTGGAGTCAGAGAGAAAGCCCCAGTTTTGTTTTGGGGGGTTTCTTTTGGTTTTTGTGTGTTTTCTAAAACCCAGAGCACAGGAGTTTTCATTTTGCAGCTACTCACCCAAGGTTTTGGTGCAGGGAGGGAGATGCAGACTCAAGGTGCCTAAGAAGAGGCTGGGGTGAAAAGCATTACAGGGAGATGTGGAAAAGCAGCTGTGGAAAAGCAGCAGCCAGAAGCATTTGGTCTTAGATCCCCCAAATTGAAACAGCCATTTCTCCTGAGAGAAGCTAGCAGCTCCCAGTAGGCGCAGGGCAGGAAAAGAAAAGAAAAAAAAACACCTTAGGTGATACAGCATGTCCCACACTCAGAAGCTCTGCCTGCCACACCCTGCATTTAGACCTTTCCAGAGGAAGCCTCCTGTTTAAACATCTCAGGAGCCTCAGGTCAGTGACTGGATTGGGGGAGGGGCCATCTGCCCCACTATCCTGGGAACCAGATTGGTGCTTTCCCTGCATGGGCAAGCTGACCCTACTGGTCTCCTAGAAGGATCTCTGTCCAGCCAAAGGCAGAATAATATTTTGGACCAATCCTCAGAGGGGAGCTCTGGTACAGAGAAGCACACCCGCCACATTCCCTAGGAGCTAAACAGCACTTCCCCCCTCCCAACCCCTACCCCCGAAGTCCTTTCAGAAACACTTTTCAGTGATTAAAATTGATAGCTGGCTACCAGACAAAGGCAGGCAGAAAGGGAGTCCGGGGAACCAGAGGAAGTTTACTGACCCAGCGATGGCTCCATGCTGCTAACAAACCCAGGTTAGAGGGCAGATTGGCTCCTCCTGCTTGCAGCCAAGGCCTGTACAGACAGACACAAATGGTGGATAGCTGGATTGTTTGGAGCTTCAAACAGGGTTAAAAGCCAAAGAAGGACAATTCCTGGCAGTGGTTAGCACCCCCACAGGGGAGATCCCGTACTAAACTGCTGAAATGAGCGCCACTTCACTTTTTTTTTCTTTTTCTTTTCTATTTTTCTTCCTTTTTTCTTCTTTTCTATCTTTCTTCTGTTTTTAAATTATGCTTTTTATCTATCTGGTTTATTGATTTATTATTTTTCTAGTCTCTGTTGTTTCATTTATACATATAATTTTCCTCTTCCCTTTTCCTATTTAATTTTTTTTGTTTTTTTCACTACTGATATATATTTTTTTTAATTTCTCTGTTTTCTTTTTCTCCTGCTTTATCATCTTTTTTTCATTTTCTTATTTTAGGTCGATCTAACTTCTCTATTTTCCTTTTCAAAATTTTTTGCTTCCTTTTCTTTTCTGTGTGTTTTTTTCTCTTTTTTGTCCTTCTTTATTTTCAACTGTTTTCCTTCCCTAATTCCCCTAATTCTTTATTCTTATTTTCTTTATTTTGGCTCTGCATCTACATATTCCTTTCCACCACTTTTTTGTTGTTTTTTGCTTGTGCTTTTTTAAATTTGTTTTGTGTTTGTTTTTTTTATTCTTATTTCTATATTTTTCTATAATTCTTGCTTTCTATTCTCTCTTCTAATTCTCTCCTCTGTAGTTCTTGCTTTTGTTGGTGCTGCAGGTGTATGTTTTTGCTTTGTTCCTTTTGTTTCGTTTTGTTGTGTTGTATTTTGTTCTGTTCAGTCAGCACCTCCACAACAGCTCAAACAACATAGTTGGGGTGAGCAACATAGTCAGCCAGCCTGAGAGGAGACTCCATCCATAAAGGGAACAGTAACATTAAAAAATCAACTACAACAGGAGAACCCAAATAACTCAAATAAGGGGCTTTCCTAGAATACCCAGATCAGAATATCTAAAAGACTGCATCTCTGGGTCCCACAAAACACTTTCTACATAAAACCACCAAACAAGGTTTGGATGCTATAACAACTTGATCTAATACACAGAAATAAAAACAAAGGCATAGCAAAAGAAGGGGAGACAAAGAAACAACCCCTGAATGAAAGAAAACTGGGCAACACCAGAAAAGGAACTAAATGAAATAGGGGCAAGCAATTTGTCAGACAAAGAATTCAGAGTAATGATAATAAGGGTACTAAAACAATTCAGTGAGAACTACAAGCAACTTAATGAGAATTATAAGAGACTAAATGAGAGCTACCAACACTGAAAAAGAATCAATTGCAAAAAATTTAAATACATGCAAATAATGAAACTGGACCACTTTCTTAAACCATATATAAAAATAACTAAAATGAACTAGAACTTGGGAGTGACTGAATATAGAAGGTGAAGGAAATAAAGAATATATATGCATTTACCATGGACACAGACAATAATTTGGTAAAAACCAAGGAAGGTAAAGGCAGGGGAGGGTGGAAGTGGGCAAAGTGGATTTGGGACTGCTGGAATAATGTCAACATTAAAATATATTTTAATTAAAAAAAAATTTTTTAATGAACTAAAGACTTCAATGTAAGATAAGAAACCATAAAACTCTCAGAAAAAAAAACATAAGTAATAAACTCTAAGACATTGTTCTTAGTAATATTTTTTCCAATATTTCTCTTGGGTAAGGGAAGTAAAAGAAAAAATAAACAAAGGGGATTGCTTCAAACTAAATAGTTTTTACACACTTTTTAAAAATTCAACGAAAATGAACCTACTAAATCGGAGGAAATATTTTCCAATGTTACTTTCAATAAAGGGTTAATAACTAAAATTTATTAAAAACTTACAACTTAACACCAAAAAACACATAAAATAATCCAGTTAAAAAGTGGGCAGAGAACCTATAAAGACGTTTCTCCAAAGAAGGCAGACTGATCACCAGTAGAATTATGAAAAGATATTCAATGTCAATAATCAAACACATACAAATTAAAACCATAATAATATGTCACCTCAACCTGTCAGAATGGCTATCATCAATAAATCAACAAATGTTGGTGAGAATGTGAATTATTGGTGGGAATGCAAATTGGTGCAGCCAAGATAGAAAACAGTACGAAGGTTCCTCAAAAAAATAGAACTTATTTACAGTGGCCATGATATGGAAGCAACCTATAATCAATATATAATTAGATATAAAATATGCAGTATATTTATACAAGGGAATATTACTCAGTCATAAAATAATGAAATTATACAATTTGTGGCAATATAGATGGATTTAGAAAGTATTATGCTAAGTGCAATAGGTCAGAGAAAGACAAAAGAAAAAATATGATTTCACTTATATCTGAAATCTAAAAAACAACAGAACAAACAAAATGTAAACAAACTAATGGTTGGTTTGGTGGGCTATGTGGGAAAGGTGATGGGATTAAAAAGTACAAATTGGGCCAAAACCAGTTTGACTCAGTGGATAGAGCATCGGCCTGCAGACTGAAAGGTCCCAGGTTTGATTCCAGTCAAGGGCATGTACCGCTGTTGCAGGCACATCTCCAGTGTGGGGCATGCAAGAGGCAGCCAATCGATGTCTCTCTTTCATCAATGTTTCTAACTCTCTATCCCTCTCTCCTCCTCTCTATAAAAAATCAATAAAATATATATATTTTTTAAAAGTACAAATTAGCAGTTACAGAATAATCATGGGGATGTGAAGTGCAGCATAGGAAATATAGTCAATAACATTGTAATAACTGTATGGTGGGTACTAGACTTAATGGGGGTCACTCTGCAAATTACAAATGTGTAATTAAACTACTATGTTGTACAGCAGAAACTAATATAATATTGTATGTCAATTGCAATTGAAAAGAAAAATAAAGAAAATTAAACATTAAATTTTCAATTAAACCATAGTAATAATAATAATGGTGCCTAGCTAATACATCCATTATGGAGATATTTTTTAAAAGTATGTAAAACAGCCAAGACTGGTTTGGCTCAGTGGATAGAGTGTTGGCCTGTGGACTGAAAGGTCCCAGGTTTGATTCCGGTTGGGGGCATGTACCTTGCTTGCGGGCACAACTCCAGTAGGGGGCGTGCAAGAGGCAGCTGATCGATGTCTCTCTCATTTATGTTTCTGACTTTCTATCCCTCTCCCTTCCTCTCTGTAAAAAATCAATAAAATATATTTTTTTAAAAAGGTATGTAAAACACTTAGTGAAATACCTGGCATAGAATAAACATTCATTAAATGCCATATTTTGTTTTTATTATCCAAAGTGTGGCATAGCCCTTAATGTTTGTTATTCCAGAGATAACATAAACCATACATTTTTCTTTCTTTTGTAGAGGTTTTTTTTTTAAATCTTTATTATTGAAAGTATTACATATGTCTGCTTTTTCCCTCATTGACCTCTTCCTGCCCATCCTCACCCCCACCCCAGGCCTTCACCACCCTACTGTCTGTGTCCATGGGTTACACATATATGCACACAAGTTCATTGGTTGACCTCTTCCCACCCACCCACCCTCCGCTGCCTTCCCTCTGAGGTTTGACATATGTTTTAAAATGTTCATTCCATGATTCCAACTGCCAACTACTTTGCTACTGGCTCCCACATCTAGATATTTTGTCCTAAAATCCAGACCAAATTCAAAACCAACATGTCCACAAACAAAACTTAAATGCCACATCTTCTCTTCCCCAACCCTGTCTATTCAGGGTCAGCTACACAATTTGCAGCACCCAGGAAAGTGTGAGAGCACAGAGGAAAATGATTATGGAACTAAAATATACAGCTTTTCCCCTTCCTCCAGGATCTCTCTCTTTCTCAGCTTTTCAGTGTTTATTTGCTACTTAAAGTTGTTCTGGGTAAACAAAAATTACAATTTTAATGGTAAAGGTGAATTTTATGGTTCATTCTCATTGTATGGAATACCAGTTTTAAATATAAACACAGGAGCATTAAATTTATATGTGGATTCACAGAAACTACACAATTCCCATTTTGTAGCTCCTACATGCAGATGTATTTTGTTCTTACCAAAACGGTGGAAATACAACACAAAACAAACTAGACTGTTTTTAACTTTGCTTCTTGACATCTGCACATCTACCCATCCTCTGTCTTTGGCTTACTGATGAACAGGAAGAACTCGCCCTTCCCTTCAATATCATCATTTTCAGCAAATACAGGAAAGAACATGAGCAAAAAGGATATAATAGAGTTTGTTATTCGTGTTTCCTAGCATGCCTTTGCCTTCTTTCTGAGTTCTCAACCAGTTCTGGTTTGAATGGAAAGAGTGGCCTCTCAGAGCTGTAACAGTTAGAACCACTTACCTGGTCCTCATTTTGATTGTATCCACTGAAATTCTATACTTATATCAACGGGACTGCAAGAAATATATGCATACAAGTTCATTGGTTGATCTTTTCCCTCCCATCCACCTTCCCCTACCCAGATCTCTGCTCACAAGCATGCTTCATCATTCCATTGAACATCACTTAGAATACTCAAGTTCAGAGATAAAACTATTAACAGCTTCAAGACAGTGACAATTAGAAAGCATGTTTTTTTCTGAGAGAGGGGCTCTGTATCTACCTTGAGTTCTGTGGCTCCATGTGGAAAATTATAGAGCCTTAAAGGTCCAAACCACCAAGCTGAAGGCCAGTGCAGCCTCCTCTGTCTCACCCTACACAAGACCCAAGCAAAGCATGCAGTAAGTCCCCTTCTCTCCCTGCCTTCCTATTGCTTCTACATTTGGAGTCCTATCACTTTCAGATTCTTCAACTTCAACCCTGCTCTCTGCCCGTTTATCATCTCAGTAGGGGCCAGTGAAACTCTTAAAATGGACATCTGACCCTCACAAATACATATACACTAATTAAGATTCAATCTTCTTTTAAGATTCAATCCATATTCCTCCCAAAGGCTCAGGCCTTACTCCCTCCTGGCCTCTCTAGCCTAATCTCTCATTATTTGCTCAGGAGTCCCATATATCACCCTACCCAGCTTCTCTTGGTACACACATTGTTCTCTCAACTCTACCTCCATACTCCTCCCTCTCCTGCCAAGCTCAACCTGGCCCCACCCCTTCTTTACCAAACTCCTCCTCAACCTTCTAGATTCAGTGTAGGGCTATTGGCTCTTGACAACCCTAAATACATACTCCTGGGCTAAGTGGTCCTCTACTCTGTTATCAGTCACAGAGTTTATTAAGTTATGCATAGACAATTTCTTTCCTAAGCTGCCTTCCCCAGGAAGCAACAAACAAGGTTCAGACAAGAACAGTGATTTTCATCCTTCGTTACCAGCACAAATTTAAGGGACTTACACAGAGCAATCCTCATAAAAGACAGTGCCCTTATGATGTCAGAACCTGGGCAGCAGCCTGCAGAAGCAGACCCACAAAATCTCTCGTTTTCACATTGAAATCATTTTTATATCCAAAAGACAATCATAAAAACTTATCATCAAACATTTCAATTAACCTTTCATGAGGAGTTATCCAAACGACTTGCAGAAGGGGTCTGTTCTTCAGTGCTGCAAACCAAATGCTGTGTGCTGTTGGGCAAATTACCTAGCTTCTCTAGGCTTTGGTGTGTTTACTTCTCAAATAGTTGTTATATTGGATGATGGTAATAATACATTCACTTACCAAAGTCAGCTGCTACATCCAGGCACTTTTCAATAAATTATCTCATTTTTCCCCAAACAACCTCCTTTTACTAGAACTTGGAGTTTAAATATTTGCATCCTCTGGAACTGATAAAGCAGTGGTTATTAGGAACATGGTCCCACGATGCTGTGCCTCATGCCTCTTTTCTGAGCATCAATCATATTCCATTTAAAAGTTGTCACTTTCCCAGTCCTTCTGAGAGGTAAAAGAAGGTTGAGTCCGGGTGTCTTCAGTTGGCACACACTGTGCAAACTGCCCTGGGCCCCCAGGGCAGTCTCATCTAGTTACTCTGGCTCCTTCCACTCTGCAACTCTGTCCAGAAGTGCCTTGCAGCTGTGAAATTTTGTGGTTCTTATACAACTTCTGAATAATTCTGACCAGCTCTTTGCCACACTGTTTTCCTTCTACCTCAAACCCCCAGGTGGAAAGATGTTGCATTATGGTATAGCAAACACCAATGCCCTGGAAACAGCCTATGTGCAAAAATAGCCTGAACCCAGTGTGCATCCTAACTTTCCCTGGTGCCACCCAAACAGAAGTGGCTCACCCTGAGGAAGAGCATATAGTGGTGAGAGCCAGACCACTGGGCAAACTCTAAACTCTGGAATGCCTTTTAGACTCCAGTGGTGATGCTGAGGGAGGCAAGAGGCTTTCAGGTGAACAGGACACATGTTTGAACTAGCCCCTTCCACATATTGTGGTGTGGTTCCCACACTAGCCCCGATGCAAGGAAGCAGAAGCAACAGCCAGGGAAATGGAGCATCTTGGCAGCCCCTACAGCTGGTTTCTCAGAATTGCTTGTGTCTTCTTCCAGACAAACCTCTAGAGAACCACAATTTTAAAACTTACTTCAGGTCACAGTTATTTTGGCAGGTCTCTGGAAGGGGGGAAAGAGGGCTAACATTCCCTCCCAACTCCTTCCCCATGACAAAAAGAAAAGTTACAACACAGGCATATTGGAGCCAGTTACAGAAACACATTTGAAGATCGGCAGTGTTGCAAAATGTGCAAACATGGAGAAGTAATTTTGACTCTAAGTAAATATCTGGAGACTTCATTTAAATGGCCCTTTGTCTTTGCCTGGCCAAACTGGCACTTGAGGATCACAGAAAAGGCCTTTGTTTCCTCCGTGACATTGGGAAACTCTAGGCGCAGAAAACAAGCTTTAGGGAATCTTAGAAGAGCAGAACCTCAGGATGCATCTCTGCTTCCTGCAGGGTTAGAGTTGCATTAAACACTTGGCTTTAGTTAAAAACTAGAGGTCCGGTGCATGAAATTCATGCATGAGTGGGGGGTTGTCCTTCAGCCCAGCCTGCTCCCTCTCCAATCAGGGACCCCTTAAGGGACGTCCCCTTAAGGGCAGTGGGACATCCCTCTCACAATCCAGGAGTGTTGGCTCCCAACTGCTCCCCTGTCTGCCTTCCTGATTGCCCCTAACTGCTTCTGCCTGCCAGCCTGATCACCCCTTGACCATTCCCCTGCCAACCTGATTGATGCCTAACTGCTCCCCTACAAGCCTGTTTGCCCCTAACTGCCCTACCCTGTGGGCCCAGTCACTCCCAAAACTTCCCTCCTCTGCTAGCCTGGTCACCCCCAACTGCCCTCCCTTGCAGGCCTGGTCCCTGCTAACTGCCCACCTCTGCTGGCCATCTTGTGGTGGCCATCTTGTATCCACATAGAAACAGGATCTTGTGACCACATGGGGGTATTCATCTTATGTGTTGGAGTGATGGTCAATCTGCATATTACTCTTTTATTAGATAGGATAGAGGCCTGGTGCATGGGTGGGGGCCAGCTGATTTTCCATGAAGGGTGTCCTGGATCAGAGTGGGTATTCCCTTGGGGCGTGGGGTGGCCTGGGTGAGGGCATGTGGTGGTTTGCAAGCTGGCCATGCCCCCCAGCAACCCAAGTGGAGGCCCTGATATCTGGGATTTATTTATTTTCTACAATTGAAACTTTGTAGCTTGAAGTAGAGCTGACCAGGCTTTGCGGAAAGCTTGGCTTCTTCCATGGCCAGAGGCAACCCAGGCCTCTCTCCTGAGCTCTCTGTGGCCATAGCTATCTTGGTTGGGTTAATTTGCATATCACTCTTTTATCAGATAGGATATACATTTAACATAATATTTTAATATATTTTTTATTGATTTCAGAGGGGAAGGGAAATAGAAACATCAATGATGAGAGAGAATCATTGATCAGCTGCCTACTACACGTAACCTTCTGGGGACTGAACCAGGCATACGCCCTTGACCAGAATTGAACCCAGGATGATGCTCTATCCACTGAGCCAAATCAGATATGGATACACTTAACATAATTAATTTAAAAGTCTTACCATCATTTACCCAATACAAAATCTCAAACTTGTTTACAATTTCCATCTCTAATGCCAAATCATTTATATCACTGCACATCCTCCTATATAATAAAAGGATAATATGCAAATTGAGCAAACAGCAGAACAACTGGTCACTATGACAAGCACTGACCATCAGGGGGCAGATGCTCAACGCAGGAGCTTCCCACAGGGGAGTGTCACTTAGCCAGGGAGCAGGGCCTAAACTGTCAGTTGAACATTCCCCAAGGACTCCTGTACTGCGAAAAGGCGCAGGCCAGGCTGAGAGACTCCCAATTGAGCACACAAAGGTCATGCACTGGGCCTCTAGTTAAAAAATAAAACTAGAACAATGTTAAGGAGGTCAGTTAAAGTGTTTGGAGGGACATCAAAATGAGACTAATTTAGAAAAAAAATGATGACATAACAGAGCACAAATAATCAAAATAACCCAAAGGTTAACAGGAGCCAAATGTAAAAAAGTCCCAGAATTTCCGGGAAGAGGGGCACACTGTGAGCATCAGGTGGAGGGATTTAGCATAAATAAAAGGATTAGTGCATAATAAATATATAACATAAAGTTCCAGATTAGAGATTGCTGTTTTTATTCATGTATTTATCTATCCAATCCATGTATTCAGTCAGTTACAGGGTATGTTTTCAGAGTTAGCACATTCCCGGCCCTCAACAAGTTCGTAATCTCATAAGAAACATGGTTCCAGTCCATTGTTCACACATGTAAGGGCACCTACTAATTGCCTGGAGCTGTGGATGCCCACAGTTTAGATGCTGTGACAGGGCATTAAGAAACCACATTAAAAAAAATGGTCAACACAGCTCAATGAAATTGCATAAGGATCCAGAAAGGCTTCTCAGGAAAGCAATGCCTGAGTGTAGTTTTAAAGGTTGATTAGAAAGCAACCAAGCAGCCAAGACCAGTTTGGCTCAATGGATAGAGTGTTGGTCTGCGGACTGAAAGGTCCCAGGTTTGATTCCGGCAAGGGCATGTACCTTGGTTGTGGGCACATCCCCAGTAAGGGGTATCTCTCTCTCATTGATGTTTCTAAATCTCTATTCCTCTCCCTTCCTCTCTGTAAAAAATCAATAAAAATATATTTAAAAAAAAAAAAAAGGAGCAACAGAAAATAAGAGAAACTCAAACCGTCATAGTCTCACCTTCAGAACTTCCAGAAAACATTACAGCCCTACCAAAACCTTGACTCAAGCCCAGAAAAACATCTAACCCACAGAAAGGTCAAACTTCTAGTTAAGGCCGGCCTTCAAGCAATAGTGACACAAGATGACAGCCACCAGGAGCTCGGGAGTAAAAGTCCCTCGCAATTTCCTACTGCTGGAAGAACTCCAAGAAGGCCAGAAAGGAGCCGGAGATGGCACAGTTAGCTAGGGTCTAGAAGATGACAAAGATATGACACTTACAAGATGGACAGGGATGATAATTGGGCCTCCAAATACAATTTATGAAAACAGAATATACAACCTTAAAATAGAATGTGGATCTAAATACCCTGAAGCACCCCCCTTTGTAAGATTTGTAACAAAAATTAATATGAATGGAGTTAATAGTTCTAATGGAGTGGTGGACCCAAGAGCCGTAATGGTGCTAGCGGAATGGCAGAATTCATATAGTATCAAAGTTGTCTTGCATGAGCTTCAGCGCCTAATGAGGTCTAAAGAAAATATGAAACTCCCTCAGCCACCTGAAGGACAGTGTTACAGCAACTAATCAGAGAAAACTACAGGCCCAGCCTGCTCCCATTCAATTTGAGCAGTCTTCATTGGCCACTGTAGTAGATTTTCTAGATATGTCTTGTAGACCTCAAAGTCCTGGAAAGGAAGCTCCTGTTCAAAGGCAGTTTATCTTAAGATACTGTAAATGATACTAATTTTTTGTCCATCTGAAATATGTAAGTTGTACTATAATAAATCATCCTGGAAAAAAAGAAGAAAGAAAGAAAGAAAGAAAGAAAGAAAGAAAGAAAGAAAGAAAGGAAGGAAGGAAGGAAGAAAAGAAAGAAACCAAGCAAAGAGGGAGGAGAGATGGAAACTTCAATAAATGGAACATTTTTCCTGACTGCTGGGCCATGGCTAGACCCAGAAGCAACAGCCATCCAGACTTCTCAACAGCTCCTGGCTGTGGCCTGTGGAGAGCGACATTTCTCTAATCTCCCAAGACACCCAGACCTTCACCTCCCTGCCTCTCTTCCAGTGTGCAAGGCACTCCCTACAATGAAGTTTTCATTCCCTACAATGAAGTTTTCATTCCACATCATGCACGGTGGTGCTGCATCCTTTATCAAAACCTGACTGATACAAATTGTATATAACCTCTCACCACCTTTTCCCCCAACATTCTGCAATAAGAATTCTGTTTCCATCTCTCAATTAAAAAAGCTTTCTCTAGCCAATTTTGCTCAGTGGATAGAGCATCAGTCCTGAGTTCAATTTTGGTCAGGGGCATGTACTTGGTTGCAGGCTCCTCCCTGGCCTGAGGCCTGGTTTGGGATTATGCAGAAGGCAACCAATCAATGTGTTTCTTTCACATCAATGTTTCTCTCAGTCTCTCTCTTTTCCACTCTCCCTAAAAATCAATGGGAAAATATCCCCCGGTGAGGATTAACAAAAAACAAAACAAAATAAAAAAGCTTGTTAAGTTCACCTGTAACCTTAAACTTCCAAATCCTACGGTTCTCATTTGTTTTGTACAACTTGTTGCTTCATCATCCTTTGAAACAATGGATAACTGCCTCATTCTTGAAAGACTGTTTTCTCTCATTCTCCTCTGGCTTCTTCTTTTGTATATATTTTGATATGATGTCTTCCTCTTCCTAACCTTTAATTTTTTCTGTATCCCAGGGCTTGATTCTTGCTTTTTGTCCCTTCTCTGTCAACACACTCTCTTTTCTGCCAACCTCTCCCAGAGTTGGGGCTATAAATGTTGCTATTGCTGGGACCATCCCTCTCTCATCCCCATCTCTCAACTGAACTCTTAGACAAATCTGGAACCACCTTCCTGATGCCTAATAGGCATTTGAACCAACCAGTTAAAAATTGAGCTACTCCCTTTCCCCTCAAAACCTGTCCTCTACCAATTCCCCACATCTAGGTGATTGCCACCCAGTCACTCAGGTCAGAACTCTGGAAGAGTTTTTTATTCTTCTCTTTCCTCACCCCAATGTCCCCACAACAGCAAGTCCTATAGAGTCCACCTCAAAAATATCCTAAATAAAACTCCTCTCCACATCAGTTGCTTCCATACTAACCGTATCTCCCTCTTTTCTCTAGACCAGTGGTTGGCAAACTTATTAGTCAACAGAGCCAAATATCAACAGTACGATTGAAATTTCTTTTGAGAGCCGAAAACTGACTTTTACGCATGGGCCAAGAAGTTTCAATCGCACTGTACCTCTGCTCATGGGCCAAGAAGTTTCAATCGCATGCTGTATGTGGCTCAAGAGCCGCAGTTTGCCGACCACTGCTCTAGACTATTGTACCATCTTCCAGTGCCGAACCTAAAGTCTTCCTGCCCACTCTCACCCCTAGCCAGCCTCCATACAGCAGTGAGAGCATTAAACTCTCTGTTCAAACTTTCAAATGCTTCCATCTGCAGTTACCAAAATTTATGGTCCCATGAGAACCATGCCTCATCTATACCCTGACCTCATTTCCTACCATGAGTATTGTTGTCGTCAGCAAAACAGCCAGCTCACACAGGTACTGGTGTGTACCAGTTTCCCTTCCTGATGGCTCACCAAGAGCATGTAAACAATCTACACTAACAATCTAGACTAATAATAAACAAATATGTAAATTGACCATACCTCCATAATGCCCCACAGCCAATCAGGAGGGAATATGTAAATTAGTGGGACAAAGATGGCAGCAACCACAGAGCCAGCCAGAGTAGGCGGGAGGCTTGGGTCATCCGAGCTGGCCACCAAGGGAAGGGCCTGCAAATGGCCCTCAGCCCATCACCCAGGCTGGCTATGCCACCATTGGGGTGAGGGCCCCTGCTGGGGGGCATGACCAGCCTGCAAACTGCCAGGCACCCCAGTAGGGACCCCCATCCTGAAGGGGGCATGGCTGACCTGCAAACTGCCCCAGCCCTCATACAGGCTGGCACTGTCCCCAGTGAGGACCCCCACCCCGATGGGGGCATGGCTGACCTGCAAACCATCACAGGCCTCTCACTCAGGCTTCCCTATCCCGCAAGGGAACTCCCACCCTGATCTGGGACACCCTTCAGGGCAAACCATCTGGCCCCCACCTGTGCACCAGGCCTCCATCTATACTAATAAAAGGGCAATATGCTAATTACACTGGGAGACCTTTAAGGAGACCTTCCAGATGTTCTTCTGGACAAAGCCATGGGGACAGGGCTGAGGTAGAGTCAGTTAGGGGCCAAGAGGGGAGGGCAGTTGTGGGTGATTAGGCCAGAATGGAATGGCAGTTGTGGGTGATCAAGCTGGTAGCGGTAGGGGACTAGTGGGAATGATCAGGCAGGGAGGGGCCAGTTGGGGGCAAGCAGGCCATCATTGGGGGTCATTTGGGGGAGATCAGGCCAGTAGGGGGCAGTTGGAGGCAAGCAGGCTGGTGGGGAGGGAAAGTGGGGGTGAGCAAGCTAGCAGGGAGGGGGGGGCAGTTGGGGTAAGCAGGCCAGCAGGCAAAGTGGTTAGAGGCAATCAGGCAGGCAGGCAGGTGAGCAGTTAGAAGCCAGGAGTCCCAGATTGCAAGAGGGATGTCTGACTACCAGCAGTCGGACATCCCCTGAGGGATCCCAGATTGGAGAGGGTGCAGGCCGGGTTGAGGGATATGCCCCTCCTTCCCCCACACAAATTTCATGCACTGGGTCACTAGTAATATAAATAAAGCCACTTTAAAATGGAGCTGCCAGAGGGACAGCCTGGGAGTTACTACAGTGTCCCGGCTGCAAAATCCCCACAAACTGGCTTTGAGAACCACAGAGTAGCAGGATCTGAGCACAGCCTAGAGAGGTCCTGGGCTTTGTCTCAGAGATCAATTCCGAAACACTGCCACCCAGTGGATGACACACAAATTGACTCTCGCATAACCACAAGAGAATAAAGAGATTAAAACACCAAGAGGGGAACACAGGGAACTGCAATACCTCCCCTACTGGGAAACAGGAGTGCCAAGCAGAATAATAGTGGAAGTGAAGGACCATTCTATTTTTCTTCTTTTTTTTTTTTCCTTTTTCCTTTTTTCTTTTTTTTAATTTTTAATTTTTTATTTTTCATTTTCACATATTTTAATTAAAAGAATATTTTTTTCTTTCCACCTCAATTGATTTTACCTTTATAATTATTACATTTTTGTTTTAAACTAGTATTATTAATTACTTTTAGTACTTAACCGTTTTGAAAAAAAAAACACAAGTGTCATTTTGTTTTCTCTTTATTTTATTTCGGGATTAGAGTTCTACATTCTATTTTCATCTTTCCTTTAGCATAATTTTACTCCAACGCAACTCTACCTTTATGCCAACACTTTCCTCCTAACTTTCCCCATTTTGTGGTCTTGTTTCTCTTTCCCTTTTCCAACTTCAGATTCTCCCTATTTTTCTCTTTACCTGGTTAAAATTTCACCCCATTTATATATCTAATCTCAAATCCCCTACTACAAGTCCACACAAACCTCTCTCTTCTTGTCTTCACTAGCCAAAAAGTTGTTTTTTCTCTATGTCCTTTTGTTGCTATTTGCCTGTAAAGTGATTATATTGATTTTTTGAAAAATTTTTTGTGAGATTCTTTTAGTTTATTGTACTTGTTTTATTTTGGTTTTTGCTTGCTTTGTTTTCTACCTCTCTTTTCCCTCACCTCCCTCGATACCAGTTGCTATTTGCAATTTGCCTTGATTTCTAGGTACTGGTTGCTGGCCTTTATTGGGATTAGTGACTGTTCTATTGGAGTTGTCTCCTGACATCTATATTTTGTTCCTCTTTTCTCTCTTATACACTTTCCTTTCTCTCTGACTTTTTTCTCTTCCTCTTTCCTACTCCTTCTTCTCCTTTTTATTTTCTTATTTTATTTTATTGTTGATTTATTTATCTTTTTTTTTCCTCACTCTCCCAATTTGATTTTGGCATTTCTTTCTTTTCTTTTTTCCTCATTTTCCTTTTCTTCTTTCTCTATTTACCCCTAATTTGTCCTTTATTGGTGGTCACCTTATTTGTGATTATTAGCATCTTGAATACATTTCTACTTAGTGCCTTGTGTGCTGTACCTGGTCGTGTTCTAGTTTGTGCCTTTCAATCAATGTAGGAGAGAGAACTACAAAACCAGACACCCGGAGAAGAAAGACCATGGGCAGAAAAAGAAACAGCCCACATAAGACAGAAAGGCAGGTTTCACCAGAAAAGGAAGTAAACGAAATAGAACCAGAAATAAGCCCACCAGAGAAAGAGTTCAGAGAAACGATCATAATGTGGTTGAAAACAATGGAAGACAAATTTGACAATATGAGTAAGAGCCAAGAGGAAATGAAGAAGAACCTAGAGGAGGTGCAGAATAAACAAGAAGAAATGAAAAATGACATCACTGCCATAAAGAACTCAATAGAAAGCATCAAAAGTAGACTAGAAGAAGCAGAGGACCGCATCAGTGAGCTAGAAGACACGGTAGAAAAAAATACCCAAGTACAGCAGCTTCTAGAAAAAAAACTTAAAAAGCAAGAGGAGAGTCTAAGGGAACTTTGGGATAACATGAAACAAAACAACATCCGCATAATTGGGGTTCCAGAAAGAGTGGAAACTGAACAAGGATTAGAGAACGTGTTTGAAGAAATAATGACAGAAAATTTCCCCAATATAGGAAAGGAAAAACCCACACAAATCCAAGAAGCTCACAGAGTCCCAAGCAAAATGAACCCCAACAAACCGACACCGAGGCACATTATAATTAAATTGGCAAACACTGACGACAAAGTAAGAATCTTAAAAGCAGCGAGAGAAACAGAAAGTTACCTACAAAGGAACCCCCATAAGACTACCTACTGACTTCGCAACAGAAACTCATCAGGCCAGAAGGGAATGGAATGAAATATACAAAGTCATGCAAAGGAAGGGTCTGAATCCAAGAATACTGTACCCTGCAAGACTCTCAATCAAAATTGAAGGTGAAATCAAAAGCTTAACAGACAAAAAAGGACTAAGGGAATATATTACCACCAAACCAGCAATGCAGGAAATGTTAAAGGGTCTGCTGTAATAAAAAGAAAGAGGAAGCGAAGAAGGAACTCGGGGGTAAGGACTAAAAATGGCAACAGATAAGTACTTATCAATAATAACTTTAAATGTAAACGGATTAAATGCTCCAATCAAAAGACATAGGGTAACCGATTGGATAAGAAAACATGATCGATATATCTGCTGTCTTCAAGAAAACCACCTTAGGAAAAGAGATGCACACAGATTGAGGGTGAAGGAATGGAACATGGTATTTCAGGCAAATGGAAATGAAAAAAAAGCTGGGATTGCAATACTTATATCTGACAAATTAGATCTCAAAGTGAAGGACATAACAAGAGATAAAGAAGGCCACTTCATAATACTAAAGGGAACAATCCAACAAGAAGAAATAACTCTGGTAAACATATATGCACCCAATATAGGAGCACCTAAATACATAAAAAAACTCTTGGAGGATATTAAGGGAGAAATTGACAGCAATACAATCATAGTAGGAGACTGTAATACCCCACTGTCACCATTGGACAAATCCTCTAAACAAAAAATCAGCAAAGAAACATCAATCCTAAATGACTCACTAGAACATATGGAATTAATTGACATCTTCAGAACATTTCACCCCAAAGCCACAGAATATACATTCTTCTCCAGTGCAAATGGGTCATTTTCAAAGATAGATCATATGTTGGGTCATAAGAAAAGTCTCTTCAAATTCAAGAAGATAGAAATCATATCAAGCATTTTCTCAGACCACAGTGGCATAAAACTGGAAATCAACTATAATAAAAACAATAAAAAGAAATCAAACACATGGAGACTAAACAGCATGCCATTAAACAATGACTGGGTAATCAGAGAGATCAAGGAAGAAATAAAAAACATCATGGCAACAAATGACAATGACAACACAACAATACAAAATTTATGGGACACAGTGAAAGCAGTCTTGAGAGGGAAGTTCATAGCCCTACAAGCCTACTACAAAAAACAAGAAACAATGGTAATAAATTACCTAAACCTACCACTCAAAGAGCTAGAACGAGAGCAACAAAAAAAGCCCAGTGTAGCAGAAGGAAGAAAATAGTGAAGATCAGAGCAGAGATAAACAACTTGGAGACCAAAGAAACAATTCAAAAGATCAACAAAACAAAGAGCTGGTTCTTTGAAAGGATAAACAAGATTGATGGACCCCTAGCCAGGCTCACCAAGAAGCAAAGAGAGAAGACCCAAATAAACAAAATCAGAAATGAAAGAGGAGAAATAACAACAGACCCTGTGGAAATACAAAGGATTGTTAAAAAATACTATGAACAACTCTATTCCAACAAATTGGACAACCTGCAAGAAATGGACATTTTCCTAGAAAAATATAACCTCCCAAAACTCAATGAGGAGGAAACCAAACATCTCAATAGTCCAATAACTATGGAAGAAATTGAAGCAGTCATCAAAAAGCTTCCAGCAAATAAAAGCCTGGGTCCAGATGGCTACACAGGAGAGTTTTGCCAAACATTCAAGGAAGAATTAAAACCTATCCTCCTCAGACTATTCAAAAACATTCAAGAAGAAGGAACACTTCCAAACACCTTCCATGAAGCCAGCATCACCCCAATACCAAAACCAGATAAAGACAACACAATGAAAGACAATTACAGGCCAATATCTCTCATGAACATAGATGCCAAAATCCTCAACAAAATTCTAGCAAACCGGATCCAGCAGTACACCAGAAAAATCATACACCATGACCAAGCAGGATTCATCCCAGGAATGCAGGGATGGTACAATATCCGCAAATCAATAATTGTGATACATCACATAAACAAATTGAGAGATAAAAATCACATAGTCATATCAATTGATGCAGAAAAAGCATTTGACAAAATCCAACACCCTTTCTTGATAAAAACTCTCAGTAAAGTGGGAATAGAAGGATCATACCTCAACATCATAAAAGCCATATATGATAAACCCACAACTAACATCATACTCAATGGGCAAAAACTAAAACCATTTCCCCTAAGAACAGGAACAAGACAGGGATGCCCACTCTCACCTCTCCTGTTTGACATAGTACTGGAAGTATTAGCCATTGCAATTAGACAACAAGAAGAATAAAAGGCATCCAAATTGGAAAAGAAGAAGTAAAGCTGTCCTTATTTGCAGATGACATGATATTGTACATAAAAAACCCAAAGGACTCCTTTCCAAAACTAATTGACTTAATTAATGAATTCGGCAATGTAGCAGGATACAAAATTAATGCTAAGAAGTCTGTGGCATTTCTATACACTAATAGTGAAATTATAGAAAGGGAAACTAAAAAAGCAATCTCATTTACCATCGCACCAAAAAAATTAAGATACCTAGGAATAAACCTAACTAAAGAGGTAAAAGACCTTTATGCAGAAAACTACAGGACACTGAAAAAGAGATAGAGGAAGATGTTAACAGATGGAAGAGCATACCATGCTCATGGATTGGGAGAATCAACATCATTAAAATGTCCATACTACCCAAAGCAATCTACAGATTCAACGCACTACCCATTAAAATACCAACGACATATTTCACAGACCTAGAAAGAATTCTTCGTAGATTCATCTGGAACAAAAAAAGACCATGGATAGCTACAGCAATTCTGAGAAGGAAGAATAAAGTAGGTGGGATCTCAATACCAGACTTCAAGCTATACTACAAAGCAACTGTTCTCAAAACAGCCTGGTACTGGCACAAGAACAGACATATAGACCAATGGAATAGAATAGAGAACCCAGATATACACCCAAACCACTATGCTCAATTAATATTTGACAAAGGAGGCATGAACATTCAATGGAGCCAAGATAGCCTCTTCAATAAATGGTGTTGGGAAAATTGGACAGATACATGCAAAAAAATGAAACTGGACCACCAACTTACACCAAATACAAAAATAAACTCAAAATGTATACAGGACTTAAACATTAGAAGGGAAACCATAAAAATACTAGAGGAATCCACAGGCAGCACAATCTCAGATATATGCCGAAAGAACTTCTTCACTGATACTGCTCCAAAGGCAATGGAAGCTAAAGAAAAAATAAACAAATGGGACTACATCAAAATAAAAAGCTTTTGCACAGCAAAAGAAACCATCAACAAAACAACAAGAAAGATCACTGTATGGGAGAACATATTTGCAAATGTTATCACTGATAAAGGTTTAATCTCCAAAATCTACAGCCAACTTATGCAACTTAATAAAAGGAAGATCAAGGATCCAATAAAAAATAAAAAAAAATGGGCAACGGACCTAAATAGAACCTTTTCGAAAGATGACAGAAGGAAGGCCAAGAGACACATGAAAACATGTTCAAAGTCATTAATCATCCGAGAGATGCAAATCAAAACGACAATGCGATACCATCTTACACCTGTCAGAATGGCAATCATCAACAGATCAACAAATGACAAGTGTTGGCGAGGATGCGGAGAAAAAGGAACCCTTGTGCACTGTGGGTGGGAATGCAGACTGATGCAGCCACTGTGGAGAACAATATGGAGTTTCCTCAAAAAAATAAAAATGGATCTCCCATTTGACCCTGTAATACCACTCTTAGGAATTTATCCTAAGAAATTACAAACACCAATCAGAAAGGATTTATGCACCCCTATGTTCATAGCAGCACAATTTACAATAGCTACAATTTGGAAACAGCCTAGGTGCCCGTCAGCAGATGAGTGGATCAGAAAACTGTGGTATATCTACACAATGGAATTCTATGCTGCCATTAAAAAGAAGGAATTCTTACCATTTGCAGCAACCTGGTTGGAACTGGAGAGCCTTATGCTTAGTGAAATAAGCCAGTCAATGAAGGAGAAGCATCACATGATCACACTCATTGGGGGATAATAAAGAACATTATAAACAGATGAACAAAAGGATAGATACAGAGACAGTAAAGCTTCAAACAGACTGTGAAATTACAGCAGGAAGATTAAAGTTAGGTGAGGTAGATAAGAGATCAATCAAAGGACTTATATGCATGCATATAAGCATAACCAATGAACATAGACACTGGGGGGTGGGATATGCCTGGGAGGGAGCGGGGGCAATGGGGAGATATGTATAAAAAATTAATAAAAAATATATATATTAAAAAAATAAAATCATGTTGAAAAAAATGAAAAAAAAATGGAGCTGCCAAAGATACTGCCTTGCACATCTTATATCTCAAATCTTTGAATGATAAGATTGTTGCGGGCAAAATAACCTCTGGACTGCGCTGAAGCAACCTTGTTTCCCAAGAACTGCAAAGATAACAAGAAAGCAGTTATGCCCTAGCCAGTTTGGCTGAGTTAGAGCATCAGCCTGTACTGAAGGGTCCCTGGTTCGATTCCAATTAAGGGCACATGCCCTAGTTGCAGGCTGGATTTCCAGTAGAGGGCGTGCAGGTAGTAGCCAATCAATGATTCTCTTTCATCATTATTGTTTCTCTCCCTCTCTCTCTTCCTCTCTGATACCAATAAAAATATATTTTTTAAAAAAGAAAGCAGTTAGTATGACAACTGGATTGATGACTACTGGACTGAAAATTAAAATCATTATTTAGAATTAACATCACTATGTTATGTTATCTGCACCAATAGAAATGCCTTCCTTCGGTTGATAAAATTGTTCCCCTTCTGCCCTAACTGGTTTGGCTCAGTGGATAGAGCAGCGGTTCTCAACTTGTGGGTCGTGACCCTTTGGGAGTCGAATGACCCTTTCACAGGGGTCGCCTAAGACCATCGTAAAATGCAGATATTTACATCACAATGCGTAACAGTAGCAAAATTTCGTGGTTGGGAGTCACCACCACATGAGGAACTGTATGCAAGGGTCTCAGCCTTAGGAAGGTTGAGAACCACTGGGATAGAGTGTTGTCCTGCAGACTGAAGGATCCCAGGTTCGATTCCCGTCAAGGGCATGTATCTTGGTTTCAGGCACATCCCCAGTGGGAGGTGTGCAGGAGGCAGCTGATTGATGTTTCTGACTCTCCCTTCCTCTCTGTAAAAAAAAAAATCAATAATATATATATTTTTTTAATTGCTCTCCTTCCCCTTCTAATAAATCCCCATTGCCTTTGTGTCCTAATTGAACACTATTTGGCATTATGCCTGAAGCAGTACATCCTAAATAGCTATTACTGATCTCAAATACATGCTTGCTGGCTCTTACTTTGAAAGACTTTTATTTTAAGAGAGAACACAGTCTGTTAGGTCTGCAATAACAAAATCCACAGGCTGAGTGCCCTATAAGTAAAATAAATTTATCACAGTTCTGGAGCTGGAAGTCTAAGATATGAATGTCAGCATGGTCAGGGCAAGGAGCCCCTTCCAGATCACAGACCTATTGTATCCTCATGTGGCATAAGGGCTCACTGTTCTAAGAGCACTAATCTGATTCATAAGGGCAGAGCCTTCCAAAGGGCCCACCTCTTAGTAGCATCATACAGGGCATTAAGATTTCAACATATAAATCTGTTCAACACAATATTTAGACCATAGCATATGGGGAAGTCTACAGGGATTTTTGAGAAAGAGCTTCCACAGGAGAGGTATCCTAAAAAGAAACGTCTTTTACCTCTGGATATTGTCTGCCTCGAGATGACCCCTGAGAGTTGTGCTTGCTGTTCAACTTGTTTTTTGTCTCATAACAAAGCCATCACCAAAGACATCGCAGAAAGATGAAAAGGTTTTGGATCCTTGATGATGTGTCCCTCAATCACATGACTTCAGAGTCCACCTCTTTTAAGACTTCCTAAAGTAGTAGATTATAAATTTTCTTATGATGTGAATCAATCTGAGTTTGGGAATCTGTCACCTGTCTCCAAAAGCAATGTGAAATTACACCTTCCTTCATCACACTCAGTGCTGCTCCTTCCTATTTAGAGTGCCCTGTTCCAAAATCTTATTTATACTGGGTTTAATTCAAGTGTCACCTAGTCAATGTAATCTCCCTGACCTCCTGGCTGAAGGGGCATCTTCCTCCTTACTCTATATTTTTGTTGTTGTTGTATTGCCCTCTTCTTTTCCCATAACATTTATCATTATGTAATAGTCAAGAAATATGACTCAATGTGATTTTGACAACACAGAATAGACTGGGTTCATGAGCTATTACTAATGAAGAATTGGCAGGACTTCACTTCCCACTAGGTATAGAATTCAAATAAGCAATCCATATTAAAATACCAACAGCATATTTCACAGATCTAGAAAAAATACTCCAAAAATTTATATGGAACCAAAAAGACCCTGAATAGCCACAGCAATCTTGAGAAAGAAGAACAAGGTTGGGGGAATCACAATACCATATTTCAAGTTATACTACAAAGCCACCAAAATCAGAACAGCCTGATACTGGCACAAAAAAAGGAATATAGATCAATGGAACAGACAGAGACCCCAGAAATCAAACCAAGCCATTACATTCAATTAATATTTGACAAAGGAGGCAAAAGAATACAATGGAGTCAAGACAGTCTCTTCAATAAATAGTGTTGGGAAAATTGAACAGATACATTTAAAAGGATGAAACTAGAACACCAACTTAGACCATATACAAGAATGAACTCAAAATGCATGAAAGACTTAAATGTAAAACGTGAAACCATAAAAGTCTTAGAAAAAACCATAGGCAGCAAAATCTCAGACATCTCTCATAGCAATATATTTACAGATACAGCTCCTAGGGCACTGGTCAGCAAACTGTGACTCACGAGCCACATGCGGCTCTTTGGCCCCTTGAGTGTGACTCTTCCACAAAATACCACATGCGGGAGTGCATGAATAGTGAGACTGAAACTTGGTGGCCCATGTGCAGAAGTCGGTTTTCGGCTCTCAAAAGAAATTTCAATCATTGTACTGTTCATATTTGGCTCTGTTGACTAATAAGTTTGCCGACCACTGTCCTAGGACATTGAAAACTAAGGAGAAAATAAAATTTTAAAAAAGATTACATCAAAATAAAAAGCTTCTGCACAGCAAAAGAAACCATTATCAAAATGAAAAGGGGGCCCACTGTATGGGAGAATATATTTAGCAATGATACATCTGATAAAGGGATAATATCCAAAATATATAAGAAACTCACACAACTTAAGAAAGAAAGACAAACAACCCAATTAAAAAATGGGCAAGGGACCTAAATAGATACTTCTTCAAAAAGGATATATAAATGGCCAAGAGACATAAGAAAAAATTGTCAAAGTCACTGATCATCAGTGAGATGCAAATTAAAATGACACCAACAATTATTGCTACCGGACCTGGGGCTTACCCTGGGAAAACAAACATTAATGGAATGCTTCTGGAGAAAGAAGGATTCACCTGAGCATGGTAAAGTTAACTGTGTAGCCCATGTCAGCTTTGGGACACGAATCCATAAGTGATACTTTGTGTTGAAGTCAGATTATTATGGGGAAAAATTTGGTCAAAAAACAAAATTATAAAGAAATTGGAATATCAAAAGGTACTTTTTAAAATCAGGTTGAAAAAAGAGTGCTGTGGTCATCTATAATGTGGTTTCTTGTTCAAATTAAAATCTTAATTTGTATTTGGATTCTAAAATCTGTAATAAGAAATGAGACCCCATTGCCAAAACTACCTCTGATGCAGAGCTATAAACTCTCCTGCAGAAAGTTTACTTAAAATTTTGTTTAAAAATTACCAAAGAACATCTTATGATAACCAAATTTTGGCAAAGATAAGCTTAAGTGCTAGTTATTACTTTGGAAAGGAAAAAATTTATGATCTGTCTTTATCTATTAAGCATGAAAAGATATGCAGCCAAATCTGTTACTGAAAACTTCCCTCAAAGCAAGCAGTATTTGGGGGAAGGGAGACACGTGGCAAACCAATATGGACGCCCACTCTCCCAGTATGCTAATTTAAAGTTTCCTTTGTCACCATGAAAAATTTAGAAGTGCATCTGGGATTTCTGTGCACATGTAAAGAGAGAAGCTAACTTAAGACAAATGTATGCACAATCTGATTTTGGATTTTAACAAAGTGGTAAGCTTAACTTGACTCTCTGCAAAAGCTACAGAAATGAAAAACCCTAGACTGTTTTTTTCCTGCAAAAAGAAAGATGGCGAATTTGATCCAGGAAAAAATTCAGGCTAATTTCTAGAAGCAAGATTCGAATTTTCATACTAAAGAGTAGTTTTTAAAATGCTAATGAGGCATGTTAAAAAGTTAATTTTAAGGCCTTCAAGAAAATTGGCGGGAGGGAAATGGAGACTTCCAACGGCATTGAACCCCTTGTCTTGCGACACTGAACCCCGGATCCAGCCGAAACTCATGCGGGGGAGTTTGGACTGTGAAAGGGCAGAGGTGCACGGAGGTTTAGGGGAATCGCAAAAGATCAAGCCTGGTCGCGCACGCGCACGGTGCTGCGTGGAGGACAGATTGCTGATTGTGCCGCTGGCTTTCCCAGGTGGGTGAGAGACGGACCCTCCCAACTGTGCCACTTCTGAGACCACTGGGCCCCTGTTTCGGGCGAAACCCTGGGGACCTACACTCGTGTGGTCCTGGTGCGCAGGGAAGCCGGAAAGGCAGCGGTTAGAGGCACTGCGGGCACGCGCACAAGGACCGCTCCAGCCATTACCCAGTCACGTGAGACTCAGGGGCCGTGGAGGGCGGGGCCGACTGGAAGGCAAGGCGGTCCCTTAAGCCCTGAGACTCCACCCCTCCCAAGCTCAACAGAGGCTTCTGTGGCTTTGCGTCTGGTATCATAAGGCTGAATTCAACACAAGTTTCCCCGGCATAGTGAAAATGCCGAGACAAGGGAAGGGATCACAAACAAAAGAAATGGAGGGAAAAAAAACGACTGGATATAGAGTTCAAAACCACGCTTATAAGGTTTTTCAAGAATATGCTAGAAAAGATGGATAAATTTAGCGAGAGCCAAGAGGAGATGAAAAAGGACCAACTAGAGATGCAAAAGAGCCAACTAGAGATGGAAAAGGTCCAACTAAAGATGATAAAGGACCAAATAGAAATTAAACATACACTGACTGAAATAAAAATATTATACGGAGTCCTAACAGCAGACTAGAGAAAGGCAAGAATCAAGTAAAAAATTTGAAATATAAAGAAGCAGACAACATTCAACTGGAAAAGCAAGAAGAGAAAAGAATCCAAAAATGTGAACATAATGTAAGGAGACTCTGGGACAGTTTCAAGCGTACCAACATCAGAATTGTGGGGGTGCCAGAAGAAGAAAGAGAGCAAGATACTGAAAACCTATTTAAAGAAATAATGACTGAAAACTTCCCACATCTGGTAAAAGAAATAGACTTACAAGTCCAGGAAGCACACAGAACCCCATATAAAAGGAATCTAAAGAGGACCACACCAAGACACATCATAATTAAAATACCAAGAGCAAAAGAGAAAGAGAGAATATTAAAAGCAGCAAGAGAAAAACAGTTTATTACCTACAAGGGAGTACCCATACGACTGTCAGCTGATTTCTCAACAGAAACGATGCAGGCCAGACGGGAGTGGCAAGAAATATTCAACGTGATGAATAGCAAGAACCTACAACCAAGAATAATCTATCCAGCAAAGCTAACATTCAGAATTGAAGGGCAGATAAAGAGCTTCACAGATAAGAAAAAGCTAAAGGAGTTCATCAACTCCAAACCAGTATTATATGAAATGCTGAAAGGTACCCTTTTAGAAGAGGAAGAAGAAAAAGGTAAAAGACAAAAAATTATGAACAACAAATACATATCTATCAACAAGTGAATCTAAAAATTAAGTGAATTAAAAATTTGATCAACAGAATAAACTGGTGAATATAATAGAATCAGGAGCACAGAAAGGGAGTGGACTGATAATTCTCAGGGGGAAAGGGGTGAGGGGTGTACAGGGAGAGACTGGACAAAAATCATACACCTATGGATGAGATCAATTGGAGGGAGCTAAGGGCAGAGGGAGGAGTGGGAGCTGGGTGGAGGGGTGCTATGGAGGGGAAAAAAGAGAAACAAATGTAATAATCTGAATAATAAAGATTTAACTAAAAAAAAAAAATTTGCCAGGGGAGAAACCAAGATTGCTGCATAGGTAAACACCTAACTGCTGCCTTGCACAACAATTTCAAAACTACAACTAAAAAACAAAATGGCCAGAACCAGTTTGGCTCAGTGGATAGAGCATCCGCCTGCAGACTGAAAGGTCCCAGGTTCGATTCCGGTCGGGAGCATGTACCTTGGTTGCGGACACATCTCCAGTGTGGGGCGTACAGGAGGCAGCTGATCGATGTCTCTCTCTCATCGATGTTTCTGACTTTCTATCCCTCTCCCTTCCTTTCTGTAAAAAATCAATAAAATATATTTTAAAAAAAAACGGACATCATCGAGAACCACAAGAGGTCTGGCTGAGTGGAAATTCTACAACTAGAAGGAAATAAAAAGCACACTGAGACTCACAGGAGCTGCAGAAGGCAAAGGTACCAAGGCCCATGCATGAAGATGGCTGGCAACTGAGTACAAGGCTTGCTTTCTCATTTGGGAGGGAGACAAAAGCTCCCAACTGCCATGAACTCTAGTTCCAGGCGAGACTCTGGGGACCCAGACTCATACAGGAAGAAACTGAACTGTCTGGCAGCGGGCAAAACTCAAGGACTGCTTTCTCTCAGAGGTGCTTGCAGTGATTACGGCAGGACGCTAAGACTCAGGTGTCTCTTAGGGCAGGGCTGACAGGATCCACCCCACGAAGCCATTGCTGTTTGCTCCCCGCTGAGACTGCACCCCATCCAAGCTAGTGTAGAGGCTTTTGCATATGATTTGCCTAGTCCTTTGAATTCTAAACTTACCTAACAAACTGCAGCTGAGTCAGTGAAACCCAGAATATTCAAAAGAAGGCCCAAACCCACACAGCAGCTTGCATTGCTTCACAGCTGGACCTCATCTGGGCACCACCAAAATCCAAACAAAGAAAAGGAATCTGCAGATTTCTCCATAGCTCCTGCTGGGTGGCCTCAGGCAGAGTCTAAATTAGCACCTCCTTAGAGATCCAAGAGCCAGTGTACCCATGGGTCGGAGTGGGACCATCCAGATTACAACTCCTCAGATCCATAAGGTACACACTCAGGGGGTAGACTCACTGAGCACCAAAGCCCCACTAAAGCAAGTCTTATCTCAAAAGGGTGTCTCCAACACAGAAATTCTCCCATCATAGACACAGCTGAACTTCACAGCCAATTGGCCTGGATATAAATTCCTCCCAGTGATACCAACAACAATCAGGGCTTAACTACAAGACTGTGAACACAATCCACAAAGGGGAGCACCAACAGTGTCCACCTAAGGTAACTGGAGAGGCTGAGCCACTGGGCCCTATAGGACACCTAACACACAAAGCCACTCCATCAACTCAGGGAAGCAGCAAAAATGCAGAGACAAAGAAACAGGTCACAAATGAAAGAAATGGAAGAAAACAAACAACTGGATATAGAGTTCAATACCATGGTTATAAGGGTTTTCAAGAATTTTCTAGAAAAGGCTGATAAATTTAGTGAGACCCTCGAGGATATGAAAAAGGACCAACTAGAAATTAAGCATACACTGACTGAAATAAAGAATAATATACAAAGATTCAACAGCAGACTAGAGGATCGCAAGATTAAAGCTAAAGATTTGAAATACAAAGAAGCAAAAAACATCCAACTGGAAAAGAAAAAAGAAAAAAGAATCCAAAAATATGAAGATAGTGTAAGGAGCCTCTGGGGCAACCTCATGCATACCAACATCCAAATTATAGGGTGCCAGAAGAAGAGAGAGAACAAGATACTGAAAACCTATTTTAAGAAATAATGACCAAAAACTTCCCCCACCTGGTGAAAGAAATAGATTTACAAGTCCAAGAAGCACACAGAACCCCAAACAAAAGGAATCCAAAGAGGACCACACCAACACACATCATAATTAAAATACCAAGAGCAAAAGACAAAGAGACAAGAGCAGTAAGAAAAACAGTTAGTTACCTACAAGGGAGCACCCATACAATTGTCAGCTGGTTTCTCAACAAAAACTATGCAGGCCAAACAGGTGTGGCAAAAAATATTCAAAGTGATGAATAGCAAGAACCTACAACAAAGATTACTCTACCCAGCAAAGCTATCATTCAGAATTGAAGGGCAGATAAAGAGCTTCAGAGATAAGAAAAAAATAAAGGAGTTCATCAATACCAACCAGTATTATATGAAATGCTGAAAGGTACTCTTTAAGAAGAGGAAGAATAAGAAAAAGGTAAAGATAAAAATTATGAACAATAAATACATATCTATCAACAAGTGAATCTAAAAACCAAGTGAATTAAAAATCTGATGTACAGAATAAACTAGTGAATATAATAGAATCAGGGTCATAGAAAGGGAGTGGACTGACAAGTCTTAGGGGGAAAGGGGTGAGGGCAGGGAGAGACTGGACAAAAATCATACACCTATGGATGAGGACAGTGTGGGGGAGGTAAGAGGAGAGGGAGGGGTGGGAGCCGGGTGGAGGGGAGCTATGGGGGGAAAAAAGGAACATTTGTAATAATCTGAATAAAGATTTATTAAATTTAAAAAAGAGAGAGAGAATAAACAAACCATCTTTTCTGTCAAAGAACAGTTTAACTGCCTGACTTGGCAGCCACCATGTTGGCCACATGGCTTGCTGCTCCCCTGGGAGCTGCCATCTTGAAACAGCAAAGGCCAACTCCATCCTTTGAATAAGCCAATGTTTTTGTAAGTAATTTGATTAAGTCTTCTAAGAAAGTTACTGAATAGAACTCTGTTCCTTCTATTGAATTTAAAAATCTTAAAACATACATTCTTGTTAAACTTAAAAAATCAAAAAGGATGAGACAATTGTTGGTATCCCTCGTTCAGGCGCATAATGCCAGGGTTCTTGTCCCAGCCTTACAAAGGGTTCAACATTCTGAATAAAGGGGCTGTGCGTAGACGATTAAAGAGTCCTGAGATGAAAGATAATTTTGAAAGGCATTGGGGGTCAGAGGATCTTCAGCCAAAGGAGCTAAAGACTCCTCCTTGTCTAAGGACCTCATATTATTTATAAACACAATTTGTCCCAAGGCAAGGTGGAAATATATACTTCAAAGGTTAAGGTTTCAAAGGGTTTACATAAACATTGCCAGTTTGGGGAATAGCCTATAGCTGTTCAGGTGTTTGGCCAACAAGAGGCAATAAAATGTCCTTGAGCTGTCTGGCAGTTAACAATCCTATTCAGGTTTGGGGAAAGTGTCATTTAGCCATTTCCAACAGGTAAACTACATATGTTGCTCACCTTTGTTGAGCCACAAAGCTTCACCAACCTTTTGATGAAACTCTTGTAATTATTACAGGCTGGAATTGGTTCCCAACACTAATGATATACAAAGGCTGCTCAACTGCTCACTATGATGTGCACTGACCATTAGGGGGCAGATGCTCCAATTGGTAGGTTAGCTTAATGCTGGGGTCCGGCCACTCAGGACTGAGTGAGACAGGCTGGACATATCCTGGACCCCTCCCACGGTCCCTTCCCAGCTGGCCAATCTCCCACAAACCTCCCCAGCCTAGATCATGCACTGGAGGGGTCCCTTGGCCTGACCTGCATCCTCTAGCAATCTGGAACCCCTGAGGGGATGTTGGAGAGCCAGTTTTGGCCCAATCCCACAGGCTAGGCTGAGGGATGCCACTGGTGCACGAATTCATCTATATATAAAAGCCCAGTGACAGTTATAGCAGAATGACCAGAATGACAGATCGCTATGATGCACTGACCACCAGGGGGCAGACGCTCAACACAGGAGCTTTCCCCTGGTGGTCAGTACACTCCCACAGCTGGTGCATCTCTCAGCCAGAAGCCAGGCTCATGGCTGGCAAGCACAGCGGCAGGTGGGTGGTAAGGAGCAAGCAGGCAGGTGGTTAGGAGTGAGCAGGCAGGTGGTTAGGAGCAAGAGATCCTGGTTTTCGAGAGGGCACAGGCCAGGCTGAGAGACATCCTCCTCCCCCAATGCACAAATTTTTGCATCAAGCCTCTAGTCAATAATAACCTTAATCATAAATCGATTAAATGTTCCAATCAAAAGACATAGGGTAGCTCAATGTATAAGGAAACATGACCCATTCATGCTGTCTATAAGAGATACACCTCAGAACAAAATACTCACGCAGACTGAAAGTGAAGGGATGGAAAATGTTTTTCAGGAAAATAGAAATGAAAAAAGAGTGGGGTAGTAATTCTTATATCTGAAAAAATAGACCTCAAAATGGAGGCCATCAAAAGAAATAATGAAGGCTTCTTCATAACAATAAAGAGATCGATACAAGAGGCTATAACTCGGGTAAACATATATGCACCCAATATGGGAGCATCCAAATACATAAAGAAACTTCTGGGAGAGAATCCAAGACGGCGGCATAGGTAAACACCTACACTGTTGCCTCACACAACAATTTCAAAACTACAACTAAAAGACAGAACGGACATCATCCAGAACCACAGGAAAGCTGGCGGAGTGAAAATTCTACAACTAGAGGGAAAGAGAGGGGCTCACAGAGACCCAGAGGAACTGCAAAAAGCTGAGATACAGAGACGCGCGCGGGGAGAGAGCGGGTGCCAGAGTACCTGGCTGGTTTTCTCTGGCAGGAGGGAAACGGAGACATTCAAAGGCATTGAACCCCTTATCCTACGACACTAAACCCCAGATCCAGACAAAACTCATACAGGGGGAGTTTGGACTGTGAAAAGAGAGAGGTGCACGGAAATTTAGGGGAGTCACAAAAGATCAGAAGTCTGGTGGCACGGCACTGTGCAAAGGACAGATTGCTGATTGTGCCGCTGGCTTTCGGGAGTGGGCGGGAGACAGACCCTCCCAACTGTGCCACTTCTGACTCCACTAAGCCCCAGTTTCGGGTGAAACCCTAGGGACCTAGACTCGTGTGGTCCTGGAGCGCAGGGGAGCTGAAAAGGCAGCGGTCTAGAGGCACTGTGCGTGCGCACAAGGACCGCTCCAGCGATTACCCACTCACGTGAGACTCAGGGGCCATGGCAGGTGGGGCCAACTGGAAGGCAAGGTGGTCCCTTAAGCCCTGAGACTCCACCCCTCCCAAGCTCAACAGAGGCTTCTGCGGTTTTGCAAGTTTGGTATCATAAGGCTGAATCCAACACAGAAGTTCTCCTGGCATAGTGAAAATGCCGAGACAAGGGAAGGGATCACAAACAAAAGAAATGGAGGAAAACAAACGACTAGATATAGTTCAAAACCACGCTTATAAGGTTTTTCAAGAATATTCTAGAAAAGTTGGATAAAGTTAGCGAGAGCCAAGAGGAGATGAAAAAGGACCAACTAGAGATGCAAAAGATCCAACTAGAGATGGAAAAGGACCAACTAGAGAAGGAAAAGGTCCAACTAGAGATGAAAAAGGACCAAATAGAAATTAAACATACACTGATTGAAATAAAAAATATTATACAGAGTCCTAACAGCAGACTAGAGAAAGGCAAGAATGAAGTCAAAAATTTGAAATATAAAGAAGCAGAAAACACTCAACTGGAAAAGCAAGAAGAAAAAAGAATCCCAAAAATGTGAAGATAATGTAAGGAACCTCTGGGACAGCTTCAAGCGTACCAATATCACAATTGTGGGGGTGCCAGAGAGAGAGAGAGAGCAAGATACTGAAAACCTATTTAAAGAAATAATGACTGAAAACTTCCCACATCTGGTAAAAGAAATAGACTTACAAGTCCAGGAAGCACACAGAACCCCATATAAAAGGAATCCAAAGAGGACCACACCAAGACACATCATAATTAAAATACCAAGAGCAAAAGAGAAAGAGAGAATATTAAAAGCAGCAAGAGAAAAACAGTTCATTACCTACAAAGGAGCACCCATACTACTGTCAGCTGATTTCTCAACAGAAACTATGCAGGCCAGACGGGAGTGGCAAGAAATATTCAACGTGATGAATAGCAAGAACCTACAAGCAAGAATACTCTATTCAGCAAAGTTATCATTCAGAATTGAAGGTCAGATAAAGAGCTTCACAGATAAGAAAAAGCTAAAGGAGTTCATCAACTCCAAACCAGTATTATATGAAATGCTGAAAGGTACTCTTTTAGAAGAGGAAGAAGAAAAAGGTAAAAGACAAAAAATTATGAACAACAAATACATATCTATCAACAAGTGAATCTAAAAATTAAGTGAATTAAAAATTTGATCAACAGAATAAACTGGTGAATATAATAGAATCAGGAGCACAGAAGGGGAATGGACTGATAATTCTCAGGGGGAAAGGGGTAGGGGTTTACAGGGAGAGACTGGACAAAAATCATACACCTATGGATGAGATCAATGGGAGGGAGCTAAGGGCAGAGGGAAGGGTGGGAGTTGGGTGGAGGGGAGCTATGGAGGGGAAAAAAGAGAAACAAATGTAATAATCTGAATAATAAAGATTAAAAAAAGAGAAACTTCTGGAGGATATCATAGGAGAGATAGACAGCGATACAATCATGGTAGGGGACTTTAATATCCCATTGATAAAAAATCAACCAGGAAACAGCAATCCTAAATGACTCACGAGCTCAGGTGGAATTGACATCTTCGAAACATTACAATCCAAAGCTACAGAATATACATTCTTCTCAAGTGCACATGGGACATTTTCAAAGATAGACTATAGGTAAGGACACAGGCTAAATCTCTATGAATTCAAGAAGATTGAAATCATATCAAGCATCTTCTCAGACCACAATTGCATAAAATTTCCCTTCCAGGAAAGTTAGAAATTTCTCAAAATAAAAGCAAGCCCTTGAAAGCATATTTCAGGTTATTTTAAAGGCCTGAAACAAAACGATGACTCAGATATATGTCTTTCTTGTACTTTCTTTTTTGCCCTATGTATAAACTTCTTAATCTATATCTCTACTCAGTTTATCAAATGAATGAAGGTATCCCAGCAATTAGATTTACTGCAATTCTCTAATAATTTTGTTATTCTTGATTAAGCAGTTTAGAAATATATATATATATTTTTTTTTTTAATTCTGTACATTTCTGGCTCCCCACACCTTCCCGGGATCCCTCAGGCGGGCGTGTATGAGGAGGGTGATAGGGCGCAGCGTGGGTCCTCACCGCCCCCCCCCCCCACCTCCGTTGACCCCTTGCGGAGCTGATGAGGCTGTTGAGGTGGCGGGGAGTTTCCCTGGTCCCCACTTCCCCTCACTCGTGTGAGCACTGCGGGCCTCTAGGGACCCTGCCTCAGGCTGCCGTGGCCGGAAGGAGTCAAGACAGAACAGCGATCATACTAATTTGAAGGTGGCGGGGCAGGATGCGTCTGAGGTGCAGCTGAAGATTCAGAGGCATACACCCCTTAGAAAACTAACGAAAGCCTATTGTGAACGACAAGGTTTGTCTAGGAGGCAGATCAGATTTGACGGGCAGCCCAGCAATGAAACAGACACCTGCACAGTTGGACACGAAGGATGAAGATACACTTGATGTGTTCCAGCAGCAGACAGGAGGCGTCTACTAAAAAGAGAACCTGCTACTTTACTCCAGAACTCTGTTCCGACATTCTCAATTAGAAAACCGCAATTTGGTTTCAACACATCTGACTACTACAGTATAGTTTTCTCTATTCTTTCATTTTCCCCTTCCCCAGCCCTTTATTGTACATAAAGTAACTCCTGTATGTGCACATGCAATTGTGTGGGATTTTTTAAGCCAATGGTATGTTTTGATCGACATCAAATGGAGATGGATGGGAAAAAGTACTGGTTCTGTGAAAACACCCCCTCTCTCCAACAGTGGCATGCTCATTCAGCTCTGATCTTTATATTCCAGTAAGTTCTTTTGCTCTCACTGTTTAACAAAAAGAAAGAACAACATAAAAATTCTTGCATACCTTGTTTGATTGGAGAATTGTAATGTTTTTCATTTATCGTTGTAAAACCAGAGACAATTTTATAAATTTTTGTACATAGCTGTTACATGTAGGGCAATCTGTCTTTAAGTTGGGATAAATTATTCTTAAAAAATGAAACCTAGATAGTTTTCCCTTAAGTCAAGTGTTGTGTTGTTTAAATAAACTTCTTATTAAAATAATATCCTGTACATTGGACCATAGCCAAGTCTATATTAAAACATAACCAAATAATGTGCCAGCATCTATAAAGTAATAATTTGGGGCGTTAAAGAAATAATGGTTCAAATTCAATACTAGAAATACTAGAAATTCAATCAGAAAGTAGATAAGAGCTGAAACCGGTTTGGCTCAGTGGATAGAGAATTGGCCTGCGGACTGAAAGGTCCCGGGTTTGATTCTGGTCAGGGTGACATACCTTGGTTTTGGACACACACCCATTGGGGTTTGTGCAGGAGGCGGCTGATCAATGTTTCTCTCTCATTGATGTTTCTGACTATCTCTTTCCCTTCCTCTCTGTAAAAAATCAATAAAATATTTTTTTTAAAAAAAAGAAAGTAGATAAGAGCTCCACTAGCATTTAGTTTTCTTAGCCAACCTCCAAATAGTAACCAACAGTTTTTATTTCCCTTCATAACTATGTGGCACATTCTTTGTTTGCTCATAAAAAAAGATCAATGTCTATTTTATAACAGGTTTTATTTTTAAAACTGCCATGATCAACTGAGGAAACACTATAGTTTCCTAGAGCACAGCTGCCACATACATTAGTAGTATTTTAATAAAAGGAGGTGTAGAAATGCTCCCCTTCAATTGCTGAGCACCTCTTTTTCTAACTCCCACAGCCAGGCTGAACCCATAACCTCAAATCACCAGCAAACTCAGAAAGAAAGGGAAGTGAGTCATATCCAAGGTAAGCAATGTTGCTGAGCCAGAGAGGAAAAGACAGCTTCAGAAAAGTCAAAAAGGAAAAGCATCTAAATGCTCTGAAGACGTGCATTTAATTCATTTCTTTTCAGGACGCTTTGCTTCCTTGTGCACATATTTGCTTCACCCAATTTAGATTTCCTTCACTGGATGCAGCGCCGAACACTGTGGGCTGTCCTGACATATAGTGTATTATATAATGACAGATAATTGCAATAAAACACATCCACATATGTTTACAACTACAAACTTCCTGATATAAACAACTCTAGTCTTTGCAAAATGTCACCTTTTATGTAGCTAAACTAATGTAAAATAAACAAATGCCCTATTTCTCTGAAGGAAGCACCTGCTAGCAAAACATGAGTTTTTGCTCTCAGAGGGGCCAAGATAATACATATGTCTGTAAGTCGCAGAGAAAGTTTTCCTGGAAAGTAATCCATGAAAAGGGGTTATGTCAAGCTTGCATCAATTCTGGTGAATTTCCCCAGATGGCTGTCTTGCTGCACCTGCTTATCTTCAAGTCAGACTGGTCATTTTCTGCTATTACATTCACCAACAGGACAGAAAAAATAGAAAGGATTTTCAGAATAATCCTTTATCCTGAGCACTGTCAAGTTACACCTTATTTCATTCTGGTTAACACTGTTTCGATTGGAGCTGCCCAGACATTAACCATCCTATATAATAAAAGGCTAATATGCAATCAACCAACAGTGGAATGACCAACGACCGGGTGCTATTATGCACACTAACCACCAGGGGGCAGATGCTCAATGCAGGAGCTGCCCCCTGGTGGCCAGTGCACTCCCACAGGGGAAATGCTGCTCGGCTCACAGCTGATGAGAGCAGGGGCAGTGGCAGGAGCTTCTCCCGCCTCCACAGCAGCACTAAGGATGGGGAGTGGGCCTAAGCCATCACTCAGACATCCCCTGAGGGCTCCTGGATGGCAAGAGGGTGCAGGCTGGGCTGAGGGACATGCCCCCCTACACAAGTGCACAAATTTCATGCACCCAGCTTTCTAGTCATGATATAATATATTCAGACTTTTTACTTTATTCAGGTTTTTTTATTTAGCTCAACTTTCAGATATCTTTGCTACTTCCCAATTCTAAACAGATCAAATTCTAGAAATAACCTCATACTCTTTCTCTGCATCCTGCCAACCAAGAAGGTCAGTTCTTACATGGGATTCCTGACTTGGGCCAGTTAATGATATAAAATTGAGGGAGTGTGGAGGACTCTGACCCCTGGCTGTTGCCTCAGATTGTGTAAATGTGACCGGCTCACTGCACACGAATTGCCAGGATGGCCAAGGACACAGATCTGCTCCACTCTGTGACTTAGAAAGTTCACCCTGCCATCTAACTATTAAAACAGCCGAAACCGGTTTGGTTCAGTGGATAGAGCATAGGCCTGCTGACTGAAGGGTCCCTGGTTCAATTCTGGTCAAGGGCATGTACCTTGGTTGCCGGCACATCCCCAGTGGAGAGCGTGCAGGAGGCAGCTGATCGATATTTCAGACTCTCTATTCCTCTCCTTTCCTCTCTGTAAAAAAAAATCAATAAAATGTATTTTTTTAATTAAAATTAAAATTAAAACACGCCAAGTGATGTCAGCAACATGGTAGTACGAGAAGACACCAAGTCTCTCCCCTTGAAATTACAACAAATTGGACAAAAGATTTCCTGCTCAAAGGACAAACATGCGTGAGACATCACACACTGAAACAGAGTAAGGTGGGCTTATTTGAGCAAGTGTGGAAAAAAAACAAAGATGGAGAAGTGCAGAGACAGAAACCAAGCAAACCACAACACACCCCATGACCCTTTAAACACAACAGCAGCAAAAGGCTGTTGGATACAGCACCCACTGGGCAGCCCAGACAAGAGGGCAGAGACAGCAATTGAGCTTAAATGGCTGGCACATGTTGAAACTGGACTCAGGGCCAGGAGCAGAAACATAATCTAAAAAAATTACAGCACACCAAAGCCCAACAGCACCACACAAATGATTCCACAGATGCAGGAATCTGCCTACCTCACCCCCTGAGGCCCACGAGGCAGCAAAATCCTCCCTCAGCAGATCACAAAAGGGCCGAGAAAAAAAAACACACTTCTAACCTAAGTGGTCTGTACTTACTGTGGCTAAACCCACGAGGAAGGGCAAAACTGTAGACTCATGAACCCACATTCCTCCCACCCACCCATTCCCAATCATAGCATAGCCTGGTAGAGGTCGAGGGACAATTCTGCCACAAGCTTCTGGCTATAGGAAGATGTCTAACACAAACACAACTTCAGTAGCTATAAGGGAAATGCCAATCAAAACCACATTGAGATACCACTTCATACCTGTTAGAATGCTATTATCAATAAGAAATAACAAGTGTTGGAGAGGAAGTGTAGAAACTGGAAACCTCATTCACTGTTAGTGGGAATGTAAACTGGTATAATCACTATGGAAAAAAAATATGGAGGTTCCTCAAAAATTAAGAATAATCACCCTGGCCAATTAGCTCAATTGGTTAGAGCAGTGGTCAGCAAACTGCGGCTTGTGAGCCACATACAGCTCTTGGGATTTTAGCAAAGGCCAGCTTAGGAGTACCCTAATTAAGTTAATAACAATGTACCTACCTATATAGTTTAAGTTTAAAAAATTTGGCTCTCAAAAGAAATTTCAATTGTTGTACTGTTGATATTTGGCTCTTTGGACTAATGAGTTTGACGACCACTGGGTTACAGTAGCATCCCGATATGCCAAGGTTGTGGGTTCAAACCCCAATCAGGGCACATACAAAAACCAACCAATGAATGTATAATGAGAAAAACAACAAACTGAAATCTCTCTCTCTCTCTGTCTCTCTTTCCCTCCCCTCTCATTCTCTCCCTTGCTCTCTCTATAAAATTACTAAAAAAAATAAAGAATAGAGTTTAATACATGAACCAGCACCCCCTTTTCTGGGTATCTACCAACAAAAAAGAAAGAAAACATTTATTTGGAAAGAAATATGTACTTCTATGTTCTTTGCCTCATTAATTACAGTAGCCAAGACATGGAAAAACTCAAGTGTCCTTTGATGGATGATTGGATAAAGAAGATATGGTACATAAAATACAAGGAATACTACTCAGCCACAAGATGAAATACTGCCATTTGCAACAATATGGAAGATCTTGCAAGTATCATGCTAAGTGAAATAAGTCAGATGGAAAAGGACAAGAACTATATGATTTCGCTCATATATGGGAAGGAAAACAGAAAGCAAGAAATGAACAAACAGAACAAAATAATTCATTCACACAGAAAACAATACAGTGGTCATCAGAGGGGAAGAGGGTAGAGGGAGGTTGAAGACAGTAAACTGGGACAAACATATGGAGATAAAAAGAGACTAAACTTTGGATGATGAGCACAACACAATAAACAGATGATGTATTATAGAATTCTACACTTGAAACTTACACAATCTTATTAACCAGTGACACAAATAAAAATACCAAAAAGATCATATATTTTTTGTCCCAATATATCATTTTCATTGTCTTTTTTTTCAGAGTTCAACTTATTTTTATTTTTTTAAATAAATCTTTATTGTTCAGTTTATTACAGATGTTCCTCTTTCCCCCCCATAACTCCCCTCCACCTGATTCCCCACCTCCCACCCTATTCCCTTACCCCCGCCACTGTCCTCATCCATAGGTGTAAGATTTTTGTCCAATCTCTTCCTGCACCCCTCACACCTCCTTTCCCCTGAGAATTGTTAGTCCATTTCCTTTCTATGCCCCTAATTCTATTATATTCACCAGTTTATTCTGTTCATCAGATTTTTTATTGGCTTGATTTTTAGATTCACTTGTTGATAGGTATGTATATGTTATCACTTTGTTGTTCATACTTTTTATCTTTACCTTTTTCTTCTTCCTCCTCTTCTTAAAGAATGCCCTTCAGCATTTCATATAATCCTGGTTTGGTGGTGATGAACTCCTTTAGCTTTTTCTTCTCTGTGAAGCTCTTTATCTGCCTTTCAATTCTGAATGATAGCTTTGCTGGGTAGAGCACTCTTGGTTGTAGGTTCTTGCTATTCATCACATTGAATATTTCCTTCCACTCCCTCTGGCTTGCATAGATTCTCTTGAGAAATCAGCTGACAGTCATATGGGTACTCCCTTGTAGGTAACTAACTGTTTTTCTCTTGCTGCTTTCAAGATTCTCTGTCTTTTGCCCTTGGCATTTTAGTTATGATGTGTCTTGATGTGGTCCTCTTTGGATTCCTTTTGTTTGGGTTCTCTGTGCTTCCTAGACCTGTAAGTCCATTTCTTTCACCAGGTAGGGAAAGTTTTTAGTCATTATTTCTTCAAATAGGTTTTCAGTATCTTGCTCTCTCTATTCTTCTGGCACCCCCATAATTCTGATGTTGGTATGTTTGAAGTTGTCCCAGAGGCTCCTTATACTATCTTCACATTTTTGGACTCTTTTTTCTTTTTGTTTTTTTGTTGGGGTGTTTTTTGCTTTCTCATATTTCAGATTTTTTATTTGATTCTTGTGGTCTTCTAGTCTGTTGTTGGATTTCTGTATATTATTCTTTATTTCAGACAGTGCATGCTTAATTTCTGACTGGTCCTTTTCCACTTTTTTGGCATTCTCATTAAGATCCTTGAAGGTCTCACTAAGTTTCTCAGAGGTCTCACTAAGTTTCTCTGCGGTTTGTATAAGATTCTTGAGTAACCTTATAAATGTGGTTTTAAACTCTATGTCCAGTCCTTTGCTTTCCTCCATTTCTTTCATTAGTGACAAGTTTCTTGGTCTCCATATTTTGGCTGCTTTCCTGTGTTGATCGAGTGGTTTTGTGTGCTAGTTGTCCTTTAGGGGTCAGTAGCTCCGCCTCCCCAATCACCTGAGGTGGACACTCTTGGTGCACCCCTTTGTGGGCTGGGTTAACAGTCTTGTAGTTAATTAAGCCTTGATTGCTATTGGTACACTGGGAGGAATTGACCTCCAGGTAAATTGACTGTGAGGATTAGCTGTGAGTCTATTAATGGAAGAACTGCTGTGCTAGAGACACCCCTATGGGGCAGAACTTGCTTCAGTGGGGCTTTGGTGCTCACCAAGTCTGCCTCTTGAGTGTGTCACTTATGTATGTGAGGAGTTGAAATCTGGTGTGGTTTCACACTGACCTCTAGGTACCCTGGTTCCTGGAATTCCAAGTAGGTTCAAGTCAGCTAGTGTCTGAGGCCACCCAGCAGGAACTATAGGGAGCTCTGCAGATTTCTCCTCTTTGCTTGGAGTTTGGAAGTTTTGGAGTTGTCTGATCCAGCTGCAATTTGTTAGGTTAAGCTGCCAGAGGACAGACCGTTCATATGCAAAAGTCGCCACACAGCTGTGTGGGTTTGTAAATTGGGTGGGGCAGGGTCTCAGGGAGTTTCTAGGCTAGGGCGTGGCAAATAACAATAGCTGCCAATCAGCCCTCTCTGCTGCATTCTGTTCAGTGTGCCATGTCCCGCACCCCAGCACAGTAAACAATGATTCCTGTGCACAACTCTGCGAGAGAACCACTCTCCCTTTCCAACCCAATGGCAGACAGTCCAGTTTCTCCCTGTATGATTCTAGGTCCCCAGAAACTGGAGTTGAGAGAGTTGGGAATGTGTAACTCCCTCACAAGTGAAAAACAACAGCACATGCCAGCCTGATTCGCCCGCAGCTCCGTACCTCTGCCTTTCTGAGCCTCTGCACGTCCTACCAGGTCTCAATGCGCTTTTTTCTTTCCTTCTAGTTGTAGAACTTCCACTTCACCAGCTTTCCCATGGTTCTGGGGGATAGTCATTTTGTCTTTTAGTTGTAGTTTTGGTGTGGTTGCAAGAGACAGCACTTAAGGTGTATACCTTATGCAGCCATCTTGGTTCTCCAAGATCATATATCTTTATCCCTATTGAATTTGCCTGCAAATTTCCAGCCCATACCAGACATCAATCTCATGGATATTACAAAGATTCACAAAAATGCTTCCTTAAATTAAAGTTATTGGGTGTTTTTTGTTTTTTAAATATATTTTATTCATTTTTTACAGAGAGGAAGGGAGAGGAATAGAGAGTTAGAAACATCAATGAGATAGAAACATTGATCAGCTGCCTCCTATACATCTCCTACTGGGGATGTGCCCACAACCAAGGTACATGCCCCTGACCAGAACCGAACCTGGGACCCTTCAGTACACAGGTCAACACTCTATCCAATGAGCCAAATGGGTTAGGGCAAGTTATTGGTTTTACTAAAGAAAAAATAAACAAATGGGACTACATCAAAATAAAAAGCTTTTTCACAGCAAAAGAAACCATCAACAAAACAACAGGAAAACGCACTGCATGAAAGAATATATTTACCAATGTTATTAAACTGATAAGGGTTTCAAAAGAAAACAGAAGGAAGGCCAAGAGACATATGAAACATGCTTAAAGTCACTAAGCATCCAAGAGATACAAATCAAAACAACAATGTGGTCCCATCACACATCTGTCAAAATGACTATCATCAATAAATCATCAAATGACAAGTGCTAGTGAGGATGCAGAGAAAAAGAAACCCTCATGCACTGCTGGTGGGAATGCAGACTGGTGCAGCCACTGTAGAGAACAGTATGGAGTTTCCTCAAAAAACTAAAATTGGAACTCCCATTTGACTCAGTGATCCCACTTCTAGGAATATACCCCAAGAAACTAGAAACACCAATCAGAAAGAATATATGCATCCCTATGTTCATAGCAGCACAATTCACCATAGCTGAGATCTGAAAACAGCCTAAGTGTCCATCAGCAGATGAGTGGATTAAAAAACTGTGGTTCATCTACACAATGGGATACTACACTGCTGTAAAAATAAAGGAGTTCTTACCATTTGCAACAGCATGAATGGAACTGGAGAGTATTATGCAAAGTGAAATAAGTCAGACAGAGAAACATAAATATCACATAATCTCACTCCTTTATGGAATACTAGAGGCCTGCACCCTCTCCAATATGGGATCCCTCTCACAATCCAGGACTTCTGGCTCCCAACTGCTGCCTGCCTCCCTGCCTACCTGCCTTCCTAATTGCCCCTAACTACTTCTGCCTGCCAGCCTGAGCACCCCCTAACCACTCCCCTGCCAGCCTGATTGATGTCTAACTATTCCCCTGGCAGCCTGTTTGCCCCTAACTGCCCTCCCCGACAGGACTGGTTACCCCTAACTGCTCTTTCCTGCAGACCTGGTCCTCCCCAATGGCCCTTCCCTGCAGGCCTAGTCACCCCCACCTTCCCTCCTCTTGCTAGCCTGGTCATCCCTAACTGTTCTCCCATGCAGGCTTAATTGCCCCCAACTGCCCGCCCTTGCAGGCCATCTTGTGGTGGCCATCTTGTGTCCACATTGGGGCAGGATCTTTGACCACATGGGGCATCCATCTTGTGTGTTGGAGTGATGGTTATTCTGCATATTACTCTTTTATTAGATAGGATAGAGGCCTGGTGCATGGGTGGGGACCAGCTGATTTGCCCTGAAGGTTGTCCCGGATCAGGTTGGGGGTTTCTTTGGGGCATGAGGCAGCCTGGGCAAGGAGCCTGTGGTAGTTTACAGGCTGGCCACGCCCCCCAACTACCCAAGCAGAGGCCTTGGTATCTGGGATTTATTTACCTTTTACAATTGAAACTTTTGTAGCCTGGTGTGGAGCCAAGCCTCCTGCTTACTCTGTGGCTGCAGCCATTTCTGTTATGATTTATTTATCTTCTGTAATTGAAACTTTGTAGCCTTAAGCAGAGGCCAAGGCAGGCCAGGGCTACAGAAAGCTTGGCTTCCTCCATTGCCAGGGAAACCCAAACCTCCCTCCTGGTTGGGGTTAATTTGCATACTTGCTCCTGATTGGCTGGTAGGCATGGCTGGCGGTGTGGTGGAGGTACGGTCCATTTGAATAATGAACATCATAAACTAATGAACAAAAACAGATCCAGAGACAGAGAAGCATCAATCAGACCATCAAACCTCAGAGGGGAGATAGGAGAGAGTGGGGGTAAGAGGGAGATCAACCAAAAGACTTGTGTGCATGCATATAAGCCTAACCAATGGACACAGACACCAAAGGACTTGTAAAAAAAAGAGCAGAGGGTGGGGTGGGAACCAGGTGGAGGAGAGCTATGGGGGGAAAAAAGAGGAACAATTGTCTTAATCTGAATAGATTCTTTTTTAAAAAAAAATAAAGTTATTGGTTTTAGTTTTTATACCTTACTACAATTAAAACTTGACTTTTATCTCCAATTTTTATTTTTAAGTTAAAAAAAACAAAAAGGGGGGGGGGCAGAACAAAACACCATATACTCCCTCTGCCCCCTGCACATGGTTTCCCCAATAACTTCTTGCTTTGGTGTGGTACATTTGTTTGTTGATGAACCAACATTAACACATTATTATTAAAATCTTTAGTTTACATTTGGGTTCACTCTGTGTTGTACATTCTATGGGTATTGCAAATGCATAAGGGCATGTATCCTTCATGATAGTATCACATTGTCCTAAAAATCCCCTGTTCTCCACCTCCTCTGCCTCTCCCACCTTTCCCCAAACCCCTGACAACCACTAATCTTTTTACTGTTTGATTTTTTAAAAAATGTCAGGTAGTTGGGATCATATAGTATGTAGCCTTTCAGGTTGACTTCTTTTGAAGCATTCATCTTATATAAAAACTGCTGTTTGAAATCTTAACACTGCTATTTTGGCTTCTGTAAATGCTTGCTTGCTTAAATAATAAAGAAAATAAGCCTACTCCCATTCCAGAGAGGCCATAACCCTTCCCCAGACAAAGTTATCAGTGGTGGCACCAGGCCAGGCCTTTGGTTGAGGTCTCAAAGCCCCAGCACATAGGGATCTTTAAGAACTTGCAAAAGGGACCGGAAATACCCCATATTTGGGAAAAGGTAAAAACATTTGAATAGGGAAAGTTCCTCCATGTTGGGGCCAAAATTTGAAATAGTCTCTCTCAGCCCACGCGTAATAATAAAAGTGTAACTCCATCTCTCAAAGCGTTGCTAGGTTCTTCTCCGGTCTTCTGTAACACTTTCTCCTGGCAACATGCATTTAAGGTTCTTCCACGACTTTGTAGCTTGATAACTCATTTCCTCTTAATACTAATACTCCACTTGAGAAGGCTTCTCTGTTCTTGCTCTTAGTCTTCCATCACCATCACCTTCACCATCACCATTGTGACTATGTGCCAAGCATTCTCGGTGCTTCCTACATATTCGTTTATTTAATCCTTATAACATGTATAAGGTGGGCACTGGTAGTATACCCGTTTTACGTGAAACAGGGGAAACATTGTATTGAAATAGTTTATGGAAGGTTACAAAGCTAATAAATGGTGGAACAGGATGTGATCTCAGGTAGCCTGGCCCAGAGCTCATGCCCTTAACCACTACCCACCCTGCTCGGAGGGAAATGTCTGAAACACTGTCACCTCCGCGGGTGCACGGCCGCGCAGGGCCGGTAAACGGGCCCAGAGCCGGGCGCCCAGGAGGAGCCCGCGCAGGAGCCGGCCGCCCCGAGGCCGAGGCGGGGCCGGGGCCGGGGCCGGGGCCGGGAAGGGAGGAGGACCAGGCGAAGGCGAGGCCGGGGAGCCCAGCTCGCCCGCGGCCGCCGCCTCGACGTCTTCCCCGAAACCGAAGTCTGGCCACGCCCTCGCCTGGCAGCGAGACCCCAGAAAAACGCTTTTTCTTCTAGAAGTCTTCCCAGTGGGACGGCTTCTCCTTCAAGAGCAAGGAGGCGGCGGCAGAGGCGGAGGCCGAGGACGCAGCTGGGGCCTCCGGCGGCGGCGAGGAGCGGCGGGGGCGGCGGGGGAGGCGGGAGGCCAAGCCCGAGGCCGCCGTTGCGCCCCAGAAGCCGCTGGCCAGCGAGGAGGCCTAAGGCCGCAAGGGAGAAGGCCGAGCCCGGGCCAGCGCTGCCGCCCGCGAGGCGCCTTGCGCGACCCGGGAGCCGGCGGCGGCCCCGGCGGAGCAGGCGGCGGCGGCCTCAGCCTCTTCGGCCCGCGCGCCCCTCCCGGAGGCCCAGCCCGAGTGCAGCCCGGAGGCCCAGGCGGAGGCGGCAGAAGGAAGAGGCAAGATTCCCCGAGATGATGGAAGACCTTTCCTCCCGGTTTGCAAGCTGGAGCGGTGCCAGGGATTGCTTTTGGAGAACTTGTCTACAACCAGGCGTGGATTTATAGAGATCTTTTTTTCCCCCTTCCTTTTTTTAAGCAGCAAATTTTGTTTTTCTTTCCTTCCCACAGACCCACCTCATATCATTGTTACATCCTTCCAACAGGCCCAAGAAACCTTCAACACCTTCTTGTTTCTTTTTATTTTTTGGATCAGTAGTAATGCATTTTGCATTACTTTGCATCTTTATTCGAACATGTAAACTTTGCCACCAATCTATGGACATGTGCACATAGGAAGGAGATGGGCGGGTCAAAAAGGGGTAGAAATCCGATGAAATGGTCAGGGCCCATAGGGAAATGTAAGGTGGCAGATATTGCCAAGTTAGGGTGCCACAAACGATGATGGGAGGCTTAGTCTGTTTTTTTGTTTTTAGAGAAAAGTTATTAGGATGTAGTTTGCGAGGCAGGTTTACAACGCTACAAGTCTTGACTACGGAATGAGAAAACACCAATACCCAGATTTTTAAGAGTATAGTCTTAGGAGTTCACTTAAACCATAAGGACTTTTCACTTAATCTCATGTTAAGCGTACCAGTCAGTGATTAAGATAAACTACAAGTTGTCTAGACTTACTTATGGCCTTAATGGAGTGTAATTATGTATCACCAACAGGGTGTTTTTAACTATGACTATTGTATAAAAATAAAAATTTATTTTTTTAATCCTCACCAGAGGATATTTTTCCATTGATTTTTAGAGAGAGAGGAAGGGGACAGAAATATCAATGTGAAACACATCCATTGGTTGCCTCCTGCAGGAGCCTGCAATCGAGTCACCCGCCCTTGACCGGAATGAAACCCAGGACCCTTCTTTCAGCAGGCCAAGGCTCTATCCACAGAGCTAATTGGTTAGGGCTAATAACAAATCTTGATATCCAGAAACACATGAAGTTTGCAACTTTCGACCCTGCTCATTTTGTAAAACTTCAGTCATCTTGGACCTTTTAAATACAAATTTTAACTCAACCAAGTTGTGATCAGTGGAACCGTTACTGTTTATATTGTGGTATGTTTTTTTATTACAGCAGACAATGCTTTCTTTTCTAGTTTTCTGTGAGAATGAAGGAAAAAATCTTCAGATGCAATGGTTTTATGTAGCATCTTCTTCTGTCATGTTTTGTAAATACTGGAGAAGCCTTGACAAATTTGACTTAGACATGGAATGTAACTTTGCTTACAAAAATTGCTATTAAACTCATGCATACAGTGTTCTAATTTTCTGTGAGCACGCTAAAAGTGAAAAATAAATGTGAATGTAAAAAATAATTTTCAGTGCTTGTTTTATTCAGTGCTATACTGAATATATAATTACACACACTGTAAATTCACTCTTTAGTATTTCTCAGAATAGTAACTAATCAGTCTATATATTATTTTCCTTTATTTACATAAATATTTAATGAGTATATATTTTCCCAAATTCAATAACAATGCATAGATATAATAGATAACATCAATAATTGGACTCGATCATCTAATCTTCAGGGGAGAAACCAAGATGGTGGCATAGGTAAACACCTAAACTGCTGCCTCACAATTTCAAAACAAAACGGATACCACCATCCAGAATCACAGAAAAGCTGGCTGAGTGGAAATTCTACAACTAGAAGGAAAGAGAAGAGCACATTAAGACTCAGAGGAGCTGCAAAAGGCCAAGGTACAGAGAGGCAGACATGGAAAGGACTGGCGGCTGAGTGTGGGGCTGACTTTCTCAAGCGAGAGGTCTGGCAGCTGGTGGAACTCAAGGGCGACTTTCTCCCAGAAATGCTTGAAGCAATTACGGAGGGACACTGAGACCCAGGGGCCTCATAGGTCAGAAGCCACGGCTGTCTGCTCTGCCTTAAGACTCCATCTCATCCAAGCTGAGCACAGAGGCTTTTGCAGTTTTGCAAGTCTCATATCATAAGGGTGTCTCCAGCACAGAAGTTCTCCCATCATAAACACAGCTGATCTTCACAAACAATTGGCCTGCAAGTCAATTCCCCCTAGTGATACCAACAACAATCAAGACTTAACTACAACAAGACTGTGCACACAGTCCACAAAGGGATATACTAAGAGTATCCACCTCAGGAAACTGGGGAGGCTGAGCTACTGGGCCAGATAGGACACCTAACACACAAAGCCACTCTATCAACTCAGGGAATAGCCAAAATGTAAAGACAAAGAAACAGGTCACAAATGAAAGAAATGGAGGAAAGCAAATAACCAGATATGGAGTTCAAAACCACAGTTATGTTTTTCAAGAATTTCCTAAAAAAGGCTGATAAATTTAGTGAGACATCGATGATATGAAAAAGGACCAACTAGAAATTAAACATACACTGACTGAAATAAAAAATATTATACAGAGATCTAACAGAAGACTAGATCTAACAGAACCAAGTGAAAAATTTGAAATACAAAGAAGCAGAAAACACTCAACTAGAAAAGCAAAAAAGAATCCCAAAAGTGGAAGATAGTGTAAAGAGCTTCTGGGACAACCTCAACCATACCAACATCTGAATTATGGGGGTGCCAGGAGAAGAGAGAGAGCAAGATACTGAAAACCTACTTGAAGAAATAATGACTGAAAACTTCCCCCACCTGATGAAAGAAATAGACTTACAAGTCCAGGAAGAACACAGAACCCCAAACAAAAGGAATCCAAAGAGGACCATACCACAACACATCATAATTAAAATGTCAAGAGCAAAAGACAGAGAGACAATATTAAAAGCAGTAAGAGGAAAACAGTTACCTACAAGGAGCACCCATACAATTGTCAGCTGATTTTTCAACAGAAACTATGCAGGCCAGATGGGAGTGGCAAGAATATACAAAGTGATGAATAGCAAGAACCTACAACAAGGAATACCCAGTAAAGCTACCATTCAGAATTGAAGAGCAGATAAAAAGCTTCACAGATAAGAAAAAACTAAAGGAGTTCATCAACACCAAACCATTAGTATATGAAATGCTGAAAGCTATTCATTAAGAGGAAGAAGAAAAAGGTAAAGATAAAAATTATGAACAACAAATACATATTTATCAACAAGTGAATCTAAAAATCAAGTGAATTAAAAATCTGATGAACAGAAAAACTGAATATAATAGAATCAAGGGTATAGAAAGGGGGTGGACTGACAATTCTCAGGTAGAAAGGGGAGTAGGGGTGCGGGAAGAGACTGGAAAAAATCATATACCTATGGATGAAGACAGTGAGAGGGAGATAAGAGCAGAGGGTGGGAGAATCCAAGATGGCGGAACACCTACACTGCTGCCTCGCACAACAATTTCAAAACTACAACTAAAAGACAGAACGGAATCATCCAGAACCACAGGAAAGCTGACTGAGTGGAAGTTCTACAGGTAGAGGGAAGTAGAGGGCCTCAAGGAGACCCAGAGAAGCTGCAAAAAGCTGAGGTACAGAGACACGAGCGTGGAGAGAGCGGGTGCCGGAATACCTGGCTGGTTTTCTCTGGCAGGAGAGAAACGGAGACTCTCGAAGGCATTGAACCCCTTATCTTATGACACTATAACCCAGATCCAGCCGAAACTCATACGGGGGGAGTTTGAACTGTGAAAAGGGAGAAGTGCACGGAAATTTAGGGGAGTCGCAAAAGATCAGAGGTCTGGTGGCACACACGGCACTGCGCAGAGAACAGACTGCTGATTGTGCCGCTGGCTCTCGAGAGTGGGTGGGAGACAGACCTTCCCAACTGTGCCACTTCTGACTCCACTAAGCCTCAGTTTCGGGTGAAACCCTGGGGACCTAGACTCATGTGGTCCTGGAGCACAGGGGAGCCGGAGAGGCAGCGGTTAGAGGCACTGCGGGTGCGCGCGTGCGCACAAGGACCGCTCCAGCGATTACCCAGTCACGTGAGACTCAGGGGCCGTGGAGGGCTGGGCCAACTGGAAGGCAAGGCGGTCCCTTAAGCCCTGAGACTCCACCCCTCCCAAGCTCAACAGAGGCTTCTTCGGTTTTGCAAGTCTGGTATCATAAGGCTGAATCCAACACAGAAGTTCTCCCGGCATAGTGAAAAGGCCGAGACAAGGGAAGGGATCACAAACAAAAGAAATGGAGGGGAAAAACGACTGGATATAGAGTTCAAAACCATGCTTATAAGGTTCTTCAAGAATATGCTAGAAAAGTTGGATAAAATTATCGAGAGCCAAGAGAAGATGAAAAAGGACCAACTAGAGACAATGACTGAAATAAAAAATATTATACAGAGTCCTAACAGCAGACTGGAGGAAGGCAAGAATCAAGTCAAAATTTTGAAATATAAAGAAGCAGAAAACATTCAACTAGAAAAGCAAGAAGAAAAAAGAATCCCAAAAATGTGAAGATAATGCAAGGAGCTTCTGGGACAGCTTCAAGTGTACCAACATCAGAATTGTGGTAAAACCTATTTAAAACCTATTTAAATAAATAATGACTGAAAACTTCCCACATCTGTTAAAAGAAATGGACTTACAAGTCCAGGAAGCACCCAGAACACCATATAAAAGGAATCCAAAGAGAACCACACCACGACACATCATAATTAAAATGCCAAGAGCAAAAGACAAAGAGAGAATATTAAAAGCAGCAAGAGAAAAACAGTTCATTACCTACAAAGGAGCACCCATATGACTGTCAGCTGATTTCTCAACAGAAACGATGCAGGCCAGACGGGAGTGGCAAGAAATATTCAACGTGATGAATAGCAAGAACCTACAACCAAGAATAATCTACCCAGCAAAGCTATCATTCAGAATTGAAGGGCAGATAAAGAGCTTCACAGATAAGAAAAAGCTAAAGGAGTTCATCAACTCCAAACCAGTATTATAGGAAATGCTGAAGGGTACTCTTTTAGAAGAGGAAGAAGAAACAGGTAAAAGCCAAAAAATTATGAACAACAAATACATGTCTATCAACAAGTGAATCTAAAAATTAAGTGAATTAGAAATTTAATCAACAGAATAAACTCGTGAATATAATAGAATCAGGAGCATGGAAAGGGAGTGGACTGATAATTCTCAGGGGGAGAGGGGGTGAGGGGTGTACAGGGAGAGACTGGACAAAAATCATACGCCTATGGATGAGGTCAATGGGAGGGAGGTAAGGGCAGAGGGAAAGGTGGGCTGGGTGGAGGGGTGCTATGGAGGGGAAAAAAGAGAAACAAATGTAATAATCTGAATAATAAAGATTTATTTAAAAAATAAAAGAGCAGAAGGTGGGGTGGGAACCAGGTGGAGGAGAGCTATGGGGGGGGGGAAGAGAAACAATTGTCTTAATCTGAATATATTCTTTTTTTAAATCGCCAATCTTCATATTAAATTCCCCTTACTTACTATATGATATTTCCGTAACAACTTCAGACAATTTAGTTAAAGTTACACTTTCCAACATCACTTGTAAAAACTGAATTTTAAAAGATTATGAAAATGTCATATTAAATAACACTGGGTCAAGGCTTGATTCTCAATTAGTGGCATGTGTCCAGGTTGTGGGCTCCATCCCCAGTGTAGAGCATACAGGAGGCAGCTGATCAATGATTCTCTCTCATCATTGATGTTTCTGTCTCTCATTCTACCTTTCTCTCTGAAATCAATAAATGTGTGTGTTTGTGTGTGTGTGTGTGTGTGTGTATTTTTTAACAATCACTTAAACCAATTTTAGATAATAGAACAATTTCAAGAATATACTTCTTAAAAGACCGACAGCTGTCAGAGGGGAAGGGAGAGGGAAGGATTGGATGAAAGATGGTGGATTAGCCAAACATGCTGTATATGCATAACCCATAGACACAGACAACAGTATGGTAATAGCTAGAGGGAAGGGGAGGGTGGGGGTTGGGTGAAGATGGGCAAAAAGAGGGGAAATGGGAACATCTGTAATATTGCCAACAATAAAAATAAAGTAAAACAAAATAGTGAATAGCCAAAAAAGAGAAAGAATATACTCCCTAGGATAGTTAAGAATGAAAACAACTGTCACTATTTTATCCTAATAAATGTTCTAAAAATAATTGATATAAAACCTGACCATGGCTCTAAACTGCACATGGTAGAACTTAGAGCTGCAAAATTTTATTTAAAATTTATCTAGGAAAATTGGACTCAGAAAATATTATAATTGTAAAAGATAACGTGAGCATCAAGGTGGAGTGAGAAGACCCTTTTGTATCTCCCCTTAAAGATACAACCTGGACAACTAGAATTCATAAAAGCATCCTCTGCTCAACACACAAACACGTACGACAGATCCATCCATACACTGGTACGCCTGAAGGAGGGTGTATTGGAATGAATAGGGGAGGTGTGATGGTAGCCAAAGATACAGTTGTTTGGCAACCACCATGACCACAGTTGACAAGGTAGCAGTGGAGGTGTCATGCTGTGGGCCTTACATTATGGCCCAGAGGGTAGGAGGAGACGAACCAACATCCCTGCTTAAAAAGCAGGCTCCCATTGCAGCAAAGCCCAGTGGCACTGGTCTGGCAGCCACTGTCACAAGGTGACCTTTACTTGCAAGGAGGCAAAGCTTCACTCTTGCTGAACATTAATGATAAAGAGAAAGCTTTGGACTCGAGGCAACCATTACTGATGAAGAGGCAAAACCACAGGTTCATGAACCTATCCCCCCTTGCCCACCACGGCAGTGGAACTTGGTAGAGACAGCAAGATGCCTTGGGTAGCATAGCATGGATGGCATTTGTTGGTAACCAAGAGGCAATACCAAGGGTTTGCCTCCCTAGAACCCTATTTCCCACCACATTCAATCATGGTGGTGGTCTCCTGAAACAGGTTACCCAGACAAAGGAGGAGCTCACCCCAGGAAATACAGAGCATTTTCCATGAAGCAACACCAGCCCCACCAATATCCCAGCGGGCCCAGCAGAGCAAGGGAAATAAACAAATTTGTGCTATAGCACCATCTACTGGAAAACAAGGAAAGAGCAATTGGTACGTAAAAAATTAAAAGTTTACTATCTTAATTGTGCAGAGGAACAATCTGTCAAATACCATATATAACCAAGGTAGCAATATGAAATCAAAGTCTCCGGAAATCAAACTCAAAAGACATGAAAGACAGACACAGACACTGGGGTTGGGGGGCTTGCCTGGAGTGGGAATGACGGGGGGGGGGGGTAGAGTGGGAGAATGTCAATTGGGGGAAAAGGAGACATGTTAAACTGTACATAATAACAATAATAATGACATGAAAGATGTGACTTAAAGGACAAAGGAGTCAGTGCCTTGGCCCATGAGGCTCAGTTGGTTGGGCATCATCAGCCCATGCACTGAAAGGTTGCCAGTTTGATTCTGATTAGGGCATATGTCTGGATAGGAGGCAGCTGACTGATGTTTCACTCTTGCATGGATGTTTCTCTCTTTCCCCCTCCTTTCCTCTCTCTCTAAATATCAATAAATTCAATTAAAATAAAATGACAAAATTCAGGATTACAGTTGTGAAAAAAAATCAGTGAAATATAAGAAACCTCAAAGTCACTTATATGAGCCCAGGAATAAAATTAACATACAAAACGAATACTTTACCAAAGAGATTGAGATGATAAAAAAGAACCAAACAGAAAGTCTTGAGCTGAAGAACTCAAAAAAACAGAGGAAGAATGCATTAGGGATCATTAGAAATAGAGCAGATCAGATGGAGGAAAGAGTGAACAGATAGGTTCAGATAGAAACCTAAAATAACTCAGGTAGAGAAAGAGAAAACCAAGAGTTTAAAAAAACAAAATAGCTCAAAACAACTATCTGACTCCATCAGAAAAAAACACATAAAGATAATGGGTATACCAGAAAGAGAAGAGAAAACCTACTCAAAGAAATAATCAATGAGAACATCCCCAACCTATAGCAAGAACTGGACATTCAAATAAGTTAACAGAACAACTAATTATTTCTGTGCAAAAAAAAAAAAGTGTTTTCCAAGACACATTATATTAAAACTGACAAAAGTGAATCACAAATAAAGAATTTTCAGAGCAACTGAAGAGCGAACAACCTACAAAGAAAATCCCATTCGATTATTTTGTTCAGTAGAAATCTTAAAAGAAAGAAGATAGTGGATAAAATATTCAAAATATTGAGAGAAACCAACAGCCAATAATAGTATATACAGCAACATTATCTTTTTTAAATATATTTTTATTGATTTCAGAGAGAAAGGGAGAGGGGGACAGGAACATCAATGATGAGAGAGAATCATTGCTGCATCTTCACACTGGGGACTGAGCCCACAACCCGGGCATATGCTCTGACCTGGAATCGAACCTGTGACTTCTTGGTTTCTGGGTCAATGCTCAACCGCTGAACCATACCCAGCTGGGCAACGTATATTTTATACATGAAGAAAAAAATTTCTGAGACAAATGCTAATGAAATTTACTACCACACGAACTACATTATAAGAAATATTAAAAAATATTCTTCTAACTAAAACAAAAAGACAAAAGTATATAATTTTAAATAAGATGATAGCCCTGGCTGGTGTTTCTCGATGGTTAGAGCATCAGCATACGCACTAAAGGATCATGGGTTTGATTCCTGATCAAGGCCACATACCTAGGTTGCAGATTCAGTCCCCCACCCTAGTCAGGGTGCATTCGGGGAAACAACAAATCAATGTCTCTCTCTCTCACACATCAATGTTCCTCTTCTCTTTTCTCTCTTTGTCTCTCCCACCCTCCCTCCTTGCCACTCTCGCTGAAAATCAATGGAAAAAATACCCCTGGGTGAGGATTAACAAAAATAAATAGATGACAGAATCAGAAAAATACAACTCTACTTCAAATAGGGTATTTAATATTTAATATAATGTAAAGATTAAAGAAGATAAAGCATTTAAACTATAACTTCTCCAATATGATATGAATAAAAAATACAAAAATGGATAAGTTAGGACAACAAAAACATAAAAGGAGTGGAGGTAAAAGACTGAACTAAAGGTAAATAAAGATAAGATACAATAAAAAAATGGACTATTGTAGATACGAGACATTTTACATTAACCAAATGGTAACCACAAAACAACAAATCAGAGCAGAAACACACAAAAAAGGAGGAAATAGGGGGGAAAAAGAAAAAGAAAGAAAGCTAGCAAACTAAAATGACAGACAGAAATACAATGGAAAAGAAACAATGGACAAAGTTGGAAAAAAAAACAAGACAAAATGGCAGTAGTAACTCCTCATATATCAATAATCAACCTACAAAAAACTAAAAATGGAGCTCCCATTTGACCCAGTGATCCCACTTCAAGGAATATAACCCAAGAAACTAGAAACCCAATCAGAAAGGATATATGCGCCCCTATGTTCTTAGCAGCACAGTTTACCATAGCTGAGATTTGGAAACAGCCTAGGTGCCCATCAACAGATGAGTGGATTCAAAAACTATGGTACATCTACACAACGGAATACTACGCTGGGCTAAAAAAGAAGGAATTCCTACTATATGCAACAACATGCATAGATATGGAGAGCATTATGCTAAGTGAAATAAGCCAGTCAGAGAAAAATAAATATCACATGATCTCACTCATTTGTGGAATATAATGAACAACATAAACTGATAAACAAAAACAGATCTGAAACAAAGAAGCATCGATCAGACCGTCAAACCTCAGAGAGAAGATAGGGGAAGGTGGGTGTAAGGGGCAAAGATCAACCAAAGGACTTTTATGCAGGCATATCAGCATAACCAATGGACACAGACAACAGGGGGGTGAGGGCATGAGTGGGGAGGATGGCGGGACAATGGGGCAATGACACATATGTAATACCTTAATCAATAAAGAAAAAAAAGAATCAACCTAAATGTAAATAGACTGAACTCAGCAATTAAAAGGCACAGGATAGCAGGATGGATTAAAAAATAAGATCCAACTATATGTTACCTTCAGGAGACCCATCTCAGCTCCAAAGACAAATATAGGCTCAAAGTGAAGGGGTGGAAGATGATACTCCAAGCAAACAGCATTGAGAGAAAAGTGAGTTTAGGCCATACTTACATCAGACAAAACAGATTTCAAGACAAAAAAGGTACCAAGAGACAAAGATGGACATTTTATAATGACAAAGTGAACAACTCATCAAGAAGATATATTGCTTATTAATATAAATGTATTCAACCTGGTAGCACAAAAATGTATAAAACAAAAATGTTAAAGGGAGAAAAATACAATTATAGTCAGGGATTTGAGTACTGCTGTTACAATGGACAGATTATTCAAACAATGTCAATAACAAAATAGCCTTAATTTACACTTTAGACCAAATGAACTTTGTTGACATTTATAGAACTTTCCATCCAAAACTATACAGAATGCACATTTTTCAAAAGTGCACATGAAATATTCTCAAAAATAGACCATCTGCTGGGACAGAAAACTACTCTTGATAAATTTAAGAAGAGTGAAATCACACCAAGCCTATTTTTCTTCCTTCCACAATGGCATGAAAGTGGAAACCAACTATAGGAAAGCTGGAAAAACCACAAATATGTAAAGATTAAACAATATTACTAAAAAATATATTAGATCAAAGAAAGAATATAAAAATTTAAAAGATACACAGAGACAAAAATATAGCATATCAAAATTTGGGGGATACAGTAAAAATAAGGACGTTTATGACATTGTAGGCTTACCTCAAAAAAACATGAAAATGCCAAGGGATTCCAAAATAGTGGCAGAATAGGTAGAAGCTACACTCACTTCCTCCCAGAATCAAACTGGAATTATAACTAAAACATAAAGCAACCAACCTGAATAACCAACTAAGACTAGCTGAAGAGAAGTTTTATGTATACAAACAGTTTATGTATCTCAAAGCACCCATATTGAGATAGGAAGTGTAGACATTCCAAAAGGGCTGGCCCTGCCTTACCGGTCATTGCTGAGAGTCCAAAGGGCTATCTCAGCTGTGAGGGATAGCACCTGAGAAGCATGGGGTTTCACCCCCACAGCAGGCTTCCCAGCCCAAAGCACCAGAGCTAAGAAAACACCCACATAATTTCTGCTGCAAAAACCAGCACGATTTTGTTCACCGTGGGAGAGACAGAATCTGCTAGGGACACAGGTATTCTATTAAAACACCAACAAACAAAGTCTTATTCACAGCCACTCAGTTTGGACGCTGGTGGAGAGAGCATGGAACAGACTAGAATCATGCAAGTGTCTGTAGTCTGGTTTGTGGCTCTGGGGTGGGAGCTAAGGAGACAGCCGCTAGGACCGCCTATGTTGAGTCACTCTCATGTACCACAAATGTCGTCTTTCTTGGATGGGGTTCACATCAGCCTGAGGGAAAGCAATAGCCCAATCCTCTATACTCCCTGTCACCCTACATTGCAGAGCTCATGATCTGCATAAGAGTCTACCAGCTAGACCAATGTAAAGATCTGGGCAGACACAGGAGTGTCAATACTGAGTTCTGTGGCTTTGGAGATGGGGACATCCCTCCACTTTCCTATAAAACTGACTGGTGCCTCCACTTAATGGGAGATCCATTAGCCCCACCCTGGGGCTCCATGACCCCACCCGCCCTACACTTGGTGGTTCCATCCTGTCGAGGACTGGGCATAAATTTGGGACAGACTGGGTTGTATGGTTACAGAGAAAGGGACACATACCCCACCTTCCTGTAAACCTTGACCTCCTCAGTTCTGAGTCCTGGAAGACTTTGGAACAGACTTGAGTTGTACAGTTCTAGAACAGGAGAAATTTTTCCCCTCGAACACCCAACTGGTACAGAGCCTTACCTACACACGGCCAAATTTTAATCTCTTAGGACCTGATAAACTCTGCTGGCCTTACTCTGCTGGCCATAAGATCCTGTGCCACAACAAAGGTACCAGTATGTGAGCAGCTAACAGGTAGATGATAGACCTCGTAAACCTTGGAACATTTGCTGGGTGGTCTTAAGCCTAGCACTAGCACCAACTTTGAACTTGTATCAACCTGGTGACCACCACTTGTCCCTACCTACTGACCCAATGAGAACTCATCTCATGCAGCTCAAGTACTACCAAAGGCTCCTTCAGTGACTGAGCCTATCAGGCAGTCAGAAGGTAGAGGTAGACAGAGATAGATCTCAGGTCAGGGACTTTTGCTGACCTGCTCCAGGACCTGGTGTTGGTAAAAGCCATCCTTGATATGCAGCTGGATCCTTGCCAAACTTACTCAAGAGGCTGCCACAAAAAAAAAAAAAAAAAAAAAGGGAAATCCTCATACATCAATAATTATCCTCAATATAAATGGACTGAATTCACCAATAAAGAGCCATAGATTAGCACATTGAAAAAAAAAAAACCCACAACCATATGCTGCCTTCAAGAGACACATTTTAAGGTCCAAATACAAAGGTAGATTCAAAGTGAAAAGATGTGGCAGCTGTGGCTCAGTGATTAGAGCTTCAGTCAGCACAATGAAAGGTCGCAGGTTCAAATCCTAGTCAAGAACACATACCTTGGTTTCAGGTTCACTCCTGCACCAAGTCAGAGCATGTGAGGAAGGCAACCAATCGATGGAAACCAGTGCCTCTCTCATACTAATGTTTTTCCCTCTCCCTCTTCTTCTCCCTCTCCCTCTCTCATCTCTATCTCTATCTCTATCTCTCCCACCCTTCCACTCTCTCTGAAAAGCAATGGAAAAAAATCCTCAGGTGATTAAAATATAAATACATTAAAAAAAGGGAAAGGTGAAAAACGAAATGACTCTCCAAGCAAATAACATCCACATAAAAGCAGGTGAAATCATACATGTCTCTGACAAAATAAATTTCAAGATAACAATGGTAACAAGATACAAAGATGGACATTTTATAATGATAAAGGGAACACTATATCAAGAAGACATGCCGAAACTGGTTTGGCTCAGTGGATAGAGCGTCGGTCTGCGGACTGGAGGGTCCTGGGCTCGATTCCGGTCAAGGGCATGTACCTTGATTGCGGGCACATCCCCAGTAAGGGGCATGCAGGAGGCAGCTGGTCGATGTCTCTCTCTCATTGATGTTTCTAACTCTCTTTCTCCCTTCCTCTCTGTAAAAAAATCAATAAAATATTTTTTTTTAAAAAAAAAGAAGACATAACACTTCGTAATGTATATGCATCCAATCAGGGAGCACTGAAATGTATAAAGCAACTAGTCACAAAACTAAAGGAAGAAACAGATCAAAACACAATCACAGTTGGGGACCTTAATACTCCACTGACAGCTCTAGCTGAAACAGAAAATCAAATAAGAAATATTTGCCCCAACTGGTTTGGCTCAGTGAAGAGAGCATTGGCCTGCAGACTAAAGGGTCCCAGGTTCAATTCCAGTCAAGAGCATGTACCGTGGTTGCAGGCACATCCCCAATAAGGGTTGTGCAGGAGCGATGTTTCTCTCTCATCGATGTTTCTAACTCTCTATCCCTCTCTATCCCTCTGTAATAAATCAATAAAATATTTTTTAAAAAAAACAAAAAACAAATATCAACCTTAATGACACACTAGACCAAATTGACATTTAGACTCTTTAATCCCAGAACAGGTTATTCATTCTTCTCCAGTACACATGGAACATTCTCAAAGACTGACCATATGATAGTTCACAAAAGTAACATCAATAAATTCAAGATTAAAATTGTACCAAGCATATTCTCTAATCACAATGCCTTGAAATTAGAAATCAAATGCAAAAGGGAGTAAAGAAATCCACAAATACATGATTAAACAACATACTACTAAAACATGACTGATTAAAGAGGAAATAAAAGGTGAGATCAAAAGATATACAAATAAGAATAATACGATATTTCACAACTTCTGGAATGCAGTGAAAGCAATAATAAGAGGGCACTTTATATCATTACAGGCTTATCTCCAGAAACAAGAGTAATCCCAAGTAAACAACCTCACATTACATTTTAAAGCACTAGAAAAAGGAGAACAAAACCAACCCAAAGTTAGCAGAAGAAAGTAAATAATAGAAATTAGAGAATTGAATGAAATAGAGAAAAGACTATACAAAAAATTAATACAACAAATAGTTCTTTGTAAAAAATAATAAAATTTACAAACCCATGGCTAGACTCTCTAAGGAAAAAAGAGAGAAAAAATATATATAATCAAAAGTGGAAATGAAAAAGAAATCATCACAGACATCATAGGGTCATACTATGAAGGACTATATATATGCCACCAAATACAATAATCTGGAAGAAAGGGAAAGGTTCCTAGAAATATATAACCTCCTAGACTAAATTATGAATAACTAAAAAATCTAAATAAACCAATCAGCGGTAAGGAAATTGAAACAAACATCAAAAACCACCCCCACCCCAACCCAGTCCTAACTGGTTTGGTTCAGTGGATAGAGTATCCACTTCCGTAACACAGGGTCCCAGGTTCAATTCCAGTAAAGGGCATATTCCTTTGTTGCAGGCTCCTCCCCAGTCTGGGCCCCAGTCAGAGCTCATTCAGGAGGCAACCAATCAATGTGTTTCTCTCAAGTTTATGTTTCTCTCTGTCTTTACTTCTCTCTTCCACTCTCCCTAAAAATCAATGGGAAAATATCATCAAGTGAGAATTAACAACAAAAATTTTTAAGCCATCCCCCAATAAATGTCCAGAACCAGATGGCTTCGAAACCAGTGAATTCTACCAACCATTCAAATATTTAAAATCTTTCTCAACCTCTTGCAAAAAAATTGAAGAAGAGGCAACACTAACAGCATGACCCCGATAACCTGATAAAATCTGACAGGGATAAAACACACACACACAAAATTACAGACAATATCTCTGATGAATACAGATGCAAAAATCCTGGACAAAATACAGGCAAATTGAATACAATAGTACATTAAAAAAAATAACACATCATGATAAAGTGGGATTCATTCCAGGGGCACAAGGATGGCTCAACATATACAAATCAATCAATGTAGTATGCCATGTTAACAAAACAAAGAATAAAAATCATATAATTTACAATGGAGGGGAGGACATATGTAAACCAATATTTTTTTAAAAATCAATCTTATCAATAGCTGCAGAAAAACACATTTGCTAAGACATAGTATCTATTTATAATTAAGACACTCAATAACATAGTAATAGAAGGAATGTACCTCAACATAATAGACCATATAGGACAAACCTTCAGTCAATATAATACTCAATGATGAAAAACTGAAACCTTTTCTTCTAAAGTCAGGAACAAAATAAGGAAGCTCACTTTCACTTATTCAACACTAGAAGCCCAGCTCGCAAAATCACGTGGCCCCACCCACCCTCACTGGTCTTTGGTCGTTTCGGCCTTAGGACCACTAGGTTTTTATAATATAGATAGTTCTAAAAGTGCTAGCCAGAATAATGAGGTGAGAGAAAGAAATAAGACATCCAATCAGGAAGAAGTTCACTTTTTGCAGAAGACATGATTCTGTACATACGTAGAAAACCTTTTTGAAAGCTCCATAAAAAAACTTATTAGAAACAAAGTTACAACAGAAAATCAATAAAATAAAAATCCACTGCCTTCCTGTATAACAAAACTTCAGGGAAAGAAATGAAAAAAAAACAACACTAGATTACAGTATGTCCCAAGATATAAAAACTCATTCAATATTTTTTGGATTCAACATGGCAGCCAGCAGGATGGGAGGGAAGGAGTATAAGGAAGTGAGAGGGATGTATATGGACATGTGTGATGTGTGTGTGGGAGGTAGGAATAGTTAGATCTTGCAGTTTCAGAAGCTAGTAGATCAGGCTCCCCTGGACAAAGAGGCCCTGCTACTACCTCTCTGGCACAGAAACCACACCATCTTTTTTTTTTTAATACATTTTATTGATTTTTTAGAGAAGAAGGGAGAGGGATAGAGAGTTAGAAACATCAATCAGCTGCCTCCTGCACACCTCCCACTGGAGATGTGCCCACGCCCTTGACTAGAATCGAACCTGGGAACTTTCAGACTGCAGGCTGACACTATCCATTGAGCCAAACCTGTGAGAGCAAAACCCACACCTTCTTGATGGGGGAGCGACAGCGCTTAGAAGCACAGCCTTTCCGCCATCTAACTAGCCTTAGATACCATCCTATACAGAGCCAGTGAGCCACATGCCAGTGGTACCACACTAGGGACCTCTGCAGAGAGTTGCATACAACCCCATCATGGACTCAGGAACCACACAGCGAGTCGCACACTAGAGGGACCTCACAGGTGATCCTCACCACAGGTTCCTGGACCCCGCAGTGAGTCACATACTAGCAGAACCCATGACCTCACAGAGAGTTGCACACCAGAGGGACTATTCCCAGGCCCCTGCAGATCCCGAGCATATGCAGCTGAAACCTCCTAGATCAGATCCATGGTGAAAGGTGCTACAACTCAGAGACAATCAAGGCATGAGACTCAAGGCAGACTCGGCCTCTGGGCAGAGGCTGAGGAGTCCCTTACCACTGGACAGCTGGCATGACAACATTGGGCTTGACCTCACTGGCAGCAAGTCAGAAGGGAGATCCCCTCCACAAGTGCAACATCAATAATCAAGACCAAATAATAACAGGAGAGCCCAAACCACATACACAATGGGCATCTCTAGAGCATCCAGCTCAGCTGAACAAAGAAACTACACCACTGGACTCCTCAAGACACTTTCTACATGAGGCCATCTCACAAAGACTGGGAGGCATAGCAGTTCTATCTAATACATGGAAGCAAATCCAAAGAGATAGCTAAAATGGGGAGACAAAGAACTCCCAAATGAGCAAAAAGAAGGAAACCAGAGAAATAACAAAAATGAAAGCAAGTAACCTATCAGACAGAGTTCAAACTAATAGTTATAAAAATGCTTAAAGAACTTAGTACAAATTACAACAGCATGAAAAGGGAAATAGAGGACATTAACAAAAACCAAATAGAAATGAAAAATCACATATCTGACATGAAGTACACAGTGGAAGGGATTAAAAGTAGAATGGATGAAGCAGAGGATGGAATCAGTGATTTGGAAGACAAGGTAGAAATAAGTACCCAATTAGAGCAGCCAATAGAAAAAAGAATTAAAAAGCAGGAAGATAGCTTAAGGGAGCTCTGGGACAACATGAAATGTTACAACATCTATATTACAAGAATACCAGACAGGGTAGAGGATGAGCAAGGAGAAGAGAATCTGAACATTATGTTAAGTGAAATAAGCCAGGCAATGAAAGAAAAATACCACATGTTCTCACTCATTTATGGAAAATAAAAACATTATAACCTGATGAACAGTAAGATAGACACCAAGACAGTAAGGCACCAAATAGACTGTCAAATTATAGCGGGAAGGCTGGGGAGTGCTGGGGAGGGAGGGAAACAAATCAAACAAACTATTAGTATGCATGCATATAAGCACAACCAATGGACACAAGACACTGGGGTGGGGGGAGGGATGAGGGCATGTCACAGGAAATAGGGGAGGCTGGGTGTAGTTCTATGAGGGGGGAAAGGAGATACATGTACTACTACATGTAAAATTTTAAAAATAAATAAAATGCATCCATATTGTTTTATTAAAAAAAGAAGAGTATTATACAAATTGACTGTTGCTCTAAGACATGTGGTCAAAGATGGCTACCCCTTCGTGGACACAAGATGGCCTGCAGGGGAGGGCAATTGTGGGCAGTTAGGGGTGACTAGGCCAGTAGAGGGCAGTTGGGGGTGACCAGGCCAGCAGAGGAGGGCAGTTGAGACCAGGCCAGCAAGGGAGAGAAGTTGGGGGGAGACCCAGTCCTACAGGGGAGAGCAGTTGGGGGGGACCAGGCCTGCAGTAGAGGGCAGTTAGGGGTGACCAGGCCAGCAGGGGAGGGCAGTTAGGGTTGACCCAGCCAGCAGGGTAGGACAATTGGGGGCAACCAGGTCTTCAGGGGAGGGCAGTTAGGGGCAATTGGGCCGACCAGGGAGCAGTTAGTCTTCAATCAGGCTGGCAGGGAGTGATTAGGGGGTGATCAGGCTGGCAGGCAGAAGCGATTAGGGGCAATCAGGCAAAGGCAGGCAAGTAGTTGAGAGCCATCAGTCCTTGATTGTGAGAGGAATGTCCAACTCCCCAGAGATTGGGCCTAAATGGGTAGTCAGATATCCTTCAAAGGGTCCCAGATTAGAGAGGGTACATGAATTTCATGCACTGGGCCTCTAGTTTTTAAAAATAATGACAGAAAACTTCCCCAAGCTGGTGAAAACAAATGTCACACAAGTTCAGAAGGCACAGAGAGTTCCAATCAAGATGAACCCAAAGAGGCCCACACCTAAGGACATCATAATTAAAATGGAAAATGTTAAAGACAAAAATAAAAATCTTAAAGGCAACAAGAGAGAGAAAATTACATATAAAGGAGTTCCCATTAGAATGTTAACTGACTTGTCAAGAGAAACACTTCAGGCCAGAAGGGAGTGGCATGAAGTACTCGAAGTAATGAATAGCAAGGGCATAAATCCAAGACTCCTATATTCAGTGAGGCTATCAGTTTAAGTTGAAGGTGAAATAAAAAGATTTCCAAATAAAAAAGGTTAAAGGAGTACATTATGTTCAAACCAGCAATCCAAGAAATATTAAAGGGATTGCTCTGAGAAGAAGAAGAAAGGATCATAGCCATAAATATAAAAATGGCAATAAGTATGTGCCTATCAGAAATAACCTTAATTGTAAATGGATTAAATGCTCCAGACATTGGGTAGCTAAATGGGTAAGAAAACATGACCCATATATGTGCTGTCTGCAAGAGGCCCACCTCAGAACAAAAGACATACACAGACTAAGAGTGAATGGATGGAAAAATATATTCTACGCAAATGGAAAGGGAAAAAAATAAAACTGAAGTAGCAATACTCGAATTAGACAAAACAGACTTTAAAACCAAGGCCATAACAAAAGACATAGAAGGCTACATCACACTATTAAAGGGAATGATTCAACAAGAAAATATAACCTTTGTAAACATATATGCATTCAATATATAAGCACCCAAATATATTTAAAGGAAAGAACAACAGAAATAGTTATAGTAGGTATACTACAAGCCACTATACACAAAATAGTTATAGTAGGTATACTACAAAGCCACTATACACAACAGAAATAGTTATAGTAGGTATACTACAAAGCCACTATACCTGGTACTGGCACAAGAACAGGCATATAGATCAAAGGAACAGAACATAGAACCCAGAAATCAACCCAAGTAATTATGATAAATTAATATGTAACAAAGGAGACAAGAGCATACAATGGAGTCAAGACAGCCTCTTCAATAAATGGTGCTGAGAAAATTGGACAAATACATGCAAAAAAATTAAACTGGACCACCAACTTACACCATACATAAGAATAAACTCAAAATGGATAAAAAACTTAAATGTAAGTTGTAAAACTATAAAAATCCTAGAAGAAACCATAGGCAGAAAAATCTCAGACATTTCTCATAGCAATGTTTACAGATACATCTCCTAAGGCCATGATCAGCAAACTGCAGCTCACAAGCCACATGCAGCTCTTTTGCCCCTTGAGTGTGGCTCTTCCACAAAATACCATGCCCTGGGTGAGTCTATTTTGAAGAAATGGTGTTAGAAGAAGTTTAAATTTAAAAATTTTGGCTCTCAAAAAAAATTTCATTCGTTGTACTGTTGATATTTGGCTCTGTTGGCTAATGAGTTTGCCAACCACAGTCCTAGGGCAAAGGAAACTAAGGAAAAAATAAACAAATGGGACTACATCAAAATAAAAAACTTCTGCATAGCAAAAGAAACCATCAACAAAGGAGAACCTAGTGTGTAGGAGAACATATATGGCAATGATACATCTGATAAAGGGTTAATATCCAAAATATATAAGAAACTCATACAACTTAATAAGACAAATCATCCAATTAAAAAGTGGGCAAAGGACCTAAATAGACACTTCTCCAAAGTGGACAAACAGATAGATGTCCAAGAGATATGAAAAAATGCTCAAAGTCATTGATCATTAGAGAGATACAAATTAAAACAATGAGGTATCATCTCACACCTGTCAGAATGGTTACCATCAACAAATGAACAAATGATAAGTGCTGGCAAGGATATGGAGAAAAGGGAACCCTAAAACACTGCTGGTGGGAATGCAGACTGGTGCAACCATTATGGAAAACAGTATGGAGTTTCCTCAAAAAATTAAAACTGAAATTCCCACTTGATTCAGTGAACCCACTTCTAGAAATATATCATGAGAAATCAGAAACACCAAACAGAAAAAATATATACACCCCTATGTTCATAGCAGCACAATTTATAATAGCTAAGATCTGGAAATAGCCCAAGTGCCCAGCAGTAGATGAGTAGATAAAAAAGCTTGTGGTACATTTATACCATGAAATACTATGAAACAGGAATGGAAAAATATATTCCATGCAAATGGAAAGGGCAAAGAAAGCTGAAGTAGCAATACTCAAATCAGACAAAATAGACTTCAAAACAAAGACTATAGCAAAAGTCAAAGAAGGCCACATCACAATACTAAAGGGAATAATTCAACAATAATATATAACCCTTGTAAACATATATGATTCAACAAGAAAATATAACTCTTACCCTTTGAGACAGCATGGAGGGACCTGGAGAGTGTCATGCTAAGTGAAATAAGTCAGTCAGAGAAAGACGAGTATTACATGATCTCACTCTTATGTGGAATCTAAGTAACACAATAAACTGATGAACAGAGTGGATCCAGAGACTTGGAAGCATTGAATAGTGTGTAATCTCAGAGGGAAGGCAAGGAAGGGTGGGTGGGTGAGAGGTAATCAATCAAAGACCTTATATGCATATATGGGTAATCCATGGACACAGAAAATAGGGTGGCAAAGGCCCGAGGCAGGGGGCTGAAGGGGTAAAGAAGGACATAGATAATACTTTCAGCAATAAAGAATTAGTTTTAAAACAAACAATGCTTCCTTATAGTCTTTGTTTTGTAATATATTTTTATTGATTTCAGAGACGAAGGAATAGAAACATCAATGAGAGAATCATTGATTGGCTGCATCCTGCATGCCCCACACTGGACAAACGTGCCCCAGACAGAAATTGAACTGTGACCTCCTGGTTCACAGGTCAACACTCAACCACTGATTGCCATACCAGCTAGGCCCTTATTGTCTTTGAGTAATATATTTTTTAGTCAATTACAGCACTGAACGGGTAACAAAGTTTTCTCTCTCAATCAGTTTTATGATTTGCTTTTTTACTAACCACATTTCTCATTACTGTTGGTTTCTTAGTGCCAACTATTAGTCCTCCTTTTGAGATAGACTATATATTTTCATATAATCTTTTGACTGCCAAAATTAGAAATAAATTTAAAGTAGCTGCTCATTGAACACGGACAACATACAAGAACTCACACAGGTCTATATTTGGCAGCAAAAGGACCACTCACACTCCTTACAAAGTATTTGGTCAGTTACTCATTTGAGAAAGGATAATTCCTAGAACCTTTCTAACTTAAGAATGTGAAATCTGGCTTTTATCATTAATTTCATAATGAATTTGCCAAAAAATATTTGATCTTATGGACTACATCTAAAAATGAAATAGAGCCAACACTTAGGAATTTTTCTGGGTGAGAATATCCTACTACAAATTTAAATAACATGGCAATCTTTTCATATCCAATTATTGTTTTTTTATCATGAACTCATTCACTCCATGAGTTCCCCAAACTCCTTTACTGACAAAATTATGGTTTTGACTTGTCATTTATTTTCAGTATCATCAAATGCATTAATTTTCTCTTCAGAAAATGCTATTTTACTTTCAATGCTCCACAATACTTTTTAAATAGCCAACATTTTCAGTATGAACCATAAGATTTCCATCTACTCTTTGTAACTTTTGTTAAGGCATATTAATTTTAGCATAAAAGATATTCTATTCCCATGCTTTTTAATAAGCACAATACTGGATGGTAACTTAATGCTAATGTTCTAATCCACTCCATTGCTTAGTACCCCCATTCCTTTTTTAATGTTTCCATTACATAAACAAAAAATCTATACTTACCAAAATATTGAGAATTGGAATATTTTTGTGAAAATAGCCAAAAATCAATCAAATGGCACTTATCAAAAACATAGAATCAGTGCCTAATGATACAATAATTCTACACATATGTCAAAAAATACACTTAAAAGGAAATCTGGGGAAAAATTACTTAAATACCTCTGAAAATCCAATTATTCATGATACTACAATTTCTCACTAGTACTTATACTTTTTAAAATGTATGTAAGAACACAGTTATGTGCTTATTAAGAACCAACATAGTTTTGCTCAAGCGGGGTAGCTCAGTTGGTTAGAGCATTGTGCAGATATGCCAGATAAGGCTGCAGGTTCAATCCCTGGTCAGAGCACACACCAGCATCAATCAATGAATGCATAAATAAGTGGAACAACAAATAGATGCCTCTCTCTCAAGTCAGTAATTTTTTTTAAAAAAGTTAACATAGTTGTGGCCAAAGTCTTTAATTTCATATGTCTACCAGCACCACCCAAAGCCATGCACACCAAATCTATTAAGGAAAATGCATTATTTTCCAGCTGTGTCCTAAAAAAAACAAAAACATGAATTTTATACATATATATCAATAGCAATATATATTTAGTGGGAAATACTTAAATCAATAAATTTGTACTAAGCAATCTAGACTAACAATATTATATTTAAACTAAGTCACTCTAACTCTACAATTATCTACCCAAATCTGAAGTGTGAAAAATTCTTTTAAAAGGATAATTTAAAATTATAAATTTGGGCATTTTACACATAAAAGACTTAAATACCATTGACTATCCTTATGTTTGTTTCAAAATTCTAAAAACTCCATAACTGCTATTATGTTAAAATACTAAAAATATTCTGAAAATTAGAAAGTAATTAAAGCATAACACTGACCTAACAGGACAAGAATTTTATTTTTATAATCTTTATTAATATAAGATCATCCCCTAGGGCTCATCTACTAGTTTTAAAACAAATTTCAAAGGCAATTTTACAGTTCATTTAATACCACACACTCCTACCTTAGCCCCTTTACAAAACAGACAAAGGAAAAATAGCTTCAAAACTGTTGTCTTAAAAATGTTACTACAATTAAGAGTGGTTCAACTTGTGTGTCTTAGATTGCCATGTACATCTTGATTGTGACATGCAAAATGGATCTTGCTTTTGCATGCAGATTTCAGCAGAGATCCACAGTTCCAAAACAAAAAGGGGAAATAAACATTACAGGGCTAATTCAAACATATAGTGGAGGGTGGAAAATCAACAAAAAAACCTTCACAGTTAGTGGATATGGGGAAAGGAAAGAAGACAAAAGATCTAAGTACCCAGAGTCTCAGCCCACCAACATATGAATAATTTAACGGCATGCAGTACCCATGCATGATGAGACACATTTTCAAAGTGGAAAAGTTCTTAAAGAGATTGATTTAGACCATCAGTAACCATCAGACTCCTGTGTATGACATCAGTGTGATTCAACTTAATCTCCCTTAACAATTTAAAAGTTTTCAGAATGTATTCCAAGGTAATAGTTCATTTCAAACCTATTTTAATAAATTACACATGCACTACTTTGTATCTATATATTCTCTATGTGTCATTTTAAACATCTTTGATAATTAAAATAGAATAGCCATGTTGAAATTAAAAGTTTAGACAAACTATCATTAATGACTAAGAAAAGTAGCTCAAAGCTTTAGATATGAATGAACCTGACAAAAACATATCAGGGCCTGTTTAAAAATCTGTCCTTGTTACCAGACCACCTTTCTATTTTGTGCCGTGAACCCAAAAGAAAAGAGTATTTTCAACAAAGTACTATACCTAGTGCTTTGAAATGAAAAACAATTACTTAAAATTTCTCACTTTGGTAAAAACAGAACATCAGTTCAGAATTATACAGTTGCCAAAGAGAAAGACAAGTGGAATGGATAAATTAATCCCAGTCAGTAATAAAAAGCATTGGGAGAAAAAATGTCACAAAAAAAAAGTTATGGATCAAAAATAGAATGTATATTTGGATAATTACAATCTATAATTCTATAAAACTTGCTAAAATTCTAACAACTTTTTAATATATTTCTGGTGAAATCAAAGTCAAAATATAATACTTGGGATACCTCCTTCTGCAAAGAAGAATTAAACTAATAGAGTAATTTGTTCTCTAAAATAGTCTGCAAATTCCAATTTATAAGAAGCATACAAAACATGATAAACAATAAAAAATTGTATATGGATAAAAACCTACAATTCCAATCTTTGCTACCTCAGCAAGGTACTTTCCATATACCACATCAATATAATAGAAATGGCACAGTTTCTGAGAACACGATCCACATTTTATTTACATTTTAAGACTAACTTTAACCTCAAAAATTACATATCCGTTCACCTATTTCCTTTTCGCTGATTTCACTTCAACTTAAATGCATGGTTTGTCAAAGACTGTAAACAAATATTTACCATGTCTTTTACATGTAACACACAGAAACAGCTTTTAACAGAAATTCATTGACCTCCCCCATGACTTTTTTTTATTATAAATACAGATATGAAACAATCCTGAACGTATTTTTTATACTACTGGTAGTCAGCACCCACACCACTTCAAAAAATTAAAACTATTTCAGACAATATGCATTGTACCTGCTACTGTAGACAATTTAAATTGAAGCTCTTTCACTAAGCAAGATGTATAAAGCATGCCATTTCTTTTTTCTTCTTGGGATTTTTTACTTTTTAGTAAAAATCACCAAACTTTCATCTTGTAAACCTGAATTCTGTTTTGAATACTCCAGGTTTATGTTTAAATGACAGTGCCTTAAAAAAATTGTGCTGCATTTTTCTCCTGTTACCTGAAAACATAATGTGTATACATATATTAAATATATTCTTACAAATGTCCAGCTGGCATTCTTTTACTTAATGTGTGGGTATTTTGCATTGTGATATTTAATCAAGACATTAACATGAGTAGAAGATTGTTGATTTAAGACAAGTTTGATATCCACTAAAATTAATTGTTGTATGTTTGTCCTTCTGGTGGCTGGGGAAGCTTCATATTTTCTTTGGACATCATTAGACGTCTTAGTTCTTGAAGTACAACTTTAATGCTATATGAATTTTGCCATTTTGCTAATACTGGTATGCTCCGTGCATCTACCTGGAAAGAAGGAAAAAGGATAAAATTCATTACCAGTTTAAAGTAGTATGGCATCAATTTATTAACTATTTAAATAAGTCCTTTTAAAAATTCACAGCCTGGCTCTATTTTGAAAAAAGTTACTATTTTAATATAATATTTAATGAAAAATACTCCTTCTTTAACAGGTGTTTCCAAATAATTTGTCTTTTATGTGTGTGAATTTGTGCTTTTCTATATTTTATAAATAAACATGTAGTGAACTTAAATCATCAGAAATTTTTTAAATGTTTTATTAAATAACTACACTGTAAGTGTATTTGGTAATTCCTTCTTGATGAAATAAGGTTAGAAGGTTCCTCTCCATTTCCAACACCGCTACCTGAAATCTGGGAAATTATTTCCATTGGGATTTAGGAAAGAACTGTGAATCTAATTAATCTTCTACTAGGGAAGACTGAAAGAATGGGGTGGGAGCTCCTTCAAAGTCTCATTCCCAAGTAACAGTCAGCACTTGACAGTTCTCCTGGAAAACACCAATCACAGGACTTTTCTCTATCTGATCTCAGAACTCACCCACTGGGTACTACCTATTCTGCCACCAACCCACTGTCACCCTTATGCCTGGAATAAAAAGAAGTGCGAATTGTTTAATATCTCTATTGCCTGGAGGGGCTATAACAAGGCAAATAGAAAGGTGACTAAAGTGCTTCAGAGGATATTTACTAATAGCCATAGGGACTTTGAAAAGTTCTAACATATGCCTATAAATCTAGAAGACCACACACGTATACAGCTGTGCACAGGCTCATGAAAGATTTGATCTTGAGCAACATACAAAAAAAGATTATGTATCATAACCAAGTAGGATTCACTCCAGAAATGCAAGATTGGTTTAATATTTTAAAACTCAATCACTGTGAGAAACCAAAATGGCAGCATAAGTAAAGACCTAAAATGCTGCCTCGCACAACAATTTCAAAACTACAACTAAAAGACAAAACAGACATCATCCAGAACCACAGGAAGGCTGGCTGAGTGGAAATTCTACAACTAGAAGGAAAGAGGAAAGCACACTGAGACTCAGAGGAGCTGCAAGAGGCAGAGGTACTAAGGCGCACACGTGGAGAGAGTGGGCAACTGAGTACACAGCTGGCTTTCTCAAGCAGAAGGGAGACAAAAGCTCTCAACTGCACTGCACTTCAGTTCCAGGCGAGACTCTGGGGACCCAAATTCATTTGGAGAGAAACTGGACTGCTTGGGCAGAACTCAAGGGTGGTTTTCTCTCAGAGGTGCTTGTAGCGATTACCATGGGACGCTGAGACACAGGCCTATTAGGGCAGGGCTGACAGGAAACCAATGCTGTCTGCTCAGCCCCATTCAAGCTGAGCACAGAAGCTTTTGCAAGTCTTGTCCCATAAGGGTGTCTACAGCACAGAAGTTCTCCCAATGTAGACACAGCTGACCCTCACAGGCAATTGGCCTGGAGGTCAATTCCTCCAGTGATAAACCCCAGTTCTGGGCAAGACTCATTTAGGGGGAGTCTGGATTGTCAGGAAAAGGGAGAAGTGCATGGAAACTCAGGGGAGCCGCAAACAGCAAAGGACTGGACATGCACGTGAGTACACGCAGAAGGACTGACTGCTGATTGTGCCGCTGGCTTTCTCTAGTGGGAAGAAGATGTAACCTCCTAATTGCACTGAACACCAGTTCTGACTGCACTGAACCCCAGTTTCAGGCGAGACCCGGAGACTCAGACTCATACGGGTCCTTGGTGCACACGGAAAATCAGGGGAACCGCAAAAGGCAGAGGTCTGGAGGAATGTACGCAATTATGCACAGAGAGGACTGCAGCGATTACCAAGGGATACTGAGATCCAAGGGCCTCATAGGGCAGGTCTAACGAGAAGCCAAGGCTGTCTGTTCAGCCCTGAGACTCCACCCATTCCAAGCCGAGCACAGAGGCTTTTGCAATTTTGCAAGTCTTGTATCATAAAGACTGACTCCAGCACAGAAGTACTCCTGATCCTCATAGCCAATTGGCCTGGAGGTCAATTCCCCCCAGTGATACTAACAACAGTCAAGACTTAACTACAGCCTAAACGGGTTAGGCTCAATGGGTAGAGCATCAGCCTGCAAACTGAAAGGTCCCAAATTCAATTCCAGTCAAGGGCATGTACCTTGGTTGTGGGTACATCCGCAGTAGGAGATGAGCAGAAGGCAGCTGAAAAATGTTTCTCTCTCATCAATGTTTCTAAGTCAATATCTTTCTCCCTTCCTCCCTGTAAAAAAAATCAATAAAATATATTAAAAAAAAAAAACTTTAGGGTTTTCTTTTAAAAAAAAAGAAAAAGAAAAAAGAAAAAACTTAAAGACTTAACTACAACAAGGCTGTTTACACAGTCCACAAAGGGGTGCACCAAGATTGTCCACCTCAGGTAAATGGGGAGCTGGAGATACTAGGCCATATAGGACAACTAGCACACAAAGCTATTCTACCAACTCAGGGAAGCAGCAAAAATGAGGAGACAACGAAATAGATCACAAATAAAAGAATTGGAGAAAAGCAAACGACCAGATATAGAGTTAAAACCACAGTTATAAGGTTTTTTAAGAATTTCCTACCCCCAACCTTGCAGGGATCTGAACCTTCACCTCTTCTGAGGGAGGTCTCCTGCCCCCATGGTTACTTCGCTTCCCACACTCACCACAGATCAGGACCCAGGTAACAGACAGACTGAACCCAGCTCAGAACAGGACCCAAGTAACGGACAGAAACTTGCTAACAGCAGCTGCCCTATATCTAAATTCAGCCTAGCACTAGGAATGTTCAATGCCTACTCAAGAATGCAAATAAACCTTTCCATTAATATTAGAGTATTAAATTTGACAGTAAAAGAGTAATCAAACTTTCAGATTAATTTAACTTGGCGAATTGAAATAAGTGAATACCCAAGAAAATGTAATTATACTGGACAAAATGCTGTTTCTAAAGTATTAACTAAAATTTCTATTGGTAGTTCATCTCATGGTAAAAATGCTTAACATGCAATGAACATAAAGCAGGCACATTTGTGTGCAAAAAATTAAAATTTAAAGTTACCAAGATTGCATTAAAAACTTTCACAAAAGTCTCCATTAATCAAGAAAAAGGATAGTAGGATAATATCATGTAAGTAAAAATATCAGATTGGTAAATTACATCTAAAAAATTTTTACTTTCAGAAAACAACTCCAAGACTAAGTAGACTCCTGCAACAGAGAGGAACTGACAAGTCTGCTCCAACCACGAAGACAAAAGGAAAAACAGTTCAGAGATGGAAGACACTGATGACGCCTTGCCGTGCTAGCAGTCAGCAACTATGTGCTGCTACAGGATGCCTAGGACTAAAGCAGAGAGGATTGGATCTGCATTTCCACCATTTGTCCACCATCCAGATACCATTGCTGACATGTACATATAAGGAACTGTTTGACATTGAAACTGGGACTCATAACTATTTGACAATGAAATTGGGACTCAAAACATTTTTTGTTCTTGTAAGCTTATTTCTAGCCTACAGAGGCAAGGTGTTTTTAAACAAAAGAATCAGTGGGGGGGGGGAGGGGGAAACAGATACAACGGGAAAGAAGCAATGAACAGACTGTCATGCTATAGTGGGAAGGTAGGGAACATTGGGGGAGAGGCCAGTAAGAGATTAACCGAAGGACTTGTATGCATGTATGTAAGCATGGCCAATGGATATAGGACACAGGTGAAGACATGTACTGGGGGATGAGAAAAGTCACGGGAAGGTCAATAGGAAAAAAAAAAGGAGACATATGTACTACTATTTGTAATACATTAAACAATAAAATAAATATATATATAAAAAATTTCCTAAAAAAGGCCAATAAATTTAATGAGTCCCAAGACGAGATGAAAAAGGACCAAGTAGAAATTAAACATACACTGACGGAAATAAAAAATATTATACAGAGCCCTAACAGAAGACTAGAGAACTGCAAGAATCAAGTCAAAAATTTGAAATACAAAGAAGCAGAAAACACTCAGCTAGAAAAGAAAAAAGAAAAAAGAATCCAAAAATTGGAAGATAGTGTAAGGAGCCTCTGGGACAACTTCAAGCGTACCAACATCAGAATTGTGGGGGTGCCAGAAGAAGAGAGAGAGCAAGATACTGAAAACCTATTTGAAGAAATAATGATAGAAACTTCCCCCACCTGGTGAAAGAAATAGACATACAAGTCCAGGAAGCACACAGAACCCCAAACAAAAGGAATCCAAAGAAAACCACACCACATAATCAAAATGCCAAGAGCAAAAGTCAAAGAGACAATATTAAAAGCAGTAAGAGAAAAACAGTTACCTACAACGGAGTACCCATACGATTATCAGCTGATTTCTCAACAGAAACTATGCAGGCCAGACGGGAGTGGCAAGAAATATTCAATGTGATGAATAGCAAGAACCTACAACCAAGAATACTCTACCCAGGAGAATCCAAGATGGCGGCATAGGTAAACACCTATACTGCTGCCTCGCACAACAATTTCAAAACTACAACTAAAAGACAGAACGGACATCATCCAGAACCACACGAAAGCTGGCTGAGTGGAAGTTCTACAACTAGAGGGAAAGAGAGGGGCTCGCAGAGACCCAGAGGAGCTGCAAAAAGCTGAGGTACAGAGACACGGACACTGAGAGAGCGGGTGTCGGAGTACCTGGCTGGCTTTCTCTGGCGGGAGGGAAACGGAGACTCCCAACAGCTTTGAACCCCTTATCCTACGACACTAAACCCCAGATCCAGCCGAAACTCATACGGGGGAGCTTGGACTGTGAAAAGGGAGAGGTGCACGGAAATTTAGGGGAGTTGCAAAGGATCGGAGGTCTGGTTGCGCACGGCACCACGCGGAGGACGGATTGCTGATTGTGCCGCTGGCTTTCGCGAGTGGGCGGGAGACAGACCCTCCCAACTGCGCCACTTCTGAGTCCACTGGGCCCCTGTTTTGGGCGAAACCCTGGGGACCTAGACTCGTGTGGTCCTGGTTCGCAGGGGAGCCGGAAAGGCAGCGGTCAGAGGCGCTGCGGGTGCGCACGCGCACAAGGACCGCTCCAGCCATTACCCAGTCACGTGAGACTCAGGGGCCGTGGAGGGCGGGGCCGACTGGAAGGCAAGGCGGTCCCTTAAGCCCTGAGACTCCACCCCTCCCAAGCTCAGCAGAGGCTTCTTCGGCTCAATCCAGCACAGAAGTTTCCCCGGCATAGTGAAAATGCCGAGACAAGGGAAGGGATTACAAGCAAAAGAAATGGAGGAAAAAAAACGACTGGATATAGAGTTCAAAACCACGCTTATAAGGTTTTGCAAGAATATGCTAGAAAAGATGGATAAATTTAGTGAGACCCAAGAGAAGATGATAAAGACACTGACTGAAATGAAAACTATTATGCAGAGTACTAACAGCAGACTAGAGAAAGGCAAGGATCAAGTCAAAAATTTGAAATATAAAGAAGCAGAAAACATTCAACTGCAAAAGCAAGAAGAGAAAAGAATCCAAAAATGTGAAGATAATGTAAGG